>JAAXCT010000148.1:0-600000 GCA_012490785.1 Eragrostis nindensis
TATATGTACTGGAGACCAAATTGAGATTGAGGAACATTTTAGTTGTCCGAGAGATCGACCACTAAGTAACCTAGCTGAATAGCTGATCATCATGTAGTGTGCTGGGTCATATCCATTTGTAATTTGAGATTATCTACTATGCTTAATCCTTAATGTGTCATCTTCTTTCTTGACGTTGCGCCCAATACCATATATTGAACCAAAAGACACCTTTTAATAGAGCCTTACAATTGTCGAGTATACTGTTTTTGAGAGGTTTTCTTCTAGAAAACATTACGTTTCCAACATCTTCTTACATGCTACACATACCAACATATACCCAAGCGGTACAGAGTTGCATGAATTATACAACAGCATAAGCAAAGGGGCTTTCCAGTTTTGAAGCCTAAAGCTACAAAGAATACTAGAGTACGGAACTTCAGACTAGTTAATTGTGGCAGCTGTTGTGATCAGATCCCTGTCAAATCAACGGAAGTTGCACCATGGCAATCGTCAGAAGGATCTGTTCCCGGGAATGTTGAGACCATGGCTGCCGTAGAAGAGCCTATTGTGCAGACTCTGGTGCCCCGCGGTGCCATTATCTCTGCAAGTTCCCTTGAGCTGCTCCCGGAGCACCTGCATCAGCCCAAAGTGGACAAGAGGGTTTAGCTTCTTGAAAAAAAACACTAAAATACACTTTAACATCATGTGTACTTTAGTTCATCTATATAAATTTGTAATAGGCTTGTTTCATAAAAACAAAATTGTAATTGCGCTACCCTGGTAAGAAGGTTTGAAGAAGAAGCACGTACCAGGGTTTGTTAGCTGCTGTTGTGTTGACGCCGTATTGGTATGAGAAGATGCCATGTTGATGTGAGTAGAAGTTGATGCTCCTACGGTGTCATTGTGTCAGACCCCATTTCTGGAATCTACTGTGCATCATGTATCAGTCCCTGGATCAGTAGCTGATACGCACACAACTTAACAGAATAATATCAAAAGCATACTTCGAATAAGTAAATAAGTAAGATACCTGATATAAGACCTTTAGTGGCGGTATGACAAGGATTTATAACTATCCAAGTATGTCCGACCCACTAATGGTGAAGCAGACAGCGGAAGACTTTGGCCCAAAGCCACAAGCAAACTTGAGAAGCAGAACCGAAAACCCAATCGTCGTCGTCTTCTACGAAGTCTTTCCTACTAAACCAACAATTTCAAACACGTGAGTACATAAGGTACTCAGCAAGCCCTACACTACACAATGGTATATATACATGCATATTTGGTCTTAGCAAGGAACAGGCTGTATGGTTCCTTTGCAGCAAGCAATTTTTATGCAAGGTTCACTAAAGCATGTGAAGAAATTCTTAGATAAAACAGAGAAGTAACTGTCAATATTTTAGTCGGTTGGCCCTGGGGGAGTATGAAGCATTCCCGCCAGTTCCCAAGTTTTAGTTGGGCCTTCTGACCTCAATGGTCATACCGACCCGGCACACTTGCCATCACTTCCCAAAACACGGGCTGACTACAACCCACTCACACTCCAAGGGATAAGAGAGGTGGCTAATCCAACGTGCGCCACAATAATGTGTCATATGCCGTGACAACGTCAATCCGGATGAATTTTACACTCTGCAGAGGTTGTACATCTTTTCCCACGAGCTACGCACCCTTTGCAAGGGGGTACGCAACGCTTATTCCATCTCCTCCGAGTATTCTCACAAGTCCACCACGGAATCTCACTCAGGGGCTGTGACTTGATATGTCACACTACGGCACAACACCTATAACAGGTACGTCGTGCTCCTGTAATAATTTGCAGGATCCTGTGACAACACCAGGACAGGCGGCATTCCCGTGACTTACAACGGGTTCCCCGACAAACGATAGGATTCCGCAACCGAACCACGGGTACGTTTCCCGGGTTTGCTCCTGAGCTTCCGTTGCCTCTACTGGCCTCCAATGGACAATGTAAGAGTACCAAGAAGGTAGGGTAAGTCCTTCCCATACAGGCTCCGTGGTAGTACGAGAAAAATCATTATGTTAACGGCGTCAGAACCGGTCCTTATATGGCCGGGCAAGCACCAAGTCCCACACTAGGGGCCTATCACAACATCACAATTCACTAATGGCCTTGCCCGCAGTCCGACCCACCCATCACCTTCACCATCATCATCACCTAACACGGTTGTGCTACTCCAACCCCAAGTATCACGCACACCACCAAACTCGTTTCACACATTTGTAAAAGTATATATATGAGTACGGTGTGGCAATGTAGAAACATTGCGGGGTCCTAAGCAGTTCTAGAAGCAAGGTGAACGTGCCATCATAGAAATGATGAAACTATCCTAGGGTTATCAAGTGACAGGTAAGCAAGGGTAAACAAGGACTCAAATATCAATGCCTAAGTAACAGACATCAATATCAATAAGCAAGTAGGACCATAACTACACAATTAGTAAAATAACAAGTAATGCATAGTACGAGAACAGGCCATATAGGTGCATTGCGAAAACAGTAGGTTCAATCATGATCAAGGAGAGTAGAGCTTGCCTGAAAACGCTATCCTAATCTTCCGATTCTTGGTCCTCAGATCTTCTATCGAAGTTGGTGTCTTCGAGTCCTCCTCTTAAGCTTGTATCTTCTGACTCGTCCTCGGATTTGGATTCTTCAACTCACCCTCGAAGCTTGGATCTTCTAGTTCTTCCTTAATTCTTCTGGCTCTTCCTCGAATTTTGTGTAAGCTAGCGCATGGAAACATACGTATAAACAACTACCGCAAAAGAATTAAAGATCGAAAAGAGCAATAAGATCCAATGAACTCCAATAAGAATCGATAAAACTCCAATGAAGAATAAGGGGCATGAATCATGCATGATGCAGCATATTATATTTATGAAAGGTTATACGTTACAGGTTATGTTCTTGGCCTGTAAGGCCATATTCACCTAGACAAACTATTAATTATCTAAGTTCTCTTAAAAGAGGAAAGATGCAGGGTTTGGCATGAAACTATTTACTGAAACTTTAGGGTGAGGATGATGAGATGCACATGCTTTATTGATGGTGATTGCGTGCATATCTATTATATAAGTTTCTATATTATCTATATTAAAGAAGATGCAAGCAATTGTTTAATTATATGAACTACGCATTGCGAGGATATGCATGCCGGCACTTATATGCAAGGTTAGGTATGCCAGCGTTTAAGAACTTACATGCATAAGTTATTAAGATTAGTTGCTTTCTGATTCACATTCTCTACATGCAATCTATTTAAGGAAGGTACTAAGTTATTTTATATGTATGAATGCATGAACAGAATATGAATAAAAGCATGCTATGCATAAGTTCTTAGGGTATTATGATAAGCGTTAGCTATTACCGTACGTACGTGCATGTGAACATATATACATTTATACGAAAGTGCATATGTTTATGATAAGCGTGTATGAGTTGCTGATATGACAGTGACACGTGCATATGATCATGCATGGTATGGATGCACGATTGCAATTAAAAGAGCAATGAACAATAACTCCGATAAAACCAATGAAAGACTGCATATAAACAAGATCGATAAATCAAATAGGTTGGTTGGAAGTTGACGGTCAGCACGGGGTTAGGTTCGATAAGTGATAGCTGAGCTAGGTTAAGGGTGAGGCTAGGTCACGATGAAAAGAGTTGCTACAGGTAGGTGTGGAACAGTACAGCAGCGGTATCGGTTAGGTTCAGCACTAAAAGGTGAAAGAAGGCTAGCGCCATGCGAGGTAGACATTGAATGATTTATCGAGATAGGATTCATCAGGCGAGAGGGAACTTAGGGTATCGATGACTTGTAGATCCGGTGTGGAGCTCTAAAAGCAGTACCAAAAGGTACTAGGCGTTGCTACGAACGCGTGAGCGCAAGAATCGCTCAAAACGGAGCTCGGATGGAAAAGATATAGGCGTTTAAAGATTCTAGGGGTTTATTTGTAAGAACAGAAAGTTCTAGGGACCTATCTGCAATTATGGAAAAGTTTAGGGACCTTGGTGTAAAAAGGTAGGGGCTAAAGGTAATATATGGAAAAGTATGGGGGTGTTTGTGTAAAAAGGCAGGACCTAAACAGGATTATCATAAAGGTCAGGGGCTTATCTGTAAATGTACAGGGACCGGATTTTATAGGATTTTTGGAATTATTTTGTATTGAAAAAGGATATGGACCTAGCTCATGGTGGACCGGAGTGCTTATGGTCTATGGTCCACGTGGACCGGGTCCACGGAGGGTGAAGCGATGGCCGGGAAGCGGTGGCGCGCGGCGGCGGTTCGCCGGAATGCTCGCCGCCTGCGGCTAGGAGGGTGGATGGTCGACGAGATCACAATGCCGAGGTTCAACGCGGGACGGCGGAGCTGCGGGTGGAGCTTGTCGTCGACAGGGACCAGCGGAGCGGCGGCGCGACGTCGCCGGAGGAGGAGAGTGGCGGCGAAGCCTGACGGAACTGCGGGTGCACGCGAGTTTGGATGAGCTTGTGCGGTCGGGCATTTGCGCGCGCTGTGGCGGAGCTGGTGGGCGTCTCGGGTGAGACGGACGCGGCCGGGAAGGCGGCCGACGCCGTGGTGGCGCGGCGGCGATGCGCGGCGCACGGCGGGAGCTTGGCTCGATGAGGGAAAAGAGAAAGGAGAGCGGGAAAGAGAGAGGAGACCTCGGGGATGCTCACCTGATGCGCAGCGTGGTCGGGGGTACTCCGGCGGCAGAGATCGACGGCGGCCGGAGTTGGAAGAGAGAGAGTTAGGGTTAGGGTTTGGGACAAAAGGAGAGGGGATCGCGAAGGAGAGGGATAGGAGGCCTTTTATAGGCGTCGGAGGCGAGGTTCCTTCGTCGGGAAGCTGGTCCGGGCGGTCAAGATTGCGGCGGCGACTTCCTGTTGAGGTCAACAATGGCGGCGGCCTTATCTTCTCGGGTCCGCGCGAAGTCAAGCTTGCGGCGCCGCCCCGTACAAGTGCTGACGTCGCGCGCGCGTGGCTACAGGCCGAGGAGAGCGACCGGGGAGAGAGAGAGAGGTGAGATGGCGGCCACGTCGCGGCGCTCCGTCGAGAGAGGGAAACGGCGGCGGGTCGAGCTGGAGGAGGGAGATGAGGTGGCGGTTGGGCTGGGGTAGGCCGTAGTGGGCCATGCTGGGCCGGAGGGAAAAGAAAGAAAAGAGGCCTGCGGCGGGGAAAGGGAGAGGAAAAGAAAGGTGGGGCCAGGCCGGGCCAAGAGGAGGGCGGTTGGGCTGCGGCCTTTTCTGGAAGAGGAAGAGAGAAGGGGAGGAGCGGGCTGGGCCGGCTGAGGAAGGAAGGAAGAAGTGGCCCGCCGGATTTAGGGAAAGAAAAGGCTTTTCATTTTACTGGAATTTCGAGTTGGTCAAATTTGAATGGATTTCAAATTTGGGGGAAACAATAAATTCAGAAACTCTCGATAAAAACAAATGAAGTCCAAAAATGCATATGGTGAACTTTATGCAAGGTTTAAATTCCAAATTTTGAAATTCAAATTGTATCTGCCAAGCTTGAAATATTTATTTTAATTTGTTGTAAAATTCAAAAATGGTTCAAATATTTGGTGAACTTTAAATGGAAGCAAACACTTGAGCACATGTATTTATATTTCAAAAACTTCCTATTCAAACTAGGTTTGAATTACTTTTAGTGAATTTTATTTCGAAAAATTCGTTGCGAGGTGAGTTAGAGAAAATTTTTAAATTTACAGTGATTTTTGTTCCTTTTGAATTTTGTGTTGAACTTTGGGGTGTTACAGATCTACCCCACTTAAAAGGAATCTCGTCCTCGAGATTCGAACGACCTCGGGTTGGTTGAACTTCCATGGCGTTCTCTTGCGTGACTGTGGTAACATCCAAAATTTTGTCGGAGACTTCTTGATGCTGCGAGCCTTGGTAAAGGATTCTGTCTACCATTGTGATCTTCTGTACCGCAGATTGATATAGCGGGGTCTTTTCTTTAATGTTGTATGGGGGTCCTACCCCACTTAAAAGGACTTGACTTGGGGTACGATGGATAACATTTCATTGTTGCTCTGATTATCTTATCCGAAGGATTTAAGCTTTTCAGCTTATTCCATGGTGACCTTTTCCAAACACCTTTATTTCCAAATTATCCTCAAAGGTGGGTTTTAAAAGACTTTTATCCGGCTAAATTGGAGATAAAAGCATCTCCACTGATGTGGCTTAAAGTCTGTTCCTGACCAGGATTAACAGATCATATACTCCATCCACAAGGTTCATGAAACTGAAATTCTTAACAATTCCGGATACAACACTTTATTGATATTCCAAATTACAGAGTACAAAAAGCTGCTTATATCATAATGACCTTATAGAGCTCTTACATAAAGTTCGTCACCCATTGATGTCCAAACTCAGGGTACGGTAAATTTGCACTTTAACGAGGTTGTCACTCGTTGCCTCCATATGTGATTGTTCCAGGGCAATCTGCTGCGAGGTGCCCACGATTTCGGCACAAGTAGCACTTCCGTTTTGCCCCTAGTACTTTCTTTTCCTGTGGTTTGCCTTCACTGCCTTTCCTTTGAGTATTCTGCCTTTTAAAGCCAGAAAGCCTCATGCCTAGCTTGTTCTTTTTTTTCTTCTTCTCTTCTCTTTTTCTTTTCTCTTCTTTTCTCCTTCTCTCTCCTTCTCTCGATTTTCTTGCTTCTGAGGAGATTTCCACTCCTGCACTTCGCGTATCTCTTTCGGCTCGCATGACTGGATCTCTTGGCTTTTGTCATTTCCTTGATCTAACAGCGTTTCTTCGAGTAAGATGGCTCGATTCATTAGTGTACTGAAATCCGGATAGATGTGAGTGACCAGATGTACCCTTAGGTTATGGTTGAGTCCTTTTCTGAAATGGTCTTGCTTCTTCTTATCAGTGCTAACCTCATCTGGCGCATACCGAGCCAACTTCATAAATTTCTTGAGGTATTCATACACTGACATAGATCCTTGTGTGAGAGTACGGAATTCGTCTACTTTCATGTCCATGATTGCAGTGGGGACATGGTACTCACGAAAAGCTTGTTGAAATTCATCCCAGGTGATGGTGTCAGGTTCTGTTAAGGCTTCACGATAGTTGTCCCACCATTCTGCTGCTACACCAACAAGCTGATGTGTCGCTAACATCACTTTCTCTTGATCATTAGCATTGACCACATTAAGCTTCTTATTGATGTTCCTGAGCCAGTCATCAGCTGCCAATGGGTCATCTTCTGTATTGTCGTAGACTGGTGGCTTGAGCTTTATAAATTCCGTTATCTTCGAAATGATTCCAGGATTGTTCTGTTGCTCTCGAGAAATTATTTCTAAGAGTTGAGTCTGCTTAGCCATTATTTCTGTGAGGTTGACCAACGGAGGTGATGCTTGACACATCTCATTAGAATCCTGGTTGTTGTTATCGATCTCTTGGTTTTCTTCTTCGCTGGGATTATTAACCTCAAGTTCTTCACTATGGTCTGTGGAGGGTCTTCTGTTGCCTGCTCCTTGTTGTTGGCGAGGCTGGACTCGGACGGGCTTCTTTGGCGGCATCCTGGTTTCATCAGGAGAGATTTCGGTAGGGAAGGGTTTAAGCCTTAAACTGTTGTTAAGCTGCTATTCTATTTTCTAAACTGTTGTTATAGTTGTTATTTTATTTAGTTTGATTAAAATCACACAATCATAGAAAATAGGGAGCCAAAATCAACAAAATCATCGAATCACACAAACAACGTGATTTATTTATTGGGGTCTCATGTGTTCGTGCTAGGAACGAGGTTTAGGGCTTAAAGGTAGAATGACTATCGATTTTTGATCGTCCTCAAAACTCGACCAAATCCTGGTATGACATACTTTCTTTTCTTCTTGCAGCTCCCGTTGGTATCTCTTGGTTGTAGTAGCTTCGCGAGATTAGCAATCTTTTCCAAGTTACTCAACCTTTCAAGTATACTTGCGATGGTAGGATGTGACATCTGGTATGTGTCATCCATGTTATTTCAAACTCCTTGCTTGATGCTTTTCCTGTACCACAGATTGAATCTCTTCATACGATGCTGGAAAACTTGAGGCACGTCATTCTCCACGTTGGTTGCTATTGCTTTCGCCTCTTTGATTGGTTCGTAGAAGGGGCAATCAACGACTTATGTCCGGAGTTGTAACACCGGAAGCAAGTCTTTTTGGTGTCCCTGGTAGCATTGACATTTCCCTTTTGTATAGGATCCATTTCCAGTACGGTGAACCCGGTATGATATGTTCTTCACTGCTAGGGTCACGTAGTCGGAGTTGTCCATTGGGTTGAGTGCAGACATGGTGAGTTGAGAAGAGGCTTCTGCGGTTGGTCGGGAGAATAACAAGAGATTTTAAAAAGATGGGGAAGAGGTACTATGGAAGATTTTGTAACTACTTTTGAAAATAGTCGTTTTCGAACGCGACAGATCTTAGGTTTTCGTTCTACGGTCAAGTAATACTCTGATACCACTCTGTCAGACCCTATTTCTGGAATCTACTGTGCATCATGTATCAGTCCCTGGATCAGTAGCTGATACGCACACAACTTAACAGAATAATATCAAAAGCATACTTCGAATAAGTAAATAAGTAAGATACCTGATATAAGACCTTTAGTGGCGGTATGACAAGGATTTATAACTATCCAAGTATGTCCGACCCACTAATGGTGAAGCAGACAGTGGAAGACTTTGGCCCAAAGCCACAAGCAAACTTGAGAAGCAGAACCGAAAACCCAATCGTCGTCGTCTTCTACGAAGTCTTTCCTACTAAACCAACAATTTCAAACACGTGAGTACATAAGGTACTCAGCAAGCCCTACACTACACAATAGCATATATACATGCATATTTGGTCTTAGCAAGGAACAGGCTGTATGGTTCCTTTGCAGCAAGCAATTTTTATGCAAGGTTCACTAAAGCATGTGAAGGAATTCTTAGATAAAACAGAGAAGTAACTGTCAAAATTTTAGTCGGTTGGCCCTGGGGGAGTATGAAGCATTCCCGCCAGTTCCCAAGTTTTAGTTGGGCCTTCTGACCTCAATGGTCATACCGACCCGGCACACTTGCCATCACTTCCCAAAACACGGGCTGACTACAACCCACTCACACTCCAAGGGATAAGAGAGGTGGCTAATCCAACGTGCGCCACAATAATGTGTCATATGCCGTGACAACGTCAATCCGGATGAATTTTACACTCTGCAGAGGTTGTACGTCTTTTCCCACGAGCTACGCACCCTTTGCAAGGGGGTACGCAACGCTTATTCCATCTCCTCCGAGTATTCTCACAAGTCCACCACGGAATCTCACTCAGGGGCCTGTGACTTGATATGTCACACTACGGCACAACACCTATAACAGGTACGTCGTGCTCCTGTAATAATTTGCAGGATCCTGTGACAAACACCAGGACAGGCGGCATTCCCGTGACCTACAACGGGTTCCCCGACAAACGATAGGATTCCGCAACCGAACCACGGGTACGTTTCCCGGGTTTGCTCCTGAGCTCCGTTGCCTCTACTGGCCTCCAAATGGACAATGTAAGAGTACCAAGAAGGTAGGGTAAGTCCTTCCCATACAGGCTCCGTGGTAGTACGAGAAATCATTATGTTAACGGGCGTCAGAACCGGTCCTTATATGGCCGGGCAAGCACCAAGTCCCACACTAGGGGCCTATCACAACATCACAATTCACTAATGGCCTTGCCCGCAGTCCGACCCATCCCATCACCTTCACCATCATCATCACCTAACACGGTTGTGCTACTCCCAACCTCAAGTATCACGCACACCACCAAACTCGTTTCACACATTTGTAAAAGTATATATATGAGTACGGTGTGGCAATGTAGAAACATTGCGGGGTCCTAAGCAGTTCTAGAAGCAAGGTGAACGTGCCATCATAGAAATGATGAAACTATCCTAGGGTTATCAAGGTGACAGGTAAGCAAGGGTAAACAAGGACTCAAATATCAATGCCTAAGTAACAGACATCAATATCAATAAGCAAGTAGGACCATAACTACACAATTAGTAAAATAACAAGTAATGCATAGTACGAGAACAGGCCATATAGGTGCATTGCGAAAACAGTAGGTTCAATCATGATCAAGGAGAAGTAGAGCTTGCCTGAAAACACTATCCTAATCTTCCGATTCTTGGTCCTCAGATCTTCTATCGAAGTTGGTGTCTTCGAGTCCTCCTCTTAAGCTTGTATCTTCTGACTTGTCCTCGGATTTGGATTCTTCAACTCATCCTCGAAGCTTGGATCTTCTAGTTCTTCCTTGAATTCTTCTGGCTCTTCCTCGAATTTCGTGTAAGCTAGCGTATGGAAACATTACGTATAAACAACTACCGCATAAGAATTAAAGATCGAAAAGAGCCAATAAGATCCAATGAACTCCAATAAGAATCGATAAAACTCCAATGAAGAATAAGGGGCATGAATCATGCATGATGCAGCATATTATATTTATGAAAGGTTATACGTTACAGGTTATGTTCTTGGCCTGTAAGGCCATATTCACCTAGACAAACTATTAATTATCTAAGTTCTCTTAAAAGAGGAAAGATGCAGGGTTTGGCATGAAACTTATTTACTGAAACTTTAGGGTGAGGATGATGAGATGCACATGCTTTATTGATGGTGATTGCGTGCATATCTATTATATAAGTTTCTATATTATCTATATTAAAGAAGATGCAAGCAATTGTTTAATTATATGAACTACGCATTGCGAGGATATGCATGCAGGCACTTATATGCAAGGTTAGGTATGCCAGCGTTTAAGGAACTTACATGCATAAGTTATTAAGATTAGTTGCTTTCTGATTCACATTCTCTACATGCAATCTATTTAAGGAAGGTTACTAAGTTATTTTATATGTATGAATGCATGAACAGAATATGAATAAAAGCATGCTATGCATAAGTTCTTAGGGTATTATGATAAGCGTTAGCTATTACCGTACGTACGTGCATGTGAACATATATACATTTATACGAAAGTGCATATGTTTATGATAAGCGTGTATGAGTTGCTGATATGACAGTGACACGTGCATATGATCATGCATGGTATGGATGCACGATTGCAATTAAAAGAGCAATGAACAATAACTCCGATAAAACCAATGAAAGACTGCATATAAACAAGATCGATAAATCAAATAGGTTGGTTGGAAGTTGACGGTCAGCACGGGGTTAGGTTCGATTAAGTGATAGCTGAGCTAGGTTAAGGGTGAGGCTAGGTCACGATGAAAAGAGGTTGCTACAGGTAGGTGTGGAACAGTACAGCGTTATCGGTTAGGTTCAGCACTAAAAGGTGAAAGAAGGCTAGCGCCATGCGAGGTAGACATTGAATGATTTATCGAGATAGGATTCATCAGGCGAGAGGGAACTTAGGGTATCGATGACTTGTAGATCCGGTGTGGAGCTCTAAAAGCAGTACCAAAAGGTACTAGGCGTTGCTACGAACGCGTGAGCGCAAGAATCGCTCAAAACGGAGCTCGGATGGAAAAGATATAGGCGTTTAAAGATTCTAGGGGTTTATTTGTAAGAACAGAAAAGTTCTAGGGACCTATCTGCAATTATGGAAAAGTTTAGGGACCTTGGTGTAAAAAGGTAGGGGCTAAAAGGTAATTATGGAAAAGTATGGGGGTGTTTGTGTAAAAAGGCAGGACCTAAACAGGATTATCATAAAGGTCAGGGGCTTATCTGTAAAATGTACAGGGACCCGGATTTTATAGGATTTTTGGAATTATTTTTGTATTGAAAAAGGATATGGACCTAGCTCATGGTGGACCGGAGTGCTTATGGTCTATGGTCCACGTGGACCGGGTCCACGGAGGGTGAAGCGATGGCCGGGAAGCGGTGGCGCGCGGCGGCGGTTCGCCGGAATGCTCGCCGCCTGCGGCTAGGAGGGTGGATGGTCGACGAGATCACAATGCCGAGGTTCAACGCGGGACGGCGGAGCTGCGGGTGGAGCTTGTCGTCGACAGGGACCAGCGGAGCGGCGGCGCGACGTCGCCGGAGGGGAGAGTGGCGGCGAAGCCTGACGGAACTGCGGGTGCACGCGAGTTTGGATGAGCTTGTGCGGTCGGGCAGTTGCGCGCGGCTGTGGCGGAGCTGGTGGGCGTCTCGGGTGAGACGGACGCGGCCGGGAAGGCGGCCGACGCCGTGGTGGCGCGGCGGCGATGCGCGGCGCACGGCGGGAGCTTGGCTCGATGAGGGGAAAAGAGAAAGGAGAGCGGGGAAAGAGAGAGGAGACCTCGGGGATGCTCACCTGATGCGCAGCGTGGTCGGGGGTACTCCGGCGGCAGAGATCGACGGCGGCCGGAGTTGGAAGAGAGAGAGTTAGGGTTAGGGTTTGGGACAAAAGGAGAGGGGATCGCGAAGGAGAGGGATAGGAGGCCTTTTATAGGCGTCGGAGGCGAGGTTCCTTCGTCGGGAAGCTGGTCCGGGCGGTCAAGATTGCGGCGGCGACTTCCTGTTGAGGTCAACAATGGCGGCGGCCTTATCTTCTCGGGTCCGCGCGAAGTCAAGCTTGCGGCGCCGCCCCGTACAAGTGCTGACGTCGCGCGCGCGTGGCTACAGGCCGGAGGAGAGCGACCGGGGAGAGAGAGAGAGGTGAGATGGCGGCCACGTCGGCGGCGCTCCGTCGAGAGAGGGAAACGGCGGCGGGTCGAGCTGGAGGAGGGAGATGAGGTGGCGGTTGGGCTGGGGTAGGCCGTAGTGGGCCATGCTGGGCCGGAGGGAAAAGAAAGAAAAGAGGCCTGCGGCGGGGAAAAGGGAGAGGAAAAGAAAAGGTGGGCCAGGCCGGGCCAAGAGGAGGGCGGTTGGGCTGCGGCCTTTTCTGGAAGAGGAAGAGAGAAGGGGAGGAGCGGGCTGGGCCGGCTGAGGAAGGAAGGAAGAAGTGGCCCGCCGGGATTTAGGGAAAGAAAAGGCTTTTCATTTTACTGGAATTTCGAGTTGGTCAAATTTGAATGGGATTTCAAATTTGGGGGAAACAATAAATTCAGAAACTTTTGATAAAACAAATGAAAGTCCAAAAATGCATATGGTGAACTTTATGCAAGGTTTAAATTCCAAATTTTGAAATTCAAATTGTATCTGCCAAGCTTGAAATATATTTATTTTAATTTGTTGTAAAATTCAAAATGGTTCAAATATTTGGTGAACTTTAAATGGAAGCAAACACTTGAGCACATGTATTTATATTTCAAAAACTTCCTATTCAAACTAGGTTTGAATTACTTTTAGTGAATTTTATTTCGAAAAATTCGTTGCGAGGTGAGTTAGAGAAAATTTTTAAATTTACAGTGATTTTTGTTCCTTTTGAATTTTGTGTTGAACTTTGGGGTGTTACACATTGCCTGGCCAGAGACGTATGGATTGTATTTCCACTGCAGCAAAAAGATGGAAATGAACCAAATGCATGAGCAGCTGCTAAGGAAGTTCTGTGCTGCATATGTCCAAGCAAAACTGTATAAAACTAGGTGCACCGTAATTGTTGTCGGTGTCTGTTTGATGTTGGAGGAATGCCGTTTCGTCATCTTCGTGAGGGATGAATGTACTGCTGTCAGTTTCCCCAAAAGAGAAGGCTTGTGCATCAAGGGTGTACAGACACGTCATTATATAAACCTGAGAAGTCCTGCTCCGGAGTCCTGACCTGCAAGCCGAGTTCCTTGATCTGTTCAAATATCAAGATCAGAGCATCAGAAGTTGTTGTGTAGGGCAGCTTGTGCATAGTACACGAAAACAGACAAACAGTTGCTACCGGCAGATTTCTTTACTTGATGTCAACACAAATATGATTTGCACTAATTGCAAATCAATCATTGTCTTAATGTTAAGAAAAAAGAAGTGGAGGGAGTTAAAAGCTTTCAAGTACCTTGGTAGCTTTGGGTTCTCAGGTCATTAGGAGCAGAGAAGCTGGGACCCGAGCCATTGTTCGCAATTGCACATGGTGACTCATTAGACCACGGATCAAGCCTTCAGCTGGAAGGAAATTCTGGCTATTGTATGCTGCTTGTTTGCAAAGACAAGCAAAAGTTAGCCAAAACATCATTGGATCAGCCAATATGAACTGTGATCTGAGAAAGGAGGATGTGTAGAAAGGGAAACAATTACAGGCCTAAAGCAAACCACCTTGGTAGTTATGTTGGCTGTGTGGATCAGGAATAGAGGAGCTGGGACCGGGAGCATTGTTCGCATTCGCACATAACAGCTCAGTAGGAGCATGAGGGCTCAAGACTTCAATTGCTGAGGTAGCTCCAACTGCAAGAAAATTCTTCACTATCAGGGTTACTATTGTGTTCGGGACAAGCAAATCTAAACATTATGCCTAACCTTGATGAACTGCAAAGTGATGATCAAGAACTGTTTTTTGTGTTGCTCTTGGCATGTAGCATGTGCCTGCACCAGCAAGTGCATCCATATCAATTGGCACAGGAATGTTGTTCGTCATTACATGATCCCCATTAAGACCATCCAATTGATCATATGCATGCTTTTTCAACTGATCCACCAAAACCTGCGGCTAGGGCTGAAAAAAAAGCTCGAGGCTCGCGAGCCAGCTCGGCTCGATCTTAATTTTGGCTCGGCTCGGTGTTCTTAATGAACCGAGCCGAGCCTCCATCATAGCTCGTTTGTTAACGAGCCAGCTCGTGAGCTGCTCGCGAACAGTTCGATTAGCTCGATAGGCTCGATTATATAGAAATGTCAACTTTAATTTTCTAATAAGATGGTAGTTTATGTTAGGTGAAGCTTAATTTATCATCTAAAAAATAAATCAAGTTCAGTATAGATAAAAATCATACTAAATGTTGGACCATCTTTTTATTTTCATTTATTTTTCATCTTTGTTGACTTAGATTGATATGTTTTCTGCAATATTGCGTTCTATTATGATTTTTGTGTTGTTGGCACATGCTAATATTTAAAAACTGCTTACAATCAACTAAATTTTTGTCATAAAAGTTTTGACATACCTAGCTCATGAGCCTAACGAGCCAGCTCAATCTTTCTAAACGAACCGAGCCGAGCTTCCATTTTAACTCGTTATCATAATGAACCGAGCCGAGCCAGCTCGTTATCAAAACGAGCTTTAACGAGCTGAGCCTTAATGAGCCGAGCTGACTCGTTATCCAGCCCTAAGTATAACCACGAGCCCGCGCCATGCAGACCAGCAAGTTTCTCGTGATTGGGTCGCTGTCCACTGGTTCACCAATTTGTGAAAGGGATATGCCGATTGAGACAAGCAAGGGTGTCACAGCGCGCTACACCGCGCCGGGAAAAAAAGACGCACACCAACATTTTTTTTCGTTTGAAACGCAAATACATACTCCCTCCGGTTTTAAATTATTGGCGTTTGATTATTTTTGAGTTTCGTTTGACCGTTCGTCTTATTCAAAATATTAGCTTAAATATGCAAAATTATAAGTTATATTTTAATTTCCTTTAGTGGTGAAACTAATCATAACAAAATCTATGATAAATTTTTAAATATTTTGAATAAGACGAATGGTCAAACGTAACTCAAAAATAGTCAAAAGTTAACAATTTAAAACCGAGGGAGTAGAAGGTATGCATATTTTTGCAAAATTTCCAAAGGATTCATCTTCACCAAGACGAAATTTTGTTGAAATATATATAAGTTGGGAGACGTTTTTGCATAAATGCCACCTTTTTTTCGTGATGGAACATAAATGCCGCCTTGTAGACTTTCAACATAAAAGAGCTCGAGCGTTGTTTTTTCTCCGGAAGAACTTCCACTCTCTCTCTCTCTTTCTCTCTCTCCCATCAAGTGGCGGCGGCGGCGGCGGGTCGGGTGCCGGCCCATGTAGCAAGGAACCGGCGCGGAGGAGGGAGTAGGGTGCTCATGCAGTGCGGTGTGGCGGCCCCTAAGCACGTTCGTGCAGTGGCACGGGTCTCGGGGGGTGAGAAGGCGGCAGTGCGAGCGGCGGAACAGAGCAGCGTGCTTGCAACAACGGGAGGACGGCTTGAGTTTCAAGGTTATTTTCTTTTAAATTCAGTTGATGAGTTGGTGTCAGAAATTGCAAGTCGAACGAAAAGTCTTGCACCGATTTCTTATCTGTCATTTTTTTCTCCTAAATTATCTGTCATTTTTTTTTCAAATTGCAAGTTGGACCAAATGGTCTCGAAATTTGCAATGGAGTATTGGAGTCACGTCCACCTTTCTCGTCGATCATAGAGGTCGGTGAAGAGCAAAGCGCATATGTTGTGGCATGGCGGCTGTTGGTGGTTTCTAAGCACCCCTTTTATATGCCTAAAACCACCAATATCGTACCATATTCTCATCATAATCATGTGTTTTACCTCTAACCTTGACGAATTCCACATGTAATGTCGTTTTAGTGTTATATTGCAGAAACAGGTGAAAAGACGACAAAATAGCTCTTATATGAGAAGTATCGACGTGAAGCCCGACTCGCCATGCAAGGAGGGCTTCCCACTAGCCCATGACGCATTCAAGGCACCTCTGGACGACCATGGAACCCAATGTGCAAGCCCAAGGTCGTGGCCTAATGCCTAATGATTTCTAGAAGGTTTATCCGGAAGGAAAGATCAATTCGCGCAGTCCAGAAACAGCACTGTATTGTCACGCGGATTTCAAGTTTAAGATGTGCTTTAATGGGAATCCAATATACAGGAAAGTTGTAGATCTCGCCGAGAGCTTTCCGGAACATATATGGATTATCCCGTTTGTACTCTGGATCTAGGAGATATGGGCCCCGCAAGGATACCTGCGCAGAGGAGTCTGAATCAGGACAGATATTTTGGCATCGCATATTTGGGAACCAAGACGGCCGAATCTGGAGATCTAATGAATACCAAAGTTGTAGATCTTTTCGAAGGCTACGAGATAGAGTCCAAGTTTGCCTCATTTGAACTCCAGACGGTGGAGATATGATTTATGGAAGGCGGAGCTGCGAAAAGGAAAAATCAAGTCCGAATTGGAAACGACTCGTGCCGATCGTCACACCTTTGGTGCCGACCGGCACCGATCTAGTTTGTTTTCTTTCGCCTCCAGACGCCTCCCCACTGTATATATAACCCATGGGACGCCCGAGGACAGAGGTTGGACGGGAGTTGACATCTTTAGGGTTTAGGAAGCCTCTGCACATCGCCGGGAGGCCGTCGGAGTTGAAGAGCCACCATATTGAGAGATGTAGTCTAGTTGGATAGTCGCCCTGCGTGGTCGCACTACACCGGAGCTTAGGAGAAGTGGAGCCATGTATCTTAGGAGTCGTCAATGGTGCACTAAGGCGGTGCCGACCGGCACAATCTTGCGCCGATCGGCACCTCTCTGACGGTGATGAATAAAGGTACAATTCTTATATTTATCTATGTGTTTGTCTTAATTCTACCCTTGGCTGCAGTTGTGTTCGTCTGGATTTTATGGCCTTACATACGTTTGCTCCAATGCTTAGTAACGACGGCTAAGTAATTAGATGTTATCTTAATTGTGGTGGCAATAAGAGGTGAGAGATTCAATCTCTCACTATCCTTATTGTGGTTAAGACAATATTCGGATCTTGTATGCGCCATAATTGCACGTTGTCTCTGTACCTCAACGCGCTGGAATATGCGAGATCCTTGAGATGATGTGTAGAGTAGGAAATGGCTACTGATTAAGGTGAACAGATCGTGACAGGGCTCATCGGAAAGGGACCGCTCTCCTATCGATCTTCGATGTTCACTAACTGTTTAAAGTGCCAAGTAAGTTAGGACTATAGATGTCACATTGTTGTTGCTTCAGTGCCGACCGGCACACCTGTGGTGCCGATCGCACATCCTTTCTCCGACCACTAGATGCATACAGGCTAACTCCAGGTGTTCCTCTTTGTTTATGTGTATGCTTTCCTGTCAGTTTTCTTTAAACCAATCTGCGAACTTGAAAAGCTTTCATATGTGCAATAAGTACTTCATGTTAGTATTGATTCGTTAGACGACGTTCGGTTCTCTTGCTGATCCTTTTGGATTCGATATAAACCTTGGAATACTCTAAGGGAAAAAGTTACAATGTACACCGTCTAATTGCGGTATATAAATGGGTACGTATAAATGACCAACAAGCTTTTTCTGGCACCGTTGCCGGGGATCGGCAACTCAAACCTAAGGCGATCTATCTAGTTTATCGAACTAATCCTATATCTTTTTATTGCATATACCATGTTTTTCTTTGTTTGTGTGTCCATTGAAAACAGGTACAAGGCTAGGCACACAACATCACCTGGAGCACGATGATGTTGCTGCAAGTGCCGGTCGGCGCACCAGTGGTGCCGATCGGCACCGCATCGATGTCGACGCCGACATCGACGATTCCGCTCTTTGTCGACTCTCTTGCTTCATAGCAGTAGGTGCTAACTTTGTTAGTGGCCCATCATCTGCTATGGAGTCCCACTCCATGAAAGACTCGCTAGTGCCGATCGGCGCAACGCCTATGCCGATCGGCACCACACTGCTCAAAAGAAGGTACGCGCTCTTGTGTTAATTTGTTTTGGACTAATGCTCTGCGAAGATTTGGCTTGTTTATATCAATAGGTGATGGGAGAGAAGATTGAGGGCTATTTACTATGAAGATCGAGGATTTCAATTTATAACATTGAAGGCATGGTGGATATGTTCTTGATCATGAGTTTGTCGTTCTGTCTGCTGACTTCCTGGAGGTGTGCGCATCCGTACAGAAGATTGCATGGCCTAAAAAGTTGATATTCTGAAAGAGCATCAAGTCTAGTTTCCAACGGTTTAAACCTCACGTCATTTGGAGCTTCCTACAAGGATTTATAGCCAAAATACGAGATGCTGCGCAGGCTGTTTGGATATTTCGCGAGAGATGCAAACAATTGGAAGTTTGAGCCAAATATGAAATTAAAGTCCAATATCCACGTGATCTATGAGTTTCCAACATTTAGAAGACTTTCTTTTGATGATTGACACGGATTCAAGTCTTTCCAAACACTGAGTTTGAATATTTGGAAGGTTTGTTTCAATTCGGATTCATCGCGGGGCAGCCTGACATACCTTTAGAAAAACGGCCATATCTCCCTCATACGGAGTGCGATGAGGACGCACGAGTACTACTTGGAAAGATAATTTGATGCCCGACGCAATGGCACAAGTTTCAGCCTCTAATTCCTTCTCCGACCACTAGATGTCACATTGTTGCTGCTTCAGTGCCGACCGGCACACCTGTGGTGCCGATCGGCACATCCTTTCTCCGACCACTAGATGCATACAGGCTAACTCTAGGTGTTCCTCTTTGGTTATGTGTATGCTTTCCTGTCAGTTTTCTTTAAGCCAATCTGCGAACTTGAAAAGCTTTTATATGTGCAATAAGTACTTCATGTTAGGATTGATTCGTTAGACGAGGTAGAAGACTTTACACGGTTCTCTTGCTGATCTTTGTGGATTCGATATAAACCTTAGAATACTCTAAGGGAAAAAGCTACAATGTACACCATCCACTTGCGGTATATAAATATATGCGTATAAATGACCAACAGCGGCCCATGCCTTGGTGGCGACCCATGGCGCGGTGACGGCCAACAGAGCTCAACATGGTCATCGCGGAGGGTGGCCATGCCGTTCCAAAAGCGACGCGGTCTTACGGGAGTCGAGCGCGTTGGACAAGTCGTTGTAGAAAAGCTTGTTGATCGAGAACGTCCGATTCGAGGTGGTCAGTCAAACTTATCTAGTGGTAACATCGGATGTTGTGTACAATAAATTTTTCTACAAGAGAATGTACATATGCTGTTTTTTTATTACAAGGAATGTACATATGCTTTTCTTGTTATTATTGAAGGAAGGAGCCAAAGCTCGTCGACCCGAGCGGTCAGAGCCTCCGGCTCTGGGGGCGTTTGCCCCTGTCGACCCGGGTTCGAGCGGAGGCACCCGCGGTGGGTTCGGAGATTTTCTCGATCTGCGTGAGAAGATCTTCTTCTTAATTAAATGTTCGGGGCCGTCATCCCCTCGCAGGTCGAGTTTTTTTTTTATTATTAAAGGAAGGAGAGCTTTTTTTTTTTCGAGGGGAGCAGCAATGAATAAAGGAGAACCTGGAGAGTAGAAATAGTTGGGCCCAAATGGGCCTAAGTATAGGTCCAAGGCCGATAATCTCTAGCCCATTTAAGATCCGAGGCCAATAATCCCCCTGCACCCTCCAAGCTCCCGTGGACCAATTGGAGTCTCCTTCGTCTCGAACTCTCTCGCAGCTACAGTTGAGAGCGGCGACCGGAGGCGATTTCGTTTTCCCCCGTCGATTCGTCGCCGCCCTTGCCTCTGGCGCCCTCGCCGGCGTCGGAGGAGGAGGGGGGCCGGATGAATCGACGGAGGATTTGTACAGCCTAGTATCTAATAGGCTTGTTTTAGTTAGGCGAGGGTTAGGTTTTCCTATGCTGCTGTTGAAGCATGGGGATTTCTTCCTGGGAGGCGTCTCCGGCGAGCGACGACGTGGGTGTGCGAAGTGGGGCTTCGTTATCCACGGCGGTTTTCCCGATTTCGCTGGCGGCGATGACACCGATGAAGATCGGTATGTGTATCGACTCGCTAGAAATTGGGTTGGTTTTGGTCTCCCACCGCTTCTGGTGGTTTGCATCCCCTTCTGGGTTTTCTCTACTCCGGCGTGCGGGAGTTGGTGCTGTGTGTGGCGTCAGTCCCCTTCTACTTTGGCGAAGAGATGGTCTTTGGGCATTTTGCTCGGCCTGTTCGTTCAGCGACTACATGGCATGTTGGTTGCTCCGATGTGCTACTCATCACCCATCACAAAATCTTAAAGTTGCTTCGTCGGAAGGGTGGTCGGCTTCAGGGCGTCTCCTCCGGCGGCCCGCGACGGGAACAACCGGGAGCTGTCTTACAAGGACTTGATTGTAATTTTTGTTTTTTTCAAAGGTGTCTTTGTAAGTTGAATGATGTAATCCATCAGAAATGAATGTTTTCTCAAAAAAAAGAAAAAAAAGCTCCCGTGGACCACCAAAAATAAAAAAAAAAGCTCCCGTGGACCAATGGCGCTTCCGTCCTCCGCCTCCGCCTCGGCACCGGGTTCCGCCGGCGAGCGGTGGCCGCCGCTGGAGTCCAGCCCCGACGTCTTCAACCAGGTCGGCCACCTGCACCTCCCTCTGTAACAGTGAATCCTACGATACTGTGCCCGTATCTCTAAACGCCTCGCCGTGACGCGCTCGCTCGCAGTTCATGTGGTGGCTGGGCGTCCCGGAGGACGAGGCGGAGTTCCACGACGTGTACGGGCTCGACCCCGACGCACTGGATATGGTTCCCCAGCCTGTGCTCGCCGTCATTCTCTGCTTCCCCGATCCACCCCAGGTGCGTTACATGCTCTGATGCTCCAGGAACTTGGTTTCTCTCGATTTTGGAGACATTTAGGCATCCAATCCTGGACATAGCCTACAGCTTACACTCGGTTACCACGTGCCAGACACAATTTGATGCTAGTTAGCAGTACCTGTCTACTTGATAATATAGAGGATCTCACATTTCCTCAAGGTGCTCTTGGCAAAAGAGAAAACAATGAATGCTAGGTTTTCTGTTTGAGTCCTAGTAGTTATCCTATTAGTCATCAAGCCTCACATTACTTGTGCTTTGTAGTTGTGTGACCGTCGGTCTATCAGATGAGATGGCCATCTACTGCAATTATTTATATTATGGCTCAATAAGTGATTACTAATGGATAAGGTGGGCGACCCGACCGTAGTTTCCTCAGAGAAAAGGGTAAGTGATGACTGATGAGTCCTGGATACATAAATAAAATTTGCAATACTTTTGACCTATTGAGAGAGGAAAACTCAAAAGATACTCTTCTTGTATAAAATGGATATGCTTGAGTAAATTGGGGGGCAGAAAAGCTGTTGCTTAGCATCTCATCCTTTGTTCTATCCGAAATGTGCTCCTAGGAAGCTAATTGCAGTGTCTCATATATATAACGATTACAAGTCTCTAATGGCAACTACATTCAACTTTGCCCTTGGCATATATGCAACCCATCCACTCTATGGGTACTGCCTTCAGAAATGTGAAGGAAATCCTTTCGATATAAGTTGTGAGCTTAGTATTTAAATCTTTTGTTAAAATTCACCCTGTTCCTCTGCTTTGGTGTAGGATGCAGTTCATTCTTCTGAAAAAATCTTACCTACTGGAGAAAAGGTGAGCACTTGTGTTCCTTGCCAATATCATGTTTTTTCTTACCTTGTTAGTTGTAGTAACAAACAAACTTCTGATAGTTTTACACCAAGAAGTGCATTTTCCGTTAACAGTACATGTTTGCTTCGTGACTTTTGTGCAACAGGAAACTTGGGATCAGGTGTACTTCATGCAACAAATTGAGTCACTGGGTAATGCTTGTGGAACTATTGGTCTACTCCATGCTGTTGGAAATGCAGATTCAGGAATCAATTTAGGTAACATGTTTGTTCGGCCCAAGCCACTGAAATCTTATGGCATTCAATGTAGCTAACTACCGGATCAGCATAGTGTATTAAGAACATATGCAGTGCATAAAAGTCCTTACAATGACTACGACTCTCCTGTCCTATCATATTTATGAAATGAGGTAACTTATCTGGTCTCTTGCAGCGGCGAATTCAAGTTTGGATACATTCTTCAAATCAACATCCAGCATGGACCCACATGAGGTTCTTGTTCCTCTGTTAAAATTGGGCTCGTTTCCACACAATCAAACAGTTTTTGTTTCTTAATATCTTGTATCATGCTTTTCAGCGTGCTGTTTTTCTTGAGAAGGATGATGCCATGGCAAGGGCTCACTCACTGGCTGCCTGTGCTGGTGTCACAGAGGTACTGGTTTATTTGCATTTGTGTAATGGGATTTCATCTTGGAAACATGAATAAAACTGTCGGTCAAAGAATCTGTATTTTTATTCGTGACCGTAACTTAAATTTTAGTTTATAGATGAAAGTACTTTCATGACTTTATGATTACTAAGTTTCTCAGCCGAACATAAAGAGATAGCTTAGACAAATGTGTAGTTATATATACACATCATATTTACCCATGGGCTTCGACTAGAGTTTGTCAAAATAAAAAAAAAACAGAGAAAATAAAAATATAACCACAAGAATTTTCTTTGAATTCTTTTAATCGTTTCATTGATTATATTTAACTTCTATAATCGGGGTCTTGGTTGCAGATATGTGATGCTGTAGAAGAGCACTTTATCTGTTTTGTGGCCGTCGATGGTAAGGATGAAGTTTGTAACAGATAATTTTCTCCATCTATTTGTCAGTCTTCTTCTATATGTTTACACATCAAGGAATCCAATCTGATCGTAGGGTCACTTTATGAGCTCGATGGAATGAAGCATGGGCCAGTAAAGCACGGTTCCTCATCTTCAAAAAGTTTATTGCAGGTACTACCAGTTCTTGCCAATTACATCCTAGTTCTCTCTTGGGTACGATACATGCTTGGTCTATTATCAGGCACTGCTAGTAGACTTAATTTTCCTACCATTCTCTCCCTGTTTTCACTGCCTCTGGTGAATGGTACTGACTATTCTGGAAGTATATAATGAAAGTTTAGAACCACACAATAACACCTGCTTCCAAATCCAAAATGCTGATAAACAATGTATCATTTCTGCCCAGTGGTATGACTTATGTTTGTCAGCATGACAGAAGAAGTATCGCGTTCAATATATCGGGTGCAGTTCTAGAACACCTTTTGTGCTGGACATACTTGGGAAACCGTAGCATATATTTCTAGTAGTTACTATTTGCTATAACTTGCATTTATAATTGCATCCTGCTTACAGTCATCCTTTCTATTGCACTAGGATGCTGTGGATGTCATTAAGGCCATCATGCACAAGATTCCCAATTCGATCAACTTCAATGTCATGGCGCTATCAAGAAAGGCAAAATAATGGTGCTATTTTTTAAGCTAGTGACTGATGAAAGGTTGAACGGATGATGATTAGAATTGGTGCGGCCATGGAGTTCCTGCCCATATAAAGGGTGTTTGGAGTTCCTGCACACTTTTAAAGGTACCATACTACCATTTTAGATGTCACTCAGTCATTTTCCCCCTTGGTTGTGTCAATGCAGTCTAATTATCACTTCCCAGCGAATGCAAAGCGTTTTCAGTTATCTGCTTATTGAGTCATTGTCTTGATGTCTTGGATATCAGAGCCAGCCACCTTGCTTCCAAGATGGTTTGGCAAAACTTGACAAAATGATGACCGGCTACGAAGAAGGGTCCTAGATTTTAAACTGAAATATGTTAAAACAAGGATAAATTGTAAATATTATAAAACTTCAATGCTTTTGATATTCAACCTTCCATATATACCGTTTTCACAAACTTCTACTTTTCATGTATCTTCTAAAATTATAGCTAGCCCGTGCAGGTGCACGGGTTGATAGGCTATTAGAAACAATTAGGCAGAAGGAATTATATATAATGGCTATTGAAGTTACATGATGGCTACAGAAACATTTGATATATAATGCATTCAGTCCATATCACTTGTCATTCTGGAAAAGTTGAGAGGTGGAAAAGTAGACAGTAAATAAGGAAGAGTGAAGGAGGAGAGATATAAAGATATAGCTGTACTTGGAAAGCAAGAATGGCAATTATGTGAGAAAAATTTGAAACTCTCCTACAATGCTATAGAAGCAACACTACTACAATGCTCCACAATATCGCCACAATACTTTTGTCAGGTGAAGTAAACGCCCTCTCAAACGGACCTTGCTTTCAACATGCATCGTTCTATCGTCCGACATTTAGTGTCTTAGCCTAGACCACCTCTATACTTATCTGCTATGGAGTACTAGATCATTCAGATTCTCCGGACTTATTCGTCGTCTTGCACATTCAACAAAAACTCATTTCACAACAATGTCAAGCCAAGCAGGCACAAATGGAACAACAGTGCTTCAGTTTTGGGCATAAGATCCTATTTCATATTAATGTGTTATGTTTCTATAAACTTGCACATAGTCCTATGTCATTATCTACGTAACTCTGCCACAATTCACAGCTCTGTAGTTCAGTATTCTTGTTTTTAACAGAGATGTTAATTTGGTAGTTTAGTTCAAGGCTTTAGGGGGAGCAGTCAGAGCTGGAATAAGTTTTTAGGTCACACCTTCAAAAACTTCCAAAACTGTTGGAGATGCTCTAAAGGCCAGATTAAGTTGAGAGTTAGAAGAATATAGGCATTGGCGCTGGATAGCACAGATGGCTTCTTGCTTCATTTGTATGATAACCTAACGATGCTACTACCTTCGGTCGCGAATTGTTGTTTCTTTCAGACTAGAATGTAGTTCATTTTACACTAAATTTCTTGTCTGAACGACAATTAAAAGATAACAGAGGAACTATAAACACACTTCACAATTTGCTCGGCATGAACCTTGTCATATATGTTTTGAGTGCGTGAGACTCGACGGCAAGAAGGATCCACTTCGATGTGAGCCCCATTCATGCATATTTGTATATGCAGGGGATGCAGGTGGAAACGATAGCAAGGACAATCAACGGAGGCAGCAGGTATATTATAAGGGGAGATGTTGAAACTATATATTTTATTTTTGTGAAAGAAAGTGGGGCACGTTAACTGTTAAAAAGGTTCATCGTGTCCACAGCATCCGTCGGCTTGAAATTTGTGCGAAATCCCTGATATGTTTCCCGCCATTTTCCCTGCATCTTCAGATCATTTTCTCCCTCTCGTTTCCATCCTCCGACGACACGGAATCAACGGCGCTTTGCATCGTTTTTCCTGACCCTAATCAGCACGGTAGATAACGCGGTGTATATCTGATCCTGGCCGTCTCGGTGCTCACCTTCACGTGTCCACGGAAATGACAGGGCAAGGGTGAAAAATCTCCCCGTACCGTTAATGGCTCAGTGCCATTGATTCTTGTACGTCTTCCTCGTCGTCGTTGAGATCCAATGGTTGAAAAAGTGACTCAAAGATTTGCAAATTTTGAGTTATTTGATAAGGAGACAAACCCTTTCTTGGGTTTGAACTTTTATTTGTCAATGTTACAATAGCTCTTCGTATTTACACATGTTTCTCAATTGTCATAAAGATGTGTGCTGAGGTTTGATTTCGGGAAGCCAGCCATCAATTTCTTTTAAAAAAATTAACAAATGGCTCATGATCACCTGACCTCCAAATCGTCAGTCAAAACTTTTTCTTTATATTTCCGATATTCTTGACTGAGGCCAATCTCAATGGGATTTCATAGATGGTTTCATAAGCATTTAATTTTATGCCACATCAGTATTTTTAAGAGAAGAGAGGAATGAAGTTTCATTAGAATAGAGAGGAGTTTCATCGCAATGAAACCCATGAGGCTCACTTACCAAAATATTAGTCTTGGTACTAGTGCAATGAAACTATGCATTGAGATTGGCCTGAGAGTCAAGAACTAAACTTCGTCGTCGCTCCAAGGGTGCTACTGTACAGCGTACTACTTTTCCTAAAGCGTATCCTCGAGCACTTTTTCACTGATATATTCCAATTTCCAAGTCCATGGACATCATCACTAACGAGTAACGACTCGATTTCGATGACTGACTCGTGCATTCACATGCAGCCAGCTGGTACACATTCAAAACTTGGGGGCGTCCTGACTTTCACTTGTCATTGACTCATTGTTCTTTGTCTTTGGTCTCGAATTATTCAGTGTACAAAACACTTGCATGTTCCGGCCGGCTGTAAATAGAAATGAGACGCTCCATATATCGCATCTCTCACTAGTACTAGTTTCTTCGTGTTCAGAAACTAATCCGAACATCTAAAAAAAAAACACACTAATCCGAAGCCATGGCGGAGATGGTGTTTTCTGCGGTCGTGGAGGAGACGCTGAAGCAGGCCTTCTCTGGCCTGATTGGCAGCCGTGGCCAGGAAGACGAGAAGGAGCAGCACGTGGAGAGGCTGGAGATGGCTCAGATCAGGCTGGAGCCCGCGCTCAAGGCCTCGCGGCGGTGGCGCATCCGCGACGCGCCGCTGCTGCGCTGGCGCCGCAAGCTCGAGCGCGCGGCGGAGGAGTGCGCCGGCGCGCTGCGCGAGCGCAGGCGGCGCGCCGCCGCCGAGGAGGAGGGTGACGACGAGGCGCGGGAGCAGGAGCTTTCCTCCTTCCCCCGCCGCCTGGCGCGCGCCGCCACGTCGATGGTCGCCGCGGCCCTCTTCGGCGGCCGCGTCGTCCGCGACGCCGACGCCGCCGCGGTGCGGCGGTTCGAGTGGTACGCGGACGGCGCGGGCGAGTTCCTGCGGTTCGTGGAGCTGGGCGGCGGCTCGCCGCGCCGTTGCGCGCCGCGCTTGGACCCGCTCATCGGGCGCCTCCTCGCCGGCGACGAGCTGCGGTACCGGCGGTTCGTCCGGCGAGGCCAGTACCACCAGTTCTTTGTGCGGCCTGTCCGCCTGGACGGTCGCGGCGTGGAAGCCAAGCTCATCTTCGTGTACGAGGACGACGAGGCGCCGGAGAAGAACCTGTGCCTGGGCGCCATCCTGCGGCTCTCCGAGAGCACCGACCTCGTCGGCACCCTCGTCAAGTGCCTGGAGCTGCTGTCCGTCACGACGCCGCACTTCAGACCCGCCGCCGAGTCCGCGCGCCTGGAGCTCGTCGCGTTGCCGCGCCAGGACTTCTCGTGGGTGCCGTCGTACCTCGACGCCGGCGACAACGAGCACTGGAACGCCATGCACAGCAGCATGTCCCAGTGGTTCCGCCCCAACCCGCTCTGCTGCTGCAACCAGCACCACGCCGAGCCGACGACGCCGACGGCCTCTGACACGACGGCGAAGCAGTCAGCCGTCTCTGACCTGGAGCCAGTCATCGGGGTGTTCCTGCAGCGCAGCATCCCGTTGGCCGAGTACAACGCGCACCGGAGCAAAGCATCCGTCGCCTCCGACGGCGACGGCGACGGCACGACGTGTCTGAAGAACGCGCCGCACCTGAGGCTGGGGCTCCACTTCTCCCCGCACGGCTCGTCGGAGATGGTGCCCGCGGCGGAGAGCGCGGCGGTCGAGGTGGTCCATGGCGAGGAGCGCGTGCAACGCAACATCAGGCTGGAGGAGCTGGACGAGTTCGCGCTGCCCAAGGCCATCGACTGGTTCCACCGGCGGCCCGAGGCGGCGGCGTACCAGATGTTCTGGAAGGCGAGGCACGGCACGGCGTACCTCGAGGTGGAGAAGATGGCGCCGCCGAGGCGTGTTGGAGGGAGCAGAAGGGCGGCGATCCGGCGGCGGCGAGACCCCAAGCTGGGGATGTGGACACAAGTGGTCGTGGATTTCTTCAATCTGTGGGTGGCACGCGCGCCGCGCAGGCTTCAGGGCTCCATCATCGAATGGGTTCAGAAGGCGAATGAAATGCAACAACAACAAGGGCGCCCATTGATGAACAGTGTTTTAACGAGCTCGAACTAGCCGTGCTTTTTCTGTTTAAAAAAAAAGAAACGAAAGGAATATATTTGTAACTCAAAAAAAAATTAAAAAAATCAAAGCTTGAGCTCCGTCGATGAAAAGCATAGCTGAAATTTCTAGTAGCGACATCAGCTGCCCGCCACAAACAAAAAAAAAAAAAAAAAAAACCTTTAGCAGTGGTAGGCTGCCGCTAGAGATCTTCTCTAGTGGACTGTGAGCGACCACAATGTGTGGTGAAAATTGTTAATATACAATAAATGACCGGCAATAAGCATTGTGAAACACACTTAATTTTCAGTTTGGTCGGTACAATTGCTAAATGAAAACGCTCATAATGACTATTCATATAGGAGTATATTTTTTTTCATTCTAGAAAATTGAAGAAGTAGTTGGAGACGAAGCAAAGGCGGAAGGCGAGATTTTACTACATTCAACAATGGCTTCTTCCTGTCTCACCAGCTTGATGGGTTTAGATCGACTCAGGTTTGGGTCCAAGGCCCACGGCCTCCAGCGCGCGCTTTTCTGGATACAATGCTCGGCTGAGTCGCCAGCCGTCCATCTATCTTTTTTAAAAGAAAAAACTGAGAAGGAGCTTCCATTACTCTGGTGCCGTAGAATCACTGGCCACCAAAACCTGGTTTCAATGCGGAAGAACATCCACAATCGGATGTTCTCCAAAGACGCACCACGACCAACCGCCACTAAAGCATGAGCGACTTTGTTACAATCTCTAGAGGCAAAACAAACACAAAACCATTAAAATTGAAGCTTAGAGCATTCTCTCAGCTCGTCGATCAAGCCTCCGAAACTGACATCATGTCCATTCTATCTTTTATTAGACAGACAACCTGGGGCTACCAAGTACCAACATTACATGTACACGGTAAATTACAGAGACCTCACCAATAGGTACACCACGTTATTAACTTATGTGATAATACGTACATCAAAGAATATGAGTATAGATTAAACAATTAATACAATACAGGCATCACACAGGCAAACACACATTACGCTATTACAACAACAGAATATGTACAAGAGTTTCAGTAGTTTTAAATGCTCAAGGACTCCGAAGTTCCTGCTCAAACATAAGATTTGCTCTCTTGGAAGCCCTTACCATAGCCTTCCACTTCACAAGCGCAGACAATTTCACCCACCTACGGCAGGAGGGCAGCTTCGTCATACCACAGGGAGCATCAGCTGGCAGATTGCTCATATTAGGTGCACAGAAGTGAGGGTTATCATCTACTGGTATGTCTTCGAAGAGCTGATCCATGTTGAAGCTATTTTGTGTTGAAAGAAAAGGAAGATCTGCCGGAATAAACTGTGAAAGAGGAGATGCATACTGAGAAGCCACTTGCTGCTCCGAATACCATTGGCCAAGTGAAAATGCTGCAAAGAAAATACTATTAAGTTTATTTACTTCATTTTATTGTATTTATAGATCAAAATTCTGGCATGCAATTTGGTGTCAGTATGTACCATTGTATGTGTAAACCATTTGATTATTGTCCTGATGCATTGTCAAGGCTCCCTGATTCAGTGCTGCTGGCCCTATAAGTTCCTCTGCGGCAGTAGTTGAATGCAGTGTCTCTGAACGGGTATTGCAATTTGCATCTAGAGTTTCATAGTGGATTTCAGGATGAGGATCCAGCTGCATCTCAATAGAAGCGTCCTGGGAGAGTGGGATTCAGTCAGCGATATCAGAGGGATTATACATTGGACCCATCAGGAGCAATCAGAAAATTGAACACTAAAGGAAAGGAATACACATAAAGTATTAGAGAAATCCTAAAGTCTTTCTCAAAGGAAACCAGGATGATCCTGAAACAAATAAGGGAAAAATTTGCGGGTCATCCTTTGTCACAGCAGCTGCTTTCGGGCCTATGCAATTTCCCATATGGGAAAACATGAAAGTCCTTAGTACAAGGATCATTTTGTTTGTGATATAGAAGAAAAAATTTAGCATAACTTGTCTGATTTGCAGTGTATTAGAAGGCACAGTCTGTAAAGAAAGCATATATAGAAAAAAAGAAAAAGAAAACGTGATGTGAATTGGGGTTCAGGCGTTCCCATCAGAGAAATAAGATGATAAAACATGTAGGAATGTTTCAAAAAAAGTTTAAAATAAGACACTGAAAGAATTTCAGTTACTCTGAATTGTGAACCATATTTGTTTCAGTCCAGATATAATAATATTGAGATGATCCTATAGAAGAAAATTATGTATACTGCTAATAATAGGCGTTACTTACAGTTTCATTGTCTTCTTGTACCGTAGGTAAGGTCCCAACTTGCACAGATCCAGGTCCTTTGAATGTACAGTTTGGGGAATCATTACCAGACATTCCATTGCCCTTTGAAGTGTCTTGCTCATCAGTTTCATGAATAATTTGATCTTAATAAAATAGAGCTTTCATGTCAATAAAGCACCACAGTTTACTATGGAATCAATAAACTATATTCACAAGAATAAAGAAAGTATATAGAGTCTAACAAGTCTTCACCAATAGGCTCAGTAGATTGCCCTGGCGTGATTGATCCCTGGAGTGTACTGCAGTCAATTGTCCTGGGTTGACTATTATACATTTCATAATCAGGTTGATGGTAGGTCACATATTCGTATGCATCTTTACTTGATTCCTCCACTTGAATCTGCAATGGTATAAACATGAAATGGACATGTTCCGTTCAGAATTGAAGAATTTGTCTATTCACATTGCAAAAAATAAAACAAAAAAAAATCCTTTTTTTTTTGGCAATAAACCTTTGTGAAACATCAGGTACTCTGTTGTCTGCTAATGTCATGTTCTGCATTACATTGGCGCGAATGACAGTCTAGAATTTTTTTTTTCAGGCACTCAATATTTCTGTTGGATCCTTTTTGTTCACTTGTTTAAATTAATGAACTACAAACATAAACTAAAGGATTATCTTGATTCAGAAAAATAAAAGGAGAGAATTGCATGCTTCAAAGAAACACCTATTTGCATACGTCTTTAATATGGATTGTGCTGTTGTTATGTGAACAACTAAATATTTGTGCATGCCCCGCAACTAATCACTATGAGTGTCGGAAGTACCTTCCAGGAAGTATCAAGATCACCGAAAGCATTATACCGCCCAGCTACTGTTGCTCCAACAATCTGACCCAGAGAACTGAAGTACAGCCTAATATTCTTATCCTTCACAAAGTGAGAGTAAAGATTGCTCCCAGGATCGCACTTCTTAGCATGATCGACGATGGTTGTCCAGACAAACGGTGAGGCTTTGCTGAGAATCTACACACGGGAAGCAAAGTATAAGGTGCTGTGACAATGCAAGTACTGAAATCCAACCGAGGAAACGATGCAACCAGAATTCTTGTCTTACATTACGCAAAGCATTTTCATTCTTATGGTACTGCCTCAAGAAGTCCTTCACTGAGTAAATACCACTCCGTTCCAGTGCCTGTTGGAAGTTGCCATTCTTTCTTATATGTTTCAGGCGCCACAATTCGTCGTCTGCACTTGGAATGTCATTCTTTTTGTATCCTACAAATTTAAGAAACATATAAAAACAGACGAACCACATTGTAATAATACAAAAGTGATGGTTAAAAAGTTTCAAACTCATTACCTTCGCCACGGCGGTCCTTCACGGTGAAGCGTTCGGTAATACCTTCTTGGACTTGGTCACCAACATCACCCACAACCTTTACCCCAAGCCTAAACTTTCGACTCCTTGTGAAACTGGAGTTATCAATGAAAGTGACATTGTGGAGACAAGCCTCGCCGTTTTCCAGTTTAATGTCCAGCTTTCCTGTAAGCACTGCCCCAATTTTGTCACGTGGACGTACTACATAATCGTCGAACTCCTCCGATGTCCAGATCTCGCGGTTATCCGCATTGAAGTCACCGTCGAGAACAACAATCTTGACATTAGCAGTAGAAAGAAGGCGTGGTAAATTGCCGCCTTTCTGATTGCTTGAAACTATTCTAATCTTGATGTGATTCCCGTCTGCTGCCCGGACCTCCCTCTTTGTAAATATTTTGTCACTCAAACTATCCACAAAGATTAGTTTGTAGGTTGGAGTCAGGTTCTGTTCGATCCTCTCTCTGCACAAACAATGCACATGTGATGCTGAGAAGAGGATCATTCCATTTTAAATTCAACGATACAGGTTCTAAATATTACCTCGGATCAGGAAGACGGTTCAATAAAGTTGTCAGAACTTCCTTCACCTCTTGCTTAAACTAAGAAATGAAAACAGGGGAGCAAGTTCAGGGGGTAAACCATTGTTGAAAGCTACAAAAAAGCCGCTAAAAGTAGATCCTGTTGAAAGCTTAGAGGCAATATAACAGAACTATATATTGTCATCAACGTTCGAAAAAGGCCGCTTGTTGTCATCGATGTTCCAAAAAGGGGGGAAGAAACTTGGTATTCTGACTCTAATATCTAAGTACAGCAGGTGGCGTTTTGGACAATTGACATGTTACTCTGTTTTAATTCAACTTAAGGCAGGGCCAAGCAATCTCTGAGTGCAACAGGTGACTGTTTGGAACAATTAACATGTTGGTCAGAACACCACTTTGAACATCACATTACCAGGAACAATTTTATAAGCTGTAAATGTAGAGTGTTTACATAGACATGTCGTTCGCAGTAGGCATGTAGAGTACATCAGAACAGTATGCATTCATTACCAGGACAAAGGTAGTCTCGAGTCTGTGGACCGCTTGCACACAGCTAGAACGATTGTGGAGCTCCTGATGGTGGCTGCAGCAAGGGCAACCTCTAGTCTCACTGCAAATCACGCACAACAAAGAATTAGCTGTCAGGTGGTACAGAATCAGACAACGCATGGACATGGACCGACCAAAATGGAACAAATCAGATAGAACTGATGCGGAAAAGGAAAACAAGGCGAGCCGGAGGGGGAGTGGCCACTCACAGGTTGAACGACCGGCTCCGCCTCTTTAGCGCCCGGGCAGGGGAAGGCGGCGACCACAGCGGAGTTGGCTCCCCTCCACTGGCGCCGGCGCCGGCGCCGCCGCTACCTCCTGCTCTGTCGTTGCCTCCATCTCCGCGGCCGCCCTCCCGTCGCCGCTTCGGCGGCATCTGCCGCTTGGTTGCAGATGCGGCAGTTACAAGTCGGCTTTCGCGCGCTTGTGTGCTGCGTCTGCTTTTTTCCTTTCTTTTTCTTGGTGTTTCCTGCCGTCTTCCGGGTTCCGGCGGACGGAGAGGGAGCCTGTATATACACGCCAGAAGAGCCAGGGAAATTTGCCCAAAGTTTTCATCCCTTGCGGCTAGGGATTGCAACGGGTGAAAACCCGTTGGGTTTAGCCTCTTCAGACCCACACTTGCGAAGAGAGAAAACACCCGCTGAATAACTTAATAAGAGTCATGGGTGAAGATTTTAACCTAAACCTAAACTCATCGAGTGAAATTCACCCATCGGGTACCCATTACCCGCCAAGCATTTTAATTTTACTTGAGCGTAACATAAGTAAAAATTCATATCTATTGTCTAGAAAATGACAGACATAGTTTAATAAATATAGGAGAAATAATACAAAAACATGTTTTGTAGTTCAAACCCAAATCATTAAGTTGACAAAGTCATGATTCACTTGAGCACATAAGCAAGTATGCAACACAAGGCACAATATGACGATATAAATTAATTGAATAATGAGTGGTGGCGGGTGGTCATGGGTGGCGGGTTTGGGTTTTATCAAACCGTCTCTAAACCCGGCTCACCCATTGGGTCAAGCTTTATCCCTATTAATTGACCCGTGGGTAGAATATTTCACCCAAACCCGTATCCTAATAGGAGAAAAATCCGTCGGGTCGCGGGTAATAGGCACCCATTGCCATCCCTACTTGCGGCATTCTGGAGCTATAGCTCTCAAGTGAAGTGGTAGGCGACTTTTCCGGCGTTGCGACGGTTCGAGTGGGCCCCGCCTAAGATGAATCCGGGATTCAAGTGGCCCCTCCGGCGTCGCGACCGTCATCAAGCAAGTACCACACAACATGTTACTTAATTAATCACGCCATGAAGTAGCAACGAAAACGGAGCATACATGCATGCCCTTGTTCTACGCACCATAATTACTATTATTGAGCAAAAGTTGAGTCAAATCACCAAATGATTTTCAATAATCATCTCTTGGTAGTGCATTTTTGAGTTACTACTGAAATTTTATTCTGTAAATTCAGTGGGATTTAGATTAAGAGCTATACAGCAGGTGTAGAATAAGCATTGCATTTTCTAATTGCTGTATTTTAAATGCATTTTCTTGAATCTAAATCACAGCTACCGGTGAATCTATCTATGTTTAATTTGAGGCCATGCAAATCTCCAAAACAGCGGCTAAAAGAAGAGCAGCAGTACAAAAGAGAAACATTTAAAAAAAGAAATAAACAACCGTGGTTGTTTTGGCGATGCTCATACATCTGCATGCACATGTAGACTACATTCATGTGCTGGCAGTGCTGCTAGCTAACGTAGGACACAACGCGGTTTCAGTTTAGTCGCAATAGCTATGATACGTACACTCACATTGTTGTTCTGGGTGTGTTCCATTTAAAGTTTGGTCACAAATAGTTTATCTTTCAGTAAGAAACAAAATAATTTGCACGTCGTATGTTGTAAAAAGGTGTTTTGAAATGTAAAAGTACGTTCATAACACTTTGTTTCTTTTGTTTATGCTTGCCCAGTTGCCCCTAGCTAACTTATTAAGTTGAGTTTACAAACAAAATTGGTAATGAGTTTCCTGATATTACGAGGCAACAAAATAGCATTATTGTAGTGCAGGATGATAGCCTATTACGAACATTATTGCCACAGCACTACCGAAACAACTAAATATTCTCTATGGATAGGGGTGGAGTACACAAGTTTCGGTTGGGTTTACCTTGGGGGCAATTTTGTTTTTTATAATGGCTTGGGGGCAGTTTTATTTTTTATGATGGCTTGGGGGCAGTTGAGCCGAGTGGATACACTGGATAGACTCTTCCACAAGTGAGCGTCGAGTCAAGTCATCGACACCGTGAGATAAAGAAGGAGAAGGAGGAGAAGAAGAAGAAGTCATCGACACCGTGTCGCCGGCCGAGGCCAAAAGCTGCAGGAGCAGTCACAGAGGCCAAGGCGGCTTCGCTGACGCGTGGGCCACCATGCTCACGCAGGTCTCTTGTTCGCGGGGTCTAGGGACGCTCGATTTGTAGACGCGGTTGCGTCCCTCGGACCGGCTTCTTCACGGGACGCGGTTCTGTGGAAAATCGCGCGACTGACCTCCGGGGAAAAGGAACGATGAAGATGAACAGTGTGTGCTTGCTCGCGTGCTGCTGTGATTCCCTTCTCTCTCTATTAAAAAAAAATCGAATAGATATACTCTTCCCCATTTTAAAAAGTTGTAGCTTTAGATTTGCTCTATGTAAAGTGTTCTGTCTTTTTCTTGAATGATTTTTTTTATCTTTGGCCAATACTTCCACAAATTCGTATATGTTTTTTAAATTCCATTTCCCTGCAATAAAGAAAGAAGTGTTGAACTATAAGCGAATTGCTCACCTTTCCCCATCATCTTAGGCTTTTAAGTGAGTTAGTTAGTGCATGCAACTCAACATGTAATCGAAGAGGTCTCGAGTTTGAATCTTGGCTAGCGTGACTTATTAAATAAATTGTTACCGACTCCAATATTTTATGTTTTATTAAATAATTAAATTGCAGCGCTTTCCCTATCAGCTTAGGTTTTTTGGTGAGTTAGTTGGTGCATGCAATTCAACATGGTATCGAGCTGACTAAGGGAGCCTCCAAGTGAGGGAAGTGTTAAACCATAAGTCAACTTTTTCCGTCGGATTAGGCTTTTAATTGAATTAGTTGGTGCATGCAACTCGACAAGAGGAAAAATAGATGAGCTCAAGTGGCTAGCTAGCTTTTGTAGAAAGAAGAAAAAGGAGCTGAGGCATATATATTTCTCAAGAAGAAGTAGTGTTCTGTACAAGGAGCCGAGTCCGCGCGCCGGAGCTCGTCGCCTCGTCGCGCTGCCGCGGCAGGACTTCTCGTGGGTGCCGGTGCCGTCGTGCCTCGACTCCTCCGGCGACAACGAGCACTGGAACGCCATGCACGCCGGCCTGTCCTAGTGGTTCCGCCCCAACCCGCGCTGCTGCAACCAGCACCACGCTGTGCCAACGACGACGCCGGCGGCGGCCTCTGACACGATGACGAAGCAATCTGCAGCCGTCTCTGACCTGGAGCCAGTCATCGGGGTGTTCCTCCAGCGCCACATCCCGCTGGCCGAGTACGACGCGCACCGGAGCAAAGTATCCGTCGCCGTCGATGGCGACGGCACGACGTGTCTGAAGAAGAACGTGCCGCGCCTGAGGCTGGGGCTCCACTTCTCCCCGCACGGCTCGTTGGACATGGCGCCCGCTGCGGAGAGCGCGGCTGTCGAGGTGATCGACGGCGAGGAGCAGCTGGCTGGCGGCGGCGGTGTGCACCGGAACATCAGCCTCGAGGAGCTGGACGAGCTCGCGCTGCCCAAGGCCATCGACTGGCTCCACCGGCGGCCCGAGGCAGCGGCGTACCAGATGTTCTGGAAGGCGAGGCACGGCACGGCGTACCTCGAGGTGGAGAAGGAGGCGCTGCCGAGGCGTGTCGGAAGGAGCAGACGCGCGGCGATCCGGCGGCGGCGAGACCCAAAGCTGGGGATGTGGACACAGGTGGTCGTGGATTTCTTCAATCTGTGGGTGGCTCGTGCCCCGCGCAGGCTTCAGGGCTCCATCATCGAATGGGTTCAGAAGGCGAGTGAAATGCAACAAGGGCACCCATCGAACAATGGTTTAACGAGCTCGTACTAAAATCATGTATTTGTGGTCCTGGAAAGAAAAGGACTATATTAATAATATAACAACAGACTTTTGTCCTAAGCAAGTTGGAGGTAGACTAGAGATGAAACCCACAAAAAACAAGCAAACTTCTAGCAAGAAACCTTTAGCAGTGGTATACTGCCGCTAGACATGCTTCTTCTCTAGTGGACTTCTTGTAGAGCGAAGCGCACAAAAAGACATACTACATATATATACACGAGCCATTCAGATTTGCATTTCTTTTACAGCAGCGCAAAGTCTTTCAAAGCCTAAAGTTACAACAAAAACTATAGTACAGACCCTACATCCGAGACGGCTTTGATAATATGTTGACTGTTTTTGGTAGCCTTCTTCCGGGTGGTCACAGTCTGCCACGCAACATGTATGAGTCACAGAAACTCCTTCGTGCACTTAAGATGCCGTATGAGCAGATATATGTCTGTCCGAAGGGATGCGTCTTGTTTAGGAAAGAGCACGCGGATGCAAAGTACTGTCCCAAATGTGAGTCCTCTAGGTACCTGGAGGTAGACTCTGGTGATGGTATTAAGAGGCAACTCGAAATCCCTGTGAAAATCCTACGTTATCTTCCGTTCATACCGAGGATCCAACGACTATACATGACCGAGGTGGAGAGCGCGGCGGAGAGCGCGGCGGTCGAGGTGGTCGACGGCGAGGATCCGGCTGGCGGCTGTGGCGTGCACCGGAACATCAGCCTCGAGGAGCTGGACGAGTTCGCGCTGCCCAAGGCCATCGACTGGCTCCACCGGCGGCCCGAGGCAGCGGCGTACCAGATGTTCTGGAAGGCGAGGCACGGCACGGCGTACCTCGAGGTGGAGAAGGAGGCGCTGCCGAGGCGTGTCGGAAGGAGCAGACGCGCGGCGATCCGGCGGCGGCGAGACCCCAAGCTGGGGATGTGGACACAGGTGGTCGTGGATTTCTTCAATCTGTGGGTGGCTCGTGCCCCGCGCAGGCTTCAGGGCTCCATCATCGAATGGGTTCAGAAGGCGAGTGAAATGCAACAAGGACACCCATCGAACAATGGTTTAACGAGCTCGTACTAAAATCATGTATTTGTGGTCCTGGAAAGAAAAGGACTATGTTAATAATACTAGCAATTTACCCGTGCGTTGCTACGGGTGTTAAATATTTTACAGTGAGAAAGAATTGCGTGTAAAAAGTTAATATTAATCGATTGATCATGAGTGGGAAACACACCTAGTAAAAAGAAATAGAGTGATACATCATCCCATGAATACAACAATTTTCAAATTAGGATTAAAAAATTCTTTCTATTCTCTCCTTCCAAATATTAGGATTACTAATTCTGAAGAATTTGTTTATGAGTAGATCAGACAGTAAAAGTCCATCGGATGTAAACGTTCAGTTAATCTTTACTACAAATTATTTTGATAGCATCACTGAAATTGGAATAATGCATACAAAAAGTCCCAACCTGCAAAAAAAAATATAATAAAAAACAGGGCGGAATGGGGATTCGAACTCAATACCCCACAAATGAGAAAGAGCTAACAAACCAACAGGCCACGCCTTCCTTTGCGTTATGGACAGCATAAAATATTATACAAAACTATCTAAGTGCCAGGTCGTCTTCAACCTCTCTCCAAAGGGAAACATGACGCAAACTCCATTACCGACCGCTTGAGCTTGCAAACCAGCGAGAATAAGGCGCACCAGTGCAAGTGAATAAGAAAAACGGACTGGAAATATTCTCCTCTTCGTTTTCCGGGCAAGAGATCTCCAAGATCCGATTAACTTGCAAAATCCGATTTGACTCCCAATCGGTTGGCACAAAGGACTGAATTCGACTCAGAATAGGTCAACGGTGGTCTGAAAACTGAAATCCGAAGCTGAAAATTTGTGCCGACGACCCACTTGAGACTTAATATGTAGTAAAGATAACAACAGACTTTTGTCCTAAGCAAGTTGGGGGTAGACTAGAGATGAAACCCACAAAAAACAAGCAAACTTCTAGCAAGAAACCTTTAGCAGTGGTATACTGCCGCTAGACATGCTTCTTCTCTAGTGGACTTCTTGTAGAGCGAAGCGCACAAAAAGACATACTACATATATATACACGAGCCATTCAGATTTGCATTTCTTTTACAGCAGCGCAAAGTCTTTCAAAGCCTAAAGTTACAACAAAAACTATAGTACAGACCCTACATTACAACGAGACAACATTGGTGTAAAACTCGTTCCGTTTCAAGTTGACCGTGGAAGCTGCCGTGACCTGATCTTTGAATCAAATCAATGATGAGTTGCTAGGCTTTAGTCCTAACCGTGTTCAGGATATGATAAACTCTACCATGTCAATCGTCAGAGTGACCCGTTCCCGGGCATGTTTCCAGGGCATTGAGAATATTGCTGTACTGGAAGATGCTGTTGGGCTGAAGTGTATGTCCATGAGGCGTCATTACTGGGCAAGGGAGCTTGCATTCGGCTCTGCAAGTTCCCTTGAGCTGATCCAGGAGCACCTGTAATGTATACAAAGCAAACATGAGGAGTTAGCCGCTTAGAAGGCACAAGAGCTGTCCCGGACACTTCTCCGTGGGTACAGTTTGTTTTGGAGAATGGAAACCGCATTTAGGTTGATTTTTTTAAATACACACAATATTGTGTGCATTTTCATCCTTATTTCAATATTCTTCAGTTACCACAATATATTTCCAAGACATATTCTAATGGAAACTTGTTGAACTAGGAAAATCGTGGATGGTTACTGGGACACATTCCCACCCTCCTATTTATGTTTTCTGGACAGGTAATTTTGTCTACGAAGCTGCATACTACTCCCTCACGCATATTTTGTTGCACTGTATAAGTTGTAAGAAGAAGATGCACATACCATAGGTTGTAGGTTGATGCGGTGCTCGTGTCATAAGGCAATGAGCAGAGGTTGACGCTTGTGAGGTGCCATTGCATTGCAATAAAAACATACTCGGATCGAATTCTGGTGCCACTGCAACAAACAGAGGAAGGAAGCTAAGGGATCATCAGCTGCTAGAAAGTTCTTTGAGCGGTGTTTCTCCAAGCATATTGAACATATAAATAAACGCACCACAGTTGATAGTGGCAGGTTGCGGGAGTTGCCCATATTCGTCATGTTCATGCCCAACAAATTCCTGCATCAAACACAAGATGTAGTCACATTCGAGTCCCACCAGACCAATGCATTGCCATGACATAGCATGGGCCTAGCTTGAATGCATCCAAACTTCGAAGAAAACATCAGTTCTGACAGGAATACAACATCTTTCCCTTTTCTCCAGATGGGGACTAACTTTCCTCGATTACTTGGTTAGTTCACGAAAATCGTGGCAGACGAATTCACACAATACTTACCGCAGTTGTCCTGTTAGAAGGATCCGGTAGTCCATAGTGGCCTTGACCCAAAACGTTAGGGAAAGCTGAGGGAAGCTGCTCCTGACCAAGAATCCGACTCCATTCATCTGGTATCAAATCAAAGCATCAGATGTTTTTCTGAAAGGCAACTTATTCACTTATGTAAACAGTTACGAACTCAAACACGTACCATGATAGTTATGGGTGCTCGGGTGATCAGGAGTAGAGAAGCTGGGACCGGGACCATTGTTTGCGATTGAACAGGGTGACTCCATTGGACCATGGTTGAAGCCTTTACCTGCTGGAACACCTCCAGCTGCAAGGCAAGCAGACAAATTACAGAGACATTCAGAATGTGATGCAAGGAACGCTGATTAATTTTCAGGAAAGCAGCAGACTGAAACATGTACCGTCATCGTTATGTATGCTGAGTTGATTAGAAATGTATGAGCTGGGACCGGGACCATTGTTTGCGATTGAACAGGGTGACTCTATCGGACCATGGTTGAAGTCTTGACCTGCTGCAACACATCCAGCGGCAAGGCAAGCAGACAAATTATAGAAAAATTCAGAATTTGATGCGAGGAGTGCTGATTTTCAGGCAAGCAGCAGACTGAAACAAGTACCATCATCGTTATGTATGCTGAGGTGATTAGAAATGTATGAGCTGGGACCAGGACCATTGTTTGCGATTGAACTGGGTGACTCTATTGGACCATGGTTGAATCCTTGACCTGCTGGAACACATACACCTGAAAGGCAAGCAGACAAGTAATCCAAACAGTCAGAATTTCATGCGAAGGGTGCACATGTTCAGGCAAAAGCAGTAGACTGAAACAAGTACCGTCATAGTTATGTATGCTGGGGCGATCAGAAAGGTATGAGCTAGCACCGGGACCATGGTTCACATTCGCATAGGATGGAGTCTGAGCTTGGCTCAAGCCTTCAACCGCTGCCGTGACTCCAACTGAAAGAAAATTCTTCCACATCAGGGCACTTGTATGATGAGACAAGAAGCCGGTATTCTTTACCTTGATGAGCTGAAATGCGACCATAAAAGTTTTGTTGTGTGGCAGTCGACATGTAGGAAGGACCAGCACCAACATCAGCATATGTATCCACATGAATTGGGCCGTGACAGTTGTCTATCATTACATGATCCTCGGGGAGAACATCCAATTCAGCATAGGCACCCTTTTTCAACTCATCCACCAACGCCTGCAGCCAGACACACACTAATCAATGAACAAAGTGATGAACAGGGACAAGATAATGACATGGAAACATGTACCTGTTGAGCCGGATCAAACTTATCGGATGGAGTGTAATGACCACCAAAAAATGCTGCACCAACAAGACAATGCACACAATTGAAGAACAGCTTTACGTTTTTCTCTGCACATGTATATGATTTCAGCTTGTGCTTGCCTTTGAGACAACACTCCCTAGCGTGCGCGATCATTCTCTTCCAGGGTTTGTGTTCCTTGTTTATCTTAAGAATCTGTCCACAGAGAAGCAGTGATAACATGATGCAAAATTGCAAATTAACCGGTGAAGCGCATACAAGAATATGTTTGCAAGACTTACTTCGGCAAGGTTATCAGGGTCCTTATTCAGAGCCTTTAAAAAGTCCTCCACAGTGTAGATCTTCTTCTCCTCCAACCTCTTGAAATACCTTCCGTCTTTAGCAATCTCCTCCAAACGATGCACTCTATCACTCAGCTTTGGAGGATGACTCTTTTCATTTGCTATCAAAATGAAAATGAGGGGAAGCAAGTCAGTAATGACTTTCTTTAACAAATCACCTAAAGAATAACTGAATGCTTGATGGGAATATTGGGTTATCATTTGACAAAAGATATAGTTTTTAAATCATTAACAAATAAATAAGAAATGAAACAGACGGCAACAAGCCTACTTTTGTTTCTGCGATCCTGTACAATCACAGGGTTCATGACAGCTTCTTGAACTCGGCCTCCTGTTGCTTGACCATCACAGACTCTTGCTCCAACAAGGAACATCCCTTTGCGAGCCCTGCATGACCCTTCTCCGAATCTGATGCTACCAAGAACACACTCTCCGTTGGTCAGTCGGGCAGATGTTCCTTCACCTACCAGCACATCTCCTTTTCCTTCTCGACCACCGGCTCGATGTTCATTAAACTCGTTAGCAGTCCAATTGTCCTTGGCACAATATGGAAAGCTGCCCTCGAGGGCCAAGACCTCAATTTTCACCTTAGAGAGAGGGCCGGATTTGATCATCTTGTCTCCATCAAATATGCCGATCTTGATGGCTGCATCACTCTGAGATTTTATCTCGTCGTCATGGTAAATAGGAGACTTCATTCCATCATTGAGGAAAAAGCCTAATGCTTGTATTTTCTCCCTCGCCTTCTGCTGCGGCCAGCCCTTTAGCTTCAGCACTGTCCCCTTCCTGGTTTGCCCCTTGCCTGAAGAAAAACAAGATAGTATAAAATTTCCACAACAGCAATTTACTCAATATTGCCATTCTTTGAAGGGTTTGAATTTTTCCCTAAATGTAGGGTGTTTTGAGGATAAGACAAACTTTGTGGTTGGTGGGAGGGTTGGTGGAGGGATGGGTTGATGCAAAAATAAGGGGTATGATGGTCTTTTAACATGTTGACTATTTGTGTTTGAATGCTAGAAAGCCCTATATTTAGGGACGGAGAGAGTATAAAGCTGCTACTCCCTCCTATCTCGAAAATGTTTTCGACAAGGTTCAAATATTTAGATCTTCAAATATTTAGTTTAGAAACACAACAAATGATCTGTGCACATTTGTACGAACAATATCACAAATTTGTTGGATTATCATAGAAAATATTGGTCGAAAATTTCTTTCTAAAAACAGGCTAAAGGGTTTTTCCAAAAAAAAACATAATGGACAAAGCTATGTTGAAGACCATGTTATTAAAAAACGTACTAATTTGTGATTGGTGGAGGTAATAATTTCCGTTTTGATGGCATGAAAATTCCTTACCAGGGCCTCTGCTGATTGTGCATAGTAGCACAGCAACGTGATATTTTGTCCTGCAATTGTTGCAAGAAATGGAAAGAGTAAGGTAAGAGCATACTCCACTGAAAAAAGATTTCTTTTTACCTTAATAGTTAGACGATATGACAAGTAAATCCCAAATCAGCTAATTATCTATTGAGAAATTAAGTCGATCCATTAAGTTGCACCGATTTAGTCAAGTATTGAAAGGTACTGTAATAACCGAAGTTTCAGTTGTTTTACAGCTATAATTAACCCCACAGAACAACATTTCATCATATACCTTTCATACATTATATAGGGATATTCACAGAATCGAAGATGCAAACACCGCAGGAAATGAAAACAAACCACTTTGTTAGCGAGATCCTGGATCCGCGATTCCATGCGCGCCTCCATTCGCTCCATCTTGGTCCATATCGCCCTCAGCATGCGTCCGATCCTCATCCTCCCCAAGCTGTCGACGCCGCCGCCGCCGTCGTTCCTGCACGAGCAGAGCACACGCCACACGGCGTCGATAACCAAGCAAGAGAGAAGAATGCGTTCACGCCACACGGCCGCGCGCACCCACGCACCCTCGTATCAGGAAGAGGACGACGAGCACGGTCCGCGCCGCCGCCCACAGCCGCTTCCCAGGCGATGGCGGCGGCTCGTCCGCCGCCCGCGAGCGCTTCCCCGTTCCCGGAGGTGCCGCGCCGCCGGACTCCCGCCGCTTGGAAGTCATCCTTCCTCCCCTCCTCCCACGCCTCTGCTCCTGGCGCCTCTCCTTCTGTCTTCCTGGACGATGAGACAGAGGAAGGGAATGGGTAGAAGCCGGAGAAGAGAACAAAGTTGACAAGTGAAGTAGGAGCGTCGCATGCAGCTGGGACTGGGAGCTGAGTGGGTGTGTGGAGTGTACAAATAGACGACAGAAAAAATGACTTAAAAACAAATAGACAGGAAAATAAAAAGTCCTACGCGTTTGCGCAGCTACCGCGTAATTGACATTTGACAACCAAAGATAACAAAGCAAAGACACTTGCATGATCAGATGATAGGTCAGCTAGAGTCGCGGGAACTTCCAAGGATCCTTTGAATGTTGGCACAAGGAAAAGTTACTCCTATGTTACTACTAAGGTTCATATCCAAAGAAGAGAGGACCAGCACTTTGTCTATTCTTCGCCTGAACCGTTCTGAATGCAAAATATTTCTTCTTAGCTCTGTATAACAGAAGCTTAAACTCTTGGACATTTTTCTTTGCATTTCTCAATTTTGGGATGTCCCTCGCTAAAAATCGACCCATTTCTAGTAGTCCATATGCTCCAGTTCATTAGAATGATGATCTTCATTGCAAAGGGCACACCTAGGCGCCTCCTGACCATTTTGAAAGCTCTCATGGACTGAACTCCTCTAGGGAGCTGAATGCCAATGGTTTGCCAGCATCTTCTAGCAAAATTACAGAGTAAGAACAGATGTTCTCTAGATTCTTCAAACTGCCACAAACATAACTCACAGTCATAAGAATCCATTTGCATGTTTTTCCTTTTAAGTAGGCCACGTGTGTTTAATTTGTTAGGAGCCAGAAAAAGACTTTGTGCTTGAGTTGGCAAGAGGACTTCCAAAGCCATTTGTAAATTGGGTGAATATCCCTTTTACCAATCATTAATTGTCTCTTGATGCCTTCGTAGAGGTACTCAACTATGATCATTACCTTCTTCGTGTTTTTACGTTTGGATAACACGCTTAGTTCCTACATTCAGCTTAACACGTTGTCCCAACATTAACAATACAAATCGAGGTGTATATTCATTGTCATATTAGATTGGATAGTTACATGCAAACGGACCGTCGCTCAGTTGGTTTGGTTCCTGACGGTAGAATCCTCGTCGATAGCGATACATATGTCATGCCATGTTAGGCTGGTCCATGTGTGACAATAGTTTTTTTTTTATTTCTCCAAAGGAATCACCACTCTGGAAAATGACATGGAGCATTTTGGTCCGCAAGAATCACCCCGTCCCATTTTTAGTGTTTTCTCCTTTATTTATTTATTTGTAATTTCTTTTACGCATCAGTATTTTGCGTGGTGCAGAAGCCAGAATAATAAACCATCTTCAAATAAAATTTTATTTGTTTTCTTAACGTGAACCACCTCAAACAACACCATCACAGGTTGGATTTCTCTCTTTTTTGCCCCTATTACGAGGTGATAATTTTTTGAGAATTGTTGGCTAATAATCAAAACTTTACGAGTCAGATTTCGATAAAGTTGACCTTTTCAAACAGTCCTACTGTGTAAACCAGACATTAATATTTCAGTAAATTTAATTACGTTACAATTCATTTAAATATATTCTCTTGTTGAATTTTTTAGGTGTATTAATTAGGACATGCTCATACCATGTTCGCGACTCCAAGCATAGGTTCTATTTTCAGGCACACTAAACTTTTACTCCAATAGAATTGCCCCTTGGAGTGAATGTTAAAATTTAAATACATTAAATAGAGAGGATAGTTTGGCTTGAGGCTTCTAGCATTAATTCAAGATGTATTAGTGGGTGAACATCTCACCAAGATTACATTGATAATGCTCTATGTATTGATTTTCACAATCTTTAGTTTCTGGATAACAAAAGATTTCACTCTTGTGAAAATTTATCTTTGAGCCAGATAATAAGTGGCTCGAAAACAAATAGTAGTTGCTTCATGTGTTTGAGCTTTGTTCCAAATCATGGTCCAGGATAATATGGTGTCATTAGCATACTGCAGAATCAACACACCATAACCCACATATCTGTCCGTCCTCGTTTGATGTTGAACAGGATACCGGTGCCATGTCATTTTTCGCCTAGGTTGGGAGAAGGGGAGGAGTTGTTGGCTCGACGGCAAGGGAAGGACCACACCTGCGTCTTCAAGCAAAAAAAGAAGAAGGATATCACAAGTAATCTTTTATCTCTACGTAGAGCCCCGTTCCTGCATATATATGTACGAGATGGAGGTATGAGCAGTAGTGACCGGTCAGAGGAGGCGTCAGAAGTTGCGCGCCATATGGCAGGAAATGCTGCACTAACTACGATTTGTTTTTTATTCTGGGAGAAACGAAAATGGCGTAGCGCAATGCATGCCAGATCGAAGTTATCGTGTACAATGAGTTTGATCCGCAGACTGGCAGATATATGATATATCACATAGAGGTCCGTGAAATGTCAAGGACAACGGCCTGAGAATTCTGCGGAAACACCTGATATGTTTCCTGCCATTGTCCCAGCATCTTCAGATCCTTTTCTTTCCCAGCATCTTCAGATCCTTTTCTTCCTCTCCGTTTCCATCCTCCGGCAACGCGGAATCGAAGGAGCTCTACGTTGTTTTTCTGTGCGTGGTCAGCACACGGTAGATAACGCAGTGTGCATCGATCTGATCCTGGCCATTAAGGATAAGAAGAAATCTCCCTACATGCGCGTTCGTGGCTCAGTGCGGCCGTTGATTCTTGACTCCTTGTAGGTCTTCGTCGTCGTCGCATGTCCTTTTGCTGGAGCATGAGTAGGTGACTGCCATGTCTTTGGATCTTATGATTGACACGTTCACATCACAAGCTGAAGGGATTAATAAGCTGAACGTTGATTGCTTCAAATACCTTTCTCGTTTGAAAGATTATACTGAATTCGAATCACAGCACGTCACAATGCTATGCGAGTAAATGCATACAATAAAGAAATTGAATTTGAAAAAAGTTCCAAATTTCTTCTCGGTTGCTCTTGACGTCACGTGCCCGCTGCTAGAATTTCTTTTTGCGCTATTAGTATGAACCTTTTCTTAAAAAAAGGGGACCATCGTGTCCTCATTCCTCTATGAGGGGACAAGAGGAGCCCCAGCTTCAGGTGCGGCACGTTCTTTAAACACGTTATAGTAGCGTTGTCGCCGTCGCCGTGGACGACGGCGGCTTCGCTCCGGTGCACGTTGTACTCTGCCAGCGGGACGTGTGACAGCTAATTCGCCGTCATGCTGCTGCTGTCAGAGGTAGTCGGTGTGCCGCTTGCAGCAGAGCGGGTTGTGCCGGAACCACTGGGTCAAGCTGCTGTGTGCATGGCGTTCCAGTACTCGTCGCTGGGTCGAGCCGCGGCGGCCGGACGAGCTCCCGGCGCGCGGACTCGGCGGCGGGCCGGAACTGCCGCGTCATGACCAGTCCAGCAGCAGCTCCTGGCACTTGATGACGGTGCCGACGAGATCGGTGTTCTAGGACAGCCGCAGGGTGATGACGCCCAGGCACAGGTTCTGCTCCGGCGCCTCGTCGTCCTTGTGCACGAAGTACAGCAGCTTGGCTTCCACGCCGCGGCCGTCGTCCGTCCAGGCCGACCAGCCGCACGCAGAAGTGAACTGTTGGTACTGGCCCCGCCGGACGAACCGGTGCCGCATCTCCTCGACGGCGAGGAGCTGAGGTGGCCGATGAGCGGGTCCGCGTGCGGCGCGTGCCGGCGAGGCGAGACGCCGCCGAGCTCAATGAGCCGCAGGAACTCCGGCGCCGTCCGGTACCACTCGAACCGCTGCACGTCGGCGGCGCGGGAATCAGCTCAGGCTTACCTCCGAGACAGCAGTCCTGCGCATGCCTCAACATCTTATCCAAGTCCTTGCACTTCTTCGTTTTCTTATTTTGACCTTAAAAAATAACATTTTTCAGATTTAAATCATAAAAAAACTATTTTCAATTTTGATGCCTAGGATCTGTCCGCGTCAGGAGAAGTGGCGCTGAATATGAGCAGAGAAATGGCCGAAAGTCTGGCGCGGGTATGCTGAGACCCGCGCGCCAAGGACTCTGGGCCGACTAAATCTTGATATAAAATCAAAATCTTTACTCTAATATGCCGTGCGATGCCTTAGCGGTAATGCCGCTCAGTTCAAGCCGCTACAACCCTAGTTTGAACCCCAGCGAATGCATACTTTAAGTTTTCTCGTTAAAAACCTCGGTACGCTCACGAGCCAAGTATGTTAAAATTTTTATGACAAAAATTTAAGTGATTTTAAGTAGTTTTTAAATATTAGCATGTGCTAAAAACACAAAAATCATAATAACACAATATTGCAGAAAAAATATCAATCTAAGTCAACAAAGATGAAAAATAAATGAAAATACAAAAATAGTCTAACATTTAACATGATTTTTATCTATACTCAACTTGGTTTATTTTTTGGATGCTAAATTGAGCTTCACCCAACATAAAACTACCATAATTAAAGTTGACATTTCTATATAATCGAGCCTACCGAGCTAATCGAACTGTTCACGAGCAGCTCACGAGCTAGCTCGTTAACAAACGAGCTATGATGGAGGTTCTGTTTGGGTCATTAAGAAGATCAAGCCGAGACGAGCCGAGCCAAAATTAAGATCGAGCCGAGTTGGCTCACGAGCCTCGAGCTTTTTTTCCAACCCTAGCTCTAACCCATGCCTTAAGCGGTGAGTGTGCAGCGCCCTTACCGTTAGGGCACTGCATATCAAGTGACAGATGGGTAAAAATTTCTATATATAGTTATCTGAGTTCAGCGCCAGAAACCTTGGCGCGGATCCCTCGAGAGGTCAAAACTGAAAATAGTTTTTTCTACGGTCTAAATCTGAAAATAGTTTTAAAAAATGGTCAAAATTTGCAAAAAACACCACTTCTGTATCTGGAGAATCTGCATGCACATCAAGAAATGGCGAGGACATGACGTCAATTTACAGTGAGGAGGTTTAGCGAGAAATTTGAGAGATGTTGGCTAGCTACCGAGGTTAAAATGTGTTCCACGATGAAGATTTTCTCCTTTTCCAGCCTCTTGCGTGCGGTACTCTCCATTACAGCAATCTTCTCCAGACTATACGCTCCACATCGGTTTCGGAGGATATATATATATATATGTCTCGTTTCATTATCTACAAAAAAGGAAATGGGGGAAACAATGTAACTTTGGTGTCACAAATCAACCGAAGGCCAGTCGAACACAGGATACAGAGCAGGGCCAATGCTGTTTATCCAAATGAATACGAAGATATGATGCAGATAAAAAGAAAACTTACTTCCTTCCTGCGATCCTGCACAACCACAGCGTTCATGACAGCTTAGAAGGGATGTTTTTCCGCAAAAAAAAAAAAAAAAAAAGCTTAGAAGGGATGTCGACAGGGAAACAGACATATTTAAACCACGTCTTCAGAAAATTGCAAATTTTGCATCGGAGTTATCACAATACTTCAGATTTTAGAGATGTAGTTCCTAGACATCACGTCTGGGACCTGCTTTAAGTTTCATGAAGAGCATCTTTAAAATATGTAATTTTGTGATATATTCAGCTTAAATTTGTAATTTTCTGAAATTTGTAATTTCAATCTGTAGTTTTGCGATAGGTTTGACAAAATAACTGTACGTCTATGAAATTTCTCTATTTTGGACAATTTTTCCAATGCACAGGAGAACTGCCGCTATCGACAAGATTGTGCAGTATAAAATAGATAGACAGATAAGGTATATGTATACTTGAGTTTTGGCTCACTTGCAAATAGTAATATTTTGTTAGAAGGAATCCCGCGGGCTACACCATTACAAATAAACAAATAGATATTTTTTTTGCGATGAAATAAACAAATAGATATAATATATTCCTAGCGAAATTAGGCTATTGTTTTAAGATTGTGCTTTGCACGTATGATTTGCGTTAAGAAGAGAAGCATAATTAGACTATTGTTTAGGGATCGTGCTTTGCAATTTTTGCATATTAAGAAGAACAGAAGTGAAGTAGATCATTGACATTAAAAATAAATACATATAAGATAGATTTGTATACTTGGGTTATGGTCAATGGTATCTTATAAGGATTCTTCGTAGCTTCACCATTACGAATCAACAAACAGGAAGAAAACTTTTATACAACTTTTATATTGATGTCAGTGGACATTTGACAAAAAAAAAAATCCAGATCCAGATTTGGACACGGCACCGTAACAAACGGAAGTATACAACTTTTGTATTGATGTCAGTGATCGAGGTAAAAGTGTCCCCAGGGCAGCATTGAGCATACAACCAGCTCATTTAAACATTGAGCATCCAAAGTCCATATTCTAATTAACCTGTAGTAGTAAAAACTCGACCTGCCGGGGGAAGAACCGCCCCCGACGGCATTTTTTAAGGAGAAGAGCCTTCTCACGCAGGCCGAGAAAACCCCCGAACCCCCTCCCCATCCATACACAGGGACTCAGCTGGCCGTTGTGAGCTGTGACGCGAGTCTTTACCTATGCTTTGGCCTGGGGAGGACGAGGGGATTTTTTTACTCCGCACTGCAGCGTAGCATCTCTCAGCTACCGGTGCTACAGTGCGTTGCGGGCACTGTAGCGAGCTACAGTACCCGCGGTGCCACCGCACGCTCGAACCCGCGTCGCGCGCGCTCACGGGAGCAACGCTCCGGAGCAGCGGCGCTGACCACTCGGGCGAGCCGCGCTAGGCTTAACCTGTAGTAGTAACCAAGAAGTGCTACTGAAGATTTGCTGTTGCAAGCTGCGTCCTGGTGGCAAGGTGATGGCAGAGGCAAATGCTCCAGCAGATGCCATCGCCGCCAGTCTGATGGTGGCCCACATGCCAAGGCGACTGTCAGAAGTTGAAGGATCTGATAATCCAGAAGGATGCCACAACGATGGTAGTCGCCATGGCATCGGGCAACCAGGCATGAGAAGAGAAGCCTTCTCCGGCAAAGCATGCATCCGCTGCTCGCAGCAGCGGCATGCAAAGGCAGTTTGGAAGAACTGAAGTTTCTTCTCAACAAGGGACCCCTGCCTCGCCAAGAATTTCGTGATCAGTTGGAGGTATATTACCGTGGCTATAGCCAGTGGCGGACCCAGAAAAAAATTATACTCCCTTCGGTTTTAAATTGTTGACGTTTGATTATTTTTGAGTTACGTTTGACCGTTCGTCTTATTCAAAATTTAGCTTAAATATGTAAAATTATAAGTTATATTTCAATTTCCTTTAGTGATGTAACTAATCATAACAAAATTTACGATAAATTTTAAAATATTTTAAATATGACGAATGGTCAAACGTAACTAAAAAATAGTCAAACGTCAACAATTTAAAACAGAGGGAGTAGGTATGGCGTCACCTTTTTCTTTTTTTTGCGATGAGCCGTGATGCAATTTTTTTACGTCAACACGTGATGACACGACACAAATACAAACCACAAAGTGCAAAATCATGCCTGTCCGGCGCCAGTGACGCCATGCCTCCACCATCGGCTGCTAGCTGCTGGGCGTTGGGCGTTGGGCCACTATCTACAATACCTACAGGCCACAGGCCACATGGGCCTTTCTCCTTCACAAATGCTTGAACATCGAAGTCCAAAGTTAGCTTCAGGCCTGCAACCCATACGATATACCCTTTCATTTGGCCCAATCAGGCCTCTTCTTCCTCAGGAAGTCATGAGTATCGAACAGGTACAGTCCAGAACACAAAACTCCATCCATGGCGTGTCAAATCATTGACTTGGGTGCGGATCTAAGGGGGAGAAGAAGGGAACCGACGCCGGCGTTTACCTCGTCATATTGATGGGTCCGCCTCTCGCTAGACCAGCAACAAAAGCTTGGGAAAGGTGGGCAATTAACTTATACTCTAACACTCCCCTCACGTGCATGTTCCCTCAGGTCGCACACGTGGAATATTGGAGTGGGCTGCAATTTATTTAATAAATCGCGCTGGCCAAGATTCGAACTCGAGACTGAGTTGTATGCACCGACCAGTACCCTAAAAAGACTAAACTGATGGGGAAAGGTGAGCAAATTAACTTATACTCAACACAATGGTGACACCTTCTTGCATTGTGATACGACGATGGGAAATTCCCAAATGGTTTCTCATCTTATTGGTCTTGCGAGAGGTGGAAAACAGAGTTGAAGACCTCCTAAGAAAAGAGAATAATAGTAAGGAGACCGTCTTGCATAAGGCTGGTCCGCATCGAGGATAATCACATCATCAAGGAGTTATTTGATGGCAGATCCAGAACTGGCTAGATTTCCAGAAGGTCCTTCACCACTATACCTAGCCATCTCCCTGGAAAATGAAGACATTGCACAAACACTATATGATGAGAGTAGAGATGAAATTCTCTCGTATACTGAACCAAATGGGCAAAATGCTTTCCATGCTGCAGTTATGCGGCGCACAGGTACTTACTAAATTGCACGACTAATTCATTTCTTGTTTGTACTTTCCTGCACATTAATATACATCTATTCCAGTTTATCCAAGGATATGTTACCTTCCCGTTTACGCTAGGTTTGGAATTCGCTGCTAATTAATGGCCTGTTTAACTTGATTCTAGATGAACCGATCCATCATGAGATCATCCCATGAGACTCCATTCCATTAGCTTGTTCTATGCATGTGCTTGTAAGGGATGCTAGGATGAGATGTATCATCGCATCTTATTCCCTAAACAAAAAATAAAGAAAAATAAAAAGTGGAGAACCCACAATTTTTTCGGTATTCAAGACCCATTTCATTGTGGTTATAAGTTTACTTTTTTTGAAAAAAACCAAACTTTAATCTAAATATTTTGAAAATATCGAATGTTATGCTTGTCTGCATTATGCCTAACACGGCAGTTAGAGTACCTGTAGCAGGAGGAAAGAGCATACTAGAGACACTTTGCAAACTTTCATGAAGAAAAACTCTCTAGGAAATCATAGTTTATCTACTAAATCCACAACGATCAATCCAAAATGAAACAGTAAATAAGTATGGACCAAGGGTAACTAATTTGTAGCAGTGATCCCTGGACCAGTCTCAACTTCTCTTGATCTCAGTGGCACAAGTACGGGAGAACTTACCACTCGTTGCTTATATTCAGGTGCTATGGGAGGAATTAGTTTTTGTTGCAACTAAAAGTCTTGAACTTGTATGATGACTTCTTACCGTTTTCATAGGAACTCGATCTCCCCACGGATTTTCCAATACTTTCTTTTTACCCCTGTGTTCTACTCTGTTGTTCTTCATTTCACCAAGGTCACAACATTAGCTAGGCAGATTTTATATTTCGTAACAATACCTTTCTTAGAATATATGGTTCAAAGTTTTGAATCGAATTAAATGTTTACACAGGATTATATTTTTTGATCAATTAGCTTGGATTAATATAAAGAGCTTGTGTGCAGAGATGGTAGAAGCGTTATTAAAATGGAACAAGAGCCTTACTTCACAAGTGGACTGCAACGGGAGTACACCCCTTCACTTCTCAAAGCCGTTCGGATTTACCGCACTATCTACGGTTTTCGTGTCCCAGGTCGATCGCGGTGTCCAATTAAGGGCGTGTTTGGCGCCGCTTTTACACCGGCTTTTGCTTTGGCTTTTGCACTGTTGGTGTCCTGTAGCTACAGTATATATATACTGTTCACGAAACCAAAAAGTGAAGAAGCCGGTGAAGCTGGTTTGTTGGTGCTTTTTTCAGCTTACTTACTGTAGCTACAGTGGATGCGTCAGAATAAGCCGAAGCCGAAGCTGTTGGTGCCAAACACGCCCTAAGATGTTACTCGAAGCAAACGTACCCAGCCGCATTGTATCAACCAGAGAACAGCGGAATGTTCCCTATACACGTCGCTGCCTCTGTTAGTGCAAATGAAACCATCTCCCAATTTATCAAATACCGTCCAAGTAGCGCCGGCTTGCGGGATAGAAGTGGACGCACATTCCTTCACATTGCGGCTAAGAAATCAGGATGGGAGATATACACTGTGTTATCAATCTCACCGGCGAATTTGTGATCATCTTGGTATCACCATCTGACCCCACAGGCCCACACCCTTGCAGCACCATCTGTCCTTCGCCACCCATGTCTGCCAGTGCCCTTATGGCCAAGGATCAAACTCAAACCCCATAGTTCTCTATATACAGAAACCCTGCGAAGCTCACTGGTTGGGTGTGTGTTCACATAACTGACCGAAAGCTTTACAGCATTCATCACTTCGAAAAGATCATGAATGCGTTAAGAAAATCACAGACGTCATTATTTGAACATTTCAAGGCATCCAGATGTCAAGAAAATATACACTTAGTCTGACCACATGACGATGGCCGATCATATTTGAAAATTACAAAGGGGCAAAATGGCGACGAAGTAGGAGAAGTGTACATTCATCTGGCATAGATAATTTGGACTGAGGAATTACATACAAACATGCAAGGGGAGTGCAGGAAACACCAAGGTCTATAGAAGAAGCATATAGATTAAAAGTCTTGGCTCCAGCCTTATGCCTCTATCGAAATAAACGGTATTTGTATTCCTTCATATCTTAAACAGTGATGCTACTTGTTCCTTGCGACCGCAGGCCAACAAAATATGATTAAAAGAGGCCAACAGCAATGGAGCAGTTCTGAAGTTATTGCACCTGGTATATTCATCAAAACCATAGTTCGACCGATCCTACTGGATAATGGCCGTGGAAGAAGAGCCCATTTCAGACAAGAATCCATGTACGTGCACATCACTAAGAGAGGACTCATCACGCTGATTGCAACTGCAGTCTTATGAGCAACGGGGGCTAGCACCATGTACACCCCAAGAGCAAAAGCTGCTGTCAAGCTCGTGACGGAACTTGAACAAAAAAACCAGGATGCCATTAAGTACTCTGTTCGGCTCTTAAAGTCAACAATAGGGAGTCCAGAAAACATGAGGCCTGTGGTAGCAACTGAGGAGCAAATGAAAGCTATAGCGTTGGCTATCATGAATGCATCGAAAGTATACCTCCCAGCAAGTGTTGGCGTGCCTCTGTTAGGGTGATCATCGGCTTTGTAACCACCAGGCAGTGCGAAAGTTGCACCGAACGCCATTGTTGCGATTAGAACTGAGCCAATGCATAGAGTTTGTGTGGAATCTTTCAACTTCTCCTGTTCTTTTCTTTGAGAATCATGCCGCTTTTCTTTGGTATATGGTTCTCTAAAGTGATCCCATCGACAACTTCCGTACCTACCACCGCAAATCTCCAGCGCCGTGTTAATAATAACTGGAGTGCTCTGCAGTGTAACAGACAAATAAAATGAGAAGCCAACTGACACTGCCGGTACTATAAAAAGGGAGCTTTTTATCATCCTTGAAGTGGTACTGACTGCTACCACAAATTATAACATTAGTGGTACCATAGGTATCAAAATTAGTATCACTCAAGTTATAATTTTGGTACCGTACAAGGACCATAACAAGACTAAAAAAATGATAGTAATTGCTACCTTCAGGTTTATATTATTGTTGTGAGCTAATTATCATATCGAGTAGTTCTTAAGACATAACAGAATGAGAAAGTAAGTTACCCGATAATAAATCAATCCCGGGGGGATATTCAGTCGTGATATATCACGAGGTGTTTGTCCTTTCTTATTTGCTAGACTTAAGTGTACCTTAGGATTCCCAAGTAGAGAACAAAAAGATCGAAGACACCCAGCCTGTACAGCCACGTGAAGTGCAGTGTTCCCATCAGTGTCTTGCATATTCAAAATCCAAGCTAAAGATGGAGTTCGGCAAGCAAATTTCACTATCTTCCATCTTGATTTCTCAGCAGCGATGTGAAGGAATGTTCGTCCTCTTCTATCCCTCAAGCCGGCGCAGGTAGGATCATACCCGATAAATCGGGTAATGGTTTTATCTGGACCGGCAGAGGCAGCAACGTGTATAGGGAACATTCCGCCGTTGTCTGTTTGATACAGTGCGGCTGGGTTTGCTTCGAGTAATAGCATCCCTATTGGCCACGGGGATAAACCAAGTCCGACGATATTGTAGCCAATCATAGTGGATTTCAACCGACATGACAAAAAGTGAAGGGGCGTACTCCCGTTGCAGTCTACTTCTGAAGTAAGGCCCTTGTTCCATTTTAGTAACATTCGTACCATATCTGCATACAGGCTCGCTATGTTAACCCTCGCTAATTGAACAAAAAAGGAAGAAAATGTAATATTGTGTAAATATCGAATTCGCCACAAACTCGGAACCATATGCAAAGAAAAATATTGTTACGAAACTGGCAACTACCTAATTTTGTGACCATGGTTAAATAAGAAAGAACAGCATACTCCTAGAAGAAAGGGCAAAAGAAAGAGTTACTGGAAAATCCATAGGGACTTCTATCAAAGTGGAAGGAGGAGTCAGCGTATAAGTACCAAATTCATAAATACAGAAGGTCATATATAGTTCCTATTCCGGTAATGAGTCTTCGAAGGAAGTCACGGAGGCAATCCCATATATATGGAGTCTAGAATGCATTAGATTAAAACTTGTAATTAAGGTGGCACACGTGCCATGTAAATATGTCTGGAGCACACTGAGAAAGAGTGGAATCACTCATGACACACTGTCAAAGTCGATTCTGTCCGATACGTACTACGAATTTTTGGCAATTAATTGTCTGTGACACACTGACCGTTTAACAATTAATTTCAACCTTTTTATCTCAATACATAGAATATGTTAAAACTCGAAACTTGGCATAAATATACATTGTTGCATTCTCTATCATTAAAAAATCAAGCTAGATTTTTTGGTAATGTGTCTCAGACGAATCGACTTTGACAGTGTGTCGTGGGTGATTCCACGCTTTCTCAGTGTGCTCCAGACAAATTTGCCAATATGCAGTCGCCCTCTCCCTAGAGGGGCATGTGTTGCTTTGATTGTAAACCCTAAGCAATCACGCATCACAGCAATACCAACTGGACACGGGAGCTCGAACTAGTATAATTTCTTGTGCCTCCTCGATATATCTTCACTCAATGCAGGCAACCGTTCATGAAGAAAAAAATTACTGATAATATTAGCATCGATAATAAGGTAAGTTCTTTCATACCATTGAGATCAAGAAAAGTTGAGACCTGCCTAGGGATCACTACAAAAAAAAAAAATAGTTTATCCTGGTCCACACTTTTTACTGTTTAGTTCTCGATCAATTGTTGTGGTTTTAGTAGCAAAATTCTTATTGCCTCTATACTTACTTCAAGAAAATTTGCAATGTGTGTCTCCACTATCCTTCACTCTTTCTCATGCTATAACTACTCTAGCTGCCATGTTAGGCTCAAGTACAGGCAAGCTTAACATTTGATATTTTCAAAATATTTGGATTATAAAAAATATAAACACAATGAAATGGATCTTGAATCGAAACATACAATGAAATATCATGACAGATCAGTTCATGAAATTAATGTGCGGGAAAGGCCTAATAACGTAACTCGAACCTACCAAACTGAAAGGTATTCTAGGATAGACCAGAATGGAACCTGGACTTAGGTGGTGTTTGGATCCCCACCGGCTTCTACGAATCTTGATTATGGGTGTAGTTTCTATTATTATATTTCTAAAAAAAATCTGGGGTGTGTGAAATAGTTGGTCGAGTCGGAATTTGCAGTCGAAGAACCTTGTAATGTGGCTGTGCCTTAATTAATAAAGCTCTCTCCTTCGCAAAAAAAAAAAAAAAAAAAAAAAAAAACTGGGTTGAGGTGATTGGATCCTGAATTCTTTAAATCTATAAACCAGTTTTTGGTAGTTATTGACCAAACTATCCTTACTTCTTCTTTTTTTTTTGCGCCATGGCTGAATGTCGTTCATGCGTCTTTATTTTTTAGGGCCAAGGCGACACACTGCTACTATTCCCGCCACCATTTTTTTGGCGCCTACATGCAAGTAAAATCTTGTCCTGCAGGTTTCTTGCATACCCATATTTGTTTATAGCTAACAAATCACTAGTCAGGTAGTCACTACCAATGAAAATTCGTTAGTGTACATAACTGACGGTTTGTACCCTTCCAGAATTCAGCATCATGGCTTCAGGAGACTGATCTACGTTATCGACGTGGTTATATGTAAGCCAGAATTAACATGGCTACTTGTTCATTAAGAAAATTGACAGCGTGTGTGCGCGCTCGGTGGGGCAGAAATGCAAAGGACGCGCGCTGGACGAGGGGGGGGGGGGGGGGGGGGGGTGGACAATTCAGTCAGGCATTGGGACAAGTCGTAATTCTCATAAACCTTACAAAGGCAGCGGGTCTCCTAATACTCCATTCATTCTTTAATTGATGTCGCCGTTGACTTTTTGAGTTATGTTTGATCATTCGTCTTATTCAAAAACATTTAACAATTATCATATATTTTGTTACTAAGGAAAATTTAAGCATAACTTATAAGTTTCCAAATTTGAACTAATACTTTGAATAAGACGAACGGTCAAACGTAATTCAAAAACTCAACGGCGACATCAAGTTAAGAACGGAGGTAGTAGCTGGGTTAGGCTAGATTATTATATTCTTAAAAAATCTATAATCTAGGTTCTATAATCTGGTCCATAATCTGCTCTTTTTGAATCTCCTATAGCTTTTAAAATCTGGATTCTTATAATTTGGGTGGATCCAAACAGGCCTTTAATCACGTCTTGATAGATCTAGATTCATATGCAAGAAATGTACAGAGTTTAAATAATTAGCCATGCCTCTAGTGAGTACCTGTGTTCCGCAGAACCGCAGCATGCAAAGCATTTTGCCCATCTGGTCCCATATAAGAGAGAATATTATCTTTACTATCATCATATAATGTTTGTGCAATGTCTCCCTTTTCCAGCAAAATGGCTAGGTATAGTGGTGAAGGACCTTCTTCCGGAAATCTAGCCAATTGTGGATCTGCCCTCAAGAGGTCCTTGACCATGTCTTTATCCCCAATGCGGACAGCCTCGTGCAAGGCGGTCTCCTTACTACTACTCGCCTTTCTTAGGAGGTCTTCAACTCTGTTTTCACCTCTCGCAAGATCAATAAGATGAGAAACCATTTGGGAATTTCCCATCCTCGTAGCACAGTGCAAGGAAGTGTCACCATTGTAATTTTGCTTGTACAAAAATGATTTGTCCTCGCCATAAATCAGGTGAGCACAATTCGTGAAGTTATCACCGTGCCCATTGGCAGCCAAAAGATGTAAGGCGGTGTCTCCCTCCGCGGTAACACCATCCAAAATGGAAACTGCAGACATACCTTCTTCAATGTTAGTAGCCGATAGTTGCGCCACCAAGCTTCTGTTGCTGGAGTAGCCAGGGAAATATGCCTCCATTCAGGGGCGGAGCCAGGTTCAGGCCAACCTGGGCTCCGGCCCCCCCTTGGGTTGACAATTTCTTTGAGGAATTTAACAGTAGCAGTCATGTTTAGATGACTAATCACCACGCTAATCAACTGAAGCCCAATTCGGCCCCTCCTTGCCGCTTGATCTGGCTCCGCCAGTGCCTCCATTTGATCACCAAATTCTTCGTGAGGCAGGGGTCCCTTGTTGAGAAGAAAATTCAGTTCTTCTAAACTTCCTTTGCATGCCGCTGCTGCGAGCAGCGGATGCATGGTTCCCGGGGAAGGCTTCTCTTCTGATGCCTGGTTGCCCGATGCCATGACCACTATCATCGTCGTGGCATCCTTCTGGATTATCAGATCCTTTAACTTCTGACAGTCGCCTCGGTGTGTGGCAACCATCAGACTGGCGTCAATGGCATCGGCCGCTGTAGGACGGCTAGCATGCTCCTCTCCGTTGTTCATTGCCATCACCTTACCACACGGATGCAATTTGCAACTGCAAACCCTCAGCTCTTTTGTTTGCTGGAGTACAGATTATAACATGGACTTTGGATTCTCAACGCATAGGTGAGCTGGTTGTGTGTTCAATATATGCTGGCCTGGGGGCACTTATATCTCGATCCATTGGCATCAATGTACCATGCCAACATGGACGACAGCTGTATGTCCATTTTCCAATTGGTATCCACGTCTTCATTCTATTTGTTTGTTCGTAATAATGAAGCTCGCAAGACACTTCTAATGCAATATTTGGCCATTGGCCATAACAAAATGCACAAAGGAATGCCTGCCCTCTTGTCGCTACATGCGGTAGTTGAGTCCAACGTGTGAACAAGAGACGCGGAGACCGAGACCTGGACTTACGGCTGCCGTCTATGCCACCGCGTTCCACACATCAATGACGATACTAAACTTGTTTCATGAGTCATACAGTCATAATATGAGGATGGAAATGAGATAAGAAAAGCACCAGACGACGCTGGGTCAATGGCAGGACACGTCAAGCGTTTTCTGGCTGTGCTTTCGTAGTGTCCTCGTAGCTTCTCTGAAACGGCTCGACATGATGAAGAGACTATGTATATGTCGGGCTTCTCGATCTTACATGCCTGCAGACAATACGTGGTTGATTTCTGACGTTTTTTTCTCCGAGAAATGGGATCCATTAATGTGCGGTAACGTAGAGGCCGGAGAACTTTTTTTATTTTCTAAACTATGGAGTGAAGTGCATAGCTGGTCCTTTAACTTATCCCGCTGTGTCACTTAAATCCTTCTACTTACAAATTGCTGATTTGGCATCTTTAAACTTGTTTTATTGTGTCATTTAGGTCTTTGTGCTTATTTTTCACCTCTAACTTGTCTAACTATGTCACTTAAGCCCTCTACTTATCTTTTTGCATGTTTATCACAAACTAGAATCTGAGCGGTGTAAATATTTACCATCATATGTACTTAAGACTAGTAAGGCTGCCCGCGTATTTACGCTGCTAGATTTAGGGCGAGTTGCAACTGAGAGTAATTGAAATATGCGGCTGTTTCTGTACGCGAGTCTATTCTGCACATATGCGCACTCTAGTTCACATATGCACAGACTTCGCAGTTGCAACGACGGAAACATGTAGTTGCAACAGTTACAATGCACCAATTGCAACGTATTTCAATTACTCTCAGTTGCAATATAAGTTACCATAAAAAATTGATGGTCTCACGGCTGTTTCTGTCCACAACCGTACTCTAGTACCTTCTCATCAAGGAACGGGTTTTCCTCGTGTAACTAAGCCGTAAAACATTAATTATTTAATTGACTCGGTTCTGACAGCTGCAGATAGTAGTTTTTTATGTTACGCAACCATACATGCCAGGTTTTTATATCAAATTGTTTACTCTGCAACTAGAACAGCTGTTACGTTTGATAGAGTAAATTAAATATCCACGGATAGAGGTGGATTCAGCGCCTAAATCCAAATTGAAGAACACATCATCTGATTTGTTTGTCTTAAACTATGCTTTTGAACTGAAACATTTGCTTGATCCCAAATCATATTGTATACTGTCTTACACATGGGCTATATATATACGAAGAGTATATTCTATAGCCGGCTATAGAATAGCTTATTCTATAGTCACTTCAGTTTTACGATCAATTTATCACAAATTTACGATAAATTTAAACAAATTTACGACATCAGCGTTCACACATGTTTTGAAAGAAGAACCATGATAAAAGTGTAGTAATCACGTAGCAAAATTATCGTAAATCACTATACACGAATGTCGTAAATTATGATAAACAATGGCCACAAAATAAGTTATTCTATGGCTAGCTATAGAATAGTAGTTCACTATAGATAAACAATGGCCACAGAATAAGTTATTCTATGGCTAGCTATAGAATTTATCGTAATTTACGACATTCGTGTATAGTGATTTACAATATTTTGATACGTGATTTACTACAATTACCATGGGTCTTCTTTTCAAAACATGTGTGAATGCTGATGTCGTAAATTTGTTTGAATTTATCATAAATTCGTGATATATATAATAGATTCCTCATGTACTCATCCTCATTACTCCTTGTCAGTAGTTGTACTTTAGATATCCCATGTATTTGTACATTCATTACTCCTTGCAGACACATGCTACAATGGGCAACATGACTTTTACTTCTTTTCAAAGGGGGAATAAGTCCATATTGACCCCCCCCCCCCCCCCCCCCCCCCCCACCCAAAAAAAAACTCTTGTCAGAGTCCAAAATGAACCCTCAACTTTCAGTCTACCATACCATGTAACTTACACCACCAGGAGGAATAAGTATATAACTCATCTAAAAAATATCAGCTTGTTCGTTTGGCCTACTACTTATCAGCCGCTACAGTGTTCGCAGTTACTTCTTCTGCAGCCGCTACAGTAGAACAGCATGCCGAACAGCCCATATATGTCAAAGTCTATTTTGTGATGAACATGGAAAAAGGTAAAAGGTTTAATGTTTAAGGAGATAGCAACAAAAGAACCACCTTTTATGTGGTACCAATATATTAATGGAATGCAGTAGGGTTGTTCAACGCCCGTCTAAATTAAATAAACCGTCAGTGAAAACTATAGTTGCGTCGACACCCATGGTTGAACAGTAATCATACGTAATGAACAGTATCTGCTTGTAGTTATCGATGCACATAATGGGTTGGATGCCGGTTTTTGCCAATCCGCAGATGAACACCCTAGCACGCAGGACATTTCCACTTAACTGATACAGTTGAATAAGTTTAGAGATGTCAATATAAATAGAGGGACCTAAGTAAACAAACAAAACAAGTTTAGGGATGCCAAATCACACTTTATAAGTAGAAGGACCTAAGTGACATAACCGGACAAGTTTAGAGACCGGCTATGAACTTTATAAGGAAGGAAAATAGGGAGCGAGTCAGAGCAGTTGTGTTTCCTCCCACATTCCTTGCAAATGGGGATCCATACTATCCTACTAATCGCCCTTCCGGACTGGTCTCAAAATTGTTTCTTTCACGGAATTTTCATGGGCTAGTCAGTTGTATCATAACAGTACAGCCTAATCTATCCTTCTGTTTTGGTTTTGGCTTTATTTATTATTTTTTCTGTTCTCTTTCTGTTACTGCCTATCCTACGGCAGGCCCAGGTCAATGGGATTTAGGGTTTCATTTATGTTGAGCCAAAAAGAGAGAGTGATGCTATGCATACGACTGTATACATTCGACTGGTCACTGGTGTCCGGCCCATCATTAGCAACTGGCGGCACGTCAGTCGGATGCACGAGTCGTATGTACAGTCATTTTTAAAAAGAAAATGTTTGCCACACTCATTCACATACACCGAAAGAAAAACGGTGACAATCCCTACCTGCCCAGCTGAAAGCGCATCATTAGCCTCTGTTTAAACTGTGCCCAGCAGAGAACGTTTTTTTTCCTCAATAGAATAGACCATTGCTCACAGAACTTAGACGGACCCTCTCTATTTTGTTGGCTTGTCCTCTGTATGGTTTAGGACGGACCCATGATAGGGCCCAGTAATACCGACCCTCCCTTGTCTCATATCATTGTCTCATTTTGGCCTGAGATTTATTGTTGGTTTTGCTTCCGCTTTCCTTTTTTTTTCCCTTTTTAAAAACTAATTAGAGTGGTTACAACCACTCATATATGGCTTATCCTCTGTATGGGTTAGGACGGACCCATGATAGGGCCCAGTAATACCGACCCTCCCTTGTCTCATATCATTGTCTCATTTTGGCCTGAGATTTATTGTTGGTTTTGCTTCCGCTTTCCTTTTTTTTTCCCTTTTTAAAAACTAATTAGAGTGGTTACAACCACTCATATATGGCTTATCCTCTGTATGGGTTAGGACGGACCCATGATAGGGCCCAGTAATACCGACCCTCCCTTGTCTCATATCATTGTCTCATTTTGGCCTGAGATTTATTGTTGGTTTTGCTTCCGCTTTCCTTTTTTTTTCCCTTTTTAAAAACTAATTAGAGTGGTTACAACCACTCATATATGGCTTATCCTCTGTATGGGTTAGGACGGACCCATGATAGGGCCCAGTAATACCGACCCTCCCTTGTCTCATATCTTGTCTCATTTTGGCCTGAGATTTATTGTTGGTTTTGCTTCCGCTTTCCTTTTTTTCTCCTTTTTAAAAACTAATTAGAGTGGTTACAACCACTCATATACACACGTTCCTGACTCACCAAATGTTGAATACACTGCGAAATAGAAAAAAGAAAGACAAACGACTCTGACCTAGATGACTCGCTAACTGCCAAAGTTCATGCACGACTTTATTTTGCTCTTTTCCAACTTTCACCACATGGGAGCCTGCAGCTGGTTCCCCTTCTAAATATCATGGATGATTGATGCCACCAGTGAAGGATCCGACGAAGAAGCATCAATTTTGCTTGCCATCGTCACTACAATTAATATGATCTTCTATAACGAGTCAATTACATCACTAAATGATCATGTGCCTCTAGTTAGTGATGATCCTCAAAACGTCATTACTTTTTATCAATATTGTTTTAATCATAGACCGTTGAGTAGAAAATTGTGTGGCATGAATAGGATCTGCTACAAGATAGCTGGTGATTTATGAAGCTTTTTAGGCATCACCAACCACGGTTGGTGACGGTTGTTTTGTCATTAATCACGATTTATAACAAAAAAGGTCCGTCATTGATCGAGTGTTGTTAGTGATGATTTATGATGAAAAAGATGCAGACCATGAGATAGTGACAGATTTTCAATTGACATAAAATGAACCAAGCACAGTCACCTGCAACATCAGACGGCAATCCGAGGTGGCTGCTGAGATGGCATCAGCCATTTTCGGCATAAAATCGTGATCCGGACCATTTTACAAACAAATGTATGCTAAAGATTGTTAAAAAAAATAGGCGGGACATGTTAACAAACGCATAGTATCGAAGTCATAGGTACAAATCACACCAAACAAGAGAGTATGGCTCGTGCACTGCCTCTACTTCGTCTACATCGATGGTCTGCTTCGTCTATTTGTGCTTAATTAAGTATCGTCAAACTCAAATTAAGTCGATGTCGCATCTTTTATGTTTAGTACTATACAACCTTCTGCTAGAACTAGTTTGCATCAAGGTTTGGAATGTCTATATGAAATCTGCCTCAAATTAAAATCTGGATTCAAAATAATGCGGTTATTTCCAACAAGGATTTCCCTTTGTTGAACCAAAGCCTGAGCTAGTATTTTTCTAAGAACACTAGCTAATTTTTGGGATCGTACGTAAAAAACTGTGTTAAGAAAACTATATATGCCATTATTCGAACGTTACAAGACGTCTAGCTGTAAATATATTGATTGCGTCTGCCATATGATGTCCGGCTATTTGAAAATAATGAAGGGTCAAAATGGCCACATGAAGTAGAAGCAACGTACATTCATCTGACATACTAGATAACAATATGCAACGGGAATTGAGGAAACAGCAAGGTCTAGAAATACAGATTGAAAGTTCAGGTTCGTGCCTTATACCTATCGAAACAAATGGTATTTTTACTCCTTTTTTACTAGTCAGTGATGCAAGTGGATCCTTGCAATCGCAGGCCATTAAGATATGACTAAAAGAGGCCAGCAGTAGGGAGCAGCCGTGCAGTTAGTAAAGTTCGTAGCTCTATCAAAACTGAAGTTAGACCGATCCTACTGCATAATGGCCGTACAAGATGACCCCATATCAGATATACTTCCATCTGTGTGAATCTACGAGAGGACTCATCACGCTGATTGCAACTGCAGTCATATGAGCAACTGGAGCTAACACCATATACACACCAAGCGCAAAGGCATATGACAAGCTCGTGACGGCCGGAACTTAACCAGAAATACCAGGATACCCCTAAGTATATTTTTCGGTTCTTCAAGTGGATAATAGGAAGTCCAGAAAACATGAGACCAATGGTAGCAACTGCGGAGCAAATGAAAGCTAGTCCGTTGGCTATCATGAATGCATAGAAAGTACAACTCCCAGCAAGTGTTGGTGTGCCTCCGTTAGTGTGATCATCGGCTCTGTAACCACAGGGAGCGCGAAAGTTGCACCGAACGCCATTGTTGCTATTAGAACTGACCCAATACATAGAGTTTGTGTGGAATCTTTCAACTTCTCCAGTTCTTTTCTTTGAGAATCATGTTCTTTTTCTTTCTTATATGTTTCTGTAAAGTGATCCCATCGACAACATCCGTACCTACCACCGCAAATGTCCATTGCCTTGCCAATAATTGCTATAGTGCCCTGCAATGTAACCGACGAATTAATAGGAGAAACTAAGCGACATTGTACAAATTGACTTCAACTGTGCACAAAATATCTTAAAAAAATACAATAGTTAGTACTTAACGGAATGAGAAAGTAAATTACCTGTTTATAATAAATTCCCCAGGGGGTATTGAATTGAGATACATCACGAGGGGTTTGTCCTTTCTTATTTGCTAGATTTAAATGCACCCGAGTAGAGAGCAAAAAGATCGAAAACACTGTTGGGGATCGGTATTTACGATAATGACGACACCCCTTTTTTCCTTTGGTTTCTTAGCTGCAGGTGAGCTGGGCCGCCGACGTTTCGAGCTCCCGTCGGAGAATTAGCGGCAGCTCAGGGAGCGACAAGATCGGGGAGCCGATATTGTTTGGGGAGAACGCAGTTTCTCCCCCGACCGGCGACGAATTGGCGGCGGCCAGGAATGGCGGCAATCCCGGAAGATGAGGCCCGGCTCGATGACGTCCGGGGTCCAGACTGGCAAATGACGTCACTTAGTTAGGGTTTCCGTCGACGAACGGAAATGGCACTTGTACCCTTATGACATTTTTGTATAGAATATTCCGCGAATATGGTGGGTGACCAAGGGTATTTTGGTCATGTCGAAATGACCTTTGGCCTTCCCTATAAATACCCGCCCACGGGCTCCGTAGAACGGGACGGAACATGAGAGATTACACCCTTGTAATGAAATGCTGTATCGTTGTTCCCTGAGTGATTTTTGATTGTCCGTGTCGGGATTCTTCGTTGTCTTAATGAGGGATTCCTAACATTGACGCCCACCGTTTGTGCTGCCCGAAAGCATCACCCGCGATGCCACAGAGAAAGAAAAGAACACCTAGCCCAAAAATCAGCACTATCCCCCACCTGCCGGATTTGGAGGAAGAAACTCTCCCTCCCAACCCGGCATTCTCGGAAGAAGAAATTCGTTGGGCGTTCATCCAAGAAAAGCAAATGGCCGACGAGGCCAATCGAATCTCCGACGCGACGGAAGCAAGTCGCGCCGCCGGAATTCGGCCGAGCGCTCAAGATGCCGCCGCTAAAGGCTCCAACGATCTCGCTCTCAATGAGGAAGCAGAAAAGTTGAAGCAAGCAAAGGTCGGCAAGAAAAAGGCGGAGCCACCGTCGACAATCAACCCTTTCCCCGAGGAAAGCGATCCAGAAGAAGATGAATTTGACAAACAAATGCGGCAGCTCTCCAACTTGCAGCAACTTGGGAAGAGGCTCAAGCTAACAAAGGAGAAGATCATCTCTGAGGAGAGGGCCAGAGAGAAAGAAAAGCTCCGGCTGCAAAGGCAGAAGTCGTCGAACTGCAAAAAGAGCTTGACGAGATGACAAGCGCCACCGGGCAGAAGCAAAGAGAGAACATTATAGGGGGTCTCCCGACTTTGAAACAAACAACAATGGCGAGGGCCACCATTACCTCGCACTGCATATCGCCAAGCAGCTCCTTTTATCAGCAAATTCGACAAGAATTCTCCCCTGTCAGAAGGCCTCCAATTGACTCCATGGCCAGCAACTTATAAGCCCATCTCTTTATCAAAGTACAATGGTTCAACCGACCCAAGGCAATTCTTGATGTCATTTGAAGCTGCAGTAGCATCGGCTGGAGGAGACGATACTGTATTGGCGAAGACCTTTGTCACTGCTATCGAGCACCAAGCCCTCGAGTGGTACTCTAGGCTGAAGCCCGGATCAATATATTCATGGGAGAACCTAAGGGATAAATTGACGACAAATTTTCAAGGTTTCCACAGAACATCCATATCCGCAGACGAACTCAGAGCATGTGTTCAGCAAGAAAAAGAGCCCCTGCAAGAGTACTTCCAGAGGTTTGTCAAGCTCAAGGCCCGAACAGATGATATCTCAGATCAAATCGTCATTGATGCCGCAATTGGAGGACTGCGGGTCGGTCCTTGCGCCACTCACTTCTCCATGCACCGCCCTCTAACACTCGAAGAGCTTTTCTCGACGGTAGATCAGTTCTGTAGAGCCGACAATGACCACAGAAGAAGATTAGAGCAGCAGAGCGCGCAGCCCAGGCGAAGAAAAACCAATCGAGCCAAAGGCAGCAGGATTGGAATTCATCTAGGAGGAGCAACAACAATCAGAGCCAGAACTCCAACCTAGTCAACCACATCGATGCTCAAGAAGAAAAAACCGACACATCTATACCTGCCGACAATTTTCAGCACACAGGAGGAAGAAACAATTGCTCTCGAGGAAGGGTCGCGGCAATTCGCACAACTCGCGAAGCCAAGAGTCAAAAAAGCCATACTGTCTGTTCTACGGACTTGACAAGGGTCACACCTCCAAGGAATGCCCGAAAACGAAAGACGCCATGGAAAGAATGAAGGCCAAAGAACAGAGAGGCGAAACTCAGAGAAGTGTCAATCACACCGCTGCCACCAATTCTTGGAACAACTCACCTTTCGGCGCTTCTTACCCTTACCAATACTTCCAGAATTCTTACAACCCTCACCACCATTTTCAAAGCTCATACCAACCACATCCACCACCTTCGCCACATATCCAGCATTTGGCGACATCCCAAACAAGTTCATATACACCGCAGCTGCAAATTCCCAGAATCACCGCATCTGAGGAGCCGCCATTACCACCTCCGCCGCCTTTTCCAAAACCGTCGAACCAAAACAATTCTTCCTCGCAAAGCCTTCCCACTTATGGAGTCATCCTGCCAATTATCGGTGGATCTTCATCCGAATTTGAAAGTAAGAGACAAAAGAAAGATTACTTCCGAGCCATCAATGCGGTGTGCAACAGACCCGTGGTAAAATCACGGTGGTCGCACATTCCAATCACATTCACTGAAGCCGACTTAAACCTCCGCTGCTACCCTCATACAGATGCCATGGTCATCCAGGCAAACACCTATGGTTGGTCAGTCACCAAAATCCTTATCGACAATGGAAGTTCGGCAGACATCCTCTTTAAAAGAACGTTTGACCAGCTCAACCTCGATTCATCTCTACTTCAGCCTTCAGAATACCCTTTGTATGGTTTTGGGGGGAAAGAAGTCCGCGCGCTCGGCAAAATAAGCCTCCCGGTATCTTTTGGCACTCTTGATGATGCCAGAACTGAGCACATCACCTTTGATGTGGTGGATATGCCTTATCCTTATAATGCAATCTTCGGACGAGGAGTCCTCAATGCATTCGAAGCAGTTCTGCACAGCTCTTACCTCTGCATGAAAATGCCGGCACATAAGGAGGTCATCACAGTTTTCGCTGACCAGTAAGAAGCCAGAAACATCGAAAGGGCCGTTGCCCCCGGCCAGAAAAATGTGTACTTCCTGTATGCTCACCCGAATGTGCACGTCTTGTACCCGGCAGCCAGAAAGCCAGGGAAAGAAGTCCTCCAGTTGGAAAAAGAAATGGACAAGGAAGAACCAGCAATTGCGGCTAATGAGGAAACAAAGAGAGTCCCATTGGATAAACAAGTTTTAGGACAGGAAGTTGTAATTGCGGCAGGAATGCCGAGGGACATGGAGAAAGCTTTTGTCCAGTTCCTTCGCAAAAACAAGGATGTGTTCGCCTGGTCCGCGAGCGACCTAAAAGGCATCAGTCGGGACGTAATAGAGCACAAGCTGCGAATTGATAAAAACATCAGGCCGAAGAACAGAAACTCCGAAAAATGTCCGATGACAGGGTCGAGGCAGTCAAGGCCGAAGTGCAGAGGTTACTTGATGCAAATGTTATCAGGGAGGTGAAATATCCAACCTGGCTGGCTAACACAGTGCCAATAAAGAAAAAGAACGGAAAGTGGCGAATGTGCATAGATTTCACTGACCTCAACAAGGCCTGTCCCAAAGACGACTTCCCGCTGCCCAGAATCGACAAAATTGTCGACGCAGCGGCATGCTCAGAACTCCTATCACTGCTGGATTGTTTCTCCGGATATCACCAAATTTTCATGTACAAACAAGACGAAGAGAAAACAAGCTTCATCACACCTTTCGGAACCTACTGTTTCGTTAGAATGCCGGAAGGGCTCAAAAATGCGGGACCAACTTTCTGCAGAATGACATCCGTCGCCTTTGAGAATCAGTTAGGCAAGAATTTGTCAGCCTATGTCGACGACATAGTGGTAAAAAGCGGCAAGAAAGAAGACCACATTTCTGACTTGGCTGGAACCTTTGCAAACCTGAGAAAGGCAAACCTCAAGCTCAATCCTGAAAAATGTGTTTTCGGAATTCGCAAGGGAAAGGTTTTGGGATGCTTAGTGTCAATCAAAGGTATCGAGGCCAATCCCGACAAGATAAGTGCACTCATCAACATGCGAGAGCCACAATGCCTCAAAGATGTGCAAAAGCTCACCGATAGAATTGCGGCACTCAACAGGTTCATCTCAAGATCAGCCGAAAGAAGCCTTCCTTTCTTCAAAGTCCTCAGAAATGCAAACAACTTTCAATGGGGCTCAGAGCAGAAAAAAGCTTTCGCAGAACTGAAAGAGTACCTCAAGGAAATGACCGCTTTTGCGAGTCCAAAACAAAATGAAACCCTGCTAATGTATGTGTCAGCATCACACTCAGTGGTATGTGCCGCACTTGTGCAAGAGCAGCAAATTGAGAAGAAGGGCAAAGTCATGAAAATTCAGGTGCCAGTGTATTATGTATCTGAAGCTCTCTCAGGGTCAAAACGGTTCTATTCTGAACTGGAAAAAATAGCATACGCAGTATTAATGGCATCAAGAAAGCTAAGGCATTACTTTGAAGCTCACACCATTCGTGTGCTAACGAATCAACCGCTGAATGACATGTTTAGAAATAGAGAAGCATCTGGAAGAATCACAAAATGGGCATCAGAATTTTCAGAACATGTCGTCGATTTCGAGGCAAGAAGTGCCGCCAATTCTCAAGTGCTAGCTGATTTGACCGCCACCCTACCGGTAAATAAATACATAACACCAAGATTTTGTGCATATTAGATAGGAGTAATGCTACTCCACAAGTTTTGGTGGATATTTGGATGCAGGAGTGAATAATGGAGAAAAATGGGCCCAGTCAGGGAATTTCCCTGGCCGGCCGGCCCCACCATAGGCCGGCCGGCCCCACCTGGTGGCCGCAGGCCCCAAACTTCCTTCAGTGGGCTGGAAACTAATTCACAACGCACAATTCAAGGCCAGCCCAGCAGAATTGCACCGCCATTCTAGAAGGTGGGCCATTCGGGCCTTAACTTGGCCCCCACTGCAATTCTGCCGACCCCACGAAGTAGCCGACCTTCGGACCGCCATCAGGAGACGATCTGGAGCGTTCAGGCAGAAGACGGTGGCCAACCGACACAAGGGACGGCCGGCCGGCCACCCTCCTAGGCCGGCCGGCCGACTTCAGCGGCGCCGCCTCTCCAAAGTCGGCCAGGGTGCTTCCACCGCCTTCACAAGCTATAAATTGGACCCCTCGGCCTCCGAAGCAATTCGCACCATCACACTTCATCCAAGTGTTCATTAGTTTAGTAGTAGCTTTGGGAGTTAGAGTAGAGTAGAGTAGAGTGAGAGCTCTCTCGGGCTTCCGGAGTCTTCTCGGAGTTCGGTATAGTTCTTTGTATCTTACTTTCGAGATATTATTTTATTTAATATAGTTATATTTAGTTTTATCTTTATTTATTTCTTTTAGTAGTTCTTTTCTATTTAGTTTATTTATTCGTTAAGTAAGTGCTCGTAGAAGTCTTGTTGTGGGATTCGTGATTGTTGGAGTACGCAAGTACGAAGAGTGCCGTCGTCGAGATGACGTCGTGTGAAATCTGTGCTTGTTTATTCTTAGATAGGACTGCTCCGTTGATCAAGAGTAGTTTCTCTAGGCGGGTTGTAAGCGTGGCGCTTAGATCTTTGCCTATGCACGTTTGGCACCCAGCCCCACGGAGGATGGTAGCCGCGAGTGTATGTGACAGCTGCACCGGTCTCTGTAATCCACCACGTCCGGGTTGGACTCAGCAGGGTCTTAATTATAGCATACGGTTCCCTATGTTTGAACTAGCTTCATCGGTTAACCTAGCACGTGTGTGCCCCGAAACGACATGACTTGTATGTGTATGAGCTTAGCTAGAGTAGATAACCTTTGTAGACTAGATTACTAGAAAGAGTAAATAATAGATAAGCATACAGGTAGCCTTAACTCTATCTCGTTGCTCTCCCAAATGTATACTACAGTTTTCTTTTATTTACCTTGGATTTGAGGATGTGTGTGCCACCCATTTATATCATGCCTATCTTACCCCCGTCTCAAGTATAGTTGATACATTATTTCTTTCTCCAAATTGTCCAATGCATAGTTACTATTCAGCTCCCTTTTGCTCTACTTCCCTGCGGAAATATAAATGCGATAACCCTGGAATACTCCAAGGTGAAATGCTACAATGGTGATCCGTGCGCTTGCGGAATTAATGAATTTAATTTTATCGCATAAGAACCGCCAACAAGCATTTCTGGCGCCGTTGCCGGGGAAGTAGCAGCTAGGAACTGAATAAATGCATTGCAGTTTGTGAGAAGAATAATTATCAATTACTTTTGTGGGCTTACCCTTGTCCTGTCTTTCTTTGTTGTGGAAATTTTGAAACAGGACTGTGCATGACTGGTTTCGACCTACCAGAAAACTTCCACCCAGATCCCGAACAATTCTTGAGAAGGGTGAGGGCCAGGCTTACCCCTCCTCCCACCCACGCTCGATCAAAAGTTCTGGCTCTTGAAGGATCCCTTCCGACGATTATCGATCGCCCTCCATCTTCATCAACGAACATGATCCGATCGAGAAGACGATCAATGACTTCTCCGCGCCAACTACGGAGAACATCCGCGTGGGACCCAACCCGCGCATCACCAACAAGGACTATGAGCTCAAGCCAGCCTTGATCAACATGATCTTGGCTAGTCCTTTCTGTGGGAAGCCGTCGGTGGATGCAAATGCTCACCTCCAAAGGTTCCTGATGACGTGCAACACTTTCGTCATAAAGGATGCACCTCAGGACGCCATCCGACTACAGCTTTTCCCATTCTCTCTGTTGGGGAAGGCTCTCCAGTGGTTCTACGCTAACCAAGAGTCCCTCGACACGTGGACGGCATGCTCTAATGCCTTCCTCGCCAAGTTCTTCCCGCCGGGCAAGACGACTGCCCTGCGGAACAAGATATCGGGCTTCCAACAGCTCGCAGATGAGTCGACCGCGGAAGCCTGGGACAGGATGCAGGAGTACGTTCTCTCATGCCCACACCATGGCATGGAAGAATGGCTCCTTATACAGAGTTTCTACCATGGTTTGAGGCCGTCCGCTCGAGAGCACCTCGACGCCGCAGCAGGCGGCTCCTTCTTCTCTCTTAGCGTGAAGAACGCTAAGAAATTGATAGAGAAGGTGGCGGCCAACCAGACTCATGGTGAACGCCAAGCGGCGAGCACCAAGACCCGTGGAGTACACCAAGTGGAGACGATGGACATGCTCGCCATCAAGCTCGATCAGCTACTCCGCAAGGTGGAATCTCCGCAGGACCTGCAAGTTGCGGATTCCAGCATAACTTGTGAAGAGTGCGGCAACACAGGGCATATGGGCAGCAATTGCCCGAATACGAGAGAGGAATGCAATTTCCTCAACAATGGCAATGGGTACCGCTCCCAGAACAACTACGGCTGGAATTCCAGGCCCGACCTCTCCTTCAACAAAAATCAGGGAGGTAACAGTGGTAATCTTTCCCGTTTTGAGCCCTCTATCAAGGATCTAGTTCTCGGCCAGGTCAAGATCAATGACTGTATTAGTAAGAAGTTTCTTACTACCGACAAGGCTTTAGAGAGCATAGATGCTAAGCTAGAGTCGTTCAGCACTGCTCTGCAAAATCAGCTAAGCCATAATAAAATGCTAGAAACGCAAATCGCGCAAATAGCTTCAGCTGTGCAGGCTCCTCGTACAAAGGAGAGTGTTAGTGCTATCACCACCAGGGTGGAAGAGGTACTGTGGACCCACCATACCCCAAGGGTGCAGAGAGGAAGACGCCAAACGCAGCTCCCAAGGAGAAGGCCGGCAAAAAGGTTCCAGAAAAGAAGGTCCCTGAAAAGGAAGACGCCGAGAAGGAGAGCTCCGAGGAGGAACCAACGGCAGATCCTCCCGTTGAGCAAGCTCCACCAAAGGCAGCCCCTCATGAATATTTTGACACTACAGGCTTGCCATATCCTGACCGCAGGAAGAAGCTCACCGTGGATGAGCGCTTCGATAAATTTGTTGAGGCCATCCGGCATATATATGTGCATATTCCGCTGCTTGATGCCATGCAGGTACCTACTTATACTAGGTATTTCCGGGACATCCTCAACAACAAGCGCCCCATTCCAGCAATGGAGGTAGTGAAGCTTACAGAAGAGTGCAGTGCAGCCATTCTGAACATTCTTCCGGAGAAGAAGAAGGATCCAGGATGCCCTACTATCCCGTGTTCGATTGGCAGCCAGCACTTCTCTCAAGCGCTTTGTGACTTGGGTGCAAGCGTGAGCGTTATGCCAAAGACGGTATATGACAGGTTAAACTGTCCATTATCGCCTACGGCTATGTGCTTGCAGCCCGCAGATCAGTCCGTTCGTCATCCTGCGGGTATTGCCGAAGACGTCCCCGTACAGATCAGAAACTTCTTCGTCCCCGTCGACTTTGTTGTGCTTGACATGGAAGTGGATGTCAAGACCCTTCTCATCCTTGGGAGGCCCTTCTTGAGCACCACCAACGCCAACATCGACGTAGGGGCAGGAGAGATTCACTTGGACTTCAACGGCAGGGAAGAGACGTTCAGCTTCAAGCCTAAGGTTGAAGAATGCAAGCAAGTGAGGGTCATATATGGAAAGGACCCACGGAGAGTGGAGAAGATTGAGATTACTCCACCCATGCCACAGCCAGACAAGCTCATTGCATACATGAGAGACTATCTAGAAAGAGAGAATGCAAGAAGGCTAGCAAAATATTGGAGGACTCCAAGGAGGATGCCTCAGCCGCCAAACATACCTCAAGCCCCTCTTGTTCCTCCACCGCAAGAAGGAGTAGGCGAGTCACAATCGCCTAAGAAGAGGAGAGCGAGGCGCTCAAGAAAGAAGAAGGCAGCTACGGTATCGACCGATGAGAGTACAACAAAGGCGCCTAACAAAGAAAAGGTCGCCGCCACAAGCACAAAGAAGACAACCAAAGTGTGGCGGAAGAAAGAAGGAACCTCCACCTCGCCAGATTCTCCAGCGAGCGAGGTCCAAACAAATTGAAGATATGGAGAACGTCTAGTTCAAAGACGTAAAAAAATGAGAGCCCTCCGATTGGGGAGGCCATCCCAATCGTTATCCTAGCTAGGCCTAGCACTTGTTTTTCTTTTCATAAACTATAAAAACAAAATAAAAAGTAGAAAAAACTAAAAACAACAAAAATAATAGGATTCCCGGTGATGCTCATTAGGAGCTAGCCACTTGTATCATCCTCACTCTTTTTGCAGGTCAAGAAGGAGGAGGAAAAGCCTGAATCAAGCTTAAGTCTTGCAAAGACTCAAGCTTGGGGAGGGCCCCCAAGAAGGAGCCAACGCTAGCTCGAGTCTTGCAAAGACTCAAGCTTGGGGAGGACCCCAGGTAAGTATTTCTTAACTTTCTTAATAAATAAATAAACTCCCTGTTTCGAATAAATGCTAGAATCTTGGTGTTATGCTGCACTTAAGGGAAATGATGATCGAGTTACAAATTAGCTCCCCATGTGTCGCATAGATGCAACCTCTACTCCTGACATACGTGTTATTTTTATTTGAGCATGATCACATCATGCTGTCTTGCTTATTTCCGTGGGTTGCATTTGTTACACCAAGTCCGAGCATTGTGGATCGTGATATGGCATGATTAGGACTTGTTGCAATTTCTTAGTATGGTTTCATCCAGAGATGTTTTTCTTGAATTGCTGCAAGTACCTAAAACCCTTCTGTTTTGGCACACTTCTCTTAGTGTGAGGATTTATTTACCTACCAGAGCCATATCATAATATTCGAAACAGCCCCACTCATAGCCATTTGTTTATGTATTGAGTTTTGTTAAGGTTTGATGTACTCTTGAAACTAAGCACTCCTAATTTTGGTCATCATTCCTTCGCGTGTGTTTTCGAAAATTTCTCTCCACCAAATAAAAAGGGGAATGTTTGGATAAATCAACCAAACATTTTTCAGAGTTTGCAAAACTTTTGGTCCATCCAAAAAGCTCAAGAATATTTCAAAATGTTTCCTTTGAACCATGCAAAAGTTATAGCCCTTTGCACCATGGAGTAGTCAAAAAAAAAAAAAAACTCCATGGTTGTACGACTAAAGTCAATGGCTATATGGTTCTTATCATAAACATCTTGAGCAAAATAAAGGACCAAAGTTTTCAAAATCCCCTTCCACAAGTGTGAGTTCGTTTTCTCCCCCTTCATCACATCATCTCTTATGACCAAAATATATGGAGTTGCTATGTTGATTGAGACTCATTCTTTAGCTTTACAATATATGCATGACATTTGTGCATTCCTTACCAAGCTCCACATACAAAGCCTCATTTGGTAGAAGGTAGGATGAGTGAAGCTTGTAGGAATTAGACTCACATCGGAGTGGTAAGAGAAGTGCCACCCAAAACGAAGGAGAATTTTTACGCCTTACCTTGCAGCACATAAAAACTCTGGATGCATACCTGCTAAACTTGTTTACTTGTCCAAAAGTGTTGTTCCATTCTTCAATGCTGCATGACAAGGTGTATCATATAAGCCCCACGATTTTTGCAACACTCATGAATAGTTTGTGCTCTTGTAAACTTACCACTGTTTAGGGAGTACGTTCTTGCATCTTTATTACCCACGGGGCGCTTCTTTGTAACTCCTGATCCGCCGGTACCCTGAGTTGAGTTTGCTCGGGACGAGCAAAGTTTAAGCTTGGGGAGGTTGTTGGCGGTCGTTAAACCATGATTTGACCGCCACCCTACCGGTAAATAAATACATAACACCAAGATTTTGTGCATAGTAGATAGGATTAATGCTACTCCACAAGTTTTGGTGGATATTTGGATGCAGGAGTGAATAATGGAGAAAAGTGGGCCCAGTCAGGGAATTTCCCTGGCCGGCCGGCCCCACCATAGGCCGGCCGGCCCCACCTGGTGGCCGCAGGCCCCAAACTTCCTTCAGTGGGCTGGAAACTAATTCACAACGCACAATTCAAGGCCAGCCCAGCAGAATTGCACCGCCATTCTAGAAGGTGGGCCATTCGGGCCTTAACTTGGCCCCCACTGCAATTCTGCCGACCTCACGAAGTAGCCGACCTTCGGATCGCCATCAGGAGACGATCTGGAGCGTTCAGGCAGAAGACGGTGGCCAACCGACACAAGGGACGGCCGGCCGGCCACCCCCCTAGGCCGGCCGGCCGACTTCAGCGGCGCCGCCTCTCCAAAGTCGGCCAGGGTGCTTCCACCGCCTTCACAAGCTATAAATTGGACCCCTCGGCCTCCGAAGCAATTCGCACCATCACACTTCATCCAAGTGTTCATTAGTTTAGTAGTAGCTTTGGGAGTTAGAGTAGAGTAGAGTAGAGTGAGAGCTCTCTCGGGCTTCCGGAGTCTTCTCGGAGTTCGGTATAGTTCTTTGTATCTTACTTTCGAGATATTATTTTATTTAATATAGTTATATTTAGTTTTATCTTTATTTATTTCTTTTAGTAGTTCTTTTCTATTTAGTTTATTTATTCGTTAAGTAAGTGCTCGTAGAAGTCTTGTTGTGGGATTCGTGATTGTTGGAGTACGCAAGTACGAGAGAGTGCCGTCGTCGAGATGACGTCGTGTGAAATCTGTGCTTGTTTATTCTTAGATAGGACTGCTCCGTTGATCAAGAGTAGTTTCTCTAGGCGGGTTGTAAGCGTGGCGCTTAGATCTTTGCCTATGCACGTTTGGCACCCAGCCCCACGGAGGATGGTAGCCGCGAGTGTATGTGACAGCTGCACCGGTCTCTGTAATCCACCACGTCCGGGTTGGACTCAGCAGGGTCTTAATTATAGCATACGGTTCCCTATGTTTGAACTAGCTTCATCGGTTAACCTAGCACGTGTGTGCCCCGAAACGACATGACTTGTATGTGTATGAGCTTAGCTAGAGTAGATAACCTTTGTAGACTAGATTACTAGAAAGAGTAAATAATAGATAAGCATACAGGTAGCCTTAACTCTATCTCGTTGCTCTCCTTGGATTTGAGGATGTGTGTGCCACCCATTTATATCATGCCTATCTTACCCCCGTCTCAAGTATAGTTGATACATTATTTCTTTCTCCAAATTGTCCAATGCATAGTTACTATTCAGCTCCCTTTTGCTCTACTTCCCTGCGGAAATATAAATACGATAACCCTGGAATACTCCAAGGTGAAATGCTACAATGGTGATCCGTGCGCTTGCGGAATTAATGAATTTAATTTTATCGCATAAGAACCGCCAACAACGGCGCATGGTGCCATCTCGGAGCAGGGGCTGCCGCAATTTTGACTTCACCTTGTGGCATCAAATTACGGTATGCCGTCAGGTTACAGTTCAATCAGGACACTGACAAATGCACAAACAATGTCGCTGAGTACGAGGGTCTCCTGCTCGCATAAGAAAGCTAAGAGCATTGGGAGTCAAAAACTTCATCATCAAGACAGATTCTCAGGTCGTAGCCGGGCATGTTGACAAAACCTACAAGGCCAGAGACGAACTGTTGGCTAGATACCTGGATCACGTAAGGGGTTTGGAAAGGCACTTCAAAGGCTTCACCTGTCAGTACATCGACAGAAACTTGAATGGCGAAGCAGACCAGCTAGCAAAGGCGGCAGCTAAGAAAGATCCTTTGCCACCTGACGTCTTTTTTGAAACACTGAGTTCCCCATCGATAAAAGGCGGCAGAGCAAGAACCCAAAATGATACACGCCATCTCAAGTGAAGATTGGAGAGCCCCCATCATGGCGTATCTCCGAGACTTCTATGAGCCCGAGTCAGAAATCGAGGCCAAGCGCATGAAGCTGAGAGCAAGAAACTATGCGTTTGTAGACGATTTCTTGTACAAATTCGGCACATCCACACCATTCTTGAGATGCATTGATCAAGAAGAAGGGGAAAAGCTCCTCAGCGAGATCCACGAGGGAATATGCGGCTCCCACATATCCAGCAGGGCCTTAGTCGGCAAGGCCTTCCGGCAAGGTTTCTATTGGCCCTCTGCAATGCAGGATGCCTAGCACCTTGTCAAAACATGCGAAGCATGCCAGAAGTTCTCAAGAAAAATCAACAACCCAGCTCAGCTCACTCAGCTCATTCAGCCAGTGTGGCCACTTCAGCGGTGGGGAATCGACATTGTCGGTCCATTACCGACGGCTGCCGGAAATTATACGCACGCCGTAGTAGCTCTTGACTACTTCACCAAATGGATAGAAGCGAAGCCACTCATAAATATTACTGGCCCAGCAATCAAGAAGTTCTTCTGGCAAAACATTGTATGCAGATTCGGGGTCCCTGCTGAAATCACGGTGGACAATGAGAAACAGTTTGACAACCAAGAGTTCCGCGAGTTCTGTCACTCAATCGGCACCAAGTAAATTTTGCATCTGTATATCATCCAGAGTCAAATGGTGCCGTCGAAAACGCTAACAAACAGATCTTCGAAAGCATCGAGAAGTGCCTGGAAGGGCAGAAAAATGGAAAATGGATGGACGAGTTGCATAAAGTGATCTGGTCGCATAACACAACAGTTTCAAGAACCACCAAGTTCACTCCGTTCAGGCTTTTGTACGGCGAAGAAGCCATGTCACTAGAAGAAATAAAGTACCGCAGCATGAGAGCAACTCTCGGGCGAAACTGCCATGAGTTTGACGTCGTTTCAAAGGACATGTCGGAATTAGACAAAGACCAAGCCATCCTTAACTTGGAGAAGTATCAGGAAGAAACAAGGACATGGCAGGACGCCAGAGTAGTGCCAAGATCATTTAAAGACGGCGACCTTGTCCTCTTACGAAGCCCAAAAACAGAGAGCACTAGAAAACTAAATTCCAAGTGGCAGGGCCCTTTCATTGTCGTCAGGAGCAATCGCTCGGGATCTTATCACTTGGCAGACAGTGAAGGCAACGAGCTCCCACATGCTTGGAACGTGGTCAACCTCAAGAAGTACTTCACTTAAAATGTAAAGGCTAATAGTGACGCGCAGTTATAAGCGGAGCTTTTAGTCAGCACCCGAGTTGTAATTTTTCGTTCTTCAAGGCCCATACTCTTTTCCTCACAGGGGAACCCCATAATGGGGGTGAGGTTTTTAATGAGGTGGGACCTTTGTAACCCTAGCAGTTCAATATAATGCTATCTTCCCCGGAAAAATTTTACTCTCCATCTCTTAGGTAGTCGATGCTATATTCGCATAAATATCGCCACATCGACGCAGGATCTAACTCCTGGACCAAAGCCACTCAAAAGGAGGCAAAACGTTTCAGCTCTTTTCTCCCAGGCTTCATTCTCTATAAATCACTTAGAGAAAAAGCGCCTCAAGGGGCCATCTCTCCAATCTTTCTCTCAAAACAGAGAAAGAGCGACATTAAAGAAGAAAAAGCGCCTCACGGGGCCATCTCTCCGATTTTTCTCTTAAAACCGAGAAAAAGCGGCACGCTAAAAGCTCAAGGACTCAGTCGTCTACTTCTTTAAGGGAAGGGGGCACACACGCATCAACACCCAAGGGGCTCCGGAGAAACTCCAGCACACCAAAAACAGATCAATCAGATCAGTCTCAAGGGACTTGATGTAAACACCCATCCAAGGACGGGACTCAAAACCTTTGAGGTCAAATTCCGTTCCGCGAAAACAAAATCGCAGGGCGCAATTAGATGCCGCATTTTACAACAAAAATAGATGCAACAATTAAGCATCCAACACGCATCGGAGTCAACCGCAAAATGGTGGCAACTCAAATCATTGAACATCGCCCTTTTTAATCAAGAATAGCGGCCACCATTTAACATCCGACGCATACGGCGGCGACATAAGACACTTTCTACAAAAGTGACGTTGCACGAGTCGTGCACCGCAATTTCAATGCGCCCTCCGCCCCTCGATTGCTGGGGGGAGGGGGGTGACGTTCGTCTTATTTCGGCAACCGAGCAACGGTGAGCGCTTTCCAACTCGCGAGAAATAAACAGAGTTGTCGCCAGAATATTTCATTCAGGCACCCTCATCAAAAAGTCGACGGCAAAACAACAAGTCAAAAATCGACCTCTATTACAAACCCGGCACCGTCCCCCGGGCCCGCACTATCGTAAACACACCTAAAACGATCCAAGTATGGATCAAAGCTAAGATCTTCAACGCCTTCTACCTTCACAGCCATTCTGGAAAAAGAATGCTGGCGACGAAAGCACCCAATCAAGCATTCCCGCCCTCGGGAATATTGATCCGTTACATCCCTCCAGAAGTGCCCAAAATCACGGCGCGGATACCGCGAAACGTAAGACAGGTGTGCTTCGCCAGAAACGCGCAAGCCGTCACGCTCATACTTCAAAGGCGCAATGTTCAAAGCAACGCTGCAGAAACAATCCTGCGCACAAAATGTACCAAAAACGTACATTATTACAAACCAAGTGTTTCTCCAAACTTTCTCCCTCGCACCTAAAACAGCCTAAACCTCTTCAGTCGCCGGGACAGCAGCTGCGGCAGGCGAAGGAGCAGGTACGGGGAGCTCGTCGCATTTTCCGGATCGACAGCCGCCGAAGACGAAGCAGTTGCGGGAGCCGCAGTTGGGGCAGGGGCTTTAGCCGCGGCAGGCGCGTCATCTTTCGTGACAGACTTCTCCGCCTTGGCAGCACCCTCAACACGGGCAATTTTCATCGGCGGCGTATCGCTAGCAGGAGTAGCCGCCCTTTTCTTTGAGCTCTCCGCCGCAGTTTCGGCGCCAGCCGCCGTCTTCATCTAAAATAAACAAGAGTTTAGTATATATTTTGCAAAAAGGCAACCTCAGAGGAAAGAGTTCTTCACCTCCTCAAACTTGCTTTTCGCAAATTGGCGGCAGGCCTCAGTCCCGTGCACCCCCCAGTACCTCTTCATAAAGCGCTTCACAACCAAACGAATGCCCTTGCTGTCACTCGCCGCGTTTGCTTCATCAAAATTTGAGTCGGGGTAAGTGGTGCGCGCGCGAGATCAGTAAAGTGCTTGCACTGCCCTTTTTCAAGCAGGTCAAGAAGGGCACAACACGCCGTGCGAGCCGCGAATCGGCCGGCACCCTCGAAAGCCTCAGGGAGATCACCAAACTCCCCCTTTAGCCAACTGAAAAACATCTCCGGCGTCAATGAACCTTGGGTGGCTGGAAGGGGATTAGGCTCGCTGCCAATTGTGGCCAAGGCCGCTCCAAAAGAAGCATGAGCACTAATTGCGCCACTGGAAAAATTGCGAGCAAAATTGCGCGCAGCCTCCTTAGCGCTCTTGGCGCTTTTCTCCGCCGCACTTGCTCTCTCTTCCGCATTCTTCAAGTCCTGCTTCAGGCGAGCAATCTCGTTCTCGCCGCTCTGGATGACCTCCTTGAGCACTCCCAGGGCTTCGTCCTTCTTCTGAATCTGATCATCGAGATCAGCCTTGATAACGTCGAAGGATGAACGCTCCTCCTCCAGCGCTTGTCGCAATTTCAATAAATCATCGGACGAGGAGGCGGCCTCAGATCCATAGAAACGTCGACTCAACGCTCGAGCCGCCGTAAGAGCCTACACAAGATCAGCAGAAAGGCATCAGTTGCAAACCCCTTCAAAGATAGAATAAAAGCGATGGAGACGTCAAACAATGCGTTACCATCGTCGCGTTTTTGTCCAGGACCTCGGCCACCGAAGCATTATCGGCCCTAGTCAAGAAATTATAAAGTTCTGCAAAAATCAAACGAAGTCAAATCATTGTCCAATATCAAACTAAAAAGAAATAGCGACGGAAGGAAAAACCTTGAGGATCCACGGCGTTAGTCATCTCAACAAAGGTTGCCAATGACAGCTTGTCGGCCTCGCCTTTTCGCGTCTCCGCTTCTGGAGATCTTTCACCTGCGTCAGAGGAGCTAGTCTTAGAACCGCTAGACATACTCCTGTTAACCGATGAACTAGAGATATGGTCATCGATTCTAGTCAAGGGAGAGGTATCTGCCGCAATTGCTCTCTTGCCCAAGGAAAAGCCGGCACCTTTGTCGGAGCCACTCATCCCCGCAAATGCGGCATCGAGCTCGTATCCAAGCTCGACGCGCGAATCCTCGTAGTCGGCCAGCAACTCAATCTCATCATCATCGGACAAAGCCGGTAGGAGAGGCTTCCGCCTCATTGAAGTAGTAGCCGCAGCAGAGCTTTGCGGCAAATCAAGCCCGCCTGAGGGTGCCATGGTGTAATCAACATCAGCCTCGCCTAACGGCAATCATGGCTCTTGTGCGCCCCCAGTGTCACGGGTTTCGGGCTCGTCATCAAGGAATTCATCGTCAGAGTCGCCAAATGCCGAAACCAGTAATAACCGGCGCCGTTTGCAATCTTCGCGCACTGCCACTTCTTCAGCGAAATCAGCGGCACCCGCCGCGCTGGAAGCAATCTCCATGTCTTCCCGCCGCCGTTTTGCAACAGCACCAGCCCGAGAAGCTGGCACTTTTCGCAGGCTCTGGTGTTTCGCTTTTTCAGCAGCTTTAGAGCCTCCGACTTGCGCTTTCGCTGACCCAGCCGCCTTGGTGGGCGCCGCAGATTTTTTGGCGGCACCCTCAGTTGAAGAACCAGCTGCCGCTCTTGGGGCTGCCGCAGATTTCTTCGTGGCACCGGCAGCCGAGGAACCCACTGTTGCTCTTGGGGCTCCAGCAGCGTTTTGAGCGAGATCAGTTTCCCAACCCCTCTTCTCAATGAACGTCGCCCCGATAATAACTTCGCCTTTCTTGCGCCGCCCTTTCTTAACAGACATCACAGCACGAGGACTGTACTTAACATGCATTTCATCAAAAATGCGATTCACACGCTGAGGAAAGATCAGCATGTTCTCGCATTGTTGTTTTTCCAACATCGTGTAAGGCCCGCAAATAACGGCGGCAGTGAGCTCAACATAACGAACAAAGTCCTTATCTGAAATCCCGTCAGGCTTCATTACCCCAAAGGTCGGCACCTGATAGCTAAGATTCAACATAGTGAGGCGCTTAGCCTTCAACTTCACCGGACTCCAACCGCTACGGATAGGCCAAATGCAACTGGCCACAAACTCCTCCACCAGATCTCTTGCACTACTCATCTTGATGGCGGTGAGGAAAGCATTGCAACATTTCTTGAAGCCCTCAGATTCGCCAAATTCCGGCGAAAGCACCGGCCGCAGACCTTTAGAGCGACTAAACAAGGGGTAGTACGAGCTGCCGTCGTCCTTTTTCTCCTCCGGAACCTCGGCATAGAACCAGTGGTTCCGCCAATCTCCAGGCCACTTGTTTCGGCGACCACCAACCAACTCCACGTTCTCATACTTTGATTTCTTCACAAAAGTGCGGGGCTGAAAACTGCAACAGCCATACTGGGGGTAATACTTCACCCTACCGAAACTCACCGGCTTCACGTCATGCTTCACCTCAAAAAATCGGCAGAACGCATCAGAATGCAAAGCCGAGCCATAGCTGCGAACAGCCCATATAAACTTCGACACCGTGGCGATGGCATTGGGGGTCAAATAGTGCAAGTCCAGTTCATATCTGTCCAAAACGCGAGCAAGAAAACCAAAAGACGGCAGCCTCAGGCTAGCTTCGTAGAAATCGCCGTATACGATGGCTTCATTGTTGTGAGGTTGGGGAATCTCCTCTCCTTTAGAAGCACGAGCCTTTCCAGACTCAAAATCCCCAGGGCAACAAACCTCTCGATATCAACGGGAGTGACCTTAGACGGCCCAAACCAGAAAGTCGGCTCAATGCCGCTTTTAGCCCAGGAGTCCTCCCCTACCAGTTCACTAGGGGAGGCCGGCACCCCGGAAAGATCTTCGCCTTTGTCGTCGACATTAGCAACTGCTTCCTTCCCTATAGAGCCAGTATCTACTGCTCCCCTAACTCTCTTGGCTGCAGACCCAGCAAGAGCAGACTCACAATATGCAAAAAATAACCCGACTCTCCCAAACCCTTACCTAAAAAAGCGGCAGATTTAGTACCTCCGCTTGCGCCAGAAATCCCGGCGGCTTTGGAGGCAGCCGCCGCCAAAACGTCCAGATCCGCACCAGGATTTGGATTTCCTCGCGAACCCTTGGGAGTTGCGGTTGGAGTAGCGTCCGAATCAACAGCAACCGGCTTCCCCGCTCCGCCAAGCTCTTCATCTCCCTCAACATTAGCGGCAGGCGAGTCGACCAGGAACGCCTCGTCAGACTCGTCAACGCGGCAAGCAGTCTCCTTAACGCGAGGCATCTAAAATGAAAAGCACAGCATCATAAGTAACTCACGAAGAAAAAATAATCACAACACAGCAGAAAGCTTATCATCGAACTTACGTTCAACAAGAGAATGGCGGCGAAAGAAATCAGCGACACCAAGAAATCCGCGAAAGCTCGATGTAAATCCCGGAAGCCGAAAAAAGGCGGCGCGTAAATCTTAACAGAAAACGCGGCAGCAATTCAACGCGAAAACGGAGGCACAGGGCTCTCCGCCCCCCCTCCCCCCTGGTGTATATAGGCCACGGCGCCGCATTTATGGCGTCTCCTCGATCTTTGTAAAAAAAAAATTCTTCCGGCCCTCGTCCCAACTTCGGAGGGGGGTGACGTTCGTAAATCTCCAATCATGTGTCGCGGTTTCTGCCCATCGAAGTTGGCCCTCGACCGCGAGGGGCTACTGTTAGGGATCGGTATTTACGATAATGAAGACACCCCTTTTTTCCTTTGGTTTCTTAGCTGCAGGTGAGCTCGGCCGCCGACGTATCGAGCTCCCGTCGGAGAATTAGCAGCAGCTCAGGGAGCGACAAGATCGGGGAGCCGACATTGTTTGGGGAGAACGCAGTTTCTCCCCCGACCGGCGACGAATTGGCGGCGGCCAGGAATGGCGACAACCCCGGAAGATGAGGCCCGGCTCGATGACGTCCGGGTCCAGACTGGCAAATGACGTCACTTAGTTAGGGTTTCCGTCGATGAACGGAAATGACACTTGTACCCTTATGACATTTTTGTATAGAATATTCCGCGAATATGGTGGGTGACCAAGGGAATTTTGGTCATGTCGAAATGACCTTTGGCCTTCCCTATAAATACCCGCCCACGGGTGTAGCGTTTCCGCTTTTCGCAGGATGGAGTCGGAAGTGCTGATGAACAGACACAACAGTACATCACATAAATAAGCACAAATTTAAGTCTTAAAGTTATTACATTAGGTCCAAATGATTTAAACACGTGAGTAGCACAGCGGAAGTCTGAAAGATATAACACTACAACACTCGACGGTAAACGGCCGCACATCGAAGCCCTACGATGTGGACCTGCTGGAACTCCACAAAAGCCAACAGCGGAAGCGAACTCATCACCTGCACAAAAACATAAAGAGCCAACCCCTGAGTACTAATTACTCAGCAAGACTTACCCGTCAACGTGGCTAACTACAGCCGACTCCTAGAATGCAAAGGCAACAAAGGGTAGGCTGACTAACTTGCATAAAAGCGCACTACTTACTTGGTCCTTACTTTCAAGTTTTAATTCAAGTTAAGTACTTAACCAATAAAACAGTGCACTTATCTCTAAAACAGGTATAAAGTACCCATACATCATATAATACAGTGTACAACAAGATATATAAATATAGCAGTAATATCTAGCATCATCATCATCATCATCATCATCGTCATCATCCATAAATCACACTACGATGTGACGCATTGAACAAGCGGGGTGCTCATATCCGAGAGCGGCGGCATCGATATACATCCTGCAGGAGAAACCTGACCACACGACTTATGCACCCACGAACAGACCACATATGGCAACCTTTCACAGAGCCCCCGCAAGGCCAAAATGATCTGCTGCTCCGGGTGGAAGTCTTGGGCCCACAAAACACCCGGCCCCGCCGTCGTCCGTGGGTGGCTCCCCTCATTCCCCCGTAGCAGCAGGCGGCGTTTCATCCCCACGATTGCTAAGCTACTCAGTTTACTGGGCCCATAAACACCAGCATGTGAATCAGTACGTTCAAAACTTGCTCAATGTTGGTCGTTTGTACGCACCCACTTATATACCGCAAGAGGACGGTGTACAGTTGTAGCACTTTTTCCCTTAGAATATTCCAAGGTTTAATATCGAACCACAGAGAACAAGCGGGACTTAAACTATTATTTAAACTACTAAATTAATATGGCTAAGGTGTGTGTGGAAAGGGTGGTTAACAGCTAGAGATGAAAGGGCCTGCGGTTGTATCAAGGTTATGAAAGGATTCTCTCCTATGGTTTGGGGTACTGGCATGCAACTCAGGTTATAGGTCAATTGATAGGTTTAGTATTCTACAAGACATGGTGGTTTCGTTCGCCCCGATCCTGTCACGACAAGGTACTAATAGCTCCCCACTGGTTTCTTGCACTATGTAATAAACACGTATTGATCGGATACGAGTTCAAAGCATCACATAGACTAAACACATCAAAAGAGTATTGTAAGCTTGAGAGTTACATAACCAGATTTCCCTCGCCACGGAGAGAATATGAGATCTACTCACGCATCATACTGTAACACATGAACATGGCTACAATCGGACGCGGGAATTTGGCGTGGTCCCACAGGTGCCGATCGGCACGGCGGTGTGCCGGTCGGCACAGTCTTCCTTTTTGGTGGTGATGATCGGTGATCGCCGTCTTCGCCGCCACAACCTTCAACCTAGGTCAAAACCTCTGTATGTCTGTCTCTCTTCCTTTACTTCGCGACCAAGATCTCTCTTTATAGTCTCTTTCGGTTGTGGGCTGGATTTCACCGACTCCGACTCTGATATTTCTTCTGGGCTTCATATTCTCCGAGTGGGCTTCAAGTTTGGGGCCCGACCTCCATGGTGCCGGTCGGCACACAGGCCGTGCCGACCGGCACGGTCTCCAATTTCCTCGTTCTTCGGGCCTCCGGCTGCTCTTTACTCGTAGTCTCCTTATCTTCTCCTGTTTCCTGCAAATACTTCCGAATACACAGAAACTACGCATATATATGATAATGGGGGTTAATTGTTAGCAATAATGACGTAATAAGGTATTAAAAACACCTTATTTGTCATATAAAATGAGTACCTAGAAAGCACCAACAGCTCCCCCACACTCAAATCATTGCTAGTCCTCGAGCAATTCAAACCATGAAAATCATCACCGTGCTTTCGTCATGCTAAGAAACAAAAACTCTCACAAGTCTCTACTTAGCTATTGTCAATCATCTCATCGAATTAGTATCCCTCCACGAAACCTTCTCTCGATTTTTGAAAACAATTTCACCTCAAAACTTGAGTCGACCAAATCAATCACAAGGCTTATCAAACAAATATTTTTGTCTCCCTTCATATCAAGTAAGAAGAATGCAAAAGCTTCAGACTTCACTCAATCGCTCAAATGTATTTCCTTCCCTCTCCTATTCTATAATATAAGGCGCTTTTGTGGATCTCGGAAAGTAATATAACCAAATTGAATCGAAAGAACTACTAAGTCAACAATTCGCTCAATCATGCCTTCTAAAAGGGAGTTTTCATCGTAGGAATTCAGAGTATAAGCACAAGGATCAGGGGAAAAGGAAACAATTGAGAATGAATGAAATAGAATTAAGAAGGGATCAAGCCTGAAGCATATATAGATCTTTTTAGAATTTTAACTCTTCCTGCAGTCTGCTTCCTTTGATATTCATTTTTCTCTCTCTTTTTGACCATTTTCCTTTATTTTTCTTTTCGTGCCGATCGGCACAGGCTCGTGCCGGTCGGCACCTGATCAATTTAATTCTTTTCCTTCTTTTTCTTCTTTTTATTTCCTTGCAGACTGCTATCGGAGCAATATTTCGGGTCAGAATCTGTTTAGACTTCACATTTGCTTGTAGGTTGTATCAAGGAGGAGGGAGAAACGATGAAACATCGGTTTTTGGGTAGAAAGAATTTGATGATAGATGGCTAGCAAACTGAGATAAACAAATGAAACTTCTCCCTTCTAGCTTAGTCGTAATCAAGAGCAAAGAGTTGACAAAGACGTCTTCCTATCAAAAGGTTTATGTGTAGGCTTCTCTCATCTCATTTGGCTTAGTGTAATAGGTACAAAATCAAATCCTCAGCTAAATGCTTCAACTTATGATGATAGAAGGGGTTTTCGAAAAGTGGGTATATAAAGCCAAGCGATTATTCAATGAACTCAAGTAAATTGGCAAAACGATCGTCAAAAACAAAATCAAGGATATGGGGTAACACATCGATTCGACAACTAACACTAACTTTATTTAAGACATTGCAATAATTCTTGACCTCGAAGCTTAACTAAGCACACCATCTCAAATCTCTCTAAGAAAACTCTCACACTTGCACACACTAACTCAAACCATACTAAATCGAAGCAAACGACCTTAAGAAGTGTAAGGGCGAATCCCCCACACTCGAACCTTGCAATGTCCCTATTGCAAAAGAAAAACGACTTGACCAACCTAATCTGAAATGCCATGCCTCCTCAACATGCTAAAGATGCTTCGAATGTTCCTCATGAGAAAAGAGTAATCCGCCGCGGCCATGCTCTCCATGTCATCAATCCTTATATCAATGTCCCGATGGTGCCTATAGCATCTCTCCATATCGTAATAGAGACGTTCGATGTTTCTCCTGCAGATTGGGCAGCAGTTGGCAGGACGATCATGACGCTCATCTCTCAGGGGCGAGTTTTTGTCAAAACCCCGAGGTGCCGGTCGGCACGGCACACGTGCCGATCGGCACGTGGCACCATTCACCTGAAAACGCGGCCCTTCACTTCCTTGAGCTCCTGCAAGGCCTCCTGTAGCTCCTTCTGCACTGGGTGGTTCGGAATCAGTAGGTTCTGGCTCATCTTCCATTGGTTCCTCCTCGGGATCTTCTTCCGGATCCTCTTCGGGATCTTCTTCATCCTTTGCAACAAGATTAGCTAATGGGTGTTCATGCACAGGGGATGCCTCTATATAGCTCACTGATTCTGAGGTATGTCTTGCCCTTGGCTTTGAAGAAAGACGAGCGGAACGCCGAACTCCCTCTACTTCTTTGGATCGCTTAGGATCTGGCTCATCATCAGAGGAATCATCAGATATTTCAACGAAATCCACAACCTTGACATCGTGCCGATCGGCACAAGAGCCGTGCCGGTCGGCACGCCTTCCGTTCCTTTCAAAGTACGCTTCTAGATCTGCCAGGTTGCGTGCTCTCCTCTTTGCAGCGTTGTCCCTGTCAATACGCCTCTGAATTTCATCATTGATCTCTTTAGGGGTCATGCGTCCTTTAGCAACAGGAAAGCCATCATCATAGACGAAGGTCGCAGGGATGCATTCAGGATCAGCTAGATAATTCTCAATCTGCCTCTGATGGTCTTTCATACAGTAAAAGCACTTACATCCAAAACCTCTGGTGTTCCTGTGCAGAATCTTCTCTTGGAGGTCTTCCCAGTCGGTCAGGACGCGTGGTAGCACACCGTGCCGATCGGCACCTGAGGTGTGCCGGTCGGCTCCGCTGTCAGAAATCCTCCCATTGTTCAGCCGGGACCTATGGATGGTCAGAAAGCAGTCCCTGTCTAACTCCTCCTTCTCGCTATCAGTTAGGATCGATTCAAAGGTGATAAGATCATCATATGTCAAAGGACGTTCCATAGCGAGAAGTCGGTCCATTGTGTACCGATCGGTGACCGGTGTGCTATCATCGATCTTGGATTTACCTTTACGTACTAGCACCTCTCTGACCTTCTTCCGAAGGGCGTCATCCATTTCCTTCTCTCTATTGAACGCGTCCGCTTCACTCTTCATCATCCATCGTTGCTTCAGGTGCGACCAGACGATTGGATCGTCCTCGGTGGGGTTGAGGCTCCTGTTGCTTTCCCATGGCAGAGTTGGGCTCATTGGCGAAAGTACGGCGCCGTGCCGGTCGGCACCGCCGTCGTGCCGATCGGCACCGTCGCCTCCGCTTCCGGTTTCGCCGCCTTGCATTGTTGTCTGCTCTAGGGTTTGGTGGGAACTCCGGCGGCGCTCGGTTTTTGATGATGAGATCCGAGACAACTCCTTCATATATATATATCCATAATTCTCTTGATCGAACCGGACTCTATCTCTTAATTTTGGAAGTCATCGAAGCATGTCTTGGAGGAAGGGCAAAACTCGACTCGAAAACGACACGGACTCTCCCGTGCCGATCGGCACATGATGTGCCGGTCGGCACGGAGGCAAAGTTGCCTCAAACGACTCAATAAATTCAAAGAAACAAAAAACACACAGAAAAACAGTAAAAACAATAGTGCTTTTGTTTTACGTCGTTAAGCTCGACCACCCAATCACTCAATTCACATAATATATATCAAATGACTTTAACTCAAAAGTGTCGGGTTCAAGATATACCTTTAGTCTTTGGCCATTCACCGTGTATGTATTTTGCTTTCCGTCCATAATGACAACAGCTCCGGACGGGAGAATTTTATGAACAAGATACGGTCCATCCCATTTGCTTTTCAATTTGCCTTTACCGAATAACCGAAATCTTGAATTGAATAGTAGCACTCTATCTCCTTCGCGAAATTCCTTTTTCAAAAGCTTCTTATCATACCACTTCTTTGTTTTTTCTTTATAGATTGCTGCACTCTCATAAGCCTTTAAGCGCATTTCCTCGAGTTCACTAATTTGAATCTTTCTTTTTACCGCAGCAGCATCTAAATCCAAATTCATTTCTTTGATTGCCCAATATGCTCTATGTTCTAACTCTACAGGCAAATGACAAGTCTTTCCATAGACGAATTGATAGGGTGTCATACCTATTGGTGTTTTGAACGCTGTGCGATAAGCCCAAAGTGCGCCCTTCAACTTGTTTGACCAATCCTTTCCTTCTCTTGTAACAATTTTCTGCAGAATTCCTTTCAACTGTTTATTAGAAGTTTCTGCTTGGCCGTTGGTCTGTGGATGATAGGCTGTCCTAATTCGATGCTCAATACCCATCTTCTTCAAAGCTTTAGTAAACTCATGTCCGGTAAAATGAGTTCCACCATCTGTGATAATCACTCTAGGAACACCATATCTTGGAAATATGCACTCATTCAACATCTGCGTGGATTCACGAGTTGTACTGACTCGGCATGGTATTGCTTCTATCCACATTGAGACATAATCTACAGCAACCAAAATATATTCATAGCCATGCGAATTAACAAACGGTCCCATAAAATCCATGCCCCAAACATCGAATATATCAACTTGCAAATTGTACTTCAAAGGCATAGCATTACGAGCATTAACATTTCCAATTCTTTGGCATTGGGGGCATCTAGCAACATACCTCTTTGCGTCTTCATGCATGGAAGGCCAATAAAATCCACTAGCCCATACCTTTGCTTGTGTTCGAAAGTGCCCATAATGTCCACCATACTCAGATGAATGACACTTTTCCAATATGCTTTCGCGTTCGTCGCGAGGTACGCACCGTCGAACAGCTCCATCTTCACAATATCTGTATAAATAAGGATCATCCCATATGAATTTCCTCATTTCACTGGTAATCCTCTTTCTTGAATTCTTACTACAATCATCTAGCTTCCCTTTGACTCCATTTATGATGTCTTGCATCCATGATTCTCTATGATCCTTAACTTGAAATAGCTGCTCTTGTGCCATGGCATCACCAATGCATCCGTCCTTGTCCTCAATCACCAATCGAGATAGATGATCTGCTACTGAATTCTCAATCCCTTTCTTGTCTCTAATCTCCAAATCAAATTCTTGCAACATCAAGACCCAGCGAAGCAATCTAGGTTTCGACTCCTTTTTAGAGACAAGATATCTAATAGCAGCATGATCCGTATAAACAATGACCTTAGAGTTGAGGGTGTATGATCTAAATTTCTCAAATGCAAATATAACAGCTAGCATCTCTTTCTCTGTTGTTGTATAATTAATCTGGGCTTCGTTGAGAGTTTTACTAGCATAGTAGATAGCATGTACTTTACCTTCCTTTCGTTGTCCAAGAACCGCTCCTACTGCATAGTCACTCGCATCGCACATAATCTCAAAAGGTAAATTCCAGTCCGGAGGCTGCATAATAGGTGCAGAACATAATGCTTCTTTCAACTTCCTGAAGGCAGTAAGTCTTTCATCATTCATCTCAAATTCAACATCCTTTTGCAGCAATTCCGTCAATGGCTTAGCAATCTTTGAATAATCCTTCACAAATCTGCGATAAAAATTTGCATGTCCAAGAAAACTTCGCAGTGTCTTAATATCAGTAGGTGGTGGCAACCTTTCAACTGTGGATATTTTAGCTTTGTCTACTTCAATGCCTCGGTTAGAAATAACATGCCCCAAGACAATCCCTTCGGTTACCATGAAGTGACATTTCTCCCAATTAAGAACCAAATCAACTTCTACGCATCTCTTTAGTACTTTCTCTAAATTTGCTAAGCAGTGATCAAAATCAGTACCATGAACAGAGAAATCATCCATAAATACCTCCATAATGTCTTCAATGAATTCAGCAAATATATCATTCATGCATCTCTGAAATGTAGCCGGTGCGTTGCAAAGACCGAATGGCATTCGTCGATAAGCATAAGTTCCATAAGGACAAGTGAAAGTAGTCTTATGCTGGTCTTCAGGTCTAACAGGGATTTGAAAGAAACCACTATATCCAACGAGATACCAAAAATAAGAGTTCTTGGCTAACCTTTCAAGCATTTCATCGATGAACGGTAATGGATAATGGTCTTTCTTTGTAGCGGTATTCAGTTTCCTGTAATCAATGCACATTCACCATCCTGTAACTGTCCGTTGAGGGATCAACTCATTATTCTCATTAGGCACAACTGTGAGTCCTCCTTTCTTTGGCACGCAATGCACTGGACTCACCCATTCACTATCAGCAACTGGATAAATCATTCCTGCATTAAGAAGTCTCAGCACTTCCTTCTTCACAACTTCCTTCATGCCCTCTTTCAGTCGTCGCATGCCTTCAACGACTGGCTTAGCTGATTCTTCAAGATTGATCTTATGTGTGCAAAAAGCTGGACTTATTCCTTTGATATCATCAAGACAATATCCGATCGCCTTCTTGTATTTTCTCAGAACAGCAAGTAATCGTTTTGTCTCTTCTTCATTCAAGGCACTATTGACGATGACGGGATGAGTTTGATCTTTGCCTAAGTATTCGTACCTCAGACCGTCAGGAAGTGGCTTCTGTTCTACTTCCGGTGCTGCACCAGGATCCAGATTCCCCAAAGGCTCAAATTGAGGATTTTCTCCTCCGTGCCGGTCGGCACCGCCTTCGTGCCGATCGGCACAAGGGTCGTGCCGGTCGGCACCGTCCTGAATCTTGGCCTCTTCTCTGTCTGACTCTTCAAACAGTATGTTTAACGGGTCTGAGTATCCTGTACTAATTTCTTCATCTTTTTCTGTGAAGAATTCTTGGAGAGAGGGTGGGTCGTCACTTTCTTGAGCGACGGGTGGGTCTTCGAATTCAAAGAGGACTTCCTCTCCGCCCAGAGTCAATTTGAGGTGACCTTTTCCAGCATCGATAACAGCTTGTACAAGCTTTAAGAAAGGTCTTCCCAAAATAATATCTTCAACTCCTACCTCACCTTTATCAAGAACAAAAATATCCACCGGAATAGTATTCTTTTTTACCTCGATGTTCAGATCTTTGATAACTCCCAGTGGTTTAGTTCTCCTTCCATCCGCCATGATTAGCTCAAGCTCGGTTCCTAGCAATCTTCTTTTTATGTCATAGGGCATATCCATGAATGCTTCATACGTCATCAAACTGACGCGGGAACCAAAATCACATAATGCTTTAGGAAAGCTTCTATATCCAATCTCGCACGGTATGTAAGGATCAACTTCCGTTCGTTCCGTAAGGCCAACTACATATACTCCGCACAATCCTTCATACGGCGATGGGACAAAACAACTATCAAATAGCTTCTTTGCTTGTTGAACCTCCATCTGATCAATTTCCATATCATCCTTATACAATTTCCCCAATACTTCTCCAATTACGACATTATCCAGTATTTCCGAAGTTCTAGTGTCTTTAGGGAAGTTATATTGAACTCCTGTAGAAGAGGCATACCTTGGATCATATGTTCTCCTCATACTAAGCAGATTTGAGCTGAAATCAATGGGGATCCAATCCAACGGTTCAAACTCGTCCAACGGTTTAGCATTGCTTAAGGTTGGATCTCCTACTGGTCTTGAAAATTTGTTCACGAAACTGTTCTCGTGCTCTTCTAATATTGCAGCTTCAGTCTTGGAAATCCCTTTAACAGCATTCAGCGTGCCGGTCGGCACGGGAACTGTGCCGGTCGGCACAATGGCCTGAGGTGTGCCGATCGGCACAGATGCCGTGCCGGTCGGCACCTCCTCCAATCTGGGTCTTTTCAGATCGCCTTGCGCTGGTTCTTCTGTTCTTACTGTTGACTCCGCTTCGGATACTGTACAGCTTTCCGCTTTAGCTCTCAAATCCAAAGAACCTTTTGCTGGCGTCGACTTTTCAGGGGGAATTGGATCTTCTTGGAATTCTTCCCAATGCTTATGCATAGCTTCAGTCTTCGATATCTTACTCAAAAGATCCAGACCTGCAGTAGCAGTCAAGTCGAGGAAACTCCCTCCAGCTGAACTATCCAAATGCATCCTGGAGGTTCCTTCAAGAGACATGTAGAATGTCTGAGCAGTCAAGTTATCATCCATGCCCAAATCGAGGCCTTGCTTCAATAAAGATTTGAAGCGTAACCATGCTTGCGTGAGGGTCTCTTCTTTCATTTGCTCGAAGTTAACCACTTCTCTTCTCAGTTTCTGCACCTTCGGAAGCGGGAAGAAATGCAAACAGAAATTTCCTACGAGCTTATCCCAGTTTCCCTTAGCTTCACGGGCTGCAGATTTATACCAATCTTTGGCTCTTCCATCTAGAGAAAATGGAAATAGCAACCATTTGTACCAATTCTGAGGCACTCCCTCATGCTTGAAGGTCTGACAGAGAACTTCTAGATCTTGCAGATGTGTGTACGGGTTCTCGTCCTTCGTCCCAGAGAATTTGCTGTTCTCGACCATTTTGATGATGGTCGGGTTGAGAACGTATGACGAAGCAGTGACTTTCTCATCGGAAGTTTGTGGAATCAGCAATCCCGGAGACAGTAGTGAATGCTCCCTAACCGTATGAGCCGGTTCAGGAGTACTCATCCTGAAAACACAGAAAGAAAACACAAAAACAAACTAGAAAAGAGAGGATTAGAGGTTAGTAGAATAAATAAATAGTAAAAGAACTGGCTTGTTCCCCGGCAACGGCGCCAGAAAACGTGCTTGTTGGTCGTTTGTACGCACCCACTTATATACCGCAAGAGGACGGTGTACAGTTGTAGCACTTTTTCCCTTATAGTATTCCAAGGTTTAATATCGAACCACAGAGAACAAGCGGGACTTAAACTATTATTTAAACTACTAAATTAATATGGCTAAGGTGTGTGTGGAAAGGGTGGTTAACAGCTAGAGATGAAAGGGCCTGCGGTTGTATCAAGGTTATGAAAAGGATTCTCTCCTATGGTTTGGGGTACTGGCATGCAACTCAGGTTATAGGTCAATTGATAGGTTTAGTATTCTACAAGACATGGTGGTTTCGTTCGCCGCGATCCTGTCACGACAAGGTACTAATAGCTCCCCACTGGTTTCTTGCACTATGTAATAAACACGTATTGATCGGATACGAGTTCAAAGCATCACATAGACTAAACACATCAAAAGAGTATTGTAAGCTTGAGAGTTACATAACCAGATTTCCCTCGCCACGGAGAGAATATGAGATCTATTCACGCATCATACTGTAACACATGAACATGGCTACAATCGGACGCGAGAATTTGGCGTGGTCCCACAGGTGCCGATCGGCACGGCGGTGTGCCGGTCGGCACAGTCTTCCTTTTTGGGGGTGATGATCGGTGATCGTCGTCTTCGCCACCACAACCTTCAACCTAGGTCAAAACCTCTGTATGTCTGTCTCTCTTCCTTTACTTCGCGACCAAGATCTCTCTTTATAGTCTCTTTCGGTTGTGGGCTGGATTTCACCGACTCCGACTCTGATATTTCTTCTGGGCTTCATATTCTCCGAGTGGGCTTCAAGTTTGGGGCCCGACCTCCATGGTGCCGGTCGGCACACAGGCCGTGCCGACCGGCACGGTCTCCAATTTCCTCGTTCTTCGGGCCTCCGGCTGCTCTTTACTCGTAGTCTCCTTATCTTCTCCTGTTTCCTGCAAATACTTCCGAATACACAGAAACTACGCATATATATGATAATGGGGGTTAATTGTTAGCAATAATGACGTAATAAGGTATTAAAAACACCTTATTTGTCATATAAAATGAGTACCTAGAAAGCACCAACACTCAACAGGGCCAACAACGAACGGTCCTTAACCGACACAGACGGGGCTACCACCGTGAAGGCCCAGCCTTCTCAAACCATCCTATACAAAACATCCCCGTCCGGTCTCCATCATATCAATAATCCTTCTAGCACAATCCAGGGTATATGATCCTACCATGCGAGTGGGACCTACCACTCGACTTCTACTGATCACTAGCAACTAGGCATAGCAGTGCTAAGGATCAACCTAAGACCAAGTACTACTAAACTTGGATCATCAAGGATAATACGGAAGGGTAATCATAATGCAGCTACGGTTCCGATCAATTCCTAAAAACCTAATGCTCAAACAATCTAGACCTCATACATCGTGACAAAAAAAAAACCGAAAACATAGGACAGAATGCACCGGGGCTTGCCTGGCTCAAGGGCGAATTTAGCGTTCTCAAACACTAGAGAAAGTCAGTGTCTTCTCCTGAGCTGCTCAGCATCCTGCTCCTCCAGCTGCTCCGGAATCACCTCGAGAGCTATATGTCATGACAAGGGAATGCAAGTTAGATGCAATGAAATGGGGCAATTAAATTTAATTATACTTTCGTCTGAAGTATTTCCTTCATTAACTTCTTGTTTAAGTTAATTATATAAATTAACTTAAGTTGATTAATTAGATTAATTAATTTCAAAAATTATTTTATGTCCACTGGCATTTTTCTGGTGAAGGGCACCACTGAGAGTGATTTACAGCGAAGTTTGGTGATTTATTGTAATACGGATTATTTATAACAATTTGAACAATGCAGAACACGATTTAAATCATAAGAAAATAATTAAACACGATATGACAGTGGAAAAATGCTCTGTAAGTGTGTTATCAGATACTTTACAAGCATGCAAGAGTTTGTGATTTATGGAGCAACAGGGAATTTATTTGAAATTAAACAAGGATTGACACATAAGTATTTATACAGAAAAAAGATAAACAGATTTATGTGATTTGACATTTTTGTTGGATAGATCTGGTCACAAGGAGTCCAACAAAATTGGATTGGGATTTTTCTGGTTGATTTTCGATTTTATATGAATTTTAACAGTTTCTGTGATTTCCAGAGAATTAAAGAAATTCGGGGAAATCAGGAAAAAGAAATGGGCCGAACTGGAACTGGGCCTCGGGCTGGGCTAGGGTTTGGGCTGGACCGGATCTGGGCTGAGGTGGATCTGGCCGGGGCGGCGGCGCGCTCGCCGGAGTTGGTCTCCGGCGGGGTTCTCGGCCAACGGAGGGCACAGGAAGGGGCAGCGCGAGACGGGGATCATGATGGCGGGTGATCTCGTCGACGGCGACCGCGGAGGAGGCCGGCGGCGAGCGGCGGAGCTAGGGCGAACTAGATCGACGGCGCGAGCGTGCTACGGACAACGAGAGAGGAAGCGGGGAGGCGCACGGGCTTCACCTTGGAGTTCTCAAGCTCGTGGTTGATGATGTCGTCGAGGAGGGAGGCCGGAAGAGGGTCGTCGGCGAGAAGTCTTCGCGGCGGCTCGGCGGTGGCAGGGGAAAAACTCGTCGGCGTGTCGCACAACTGCGGAAAGGGGAAGATGCGTGGTAAGGAAGGTGCGCGAGCGTGACGTGCATCTTCTGGAGCGACAAGGGGGCGGGATACTCACCGGAGTAGGGTGAATCGCGCGGCGGCGCGGCAAGACACGGCAGTCGGACTTGGAGACGAGGCGCCCGATTCGCGAGCTCACGACAGAGGAGAGGGAGAGGAAACCATGGCGGAGCTTCTCCGCTTGCCAGGTAGGGGCTCGAGAGCGACGTCGACGGCTGGAAGTGGCCCAACGGCGCAGCTGAGCTCCACGATTTGCAATGGTGGTGACGGCGGAGTGGGAAGCTAGGGTTAGGGTTCTAAGGGAGGGGAAAACCGGGGAGGGCTCGGCTTTTGTAGGGCGGCCGTCCGCGAGAGGGAGCGAGGGTGGACGTGGCCTGCCCGGTCGCCGGCGGACACGCGGCGAGGAGAGCCTGCGCTGCCCAACGGGGAAGAAGACGTGGGTCCAAAGAGGATGACAGGTGGGTCCGCGAGCTCTTCCAATTTCACCGAATTTAATCCAGCGAAACTTGACGAATTAAAAGAAGCAATTACCGAGCTCCAAAAATTCTGAAAAATTCTGGAGATGAAGATCTGACATCCAGCTAAAACTTTGCTTTTGGTTTGATGAGGTTTTGAGCAACATAAATGGAAATAAAAATTCAGGAAGGCAGCAGTTTGTGCTCATTTCACTGAATTTTTAGGGGGTCTCCAGAATTTCAAAAATCTTGGAAAAATCTCCAAAATTCTCATTTCTGAAGTGTTTGCACAGGAATTTTTGTTTGGATCAAGTTATTATTGAAAATTTTGAATTTCTTCACAAGCTTGGTTTTGACAATTGTTTGAATTATTGATTTCGAATTCAAATTTGATTTGGACTTTGTTTCATTTCAGTTTGGAAAGTTTGTGCAGTGTTTTAGGCTCAGTGACATGAGATGTCACAACGGGCTCCGTAGAACGGGACGGAACATGAGAGATTACACCCTTGTAATGAAATGCTGTATCGTTTCCCTGAGTGATTTTTGATTGTCCGTGTCGGGATTCTTCGTTGTCTTAATGAGGGATTCCCCACAAACACCCAGCCTGTACAGCCAAGTGCAGTGCAGTATTCCCATCGGTGTCTTGAATATTCAAAATTCAAGCTAAAGATGGAGTTCGGCAAGCGAACGCCACTGTTGATTCTTGTAGGTCTTTCGTCGTCGTCGCTTTTCCCTTTGCTGGAACATGAGTACGTAGTTGGCTAGCTGCCTCTGTTTTGCATCTTATGATTGACATGTTCACATAAGTTAACAAGCTGAAGGGTTTGAGTAAGCTGAACGTTGAATGCATAAAGTATCTTCCTCTTTCGAGGGGAACAGACGGACGGAGGGCGTGTGATCCGGAAGCTTGGCGGTGTCGCCGCTGCCGGATCGATCACACGCCCATCCGATCCGACACGATCGACTCGGTGACGCCTTCACGAGCCCCGTCTTCTCCACCTGGAGGAACCCCGCGCCGTGCCTCGCCGTACCGTACGTACACAACATCTGGTACGCCGCCGCATGGGGCTGCCGGCCGGTGGAGGCAGTCGATCGATGGCCTTGGGCTGGGCAGCACGAAGTGTCGTCCCGCGACAGCGACCACAGGAACGCCCACGATGGAATTTAGATTGCCGTTTTAATCTACCTTTACCTATGTTTTTGTAGATGAGGCCCACGTAATTTTACTGTAGTAGTGTAGCACGGATCATTTTTGCGTTAGGCTCCAGTAACTCCGGTTGCTCTGGCTCTCGCAGTCTCTCGAAGCGCCTCTCTCATTCCGTCATTCGATCCACCGCTCCCCATCCCCTTCCTCTCTCTATGGAACAAAAGAAACCGCTCCCCTCGCTATCACCGGCTTCGCCGCCCGGTCCGCTTGATTCGCCGCCGTCTCGCCGCCGATTCATCGGCTGCCGCCAGTACCCCGCTCCTCCGTTGCCCGGCTTCTGGGATCCGGCGCCTCAACCCTCCACCCCTCCCCGAGAAGCAGTGACGACGCCCCCCGACGCACGCCTGCCGGCGCCCCGATTGCGGCTCCTTCCTCTGCGGCACCGCGCCCCCAACGAGCTGCAGTGCCAGCGGCTCCGATCTACTTCCCTGATAGCGGCCTCCCGATGCGCTTTTCTTTTCTTTTTCTTTTTTTTGCGAGACTCCCTGATAGCGGCCTCCCGACGAGCTGCCGTGGTGGACTGGTGGTGCCCCTCTCAGTGGTTCGCACATTCTCTCCATATTCTCACGTGTTACTTATGCATAGTTTTGTTTTTGTTCCATTGAAGAACACTATCATCTGTGGGTTTAATTGGATGCGCAACAATGTCGCTATGTCAGTCAGTTTTGTGTGATGGTCATTCGGCAAACAAGATTCAGTTTTTTCTAGGTTTTGCAAAGACGCACAAAGAACTGAGCGATTTGATGTAGATAACATAAACAGGATTCTCTCTATAGTCTATACCCGTTTAGATGTGGAAAACATATCTCTCGATCTTACAGGCCATATGAATCATTTTATTGTGCTTGACATATATTTACTCTGAAACACTGCCCAGAATGGTGCCTTATGGATATATGGAAGAATTGTTGGAATGAAGCATTGCTTCCATAAGTTTTGCACACAGATGGCATTTTACATGCATATGTCATTTGTTAATGGAAGGAAAGGCTTATGTGAATCACATTACCAAGGCAATGCCAGAATTTCTTTAGGATGCAGTTAACAGAGTATGAAGTGTAATTTCAGTGCTATGGGGCATGAGGATGAAGATGTTAGCATCGATGGTCAAGTAGTACCCAAGAAAGACACCTTTCGTTACTTGGGATCGATGCTACATGAGGATGGAGATATCGATGACGATGTCAGTCATAGAATTAAAGCTGGATAGTTGAAGTGGTGTCAAGCTACAGATGTCCTTTGCGACACTAAAGTGCCACAAAAGCTCAAAAGGTAAATTCTAGAGGACAGCGATCCGACCTGCTATGCTGTATGGAGCAGAATGTTGGCCAACTTAAAGACATATCCAGCAACTAAGTGTAGCAGAGATGCATATGTTGCGATGGATATGTGGCCACATAAGACGGGATCGAGTCCGGAATGACGACATACATGAGAGATTAGGGGTGGCACCAATTGAGGAGAAGATTGTTCAACATCGCTTGAGATAGTTTGGACATGTGCAACGAAGACCGGAGGAGGCGTCTGTACGTAGTGGGATAATACGTCGTACCGAAAATATGAAGAGAGGCAGAGGTGGACCACCTTTGACATGGGCAGAGGCGGTGAAGAGAGACCTGAAGGACTGGAATATTGCTGAGGAGCTAGCTATGGATAGGAGAGAGTGGAAGCAAGCAATCCACGTGCCAGAATCTTGATTTCTCCTCTAACCCTTTTTAAAACCCTTTTTAAATACATTTTTCACTCTCTTTTTCTCTCTTCTTTCTTTTTTATCCTGTTTTGCCCTTTGTCTTTTTGGTTGGTGTTGCCTCTCTTGTGGGTTCCTGCAGGTTTCATCTCTAGCCTACCCTAACTTGCTTGGGATAAAAAGGCTTTTTTGTTGTTGTTGTTGCTGCACTTAACTATGGATCTCTGCAGTTATTGATAGAGGAAGTGATCATCCAGGAGTGTCAAGTTATAATTGCAGGTATGTATTCTGAATCTCACGCATTTCTATGAAACATAGTGATACATATGTGTTGCAATATTTTACTCCAGTTGCATTGCCAGTTTGATTCTTGCCAGTGAATGGAGGCAAGTTGAACAATATATAATTCGTAGTTGTTCCCTTACTGGAATTTGAGATCGATGTATCCATGGACAGCTGACTGCTGCTAACGAATTGTTATGATTGATTTGGCTTCATAATTCAGTTATGAGTTCCACATTAGTGTTTACATCTTGCAATGAACTGTTTTCCTTATGTCTTATTTATTGCTTACTAAATAGCATGCAGACGTTATGAATCAAAAGAACCAATCAAAATTTTAAAACCAGACCACGATAATCAGATATGTGCGCATCGCTGTGTTACATTTGTCTCTGAATTCTATTGTGTTTAAAGAAATTGTTAGATGTGTTGTCTGTTGTTAATTTAGAAAATGTATCTCCTATTCCCGCCATTTAATTCTGAAGTACTTCTGCTTCTTTCATGCAGTTGTAACACGATGATAAAATATGATCAAATTTAGTGCCTGCACCAGCCATTTGCTCATACACTCAGTGGAGCTTCAGAACTATCCCAATCGGTCCTGCAGATCGTGCACAAGGTATGGCCTTGCAGTGGTATTTTCATTTTATTTAAACAAAATGCTTACATGCTTCTCTATTTCTCTACCAATTCAATAGAGAAAATTAATTAAATAAGGTGTTGATATGTTATCATTAATTAAAATTAAAATTCATGCTTATTGAAAATTGGAACTGTCATTGAATGTAGTGATACAGGAAAACAATTCCTGGTGAGATTTATGTTGGATTTCTTGAAGGAGCCCAAAGATATTTTACTGTTAGAATGTAAAGATTTAAAAAGCAAGCATTGGACTGCAGGTTAATGGAGTATGTTGCACAACACTACGATGTATCTTTTACTTGCTATATTCAGTGTTGTCCCTACTTTAGATCTGTTTTGAATGAAACCATGTTTTGGAGTCTTAAGCGTTCATACTTAGCCATGTTCAATTGAAGCCTATAAGGCCGTCCAGTTTTAGTCTGATTTTAAATCTTGCTTAATTACCTTGATTTGTTCATCGGAAAAAAAAACTTGATTTGTTGCCTCTTTAACACGGGTGAGTATCCACCCCTTCTTTCCAAAATCTATTACTCTTATGTGCACAGAATGCTTCTTTTAGATATATGTTTGCAGGATTTGGTACAACAGACAGTTTATAAGTGTCGCCTAAACGCAGGTAGGCATCATTTATGTTGGATTCTTTATGGGACCAAAAGATGTTTTACTGTTAGAATATAGAGATTTAAAACCCAGCATTGGACTGCAAGTCAAAGGCGCTCATTTATAAACTAATACTTTTTTTTTGCAAATGCATTTGTAAATACATGTGGATTACAGTAGTAGGAATGTTTTTTCTTTGTACAACATTGTAATATGCTATACTAATGTTTCATTAAGATGACATGGCTACAACAAATATAAACATATTTCCAATTGCATTATTCATGATGTTATGATACCCGCGGCAACGCGCGGGGTTTTGGCTAGTTACCCAAGGACTCAAGCCCCAGAAATTAAAGAAAACTAGCCTTTCAACCCGCGCATCGCACGGGCTAGAAAAATATAAATTACCATTTTATTCATTTCATGTTCCATCTCACACTAAAATCATATTCCTAACTAATGTACTCGTATTTCTATTTTATATCCAGATGCCTATCTTTTTTATTTATATTCTGTGAATTTCAGTTATTTATTATTTATGGAATCCCTTTTTAAAGTGTGTTTCCCTAACAGTTGAACAAAATCATATTCTTATTTTCATATGGGTTTTATTTCGAAATTCACATGGTTTATTAATTTTAATTCGAATTTAATTTTTCTTATTAATAATGGCATGATGGGTAATGTAGAAATAGGAATACGTGCATTTTTACTATTTTTTATGATTACGAATTTAACTATTTTTTACTCACAATGGCATGGTGGGTAATTTAGAAATAAGAATTTGGGATATTTTTAGCTGTTCTTTCTATTTTTGAATTTATTTATTTATTGACTCATAATGGCATGATGGGTAATTTAGAAATATGAATTAGGGTGATTTTTTGGCTATTTTTTATAATTCTGAATTTATATATATTTTTAATTATAATAGCATGGTGGGTAATTTGTAAATAAGTATAAGGGATCCTTTGACTAAGTTTTTTGTAATAGCTTAGAACAGGTTTATATGACAAGTAGGCAGCAGGCTACGTTCTCTCTTTTTTTTTTAATTATACAGTACAACTCAGACACTCACTGAGCATCTTCGTAGATTGAGCTAGCACAATCCTCGAGATTGATAAAGTCACCACTGGCGACGCACTGTCGACGGCCACGTCGTCTACCGCTGAAAGCACAACGCCGTTAAATCATAGAAAATTCGCTCTTCCGGAAGTCGAACCCAGGATTTGAAATGCTATTGAGGCTCTTGTAATTATTAAGCTACAGATCCTTTCGCAACAGGCTACGTTCTCGACAAGTGGGCTGTGGGCGGCAGCAGGCTAAAAAGGTAGGCATTAACTTTTTTTTGTGCTAAAAAAAACTCCTTTTTTTAGAATCAGGTAGGCATTAACCACCGGCTACTTTTTTTTTTTTTTAGAATCAGGTAGGCATTAACCGAACACCGGCTACGAAAACTGTGTCATGTTTTAAGGCCATGCGGCTGTTAATAAACAATGTACAGTTGGTGTCCAACGGGCTGGGAGAACTGCAGGCAGGTACAATAAAGTAGAAACAAAGTTTCAACCAACACAAGAAAATACACAGAAGGAACTTCAGCACAGAGAATCTACTAGCTGAACATGTATGAACATGGTGCTAATAATAGCTAAATTACCAAATTTGCATAACCTACACAGGTGCTCAGAATAGCTACTAGGGGTTTTCAGAACCAGTTTGAGTCAAACCGCCTAAAAAACGACTGGACACCATTTGCACCGTGTGAACAATAACCTATACAGTTGCAGTTCCGATTTAGTGCAAAATATGGCAGCCTTTTTTACTCTCTCAGAAAATTCATCATTTCACCGCCGCAGAGAACTTCCTCGAGTGATTTATAGAAATTTTGAATGATTGACATTTGATTTTCTTTTTGACAAGCCTAGTCTTCATAGGGTCGGTCCTGCTCCCACTGCTGCTGCCTGATGACAATCGTTGTCTTTGAAGCTGCTATGCCTTGACTAAATAGGAGAGTCAAGCAGATCCCTTATTGAGGAAAGAGAATGGCTGAAATGAGCTCGCACTGGCTGATTCTCTTCACAAGACTGATGGACTGAAGCGTCTGCAGAGCAAGTAGCATAATTTCATTAATGGCTCCATGAGTTTTACTTGAGGTTTGTTCATTTTTAGCAACTGATGATGACAGAAAAAAGTGCATTGCAATAAATTTCTCAACTACACTACCCTGGAACTATCACAGAACCACCATACTTTTTTAAAATCATTACCGTTGTCTGTGAATGGTAGCATGTTATAAGCCCCATGATCAGCTGTCAGGGGTGCTTGTGACAATACCACTGATCCTGTGATTTCATTTGCTGTGGTGGCGGCGCACTGAAGTGTCACTGAACCAGTGATGTCATTTGCAGAGGTGCTTGCACAGTACTGCTCAGGGATAGGATCCAGGCAGAAGCTGAAGCCAAATGAATCCTGGAAGAGTATGGTTCAGATAAGGAAATCAGAAATACTACATATAGTTGCTAGCCCTGTGGAATATCGTGGAATATGAACAATTTTTTTTTTGGGAAGTGAAATGGCGGGTGCTCTGCCTTTGCATTAGAAGAGGAGGAGAAAATATAAAATAGAAATAAGGTTTCTGCAATCCAGGTAGATGCTGCATAAGGAATTTTTTTTCTTCCTCGACGAAATATTGTGCCAAGCATTACTTACGTCATCAGTTTGTGTAACTCGGAAGGATCCCAGCCTTTTTAACTTGCAATTCCTGGAATTAATGTCTGAAGTGCCTTGATGATCATCAGTTGGACAAAGATATTCCTATGTAAAAGATAAAAGTTTTATTGCCAGTTAATTATGGTAAACCGTACTGAAGTCAATATACAATTTCCCAATGCTCTGTTTACCATTAGGTCGTTGCATAAGGTCAGTAACTTTATGCTCCAGCATGCACAATTCATGTAGGTTACTTTGGTCGATTGGTCTTGGCTTGCCATTATCCAGTTCATAATCAGGTTGACGGAAGGTCATATTTTTGTATGCAACTGTGCTCCATTGTCCCACAAGTTCCTGCAACAGTGGAAACATATAAGGAGATATTTCTTTCAACATGTATATGAATTTGTGTCTGCAGGCTGCAACAAATAAAAAAAAGGAATCTTTTCAACAGAACATTCCAGCAATTTTTAAGGTAATTCATATACCTTTATCAGTTGTGTAAATCACACAATACAAATGAGTGGTGACTTAAATCTAAAAGGACTAATGAGTGAATACATGGACCACAAATTAGCCAGTGATTCTGCTGTTTTGTTGAAAACTCCTTATGAGTTTTTAACTAAAACATTTTGATAAATTTATGCTGTCTTGATAGAAAGAACAATCAAGGATCCAAATTGAAACTGCGACTTATTTCGTCTAAAGCCAAATTTATTTCTCTGGTATGCAACTGACTGTTGTGTGAAAATAATAATTTGAGGATGCATAGCCTGCAATTCAGAAACTGAAAAGTATATGGTGGTTTCAGACTTTCAGTATCAGAGGAACACCTTCCTATGCATATCAAGGTCACTGAAAGGTGTGTAATTGTCACCAAATGTTGCTCCAACAATCTGACAGACAGAGTTGAAGAAAAGTGTGGTGTTACTGGCTTGCACAACGAAAGAGTAAAGTTCTTTTCCAGGATCACACTTCTTGGCATGCTCCACAATAGTGGTCCAAACTTTCTTAGTGGCCTTGGCAAGAATCTAAATGCAGGGAGATTGAATTAGCTTGTTATAATTATTGATATTGAGTAGAGGAAAACGTACACAAAGATTATTATCTTACTTTGCGCAGAGTTTGTTCATCCTTATAATACCACCTCAAGAAATCCCGAACACAGAAAATGCTACCACTGCTCAACGCCTTGTGGAAGACGCCATCCTTTGAAATCTTCTTCAGGCGCCACACATCATCATTCAACAGTGGAATGTCATGCTTTTTGTATCCTACAAGAAACAGACCATATCAGATTGATCAATTGTTTTGCCAGCGCAATTCTAAAGGGAGCATAAGTTCATAATTCAGATTATGACTTCCTTCACCTCGACGATCTTTGACAATGAAAGGCTCTGTTATGCCTTCTAGGACCCGTTCACCAAGATTGTCATCAACCATCACCCCAAGCCTAAACTTACCACTCCTAACGAACTTGGAATTATCATTTAAAGTAACTTCATGGAGCACTGCCGTAACATCCCGACCCTTAGGCCGTCGTTTTTAAGAAAACTAATCGTTCATTAACATAAGTTACAAAAATTTAAAATGACGTAGATGGGAAATTCATTAAATAAAATAATAACTCGATCCATTTTGGTGTTAGTAAATGTTTTGGTTATTATTTCAATTTGGGAAGTTTTGTCTGAGGTCTGGAATAATTGGAGTTGGATTTCATGTTTGAATTTTTCATAATTTTTGGAACTTGTTTGATTCATCTAAAAATTCATAAAAGTATCAGTCTGTTTGAAAAATGGAAAGAATAGTGATCAAACTAGTTGGGCTCGGCCCATTTAGAATTTACGAAAATAGAAAAGAAGAATCTTACCTTGGCCTGGCCCATCCATCACCGTCTCGGCCAAAGCCAGCCCAAACCGGCCCATCCTCCCGAAGCGTCGTCGTCCTCCTCCCGTCGCCGAGTCAAAACGCCGCCGCCGTCCAACCATCGCCGCAATGCCACGCGCGCGCTGTCCTGTTGCCGTCGCTGTAGAAGAGCAGCTGCCACGCATGCCATGACGTCTTCCGCGCCTTCTCGTGCAAGCCGAGCCCCTGTGGAGCCCTCCCATCTCTCTCTTTCCCTCTCGCTCTCACTGACCGCCAGGTCCCGGCGAGTGAACCGCCTCAACTCTTTATAAAAACCTCAACCGACCCCTCAAACGGCTCCCTCTTGCCATCTTTATCCTCTAGAATCTAACCATGACCGCAACCGTTGCGGAAATCCAACGAATTTCCATTTTCCCCCAAATCCGGCCGCCACAGCCATCGCCGGAACTTGAGCTATTCCGGTGAGGTTTTCGATGTATTCTTCTACTTTTTCTGCCCCTGTGTGTAGCTGACCCATTTCCCTCTGTTCTTCTTCAAGAAATTTGGGCGCAAGATCTTCGCCGCCATTGCCGCTCTGTTTTACCGCCGTCGGTCGTCGCGTTGTCGTCTCCGGCCACCGTCGCCCACGACGTTTGCAGGGTGAGCCTCTATGCAGCTCGTAGATGCAAGAAGTGCACACCATTCACATCGTCGCGCTCATTTTTCTGTGTTTCGCCACAGCTCTGTCACCGCGCTGCTTAGGTCGTCGCCGCGCCGCCGCTACAGGAGGTCTCCGGCGACGAAACGACCACCGAGCGGTAGCCCTTGAGCTCGCGCACCGCATAGTGCATACCATCGACGTAGTCCGGCCCTAGTTCGCCGCCGGCGAGCCATTTCCCCATCGCCGGCTACTGTGCTTGCGTTGTTTTAGCTTGAACTCACCATAAGCCGACACGTGGCGCGCTACGATTGGTCAATTTTGGTTTAATCGTTTTTAACTCGAAATCAATAGGAAAATAATAGGGAAAAATTTGGTAAAAATGTTAGAATAATTCCTTGCTATTTTTAGGACTTTTTGGCACTGCCGATCAGAAATAAATTGTAGAAAAATTTGCTAGAAAAATTTGATAACTAGTTTGTCCATATTCTTATGAAATAACTTATTTCTTCATAGGAATTAATTGGTTATTTACATAATAGGAAAGCATGCAACTACTATGATTTAATGTGTAGGTTTGCCCCCTTTTGCATACACTTAAAATAGCATAATTACCTTATAGGTCATGCTACTAGATGTATGAGGTGCACACCCATTTTATTTGCTTAAATCATTAGATTGCACTATCTTTTACAGATACAATTTCATAAAATATATGACCACATTAGATTGTTTTCTAATGCATTTAGGATCATTTTCCATTGTTTTATAATACTTAAAACATAAGGCATGACATACAAATATTTAACTTAAGTCATGCATGCTTCTTATGAGTAATTGCATAAGTACCTTTTTGGATTAATAGGGAGCTTTATATGACAACCATTTCTATAAGTAAAATATACATGTAGATCCCACCATACTCCTCATATATAATTACTAACATGATAGCCTTGTCCAAGTCTTACTTTAAATGTTAAATTGATTAACCCAACTAAATGAGTATATTATTTATGCATGTGCATATAGGTTTATTTACAACCCATACTCACGAATATATATTGCACATCATATGCATACACAGCCATACATAAGTAATTTATTTAATAAATGATGAGAAAACATTAGTAATTAGATTTAGTTTGAAAATATACATATACAACATGTATGTTTTCCATGCATATAGTTTATACACGCATTTCCACGCATTCTTGTTTTATTTAAATACTTAGGTCACATATGCATATAGCATCATATTCATAATATCTAAATCACGTAAAGCATGTAGCAAACATAAATCCTTAGAACATGCCACATGTAAATAATTTAGTTTAAAAGAAACACATCTTTAACTATGTCATATGTATGCATAAAGGCATATAAATACTTACAGAAGATAAGTTAAGATATTAATACATAGGAATGTCTCCATATGCATTAGAAGCATGTAACTTCATTTTACATGTAAATCATTTTAGGAATGATTGCTATGTAAATTTAGTTTATTTATTCGTGTTCTTTTGAACAACCTTTTATTAGTAGAAATAATTATAGATTTCACATAATAGATATGCACGCAATCACCATCAATAAAACATGTGCATCTCATCATTTTCACTATAATGGTTTTACAAATAAAGGTTCATGCATAATCTTACACCTTGCTCTCTTTAAAAATAAATAAGGTATAAATAATTTGTCTAGGTGAATATGGCCTATAAAAGGCCATGGATATATCTCTTAGCAAATTCACCGTAGAATAAATGGAGTCGCGAGAACCCTAGTATCCCTTCTTCTATTTATTTATCGATAGAATTCGATAACGCGTGGTCCATTCGTACGAACTCCGAGTATATATTTATTTTCATGAAATGCATTCCATAATCATGCTCTTTGGTTTTCATTCAAAATATTTGTATTTATTATTGTAGATTTTATTGGATCTTCTTGGATGGCTTTATTTGGATTTCTCGGTGTTTATCGGTCGTGGATTGATGCGCACGTGAGTGAATCATCGAAGGACTACATCGCGGGAGAATCAACAATTGAAGATCATTGTACGAGCTATGTATATAAAGGTGCGAGGCAAGCACACCCCCTTGATCATTTTGATCCTATGTTTGCAAATGCATTTAAGTGCTTAATATGTAGGATTAACTTGTGCATAATTTATATCACTAAAAATGCTCATTTGGGAAATGGTAGATACTACCTCTTTGATTTTATCCCCTTTGTTGAACTATATCATATCCCCTTGTAATCATAGGTTGGGTTATCATAATGGTTATACGCTCTAAGCTTTATGGTATACTTAATTGCTAGTTAAGCTTGCTAAAATGAATGGCTATATTTTGTATAAATGTAAGTACATGTACAATCATTAAATTTTACGGATTATGTTGATGGGGAATTATTGTTGATGATATATGGTGATAATTTAGATGTTGACGGGTTTTGATGTGATAATGTTAAATTGGATTAATGATTGATTGATAATGATGATTTTGGAGACCCGTCGCACCGCATAAGGACCGGTACATTTGTATCTTGATTTAAGGAAACATCGTGCGACCATGGATGCTGGTATGGGAAGGCCATGGCTAAGTAATTAGTTGAATGTTGCCTTGCCTTCTAGAAGTAGGGAATGTATGAATATTTTACCCGATTTGGTATTTATTCAGAGGAACCTCCATTACTACGGTCTTGGCTCAAGGTTTACCAATACAATGAATTGTACCCTTTTAATTCCTGCCTAACTATCCATGTTTGAAGGAGGGGAAAATTGTACCTCTGGGATGTTAGTTGGTAGGTACGGAGGGATTTTTACAATTTAGGGAAGGCAAGGTTAATAAACGACTAATGAAAACGTCATGTGTGATACCGATGTGCACACTTCGTGAGTGCACGGTGCTTGCAACACCACAGACGGTCACTCACTGTCCATGGGTACAGCGTACAAACTCTGCAGAGTCATAATCCATTCGAATGGCCGTACTTGCGGTCTCAAGCTCCTTATAATAGGTCTTTGTTTAGAGAATGGTTGGGATTAAAATTGATCATGATGGTTATTGATATATGAATGGCATAGATGATGATATTATAGGAACTTGACATGGAAGTCAAGTATGGCACTTTATTCATATGATATTTTACTTGTGCTTACATTTATGCAATTTATATTCAAGCAATTTAAATTAGTAATTATTTCATTAATCAAGTTTAGATTGCCATTTGCTCATTTATGCAAATTTACCCATATTGTACCTTCCTTTAATCGGCCTTGCATATAATTATAGTTTTGCTATTATTCACCCACATTGCTTGCTTCCGATAACTTGATTTCAGATATGACATCGATCGTGGTGAGGAACGACACCGTTCTTTCTAGGAGTTCAACTTCCAGTCAATTGCCTGTGGGAATGAACACGGGGCACACGCTGGGAATTTGAATTCCTTTATGTTGCCGCTGCGTATATTTCTTAAGGTAGTTTGTTGGCCTTGGGCCGGTATTTTGTAAATTTCAATTAAACTTGTTAGTTAAATTTTGATATAGCTATGACTTCACTGTAATTACCGTGTGTACTTGCCATTGATCCTGGGGCAAGTACAGAAAACACGGAGTTTCGAGTGATTTAATTACTCGGGACACCACAACTGCCTCACCATTTTTCAGTCTGATTTCTGAAACACCTGTCAGGACCGCCCCAATGTTGTCTCGTGGCAGTATTATACAGTTCCTGAACTCCTCTGGAGTCCAGCACTCTTGATTATGTTTATTGAAGTCTCCATCAAGAACAACAACTTTGATTTTAGCAGAGTGAATACGATGATGAAGATCTATCTCTTCCCTCCCTTTCTGGTCATTTACCACCATACATATCTTGATGGGCTAGCCACTACGGGAAACCACACCTTTGCCGTGTGCCCAGGGCACACGGCAAAGGGCTAAAAACACACGGCAAAGGGTTTGCCGTGTGCAACACTCGGCAAAGGGCACTCGGCAAACGTGTACCGGCAAACAGTACTTTGCCGAGTGCCTTTTGTCGGGCACACGGCAAACCCTTTGCCGTGTGCCCCACGTGGCACACGGCAAAAAAAAAGGCTTTGACGGTCGTCAGCCGTCAACGCCCACTTTGCCGAGTGCCGTGGGACCGGGCACTCGGCAAAGTTATTTTTTTGCCGAGTGTCGTGGGCCCTGGCACACGGCAAAGCCTGGCCTCTAGGATGGCTCCTTTGCCGAGTGCCTGGGCTTGACACTCGGCAAATGTCAAATACACTCGGTAAAATATTGTTCCAGATTGCAATAAACATTTCAAATCGACTACAACCTGGACCACAATCACAAAAAAACATCATATATCACATATATGAGCCAAAACATCATCACATATCACATATTTGAGCCCACATCATCACAAACTCAACATATCACATAAATGAGCTCCACCATCATCACAAACTCAACATATCACATAACAAGCTCCACCATCATCACAAACACATCACATAGAGGTCCACGATCATCACAAACACATAGTCCACCAACCGTCATCACAAAGTCTCACACGATCACGACACATAGTTATAGAAGTTGAAATACAATTACAAGTTTATTGACGAGGCGGCCACGGCGACCAAGCATTCTGCGGAGAGGGATTGTTGGATCCCGCCGATTGATTCTGCACGAGCAAAGTAATAGATGTATTTAAGTTGTAGGTTAGAAGCATATAAGCTAAAATGTGTAGGTTAGAAGCATATAAGCTAAAATGTAATAGAAGTGACAAAATATAGGTTACAAGCTAGCATAGCTAACCCTTCAATTACTTCACTATATCATACTTGAAGGTAAGAAATTAAAGTACAAAAGACTTGAAGTGACTCACCGGAGTGCCTGCAGAAGGAGTGCCAGGAGAAGTACCACCGAAGGTAGGAGGAACGCCGAAGGGAGGAGAAACGCCGAAGGGAGGAGGACCGCCGTAAGGAGGAGGTAGTGGTAGAAGAGGGAGTTGCCCTGGATGTGGCACTGTACCATGAGTCTGCATGTAAGCGAACAACTGCGCCATCCGCTGGTCATTCCTCTGCCGCTCTGCCTCCAGCTTCGCGTCCATCTTGGCCTGCATCCTCTGCCGCTCTTGCTCCAACTTCACATCCATCTGGGCCTACAATATTTCATCGATCCCAATATTACAATGCAAGGTAATACCATGTACAAATCAATGAACAACGAATTAAACCAAGATTACCTAGATTTGCTCAATCTGGATCTGTGTAGCGCTAGGCCGCGGGCGTATGGGCGGAGCTGTGCCCGTGCTCCTTGCTCGGATCTCGGAGAGGGCGGGAGTAGAGGCCGTGTCGATTGTGCTGTCGCCAATCCAGTACCGGCCATGCTTCTTACCTCCACCCACCCTCATCACGACCTCTCCATCAAGGGGCTCGGTGCTCGGATCCCACTCTGGTCCATGGACCTCCCTTGCCTCTGAGGTGTACTCGCTGAGGCGGCTGTGGACGGTAGCGTTGCTGTACGCCTCGGGCGGGTCCTCCGGGTTGTAGTCGACATCGGCCGTCGCCTTGCCCTTATGGGACAGAGCAAAGGCCTTCAACTGCCCGCAAGGCTGGCCACCATGTGCCGCCGACTGCAAGAAAAATAGAAAGATGATTAGAAGTTATGGACAATATTAAGTGTTTAAATAAAGAAGTTGAGTTCACGTACCCATCTAGCTGCGTACTGGGAAAGGGTAAGGTTGCCTTGATGGTGTGGCGCCCCAGGCATCATCAAGCGCCGCTCCCGGCAAGCGTTGTGTGTCTCATGCCACTGAGGGTCGCACCATTTGTTGACAATATAAGTGTAAGCCGTCCAATAGGAGGCACACCACCACGGAGGCACCTACATGGAGATCAAGTATAGAAATATGAGAAGATTAAATTATGCGTACTTAATCTTATAAGAGTTCGGTATTCATGTTTACCTGCATGTGTTGCTCTCGGGTAAGCTCAATGGTTCGTGCCTCCTTTTTTTCCACCTTCATGTGACGGACAGTAGCGTAGTAGGTTACGACGGCCTGGACGCGCGACTCGTAATGCATGTCTCTGACGAGTTTACGACATGCATTGTTCGTCACACGAACCGCCAACGCCTCCTGCCCAGGCTCGCATCTGAAGAAATCCTGCATCAAGACGCAATGTACACTGTCATTATTTGAATAATATCCAATGAATGCGATGTATTGACCAATGCAGTGCAACGAAGACTTACCCACAGCTCTTCCATCACCCTCTCCGCCTTGTGCTGAAAAACCCTGTTGTCACGATCTGGGAGATCGACGACGTTTTTGTAGTGGTCCCACGTCAAGGCCGGCACCTGCTGGCCGGCGTAGAGCGCCATGCCAGGAAAGTGTAGCCTGCACAAAAGACCCAGGATGCCATTGGGAAGGCGCTTGTGATCACCTACCTCGATCACGACCCAACTCCTGCCCAAACGAATGAGACAAAATAATAGATGTTATTGTGATTTTGAACATATGAAATGAGAAGTTAGCGATAAAAATTAGAAAATTACGTACCTAGGCGGTATGGGTCGAATCATCGGCTGTTTCTCAGGAGGAATCGGCCGAGTCGGGAGCTGTGAGGGACCTCGCAACCACACACTCTGCAAGTCCTCAGAAGCAGAACCGAACCCCTCTGCCTCCCCCTCCTCGTCCTCGTCCTCCTCCTCCTCAGAGCCGTGAGCAGAAGGTAACTCCTCCTCCTCCTCCTCTCCGTGGTGCTCCTCCACCTCCACGGACTCCTCCTGGTGCTCCTCCTCCTCCTCGTGCTCGGAAGGTGTAGGCGACGGGTCCTTCCTGCCTACACGACCCCTGCCTCCAGCTCCTCCACCTCTGCCTCGCCCCTTCCCTCGCCCCTTCCCTCGTCCCTTCCCGGACCCCTCAGCTTCATCGGACCCCTTCCCCTTCCCAGTCGCTCTCTTGTAAAGCGACGACACCGACCTCAACACACCACCTCTGCCCACCATCTTCGATCAATCACCTGCAATTGAAAAGATGAAATCCATCAGTATTTTCCAAATAGATGCAAAACAAATAAAACATATATAATTAGAAAGTAACATATATATATTGTTAGAAATATGAAAATAATTTAAAAAGACCATACATGTATCAGAAATAATCATCATAATCGGGATTAGCTTCATCATACGCCTCATCATCACTATCAGGCATGTCGATATCATTTTGCACATTCGCCGGAAGAGGAATGTCGCCTTCGTCCTCAATGTTTAAATGTAACCGCTCAAGTAATTTCAAATCGTTCACATTATGAACCTCATCTCCGGCATCGTCGTCACTAACCGTTTCATTCTCTACTTCCATTCCGATCTCTTCGGTTAAGTCTATCCGAAAACCCTCTTCTTGCCCATGTTCTTGAAAGAACTCTCCGTCGTCTGGGTTTGGCACTATATTGTAATCTTCATTGTTTGGGACAGGTAGTTTGCCGTGTGGCGCTACCTTGTACACAACATCCCAACCCTTGATACGGTCGTCAGTTTGGCACGGGTATGAGCTATAATAAACTTGTGTGGCCTGTTGCGCCACAATGTATACATCGTCTCCTGGGTACACTGATGACTGTCGAATTTCGACTAGGCCAATATTAGGGGTCCGTCTCACTGCTTGAGGATCAAACCAATGGCATTTGAATATGACAGGAGTAAGAGGTTTGGACCCATGAAACTTGAGTTCGTATATTTCTTCAACTTTTCCGTAATACTCGACCCCATCGTCCCCCGGCGTAAAAACTCCGGTATTGGTGGTTCTTCGATTGGGCCTGACTCTCCTCGTAGCTTGTGAAAGCGGTATCCATTAACGTCATAGCTTCGAAATGACCTAACCCTATAGGCACAGCCATCGGCAACCTGTCTTAGATCGGCACTCATAGACGCATTAGTTTGGCTCTGCAAGTTCAAGCAGGATCGTTAGTTATATTATTCGCACGTACGAGCAACTTGTAAGTGATGCGAAAAAATGCTAAATACCTTTTGTTTGAACCAAGAAATGAAATCAGGCATTTCATTTCCCGCACCCTTTGAAATAAGGGTATCAACTTCCTGTGCGGTTGGTTCTCTTGATCCACGCCAGAATTCATGAATAAACTCCCTGTACCAACAAGGAACAAGTTGGTTGGACGCGGAATATTGAATACTAAGAAGAAAAAAAATTGGACAGTAACTTACTGCATGTACGGCAACACTTCGGAAAGGTTGGTCAACACATATAGCATGATAGTGCGCCACTCTTCATGTTTCAAGGTCTTGTTGGTCCCTTCACTTGCAGTTCCATGTTGCCCTAGGAAAAGGCTGAGTTTTGATTCGTTGTCGCCAGCATTATAACGAGGAGCTGGATAATGCACACTCGGAAGGTTGTCTGAATAGTATTTTGATGTGAAGTTTGACACCTCCTCCAGAACATAAGCCTCTGCAATGGAAGCTTCAATTTTGCATTTATTCTTGCATTTCGTTCGAAGAACCTTTTGACACCTCTCAATTGAATAGCACCAACGGTTCTGCGCAGGCCCCCCCCCCCCCCCCCCCCCCATTCGTGCCTCATTACGGGAGGTGCAAAATCATATGAAACATCGGAGTGAACATGCCGGGTGGAAATATCTTCTCCAACTTACAGAGCAACACAGGCGCCATTTTTTCCATGTCTGCAATCACGGTCTTAGATACCTCCTTGGCACAAAGCTGGCGGAAGAAATAGCTCAATTCTGCCAGCACTAGCCACACATGATCAGGGAGATAGCCTCGAACCATCACCGGAAGAAGCCGCGCAAGCCACATGTGGTAGTCATGACTCTTTGCCCCGTTGATTCGCACAGTTGTTAAGTTCACCCCTCTACTCAGATTCGCTGCAAACCCATCAGGAAACATTAACGTTTTGAACCATTCTAGTACTTCCCTCCTTTGAGGCCTCGTAAGGACGAAATCGGCCGGAGGCTTCCTCTATGACTTGCCGGATTTAGGAGGCGACATGTCTAGCTTAGGTCTATCGCATAATGCTGCTTGATCGACTATTGCCTTCACGTTGTCCCTTGTTTTATCAGGAATGTCCATGATTGTTCCGAAAAGTGGAACGCCAATGCCATGTTCAGTGTGCATTAGGTCAATGTTATGTGGAAGAAGAAGGTCTTCCATATATGAAAGCCTCCACAAGCCGCAGATCTGAGTGAAGGCATGTAGCTCACCATATCCCACAAAACCACCTTCTTGTTCATCAACCACGAGAGCATCTAATTGAGCACGCACCTCGGCACCTGTCATGAACTGCCGTGCCTGGTGGTGCCCGGCGACACCTTTCGTGAAATTCTTTTTGTCTCTTCTGAATGGATGGTCAGGAGGGAGGAATTGTCGGTGTTGGTCGAACGAAGAAAACTTGCCACCCTTCTTCAACCAAATGAACCTCACAATTGTCTTGCATACTGGGCATGGGAACTTGGAGTGAACACCATGGCCGCAGAATGTCCCATACGCCGGCAGGTCATGCAGAGAGTAGTGGTAATTAATATACATTCTGAAGTTTTCCTTTTTAGATGAATCGTATGTCCATACCCCTTCCTCCCAAGCACGGACCAAATCATCGATCAGAGGCTCCATGTACACAGACATATTATTCCCCGGGTTTTCAGGAATTATCAGCGACAAGAACATGTTCTGTCGTTGAAAGAGGACGCCGGGGGGGGGGGGGGGGGGGGGGTATAACGAAAACGGGCCAACAACTGTACGAGGCAGCTCCCATTCCATAAGGATTGAACCCATGTGTTGCCAAAGCCACACGTACATTACGAGCCTCCAGATCTTTTATGTCGTGAATCTCATCAAAATGTTTCCAGGCTTCACCATCAGATGGATGTACAAACTTATCGGGATTGTATCGGACTCCATCTTTGTGCCATGTCATCTGTTTTGCGGATTCCTCGGTCATGTAAAGGCGTTGGATCCTCGGTATGAACGGAAGGTACCGTAGGATTTTCGCGGGGACCGCGAGCTGCCTCTTTTGGCCATCAGCAGCGTCTACCTCCATGAACCTAGAGGATCCACACTTTGGACAGTATTTTGCTTCCGCGTGTTCTTTCCTAAATAAGATGCATCCCTTCGGACACGCATGTATCTGCTCATATGGCATCTTAAGTGCACGAAGGAGTTTCTGTGCCTCATACATGTTCTTGGGCAGAATGTGACCTTCCGGAAGCAAGGTGCCGATAACTGTCAACATAACATCGAAGGCGTTTCGACTCAAACTGAACTGGGACTTTACGGCCATTAGACGTGCAATGGCATCCAGCTGAGAAACCTTGGAATGCATGTGAAGAGGTCGCTGTGAAGAAGACAACATGTCGTAATACGCCTTTGCGGTCTCCTCTGGCTCCTCCTCTCTACGTTCTTCATCCACATTGAAATGTGCTTCATGGTAGTCATGTAACATGTCTTCTACCCCACCATCAGCATCATAATCATCGACGCGTTGTCTCACGACGTCGTCTCTCACACGTTCGGCTTCACCATGGTACAACCACCGAGTATAGCCTGGCGTAAATCCATTCAGACATAGATGTTTAACCATGACATCCTTTGTTTTTCACCGCGTGTTGTTACAATGACTGCAGGGACACCAAGTGGCACTCGCTCCTTTAGCCTTGGCAAATGCTAGTTCCATGAAAGCTTCTGACTTCTCAATCCATTCGTCGGTAAACTCAGTTCGACTTAAGCGGCCATCCACTCACGGTCTTCCATCCTCTAACAGATATATATCAACAAATAATATAAAATTAATTCATTTGCACGATCTACACGATGTTCCAACTGTCTAATAGGTGAAGATAGGTCCTAATCCCACCCGAGGATGCGTAGATGCGGTTAGTTTCCAAGGTTTACTCCTGTTCGAGACAGAATTTCGACAGCACCTCCCCGCTGTTCTCTAAATACACGTCCCGTCAGGGAGATTGTGTATCCGGAGAACAACAGGGAGATGATGCCGAAACTCTGTCTCGAACCGGAGTGGACCATGGAAACTAACCCTATCTACGCATCCTCAGGCTATCCAAAAAACGTGGACAATTCGAAACAGATACAGTCTTAGATATGCAAAGATCTGCATATCTCCTACTGTATCTCTTTCGAACGGGAGACGCCAAACTAGGTTACGCGTGACCTACATACATGAATGGAAATAGGAGTTGGTTATGCCTCGCCTTGCTGTGCTGCAAAGTGACCGGTGGAAGACGGTGTGCAAAAGTCTCTCCTGCAAAGAACCATAAATGAGTCAATTCCAAATTTGACATACAAATGATTACTTGGATACAATAGCCAAAAGATAACGAAAGGTGGTGGCAGTGCTAAGGAAGAAACGAGGACTTTAGAGCCTTCCAAATGCATGCAGAAGCTACTGTACGTAATGGGCCTTTGTGAAATGTTATTCTCAGTTGTCTGGTCGCTCATGTGGGAAGCCCTTGTTCTGGGAAATTATTCTTTTTGACAGTTGACACTACATGAAAAATGGAAGTTGAAAGTTGCTTGTTTTTTCACCCCCGAGAAAGCCAGCAGTACTAATATCAACAGTACGCTTGATTCAGGTTTTTAGAAGTTGAATGATTTTTCACAGCCAAGAAATTCAGGTTTGTGTTGGTTACATCTTGCGTCTGTTTCTAGCTTCATTCATATGACTTCAGGTGTAAGCTCTCTATAATTGGAACTGGATGCCGTAAAAGAGATGTACGTATTGTCAATACAGTAGTTATACACAAGGTCAGAGAGATAAAACTTTGAATTCATAGGAAAATACAATAGTAAGTTATACATAATAGAGGACCGGTTATTTCGGCAAATTTATCTCTTAGCATCAACTAGGGGAAATTGGACTGGGAATTGCCCCACTGCACTGTGGGTGGTCTAACAGTGAGAAACTTGGTTTATTAATTAAGGAATAATATATGTCCGAGCTAATCAGGGCCTATTGTGTTGCTAAGATCTGTCTTCATCCTCATAAAGTAGTTTGTTTTCAGGCCACTTTTGCGAAGAGTCAATTCAGTTTGTTTCCATCTCTCTCCACAACAAACATCTAAAGCAGCAGAAAAAGATCTAAACAGGCAAGCTCAACTATCCCTTAGTTCTCTGTCCGAGCCTGACAACAACTGAATACGGTACACTGTACAAGCAAATGGACACACGCAGACACGGTTCAGCAAACAGCGCTGTCAAGCATGAGGTCCAGATGATGCATGATACCACAACCACCCTGACTGAATCCCCAATGACCTTGAACATTCATGGCCGGGCAGAGTCATTCGCAAATGATGCTGGTGCATTGCGTACAAACTGGGTTCGGGCATCCTTACCAACTATAGAAGAAGCGAAGCCGAGCGCGAGTGGAGTCAGGCCTGGGTGGACGACGTCAACCGTCGAGCAGCGCACAGGGGCCGCCGAGACGGATGGGCAGGAGCAGCTCCGCCGAGACGGACGGGCGCGGCGTCGTCGTCCCCGCGGTACTCCGGGAGCAGCTCGTCCACCAGAAGGCCGGCGGGCGCGGGCGGCGCGGCTGGGCCCGGCACGGGGAGGGGGAGCTGGCCAGGGGCAGTGCCTGGAGGCCGGCCGAGCGGACCGATGGGCGGGGGCGGGGGCGTCGGGCGGGGCCGGGACTCGACGGCGTCGGGGCGGGCCGAGCGACGTGGCGGCGGCGTCGGGCGGGGCCGGGCGACGGGCCGGGACTCGGCGGCGTCGGGCGGGGCCGGGCGACGGGTGGCGCGGCGGAGGCCTGTGGCGGCGGTGGGCGTCGCTGAGGAGGCGGGGGCCGGTGGGCACAGCGGCGGCGGCGGGCGGCGGTGGGAGAAGAGAAGAGAAGCGTGCGCGTGTGGGAGAAGAACTGAGAAAGAAGAAGGCCCGAAACTTCTAAGTGTTTACCGGGTTTGCCGAGTGCCTCGATCCGGCGCACGGCAAACTAAGTGTTTGCCGAGTGCTCCCCACGTGGCACTCGGCAAACATTTGATTTTCTTTTTTTTTTTACAGCACACAGTTTTCAATTTTAGATAATTTTTTGGTGGACACTATGATTTCAAACAAAAAATTATCAAAATAAAAGTTTAATAAATTCTCGAGATCTACAACTTTTATTTTCACAATTTTACCATCCGAGATTTTTAAAAAATTCAAATTTCAAAATTTGAGAATTCAAACGTACTTTACGTCAGATTTCAAAAATCGACAATTGATTTCAAATAAAAAAGTTGTCAACATGACAGTTTCATAACTTCTCGAGATCTACGACTTTATTTTCAGTATTTCTCAATCCGAAATTGTTTCCAAAATTCAAATTTTCAAATTTGAGAAATTCATACAATTTTTTCCACTGACATTTTGAATTCAAATAAAAAAGTGTTCAACAGCAAAGATGTGTAACTTATGCAGATCTACAACTTTTATTTTGATCTTCTTTTTTCAAAAATAATTATAGACGCGTTGTCCACATATTCCAAATATCCTTCTTCGTGTTTCGGAAAACTATCCGGAAGATCTAGGATTTTTGAACAAATTTACTAGCGCTTTGTCAAATGAAAAAAAAACCAAAATAAGAAGTGCAGATGTTGTCAAAATATATAACTTTGCAGTTCAAAACTTTTTTATTTGAATTAATTTAGAGGTCCAAAAAATTCATTAAAATTACGTTTGCCGAGTGTAATGGGAAAAACACTCGGCAAAGATGCCATTTTGCCGTGTGCTGACGTGGGGCACACGGCAAAGAGGTTTCTTTGCCGAGTGCCGCACTTGGACACTCGGCAAAGATGCCATTTTGCCGTGTGCTGACGTGGGGCACACGGCAAAGAGGTTTCTTTGCCGAGTGCCGCACTTGGACACTCGGCAAAGAATTAAAATTTTACCGTGTGTTTCTTTTTGCCGAGTACCCGGGCCCACCTCTTTCAACGGCCGTCGAAAAAATTCTAACGGGCGTCAAATTTTGCCGAGTGCCAGGCGTCAGGTTTGCCGTGTGTCTGCCACGTGGCACACGGCAAAGTGTGATCTTTGCCGTGTGCCACCCGCGTGGCACTCGGCAAACAACTCTATGCCGGGTGCCTTTTGTTTGCCGAGTGCGGCACTCGGCAAATAGTTTTTTTGCTATGTGCCCGATGGAAAGCGCTCGGCAAAGCCTCCCGCACACGGCAAACGGGAGGTTTCCCGTAGTGGCTCTCCATTCGTTGCAAAGATGACCTTCTTTGTGAAAACTTCACTATCCAGGCCATTCATGAAGCTAAGCCTGTATCTTGGAGGCCGGTTCTGATCAACAAGTGTTCTGCACAAACTGGGTAACGCAAGACAACATAACCTATAACGAATTGAAATCAAACAAGAAATGTGGTGCTGGTAGACACCTCGGAGCACGGCTTAAGAAGCTCAAGATTGCTTTAGTAACGTCTTCTGTTATCTGCCGAAAGGAGGAGGAAAATGTTACTGAAAAACTGAGATTGAAAGATGAAGGACGAGATAGCATTCTACTCTGTCACATCACAAGCAAAGTTACTACTTACTAGCGCCCAATAATCTGGACTACGGATACAGGGAGCATTTCAATCCATATCCTAATCCTATTTCCTAGGAAGGATCCTAATGAGAAAGTGACCATACAAATTGTGGCGATGCTAAGTACAATCAAAATCTTGTTTTATCGATCGAGAGACAATCGTACTATGGTTGCTCTTGATGATGCCATCAGCCAAATATGATGACACCCACGATCTGGATCCTCACAACCTTGATCACAAAAGTTTCTTCTTTTCAAATTCGAGTTCAACTATAGTTTCCCTAAGATCATAGTTTTTTTTTTAAAAAAAAAAAGATTCTTTCTTGCTTTCCTTTCTGCTAGTTTCACTCAAAATTCACCTTGGGTTTCATAGTAATACACAGCACAAAGGATTCCTTGGCTAAAGTTGAATACTTCAACAGAATCTCACCCAAGACCACACCTATCGCAGACATATGACAAAGGGGGAAAACCGAAACGTACTAGTACGGTTCGTCAGTAATCAAACATGCCGTTATCAAACATGCCAGAGTGCGAGAAAGGAGCGGATAATCACCCGGGCGACGGCGGACTGGACTGCGGCGTCCACGCTGACCTGGACGGACTGCACGCAGCTGGCGGCGAGCTCCTGCAGGTGCCTGCAGCCCCTGATCTCCCTGCAGGCCGGTCCAAGATCCCATCTTTCACGGCGGCGAAGTCCAAAGATGATTGAATCAAAAAGCGTAGCGAGAGGCACTCACAGGTCGAAGGACCGGCACCGCTTCTTCATCACCGACGACGGCGACGGCGGCGCACTGCCTCCGCCGCTGCTGCCTTCTCCGCCTCCTCCTCCGCCACCACCGCCCTGCTCAAGCGCCCTCTTCATCGGCGGCATGGTGCCCTGCAGCGCAGCGCGTTCGTGCACTGTTGCGGGTCAACGGTCTCCGGCGGCGGACAGGCCGCGACGCGACGCTTGATTGCCGGACTGACTGCTCGCTTGCTTCGGCCGGCGGGTCAGTGAGCGACTGACTCGGGGAGGAGTGGTGGGTGGCTCGACGGGACAGCACGACGCCGGCGCATATATATATAGATGCATCGGCATCGGCGGGGTCGGGGAGGAAAGGAGCAGGGGATGGAAATGTTGCGCGCTCTTCCTCGCGCCGCCCGACCACGCCACCTGGACCAACGGGAAAGGCGGACGCGGTTGTGGCGAGCGGAGCCGCGGGCGCGCCGCGTCATCGCGGGGGACGCGGCCCGAGTCGCCCCGACGACCCCCACGACGGTCGCGGGGTGGACGGGGACGGCCCGGCCGGGGGGCAGGGTAGCGTGGCGAGGAGCAGTATGACTGACTGACTGACTGGTGCTCCTCTGTCGTCTTCCACCTTTGGTATTGGGGTAGTAGTAGGTACGGTCGCGCCAAAACCCAACAAAGTGAGGGAGTATGTCAAAACCGTTTTTTAAAAAAAAAAAAAATCATATATTACAGAAAGATAAACAAGAACCCCTTGGTTCGCATTCGATCCCTCCGCACAGTTCAAGGTTGTGCAATTTACCTCCTATTAAATTTGTCTTTTCTGTTTCTCAACATATAAGTTGAACTTTTCATGATGATAATAATTGACATGACGACCTATGGTAAAATAGTTATAACATATTTTTTATGTTATTTATGTAGTATAGGAGCATTAATAAATACAAATGATATTGGAAAAATATGTTATAGTTATTTTTAAATTGTTGTGGAAGCTATCATCGTTTAAAATTTGAGCTACAAATTTAACTTGTATGTTGAGTAATAAAAAAAGATAAATCATAATAAGTGCTATATATTAAACTAACTTGAATTGTTTTGAGTCAATATTTTGCTCACAGGCGTCAAACAGATAAAGCGATTTTTTCAAACAAAATGGACTTTTTCATAAAAGAAAAAAGTGCAATTTTCCTTCACGTCAGGGGGAGAAGTTGACATGCATGCATACTCTGAGCGGGAGAATAGCATGGGAACTTTTTTTTTCACACTTCCTAATTCGCAGGCGCCAAATTGCTTTATCCGCGAGGTTAGGATTAGCGTGGCGTGGTGGACCCAACGAGAGCATCGTCGCCAGGGATGGACAGGAGTGAATTCTGTGAGGTGGCTTGATGCTGGTAAAGAACAGAACCAATGAGGTGGCTTGATGCTGGAGGTAGAAGAAACTATGATTAACCAATGACGTGCTGGTGAGTTCTTTAAGATAAGACAAAATGGTTCAGCACTTTTTATTGAAAGCCATGCAACAGTTTACATCTCACTGGGTTACTAGTATTCACAAGTTCAACAAAAGCAGCAAACATAAGATAATTACAAGAACTGGCATCACATAAATCGTTCGTTAACAGCTGAAATTCTTCAGCCCATTGCGGCACCCTGTTAAGCTCTCCACCCTCATCATCTGGGATGTCTTCAGCAGAATTCCCCATTTTTATACTAATGAATTTATCATGAATATATCACCTTAGTAATACTCCTAAGCTATCGCCCTACAGTTCATCTGCTTAATAAGTACCCTTTGTTACCTCCTTTGAGCTGCTAAATGTGATCGTGTGCTCGCAAGGAAACAAAAAAGTTACCATGTGAGCAGCCAAGACCAGCAAGTCAGTTCCACCGCCTCCATGACCGTGACACTGTCATCACTGGTCAAGCATGTGCGCGGTGCTGCTGTTGGGCATTATGGCGGCGAGGCAGAGAAGCTGACACTCATCTAGCTGCTGGTTCTCTTCTTCCTGCTCCTCTTTAATTTCCATGTCGGCGCTGCTGAACTCATCGATGACGCGGAACACATAGTTGACGGACTGCAGCCGGTTGCCGAGCTCCGTGGCTCCGGCGCGGAGCACCCAGTTCTCCTCAACGCGGGAGCACTCTGCGTTGATGTTCATGGCGCAGGCTGTCAGGCGCGCGTTCTCGGTGCGCAACCACGCCACCGCCTGCTCCAGAGTTTCCTGGTCCATCTGCTCCTGCTCCGGCTCGTCTTGATCCTGCTCCTGCAGCCACGCCGCCACCTCCTCCAGCTCGCCCAAGTGCTGCTGCTCCTCCAGCAGCGCCGCCTCCTGCTCCTCCTCGTCCGGGTGCTCCTGCGCCTCCAGCTCGAACAAGTGCTCCTGCTCCGGCTCGTCTTGGCCCTGCTGCTCCTGCAGCCACGCGGCCTCCTCCTCCAGCTCGAACAAGTGCTGCTGCTGCTGCAGCGCCTCCTGCACCATCCTGTCCTGGTGCTGCTTCTCCTGCCCAAAATGAGGGAATGATTGATGGTATTGATGAAAAAATATTGGGAGGATAGTGTTATAAATTGAACGGGTATTATTAAGTACCACCTTTAGTTTAGGGGTAAAAAGAATATTGGGAGGATAGTGTTATAGATTGCTCATTTGACACTTTCAACAAAGTCTTAGTTCAATTTACTTTATCAAATTATTCAAGTCAGTGAACGTATCCCTATCAAAATTCATCTTTTTGTTTCTTGATTACGTGTTGCGGTTAAAGCTCCAACCTTGCATGACAATAGTTGAGACAGTAGATGATGTAAAAAAAGCCTTTTGAGTTTAATAGCATCAGTGTTAGCTTAACCATAGAGGTAGAAAAGATGCATGAAAATTTCGTAATACTCTTGTAACATGGGTATCATGAAATTCATTAGAATACAAAATTTTAGTGGAGGTACACTGCACCAAGTTTGTGGGAGTAAACTAAGGCATGATTTTGTTTGGTCAAACATATAAAATAAATTGTTGGAGGGGGTAAATAGTTTTTCCATTTTCTTTCAATCCAAGCTAAACTGGTGCACTTACATGATTTTGTGCAACTCCCTCAGATTCCAGCCTCACTGACTCATGCTGTTTAGAATGACTGCATGAAGCAACCAGTTGATTATCAGGGAGACAAACATTTCCACCTGCCAAAAAAAAAAGTCAGTTGACTGCTGTAATAATTTTTGAAATCAATAAACCATTGCTAGTAAGATTATAGAAATATTCAGAGTATTACTTGCTTCGGTGCATTCATGCTCGACAATGCTCAGTCCATGTAACATTTCCTGATTGATTGGTCTTGGTTTGCCGTTATCCATTTCATAATCATGTTGATCGTAGGTCATATCTTTGTGCGCTACTTTGCTCCATTTTACCACCATTTCCTGCAGTTAATGTTGATAAGAATACATTCTTTTGAACATGGATATGCACTTTTCGTTGCAGCAAAGCAAACCAATACCCTTGTCAATATAAAATACCACCAACGACTACACCGGAACTTCATGTGCCCTTATTATATGAGCATATTGCACAATACATGAATTGTATTTCCAATTGCTCAGTAATATGTTTGTTGTCCTATATGTTGTTTAGACCAGATATGGGTTTCCAATTATAAGACTTTAAGAGGTTTCATTGTCTCTATTATACACTCCAGAGTCCAACTAAACCTAAGTACCTAACTCTGCAGTATTATCTCAAATGCACAGCCTGCAATTCACAAACTTGAAGTAAAATCTCATTACCAGTATCAGGTAAGTACCTTCTTATGTTTTTCCAGGTCATGAAAGGAGCTGTAATTGTCACCAAATTTTGCTCCAACTATCTGACAGACAGAATTGAAGAACAGCATAACACTCTTGCCTTCAACGACAAAAGAATAAAGCTCTGTTCCAGGACAACACTTCTTCGCATGCTCAACAATGGTAGCCCAAACGGACTCTTTGGCCTTGATGAGAATCTGAATACGAGGATAACCAACCAGTTTACTAAGGATTATTGAAATTTAGCAGAAGGTACGCAAAGGAATTCTTGTCTTACTTTGCGTAGAGCTTGCTCATCCTTATAGTACAGCCTCAAGAAATCCTTCACAACCAAAATTCCAGAACCTTTGAATGCAACATGTGATGCACCATTCTTTGAGATCTTGTTCAGGCGCTAGACATCATCATTCAACAATGGAATGTCATGCTTTTCAGATCCTACAAGAAAAATATGAGACTCTCACAGTGTAATTCTCAAGGTAACATAAGTCAAAAAAATTAGATTTGTGACTACCTTCTCCACGCCGATCCTTGACAATGAAAGGTTCAGTCATGCCCTCCAGGACTCGCTCACCGAGAGATTGTTGACAACCATCACTCCAAGTCTGAACTTGCGGCTCCTCATGAACTTGGAATTGTCAAGGAAAGTAAAGCCACATAGATAAGCCTCACCATTTGTCAGGTTAAGCTCAGGATCTCCTGCCAGGAGTGCTGCAACCCTGTCTCGTGGGCAAACAATAGAACTTCTGAACTCCTCCAGCGTCCAGCATTCCTGATTATGCCTATTGAAGTCACCATCGAGGACAACAACTCTGACTTTAGCAGAAAGAATTTGAGGATCAGCTCCTTCCTGGTGGATCGCTGTGATACATATCTTGAGAGGCTCCCCACTTTTGTCACAGATGACCTTCCTTGTGAAAATTTTAGTCGCCAAGCCATTCTTGAAGCTGAGTTTGTATCTTGGGGGGCAGTTCTCACCAACTTGTGTACTGCAAAAATTTGTGCAACAAAAAATATGTCAAGGTCAATACTCTAAAAGGTAATAGTAGTGATATGAAGCCAATATGCTACCTGGGTGCACTGCTGAAGAAGCTTGTAAGTACTTTGGTAACTACATTTTCTACTATCTGTCAAAAGGAAGAGGATAACATTACTACTGAAATATGATATTTATAGATAATTATATAAAGCTAGTCATGACGAAGTTCTCGGATGAAATAAGAAAAATATAAGGTCATGACTTGTAAAAGGTGAGATTAATGTCTTCCATCAAACATTTTTATTAAAGAAAAAACATTTTTATTAAAGAAAAAGAAATACTGGCTTCGTAGTTTGATCAGAAGCTACATTACAACCGAACATCATTAGCTTGAGTTCCAATTAACCTGTTCCATCATACATATATGATCCTGGTCTTGCTACATCCAAATTCCAATCGAAATGGTGACATAGTGGAACAGTGACTACACTATCATAAAGAAAAAATATGACCCGGAGTAGAATCTTGATCTTTACAACTTTCCTTGGTCGAAAAATGATAACAACCTTGCTTCCCTCTTTTATGAAATCGTTATAGAGATTCCACATAGCATCGGAACTGTCAAATAACTGAAAGTTTTGCCCTTTCCCCTCACTAAAAGCCTCTGAACTAAAGGGAGGACGGTACATACCGCTGAAGAGCAGGGGGATGAGATGGTGATTACCGGGGGGACGACGGATTCGAGCGCGGCCTCCAGCGCGATCTGCATTTTCCTTCCCTCTTTGTCATCCCTGCAGGTTCAAGATTTGATCTTTCATCGAGGTCCCCTGTACTGGAGAGAAGATGAGGCGAACCGCGAAAGGCGAGAGACACTCACGGGTCGATGTGCCGGGACCGCTTCTTCTTCTTCACCGGAGGCGGCGACGACCGCCCGCCGCCTCCGCCCGCACCTCCTCCTCCGGTCTCCTCGCGCTCTCGCTTCTTCGGCGCCATGGGGTCCACGCTCTGGCTGGTCTGTAAGTGACTAAGTGGGGAGTGAGGGAGTAGCTCGAGACAGCACGGCGCAGGCGTTTATACGGAAGCATCGAGACGGGAGGAGTGGGCGGTGGAGCAGAGGATGATGGAGCGAAAAGCAGCGGACTTTTCCTCGCGTCGCTTCTCCAGTCCATACCCAAGGATTTTTCCGAGAAAAGTGCGGCGAGGGAGCGAGGAAGAATTCGTCACTAGCAGTAGCAGAGCGCCAGGTGGGGGGTGATGGAGCGAGCTGTCCTTGCCAGCTTTGGTAGCCGGCTATTTCTTTTTCCAAATTTTGTATGGTTTGTACTTATACAGTCATAAACGACAGTATAATATAATGTGTATAAGGATCCGTTTGGCAGGGCTTTGGCTTACGTAGAAAACAGATTATATGATGACTTATATATGAAAACACAGCTTTTTCTGACCTTATTCTGGCTTATGTGTGAAAACAGCTTATCCTATTAAACTGTTTGGCAAAACAGTTTATCCTGTCTTTTCTGAAATGGATGAAAGTTGTAAAATGTCTCTAGTACCTTTGGCCATTTGACATGCTATAGACATGTGGTTTTTGTTGAATGAAAGAAATAATGTTAGAAAACAAATAAAATTGAACTAATGGCCATTGAGAGCACTTCTAGTGCTACCGCGGGTTGGGGTGCTACCGTGCTCCCGACCCGCGTAGCACCTTAACGGGCGTGCAAAACATACCAACAAAAATATGAATGTGTAGTGCATGTCATCATCTACTAGCATGCAAAAGTTGAGTTGTAATTGATACTTACAAAAAATGCAACGAAAAAGAGAAATCAGCCTGTGAATAGTAATGAGTTGCGGGTCTGTGATGAATAGTTACAATCCGCACCGTTTATAGGCTGATTTCTCTTTTTTGTTACATTTTTTGTAGGTATCCATTGCAACTCAACTTTTGCATGTTAGTAGAAGATAACATGAGCTATCCATTCATATTTTTGTTGCAAATTGTTGTTGCATATTTTTTGCGCTACATCAAACGGTAGCACGGTAGCACCTGAAGTTTTCTCAATGGCCATTTGCTGGGTTGTTTGCCCGTATACAAATACTTACTCAATTTTTTTTGATAATTATATGTACTCAATCTTTGGCACTAGTTGGCTTCAGATTGCATCTAAAGTATAGGTCAATGTAGCCTCTTTTTTTCAGGGTTCTGTAAGACTAGCAAATTACCCGTGCGTTGCAACGGGAAAAAAATAAAATCATACGACAATACAAATCTCTTCATTGCTATAAATTAAAAAGATTGAATCCAGATAGATGAAAAAGAAAAGGAAAACTATCTAGTCATGTAACTATATGTCCATGTTATTTGGGATGTAAAAGCACTAAACGTATTAAATTAGAAAAGTAAAATCAAACATCTCTCAATTGAATAATGATATGTACTAAAAGATAGCTACGGTATACTGTTAGCTCATTCCGGTTTGGACAAGCGACACGCTATATTGGCAAAAGGAAAAAAAATGCTGATAGGAAAAATGGAGCCCCATAGAGCTTCAACCGAGCCTAGACCCTCTCACCTTGGCCTCCTTTTTGACATAAAAAAACAGTATAGGAGACACCTTGCCTCCTCCTTCAGTAACAGCAACATTATATGCAAATTCATCGGTGTGCTTGTACTTGAGCCACTCGATGAATTGCTAAAAACAACCTCTTCAAAATCTGGACAAACATTCCGTATTTCATGTGACTAAATAGTAATCTATTTGTCTACTCAATTTCTGAAATCATAGTTCGTTACCTATAAATTTTAATAACCCTTCTTCCCAGGAGCCCTCGGCCACGAACAGCACCCACGTCGGCTCCCATTCCCGGGACTCCCTAAAAGTAGAACGTACTACGCTTAACGTTTGATAGAACGACCTATGAAGCCTAATAGCCCATCAAATTTAACCCACTTAAAACAACTTAGTTTACCGATTAACCATCAACATTTTAAAACAACAGTTTCAATATTTCCGTAAGCTTATGTTAACATTTTCAAACAACAGAGTCAACATTTTCGCAAAAAATGTTGACATAGCACATAAAAAATGTTGACACAGTGAAAATAAAATGTTGATATGGTACATTCAAAATATTAACGAAAAATTCGAATTTCAAAAAATATTCATATTGGATTCATTTTGTAGCATTAATTTTAAACAACATCATGCTTCAAACGGATTCGAAAACGGACTTACGGTTTGGGAGAAAAATGCGTTTGAAATTTGAAAACTGGTTCTTTTTCTCCTCCCTCCTACCCGCCCCAATAGGAAGGCGACACGTGTCAGTTTCTGGTTCCTCCGCTTTTTACCAGATTGAATCTCATGTGTTCATCTAGTATCGCACGGATCTCAAACACTGACCTATCAAAAGTTAAACATAGCCCGCCCTACGTATAGGATCCACGCCCATTGCCAGCTTCCTCTGGGACGCGGCCATGCTAATGGGCCTTCTACCTGCTATTCTCTGTGGCCCAATTGCACGCTGGACTGGCCCATACCCCCTTTGCTTCTTCAACCTCAGAACACACCGTAAGAAGAACAACGGCAATGGCCGACGACGCCATCCAGAACTGACGCCATTGGGCCTGGGGCATCGGATTTCTTATCTAGGATCTCACCGTAGGTTAGGTAGGGAGAGGCGCCCCCACCTTGCCCTATTGGATAGTCCTCCTATGTGCAGATCGCCGGCGGTGGAGAAAACTCTTCCGTTCTCCCTGACGATCTACTGCGTTCTTGCGATGAGGAAGACGAGCATCGTGCTTGTCCAAGGAACGAAATTTGGCAGACCGAGATACGAAAAAATGATTTGACGATCGGTGCAGGCTCTGGCCGTTTTGATTACGTGCGGAAACAAACCATGGTCCTGGCCTGTTTTGATTATGTATGGGAGTACGGGTTCGAATCGAAGTTTGACTGTTTGAGATTGCAACGGTGAGATTGCAAACGTGTTTCGGGGGAAACGGAAACAGATCGCGAACGTGAAGAGAGTTCTGTAAGATTTAATATCGAATCTGCAGAAGAGATTCAAGCGAAAGTTAGCAAGTTAAGTGCATTTATCCCTAGAGTGTGCAAGGTCTCTGCCGTTCTCAGCTTGCAGCCGCGCCAGCTTTCTTCCCGGTGCTGCCCCGCCTCATGCTCTAGTTCGTCCTGGTGCTGCTGCAACAACCACGCGGTTGCTCCTCCTCCTCATGATTCAGCTCGCCCAGGTGTCGCTGGTCCCTGTAGCACCTCATGCTCCAGATCGTTCAAGGTCTGTTGATCCTGCAGCCACGTCGCCTGGTGCTCCAGCTCGCCCTGGTGCTGCTGCTCATGTAGCTGTGCCGCCTGCACAACCTGCTGCTCCTCATGCTCCATCTCGTCCAAGATCTGTTGGTCCTGCAACCACGTCGCCTGGTGCTGCTGCTCATGTGGCTGTGCCGCCTGCTGCTCTAGCTCTTCCAGGTGTTGCTGCTCCTGCAGTGGCGCTGCCTCTTGCTCTAGGTCGTGCAGGGGCGCCACTTCCTGCAGCAACGCCCATAGCTCGTCCTGGTAAAGTTGCTGTGGCCAGCTTGCCAACTGCTCCAGCTCGTACTGATGTTGCTGCTCATGGAGCCCGTCCGCCTCATTCTCCAGCTCGTTCAGGTAGTTCGGCTCCAACTCGTCCAGTTGCTGCTGCTCTTGTAGCCGTGCTGCCTCCGGCTCCAACTCGTCATGCTGCCGCTGCTCCTCCACCAGCGCCGCCTCTTGCTCCAGCCCTTCTTGGTGTTGCTGCTCCTGTAGCGGCGTGCTCTCGTGCACCAACTCGTCTTGGTGCTGCTGCTCCTGTAGCGGCTCGGGTTCTTGCACCTGCCTGTTCAGGTGCTCCCACTCCTCCAGGTGTGGTTGCGCCTGTGGTCGCGCCAACTGCATAACAGAGGGGAGGTTTGTAATCCCATACCCAGAAATTTTGAAATGGATGGCTGATGGTTGATGTTGAGCAAAACAAGAATAATGATGCTATATTTGATATAACATATAGTTCAAAGAAAATTAGTTGCATTTTAATGTGGATCTATTATTGTCTTATATATATACTCGATCTCAGAATAGGTGTTACTAACATCATAATTTTGTGTAACTTCCGAGGATTCCAGCCTCCTTATCTCGCAATTTTCGGAATGACTGCCTGAAGTGCCTTGTTGATTGTGAGGTGAACGGACACTTCTATCTGCAAAAATGAAATGTTAGTCAACTGAAGTCAATAAACCATTCTTGAAATAAAATATATTACAGAATACGCAGAGTATTACTTGCTTCGGCACTATGTGCTTGCATTGGATCATTACTTCCATGCTCAACCATGCTCAATCCTTGGAACGTTTCATCGTTGATTGGTCTTGGTATGTCATTATCCATTTCATAATCAGGTTGATCGTAGGTCATCTTTTTGTACGCAACTTTGCTCCATCGTACCACCTGATCCTGCAATTCATCCGGATAATAAGAATGCATTCTTTTGGACCTGGACATGAATTTTTCGTTGCAGCGAAGGAAAACCGTAGCCTTTATATTCATTATAAAAGTTTTGTAACTGCTTTAGACCACCTTTTTTTGCGAAGTAACAGTATAGACGCATACACTCAGAAACACTAAGAGAAATGTAGGGAGATTCCCTATAAGTTAGGTCCCTTTTATTGTACCCCTTGCCTTCGATTCGAGTAATTAAGACCTGAAACAAATTAGAGCAACCGTTTTTTTAGTAAGGTGCTGCCATTAAAATAAGATCAATTTCTATCAACCTGCTACAATCAAACGCATACTGGATTCCAAGTGGAAACTAGCATCGATTTTTTAATGGAATGTATGACATTTGTCGGAACAAGACATTAAATGGAACATAATTAAAGGTGCTTCATCGGGGAACAGATGTATGATTCCCTCATTACTTTAGTATACGATGTTTAGAGTAACCAATCTATTTCATTTGAACTAGATTAGAAGTCCTAAATGCCAGGAAAAACTCATTTCTGACATCTTGGATTTGTTGTCATGTCACATCTGATTAATATATAGCTTGCACTTTCTGCTCGTTATTGTAATGCTTATTTGACATTCTTCACAGGTTATTACCACCGGGCTTATATTGTCATGGGCAGTAAACGTGCGAGATCAATTTGGAAGTAGTAAACTGTCACTCAGTCATGTCATATCACTGAAAGCCAAATCCCTCGGGCATCTAATGAATCCTCAAATCTGCCTGTTAGTTATGTCTTGTATTTCTAATTGCTTGGTAATGTGTAGTAGATCTGTTGGATGATATGTTGTGGAGATCAAGCATGGCTTTCTAATTAGTCTTTTTATGGTCCTTTTTTTGAAAAGAACAGGAGGGGAAGGTCCCCTATCTTTTTATGGTCCTCCCTAGCCAACTGAACCTAACGTTGACTTATTCTTCTCATAGTATCACTGCATTTTTTAGCAACAGATAATTTGACTATTCACAACCAACAACTCAGGAACTTGTAGTAAAAGCTTAGTATCATTCTGATTAATACCTTCTTCTGCTTTTCAAGATCAGCGAAGGGGGTGTAATTGTCACCAAATTTTGCTCCAACTATCTGACAAACAGAGTTGAAGAACAGCATAACAGTATTGCCTTCGATGACGAAAGAGTAAAGCTCCGGCCCAGGATCACACTTCATAGCATTCTCGACAATTGTAGTCCACACAGGCTCTTTGACCTTGATGAGAATCTATATATTGGGGTAAAATGAACCAGTTATATCAAGCAATATTCAAATTTAGCAAAAGGTATACAGAGAAATTCTAGTCTTACTTGGCGCAGGGTTTTCTCATCCTTATAATACAAACTCAAGAAATCCTTCACAAGAAAAATGCCAGAACCATTCAAAGCACAATGAGTTGTACCGTTCTTTCCAACCTTGTTCAATCGCCAGACCTCATCATTCAATGATGGAATGCCGTGCTTTTTGTATCCTATATAAAGCATCATCATCGGTCAATATTTTCACAGTGTAACTTTCAAGGTAGCATATCTATATATCCAAAGCTCAAATTAGAACAACCTTCGCTACGCCTATCCATGACAATGAAAGGTTCAGTTATGCCTTCTTGGACTCTCTCACCAAGATCGTCAATAACCATCACACCAAGCCTGAATTTGCTGCTCCTCACGAACTTGGAATTATCAACAAATGTATAGCCACGTAGATAAGCCTCACCATTTGTCAGCCTTAGCTCAGGAGGTCCTGTCAGGAGCGCCCCACCAGTCTTGTCTCGTGGGCGCACAATAGAGCTGCAGACCTCCTGATTGTGCTCATCGAAGTCGCCATGGAGAACAACAACTCTGACTGTAGCAGAAAGAATACGAGCATCGATCCTGTCCTGGCCGTTTGCTATAATACATATCTTGGGAGGCTCCCCATTTGTATCGCAGATGATTTTCCTTGTGTAAAGTATATTGTCTAGGCCATTCATGAACCTTAGCTTGTACCTCGGAGGACAGTTCTGATCAACCAGTTTGCTGCAAGAACTATGGAGCAAGAAGGGGGGGATGAGGCAAACGTGAACACAAACATAGCTTACACTGCGAGGAACATTTGACATTCATGGTCCCATGATCTGAAAAGTAATAGTGGTACCTGGAAGCACCAACACAGAAGCTTGGAAGTAGTTTTTTAACTGCCTTTTCCACCATCTGTCAGAAAGGAAGAGGGTAACTTTCACTACTAAAACCTGTGATGAAAACATATTATAAAAAGCCACTCATGATAAAGTTTTCAGCTCAAACAGGAAAAAAGGGACGTCTTATTCGCCTGAAAACGACGTCGTTTTCTGTCGACTTTGCATTGCCAGCTGGCTGGGTTTTACGTCCCCGTCTACTTCCCGCATACAGAGTTACTACTCTATTTATCTGTTCCTCTCCCTAATGCGCTCACCTCAGTCTACTGCCAACTAAGCTTCCGTCACCGTTATGTCCCCACTTCCAGACCTCTCTGTGCCGCTGGCACCCTGGCCACACTAGAACCAAAAGCTCATGTAAAGACATTTTTCTATTTGTCTCAATGAATTTGGCATTTGAGGTCATAAAATATTATCTGTGCCCTTTAAATGATGTCTCAAATTAAGATACATTGTTTGTGACATTTTTTACGTACTGTTGATACATTCTTTAAAGATATTTTATAATGTGTCAACACAAAATTATGTAGAAACATAGAGTCACTTTCTATTTGACTTATCTTCTACACGCACAATTAGAGAAATATTATTAAGCACTCTAGATACACTTTTTGAAAAAAATTTGAGATATTTTGTGTCCTGCTTATAACAATTAAACTACAAGTATTAGCAAGGTGCCAGTTGGCTAGTGAAGATGAAGTAAGTACTCTTTCTGTGAGGTCTTGAGTTTGAGAGCTTGTCATAACAAAGTACTCCCTCCGTTCTATAATAGTTGTCGCTGTTGACTTTTTTGCATCACGTTTGACTATCCGTCTTATTCAATTTTTTTATGCAAATATTAAAATAAATATTTCATGATTAAACTATCTTCAATCATAAACATATTATGAAAAAATGAATAATATTTTCTCAAAAAATTTGAATAAGACGGACCGTCAAATGTTATGCAAAAAAATCAACAACGACAACTATTATGGGACGGAGGGAGTAGCACATTTTTATAATTTATTTATCAGAGCGGATTCTGTGAACACATGGCCAAGTTCCCACCCTATATCAATGGTCCGCACGTCCTGGTGCACTTAGGGGGCGATTGGTTGCTTGAATGCTGCCTGCATTGCATCGTCGGGTGCAGCATCTTTTATTTGTGTCGTTGTTTGGTAGCCTGTATGGCTCTATCAGCCAGGCCCGAGCGATGCAAAAAGGATGTCAGCGCCTGCACCCGGAGAAACGAAAACGCAACTCGTTTCTCTGGAGCCAGGCTCCCGCGAGACGCATGGGAGACCACGCAACTAAATCCCATCACCGCTGCACAAGGCAATGTTTCACACCGGCTTGTCCATTCCTTCACCTTGGGACCACAAACATGGAGAATCCAGTGGTAACCCTACCGCATACCTAGGGCAAGGTAAACGCATCATAGTTGTGCAGTCTACCAATCAACGCCTGGGTAGAGCCTGTCCCAATAGATTCAGGCTACCAAACACGAAGATTAACACACATACTGCATCCGAATGGCCTGGCTCATTGAGGCCTGGCTCCGTGGTACCATGCAGGCCAGGGGCATCCCACTAACCAATCACGCCCTTAGGGTGTGATTGGTTAGTTGCATATGCCCGGACCTGGCTAAGAGGCGGATGCAGGCCAAGCTGAGCCAGCATGCACAGATGCATGCTCGTGTGTTTGGATGCCTGTTTTTGTCCGAGCCTGTCCCAATAGAGCGCGTGATTGGTTGCTTGGTTTTTGGCCTGGGCTGTATGCGTGGGTGCAGGTACCAGTGGATTTTGGCTTGAGTCTGTCACCCGCGTATGCACAAGCTGCACCATGCGAGCCAGGCTGAGGAGTGAAGCTCATTTTCTGCGTACGAAGCGAGCCAGGCCCCGAAGGGAATCTTGCATGCGCTGGGGCAAGCTGACAGCCTGCATCGGCCGGAGCTGGCCAGGGGCTGATACAGCCTACTCCCTCTGTCCTAAAATAGATGTCGTTTGACTTTTTTTTGACCGCTCGTCTTATTCAAATTTTTTGTGCAAATTTTATTTATTTTTTTACAGTTTATTTTATCATTAAATATATTTTAATTATGACATATTTGTTTTTATATTTAAATAATTTTTTTGAATAAGACGAAGGGTCAAACATGATGTCCAGTGACAACTATTTAGGGACGGAGGGAGTACCAAACACACCGTTAGAGCAAGCCCAACGCGTGGGCTTGCAGCCGGTTTGTGTCAGAGTTTGCACACGTGGAGGGAAGAGAAATGAGGAGAGAGAAGAGGCTTGTCGCAGCAGCCGACGACCGTCTCGGTGCGGGCTCCTATGCATTTGTGAGCCCCCGTTGTGCGTGGGAAGAGAGGGAGTCTGGACTGAGATGGGACCCAAGGAAAGAATTTACTTCGCGCGCGTTGGACGAAGCTGTCTGCTGTGTGAGCGTCTGCTGCCATGCGACCATTCGCGTTGGTCGCGCATTGGCCTTGCTCTTAGATTCACGCATACACACTAACAGCGTTAGTTTGACCGGCAGCAGTGCGTGTGCGCAGAACCTGCCACCCAATTCATCTGGACTGCAGAGGACTACAGCCACTACCAGTGTTTGGGTTAGTGCGCTGGCCCACCACCTCCCCTTACTGCATTTCTTCCTTTTCCTCAAAACTGAGCAGCGCGACATGCACCTACAACTGAAGATCCAGGCTCGGTGGTAGTGCATTCAATTTTGCTTCACATGAGAACAATTTGGGTGACGGTACTTGAGAATTAAAAGTTCGATTATAGCACAAAAAAAAAGGACATGGCCTCGCTTTTTCTAGGAATAAAATCACAAGAGATGAGCAGGTCGGAGTGGTGTAGGTGCAGCGGCATCAAGCATTCAGGCGCTGACGGCTGCACCAAGGACAGCCACCGTCTTCTTCTGCGCAGGCGTGTTGACCTCGTCTTCCTGGATGCGCCCGCGGGTGGCAGGCCGGCATGGCACAAATGGCGACTGGGGGGCGGTCGACACCGCGCAGCACCATGGAATATGCTTCCGCAAGTGAAATTGACCACGGGAGAAGCTCCAAATCATGTCAACGGAACGAGCTCAAGGAGCAAAACAAACAAGAAAAAAATTGCACAACAAAGACCGGTCGCAGCACGGCACCATGGCTTATTGTTTGAGGCCAATCTCAACACCGGTCGCTGCAGACAAGCAGTGGCAGTGGAGCAGCAGCTCGCACAGCTCGGGAAGGATCCGGAGTCCATGATCAGGGAGGAGCGAGGAAGCTCCGTTGAAGGCACAGTGCAGCAGATCGAAGAAGCGGCGTCCCGGCGAGCTCAGATGACATCGAGTGAAAGCAGGTGAGAGTTGGGAAAAAAGAACGAAGCACAGAGCCGACCTGCGAGCTGGGGAAAGCAACAGAGAGAATCAAGACCTGCGACCGTGGAGCAGCTAGGTGAGAGAGGAAGAAGGGAGAAGGATGAAGAACGCTGGGGGAGATGGAAGAAGATAAGGTTGCCGTTGTTCCCGTGAAGAAGATAAGGTTTTGGTCGTTTTGCAAATAGACCCTGTTCTTTCATGTATTTACATTTTATTTTTGTTCTTTGGACGCGGCGTGGCGTGCCAAAACTGCCTAGTTTACTTTACCCAAACGGCAGAACACTAACGCCGTCGGGGTGGGCTGGTGCCCCCCTGTTCACAGGGTAAAAACCGTTTATTTATAGTACAACTAGCATTTCGAGACATAATACTAGAAAGATGGCGGCGCGGCCTTTGCCGCGCCTATTAGGCTCCTCCTAAGGGCTCTGGAAGGGGCAATATTTTGTTATCTTGTTCTTATAAGCCAAGTAGAAAATATTACAGGATGCTCAAAAAAAAGTAGAATATATTACATTGAACAAAATAGAATCGTTGGATTGCATTTTTGTTACAAGCACAATTTAATTTGAAAACATTGCAGGAGTTCGTTTGTTGTAGGTGGATGAAGGACTAATAGATGATTGTCTCGGGTGGCTCAAAGAAAAAATTCTACTAGTACTGCATTCAACAACCTCGGCAGAAAAAAGCGTGATGCTAGTCGCTTTTTTGCCCTGTCTTAAGCTAATAAGCTTGTAAAACCCTGTAAAATGCATGACCATACTGGATACATGACATGGTTTGCATCTATTATCCAACATTTGAATTTGACAAACAGAGAGAAGGAACAGGTTCAGCGCTTCAGTTGACTGAACATATTTACAGCACCTCAATAGGCCGAAAAGAACAGCTTATGTACAACAGGCTCTTCTTTGCTTCAGACTCCACAATGATGGATCATTTATGATCCATTTATACAGAATGAGTTCACTCAAACTCTTTAATTATAAAAAGAAATTTATTGACCCTATTCTGATCAGTCGGATCCTTGGATAGATGGATGTGGTTTGTCATAAAAATATCCTCTACTTTCACTCAACTGCCATGATCCTGCACAATTATACTAAATGGGCTCACTTTGGCCAAAAGAAAGAAAGAAAGAAAGAAAGAAAGAAAGAAAGAAAGAAACCTAGGATTATTTTTTAAGTCTTCTACTTGAAAGAACTTTTTGAAGATTACCTTGTTTGCATTTTTTGAGTATGAAAATCCGAATCAAATAATATAAAAGGTCTTTACGAAAATACTGCTACATGAATCAAAAGAAACCTGAACCTTCTATGTTCCATGGATCAAGAAAGATCTCGATCTGTTCTTCATTAGTCCAAACTCTTGACTTGAGTTTCAATCAAATAATATGGCCTCATGGTAACTAACTTAACGCAAGATGATATCAAATTTTATTAGGAGTTTTAACTTTAGCAGTTTCTTGCACACAGCTTAAGAACTTATGTAGAACATGATGATGAATGGGTCAATGTAGACATTAATCCTATCATAGACTCATGTCTCGCTTCTCATACAGCTACCAAAAGTTTAAATGTTTGAGGCATTATTTGAGGAAAAGCTCAAAAATGGTTAGTTTGCCACAAAAGTAAAGGGATTCCATCTCTTATAAATTGTTTCAGAAGAAAACAAGAGGAATGCACTGATGAACTTGTTAATTCTAAACAGCATATATGTCCAAGTTACACTCTATCATGATGAGATTTATTAGTTGCTTAGCTATGTTTCTTGCATTGCTGCTATACTGATAACCAATTTTTCAGCAATGATTTAATTATGAGGCAATACTTTCCTGAATTAATCATTAGAAGCTTGAGTTCAGGATTGATTTTTTTCCTGAACTTTATAAGCACTAATATATTACTTAATTAATGATGCTATGCATATTATTGCTTGAGAGAACGACATTTGAGCATGAAGTGCAAACTAAACCCAACCAACAACTTTAACACGAATCTATGGAAGACTAAGTTAAAGGTAGGGTTATAATTTAGTTTAGACAACCTAGTAGTAGAAAGAATGTTTAGTGGGTATCTCAAAACGGAAGTAGTTCATTCCTCGATCTGTGTGGTTTGCAATATCAAAGTTCTTCACATATGTGAAAACTGCAGACTACAAGGATCTGTTTTGCCACTCAAGATGAGTCTTGACGACTACAAAACCTGTAAGTAAACAAAGCAGTAGGCATAATTGGCACGCAACTACTCTCCTAGTTCTTCCATTTTTTATTCCCTGCTATTTCTTCCCCATTTTCGTTCTTCCCTTGCCCGGCATGAGCAATCTGAAGTTCAGCAGGCCTGTCAATATCACCTACCTTGATTAGCCGAATCTGATATTCCTACATATGTAGCAAAAAATAAAAAATCAACAAAATACTTACACCAATTTGGCCCATCAGATTAAATGTTAGGAGAAAAAAAAGTGGATCCGGTACCTGGAGCTGGTTAAAGCTTCTAGGCCGGCGATGAACTGCGCCAACTTTCCATCACTGGAAGGATCCTCAGAATTTAGTCCTTGTCTTGCGGCAAGGTGACAAGGTCGCTATCGAATGGTCTTACCTTGTCGCCATTGAACAGGCAGGGGAGGCAGGAGTGGCCAATCGGAGACGTGCTAGTGAACCGGTAGGGGCGCGGTGCTGCTCCCTTCGGCAGGGCGAGCCGACCTCGGTAGGCGCCGTCTGAGGACTCGGCCGGCGGCCAGCGGCCGGCGACGCAATAGCGACTCCTTGGCTAGAGAGTTGGGGAAGTGGTCGGCAGAGGTGTGTGCCCGCGAATTGTACTGGTGGAGAGAGACGACGGCGTTGAAACTGCAATCGGGATTCGGGAGCGGCCGCGGCGGCGGACGGATGCAGAGAGGCTGCGCCGGTGGAGTGGAAATCGGAGGAAGCGGGCGAGAGTTCTTGAACTTTCGGGTTACGAGGAGAAAACCCGACCCAATCGAACGGCTGTTATCCTCAGACTGGCATATCGGGCGGTCTCCGTTAACAGGTCGACGTGGATATATCCACGGCCCGCGAACGCGACCGCGTTGGGATAGTAAGAGATTATGCCTCTGGCCCTCTGCAGAAGTGTCTCATTAGAATAAAAACTTCACGTAGTTGCACCTCTGCGGAATTTTGGAACATAGCTCTTCGTCTATGTAAAAAAAAAATATAAAAATTTGTTGGAGTTACCTTCTAGCTGTGGTTTGATGCGGGTTCCAAACTTAAAGACGGATCATCCCAGAGGAATTACAGCTGCATGAATTGTGTTGCATTATGCTTTGTCAAACTTTGCTTACTCTATGATGGAAGGTGATGCGAGCAACAGAAGTATGTGCATATCTCGGATTTTTGTGCTCAACTATGAAAGTACTTTGTACTTGTTTACAATGTCACATGCATGTTCTAACTTAGTCAAATAGAAATGCACTTTGGAGTTTCCAATTTTGTTTATCTATGCATCTATGCAGTGGAAAGTCATTCAAAGATTTCAAGAATTACCATTACCTAGCTTAGATGTTATACTAGTACAATGGCTCTATCATGTCTCTTTTTCTCATTCCTACCATCATTACGCAGAGATGATGCATTGCTGATTGCTAATAATCTAGAGTACACATACTACTGAATGTGTGTTTTTGTTTCAATTCAGCTGTCAACATTTGCTAGGACCACCAAAAACTGTCAAGGTGTTGAGTTCTCTTAAACTATTCACAATTTTTTTATCTAAATTGTATGCATATTTGTTATGCTTTTTTTTCTCTTTATAGGATTTATAGGTGCTGCTAGCAGGACACTTCGATGTTTCCACTTTTTGACTTTACCTAACATATATCTCTACTACTACTTAAAAAGTCTCAAGGGGATCGTCAACTCAATTTTTCGTTTTTCGTCCTGCCGAGAATCCACAGAGTCCGTATCTATCGATCACCGTTTCTCTGCCCAGCCGATTCGTTTCGTTTTTCACCCGGTCGTTGCACGCGTTTCCTTCGTTCTGTTGGTGATACGCGGCAATGTGGAAAGCGGAAAAGGAATAGGAAGTCGGTTTTGGATAGAGATCAAAACTAAGTCAACCTCCAAGTAGTTGCCGTGTGGAAAGGATACTGGATGGGAAACATATCTCGCCCGTCTGGGCTGCTTTGGCAGCGACGAGTTGTTCAAGTCCGTTAGACGAATCTCGCCCAATTCAACTTCACGCCTGGACGAGGAGCTGAGGAGTGAGGAGGTTTGTGATGACCACGACCTGCGGTAGGGTCAACGAAGGGCTGCTCATTGGCTCATCGCTCTGCAGGAGGAGGCCCTGTCCATGGTGGAGAGGTTTTAGCTCCGAGGGCTCAGCGTGTACCTGCAGGCCAAGGTGCGTCAACTCCTCAATCAGGAGGAGCAGGACAGGGCCAACGATTGTGATGTTGAAGCGGCTCCGGTTTCTTGATGAGCAACATAGACCACAATCCGTGAAATGGTTGGATCAGGTCAAATCTGATGAAACTATTGCTATGAACAGATTTTAACCTGGGGTCGTCTAAATCGTTTTCTTTTTAATCTGGTGTTCTTGCACCGGTGAGGCCGTTGTGACTTGTGCGTATTTAGAAAGTCTTCTCTTTTTTATTTCTCCAGGAATCTCCTGCAAAAGTTCGAGCTTCTGCAAGAAAAGAAAAGGTTCTACCGAATCTTGCTTTGCGTCAGCGAGGAGCACGCCGCTGCCTGCGAACCTGTGGTGGCGATCATGGAGCAGAGGAAGAAATCTATTGAACAGAAGATGTATGCCTCCGGGACCAAATAAACAAGGTGATTCAGATGGGCAAACCACTCTTTGATGATTGAAGTATGAGAAGAATGAGATGTAATTTTGGAAGAATAACCTACTGGAATAACTTTGATGTCAGTCGGCTGCCATGCCTGGAGTGTACCCGAGGGCTACCAAGAAGTTCATCAGGTTGGGAAGATCAAGGAGCTGAGGTCGAAACATAAGGTACTAATGAGTTTACATTTTATATGACGTGACATGTTTGTGAACTACCAAGGATTCAGAGATGGCTATATTTGTTTAGAGGAGATCGAGTGTTTGAAATCAATGGAAAATGGCAAAGAATGCATGGAATCGAAGAATAATTAACCTTCACACAATATTGAAGTTCAAATTGATAGTTCCCGGTGCAACGCACGGGCAAATTGCTAGTAAATACATATGTCTCGTCTCGCCTATGGGCAGTGGCATCGTCTTGGAGAGCCCTAATATTATGGGGCTATTGCGATTTTACCTCTACTTTGCCTTCCAATTGTGATTTTACCCCTGGAATTTAGGATTTGCGATTTTACCCCTGGAATTTCAAAACGAAGACAAAGTTTGCCCCTATCAGGGGTAAAATCGCAATAAAAATATTGCGATTTTACCTCTGATAGGGGCAAAGTCACGCTTCAATTTGAAAAACCAGGGGTAAAATCGCAAAGTTGAAAAAGGAGGGGTAAAATCACAATTGAGATGCAAATCAGCGGTAGAATTGCAATAATCCCTAATATTATTGAGACCTTCGTCGCTCATCTCGTCTGTGCCGGGATCTTGCAGCAGCGACGCTGGATCTGTTTCCATCTGTGGTTAGCATCTTCTAACAAGGACCTGAGTGTAGTTTTTATTTTAATTTCTTTTATGTCCTTCTATGCATACAGAATTCTAGCCTCACGTGGAGAATCACCTACTTGTAATTTGTCTTTTTTGTAAGGGTCAGTTTGAATATATGCCGATGTACCTGCAAGTGTCATGTTCTAGCCCTCTCTTCGTGTTTCTTTTGTGAAGCGGTTTGAAACAGATCCTAAAAGTCATGTCTCGTGAATGGTAAGGATAATATAGTGCGCTATATACATGACAGGCTAGATTGGTTCAGATCTAGGTCCTGCTTACCAAGAGGTGAAAATCGGTGCGACGTGAATATATGCTGTCAATAAAAAATGATCCCGAGTATAATCCTCTTGATCCTGACAACCTTGCTTGATAACAATCAGGTGCCCTTTGCTTTCCTCTTTTGTGGAATTGTGGTCATAAAGCAAGATTCAATAGTATCTGGATGGCTGAAAAGCTAGGAATTAAAGATGGTGATTTCCTTTCTGATAACTGGAGCTTGGCTCCAGTTTTATAGTCTCCAGAGAACCCCTCAAGGTTTCCGGTAGTGAGAAGTGGAATGCATGAGGACAAAAGTAGTTATACTTATTCATCTCATTCCTAGTGAAATTTTACATAGCAGACTCTCTTGCTAGTGATGCTCTTTTAAGTAGAAAGGAGATCGATTTGTCCTCATGTTCTAATTTGTATCATCAAAATGTTTGTCCTTTTAAGTTCTTACATGTAAATGGCCTGCTTAGGCTAAACTGTGTAAATTTTCTTGCGTATGAATAAATAGCCCCTTGTAGGCGTGATTCCCTAAAAAAAAGGTAAGGCGTGATCTGCGTGGAAGAAGGGTGATTACCCGGGGAAGGAGGGACTCGAGCGCAGCCTCCAGCTTGATCTGCGTGTTCCTGACCTCCCTGGTCTCCCTGCAGGTTCAAGCATATTGCGACCCCTAGTGGACGTGCCTGTGCGGTGGCCAAGCCCGAGAAGATAGGGAAAGTAAACGGCAAAAGGCGAGAGACACTCACAGATCGAGGGGCCGGGACTGCTTCTTCCGCCCGCCGCCACTCTCCTTGAGCCCTCGCTTCTTCGGCGGCATGTCGTTGCTTGACGGCGGATCTATCAATGAGTAGCTTGAAAGAGGACACGGCGGGGCCGGCGTTTACTTTTTTATAGGCGTGCGCACACGTCAGCACTGACTATGACTTCTCGTCTTCTCCGACCCACGTCCTCGCTTTGCCTACCAGGTCCCCGAGAGGCGAGAGGAATTTGCTCTGACTCTCCAGGAAGTTTCAAGGAAAAGTGCAGCGAGTGAGAGGATTTTTTTTTTCCCTTTTGTGTCGTGACAAGCCGAGTCGGTGGGAGGCTCAGGTGACTGTAGCGTAGAGCTAGCTCTGTGGCATTCGAGCTTTTGAGTCTGCTCTTTCTTTCGTTACTTCCTCTGTCCGTTTTGTATGCTTGTCCGTTTGTACAGCACCATCTGTCCTTTGCACGGATCTCTAATGTAATTGATCCACCACTAAATCACCCGCTTCGTGGTAAACTTTCGAAAGAGCGAGATTTTCTACTTTGGAGAGTCAAAGGAGTACGAAAAACAATACACACAATTATTTAGATGTGAAATTGGTGCTATGCCTTTCCATGACTTGGGCATTCCTATGATCCATAGAAAATTAGGATATTGTGAATATGAAAGAGTCACAGAAAGGTTGGAAAAGAAGTTGAGCTTGTAGAAAGGTAAACTCATGTCTGCGGGAGATTCTCACTTCTGGTGAGGCCTAATGAAGGTTAAGGATCTGTTTGGACTCACTTCCTAAATTTTTACTTGTTAACTTTAGTCAATTTTGGATCCAAACATGGCGACTAAAAGTGGCTAAACTTTTAGCCAGCCTACATTCTAAATTTTTTTAGCTCCTAGTCACCCCAACCCTCGTAAAAGTGACTAAACATTGAGAAAAAAAAAGAGAAAAGGCAAAAGTCAGTGACTTTTAGTCCGGATCTAAACAGGTACGACATCTTAAACTTTAGCTGGCTAAATGTTTAGTTGGCTAATTTTAGCCGGCTAGAGGATCCAAACAGGGCCTAAGCGAACAATATCCTGCACTATATAATGTGGGTGGTCAGATGCAAACATATTAGTGTGAAGGTCTTCTGTTCCATTCCCCTAAACTTAAATTTTAGGAGACCGATTGTAGGGAGTAAATTAATAGATTGGAAAAACATGGTTTCAAAGTTAATCCACGTGAATACGTGATAACAATATTACCTACGGACGTTGCCCTACCTACCTGACAACAATATTACCTACCCCTGAGCCATCCACTAGTAGTTGCCGTCTTTAGAAGGAGCTTCGGAGTGGCAGGCATGCCCAACAGAGATTGGGGGCAAAACGGCGAAGCGATGAGGCGGCAGAAGACGGTGGTTGGGCGGGAGAGCCAAATTGAAGTTTTTAGCGTGTTAGGGATGGCGGTGATGACTGACATGACAGCAGCATCGCCACCATGGATGGAGCAGACAGGCACGATCAATGAGAAGGTTTGGTGATGGAGGTGAACGAAACATGATGCACCTTTGAATTTTAACTATTTTTCTCTACAGATTACAGTAGGAAAAGGTGTGCTATGGTGTAGTGTGAACCGCTAATATCGTCAGCCAAACGAAGTATTTTCAACTTGACAAGTAGTACCTTCCGTTGTTTTCTTTAAGATAAGACAAAATGATCCACCCCTTTTTACTAAACGCGCGCGATGCAACAGAGTTTGCATCTCATTAGGTATTTGCTGTAAGTTCAACAAAAGCAGCAAACAAAAGAAAATTACAAGAACTGGTATAGAAAAATTGTTCGTCGATGAAAGTAATAATTAATATTCTATCATCCCTCTAATCATTCACTTCTTGTTACCTCTCTTTTTTTTCAAAACGCAATATAAACCTAGAGTATTTTCCCATGCGCACTTTACCTGTAAGAACACCTACAAGAAACTAAGCCGACTAATCTTGAGACCCATAAAGTCACCACACATGCGTCGTTGTCAACGTAGATGTGACTTACCATGTACTGAACGAACTAGTAAGGTGACCCGCGGTAGCCTGGGAGGTAATTCACTTCTTGTAAAATCTAATTGCATCAATTATATAATAGTAATTCTAGCCGCGCTATTAGGAAAAAGTCCATTCCACTTCTTTTACAAAACAGGGTAACTTGACTTGCTCATCTCGCGAAAACGGATTTTTTGCCTCCCTTGGATGTTTTGCCTAGCTAGCGGTTTTGTACACTGTAGCAGTAGGTCACACATGTCATATGCCACTTCAGCAATAGGCCCAAATGTCATGTGCCACCTTATCACCCGCTTCCCCTTTTCTCTCTCTTTCGCTGCTAACTTTCTCCACCTAAATGAGCCACCACTCGCCATTGCCGCCGACATCATCTCTCCCGTCAACAAAATCGCCATCCAATACTGCCGAGGGAGGAAACAAATGCGGTATTCACAGTTCAAGGACCATAGTTACCCTGTTTTGTAAAAGAGGGCAGAAAATTGGACTCATGCATAAGTTGATGGAGGTGGAATGGACTTTTTTTCCTAATAATTATTCCGACTACATAGGGCAAAGTGTGATCATGTCATTGCTCTAAGAATTAGTTTTTTTTAACCTAAGAATTACCTTGTTGGTAAGGATAATGGAGCTGCCAGCTTATTTTGCCTCTTCCTTGCTTTTTGGTTGGGTATCCTTGGTCATTATATATCTTTATAATCAATAAATATATCACTGCCACTACCATCGACTCTCACTATAATGAACTATTCAATTATTGCTATTGTTATCACATAGATCTTGTAATTGGAGAGAGTGCCAATATAAGGGAGAGAGTAAATGGTATATCTGAGACTTCACACATAGATGGCTAACATTAATTGGAGGTTTTTGTGGCAAATCACAAATAGGCATCCATTTTTCTGACAGAAATTAGACTATTCAACACCACAACTTAATGCTACAAAAGGTTGTTCTACGCTTATTACTAAAATTTCATTCTGCACATACTTAGAACCTTTTGAATAAAAAATTGAAATTTTCCCGAAAACACTTTTAAATGGTGTATATCACCTTCTTTTTCATGCTTGTTACATCATTATCAATATTTTTGTTTCAACCTTACGCAAAACTATATAGAAAATTGATTAATTTAAGCATGAATGTATTAAACTTTAATAAGCTTTATTGATGCACCAAGTCACCACCCGAGAGAACTTGGATAGCTCAACAGAGGCATATGATATTGTTTTTGACTTTAAACTTCCGTTGTTGGAGTGCATTGCTTCTTGTCACTTGGGCTAGATTGTGCAGTAGTACACCAAGCCTGCTTCTTTTATCTTGAGTAAGGCCAAGCAAAAAATGTGTACTCAATGATTGCCTTTTATATTTTTATGAAAACAAACGACCGCATAGTCTGTTGTGCATGTTCTTATAGACAACATCATGTCTTCGTATGAATCCAGTTGTGTTTGCCATGGTCTTTCTAAAAAATAAAAAAGAAAAATGGGTTCTGCTTGCAATGGATTTGGTCGTGTGAAGTCCTCTCGCGTCCGGTATCTAGATCAGCCACCATGTCATCGATATTCAACAGCTCCCAGGCGAGGCGCCAATTATCTCCTACATCTAAGATTATCACTTTAGTCTTTCCTTTCAAACTTGTTGATGGTTTTGGTGCTAGTAGACTGTCGGTCTACCATTTGGTCTAGTTGACAGATGACTGGGCTACCCATGAAGCATGTTGGCGTTGTCGACGGGCGGCTCGGGACTGCACTGCCGTGGGGACATATTAACGACAGTTGGGGCGCCAGAAGATCAAGCATGTTTGACTCGTTGACAATCCAGCAGGCTTGTCGATCGCTCTGCCGCTCGCACAATTTTGCCGGTCCTTGGCCGAGCCACCGCGCGTAGTCGAGTACTTGCTGTTCGTGATCGACGTGATGGTTTGAGCTTGGTGTTGCCCTCTGGATGGCCAAGCCCGCCGCTCTCATCACCTCGCTCCGGCGAGCATAAGTTGGCATGTAGATGGGAACCTTGAGGATGCAGATTGATTACCGCTGGTCTAGTCGACGGGATAATGTATGTGTGACATTTTGATTTTCAATTAGTTTATATAAACTCTACCGTCGTATTTCCTTTTATGTAGTAATTTTTCTCGATGACTTTCTATGTATAGTCACGTAAAAATGAATCCTGTGCTACTTGTACATAAAAGAAAAATCCAAAGCCTAGGACTCATGAGTCAACTTTAAGCGGACGTTAGGATAGAGGCCAACGTGGTTGTGTGACCTGTGTTACTCGAATTGAACGTGATTACTAACCACCAAATCGTGGACAGCTTACTTGGAAGGAACAGAAGGTTTACTTCCGGCTGGGTTCCTACTACTTTTACATGGACCGGACTCTTTTAGTTGTTATCTATCAAATTTGTATCCAAATCAAACTACTATTTTCTATAGTTTTTAATTCTGAATTATTTCCATTATGGATTATTTTGATATGAGTATACTGTTTAATCTGGACTGTTAGATATTCATAAAATCCAACGGCTAATAGCTTTTCTTTTTTCTGATTAACGTGGTAATTCCGTGGCTTTGAGAGCGAACGTGGTGGCTTCTTTTTCCCTTCAAATACTAAGATAATAGATAACTAGCCATGAATGCGGATTGGTTGTTTCTAACACAATAAGCCTAACCGTCTGAGCTAAGCTATGTTTTTCCTAAGTTACCTCATTTGTGCTAATTGTGATCATGCTCCAGCAAAGAGAGAACAAAAGTGACCACGTGAGCAGCCAATTCCTCTTGTACTCTGGCCGAGCCGAGGAGCCCAGCTCCCGCATGCAGCCTCCATGGCGGTGGAGGCGTGATCAGTAATTCAGTAGTTGAACCCGTGCTCAGTCGTGGCCGCGGCGGGGGGCATGGCAGCGGCGATGCAGAGAAGCTGCCACGGGCTGGCGGCTCCTCTTGAATGTCCATTGCGACGCCGCTGAACTCCTCGGCGACGTGGAGTACCTCGTTGACAGAACGCGGCCGATCTTGAAGCTCCGCGTGGTGGTCTCCGCTCTTGAATGTCCCCTGCTCGACGCGCCTGCTCGACGCGGCCGTGGCGCGGGACGCCACGCGCGCATTCTCGGCTTGCAGCCGCGCCGCCTCCTCAACCAGCTCGTCACGAAGCAGCTGCTCCTGCAGCCGCGCGCCTGCGCCAGATCGTCTAGGTCCTGCAGCTCCTGCTCCTGCTCTATATAGTTCGTCTAGGCGCTGCTGCCCTGCCACCTCGTGCACCATCTCGTCCAGGGGCGGCTGCTCCTCAAGATTTGCCGCCTCCTGCTTCTGCTCGTCCAGGTGTGGCTGCTCCTGCAGCGGCGCCTCATGGTCCTGCTGGTCCATAGGTCCGGGCCGTCCGGCTGCGCTAGCAATATGAGAGGTGAATTTAACGGACTACAGTCACTAATCATCAGGGAAAGTCCCACGGCTTATTATGTGCATTGCTTTGCTCACCAACTTCAATTGGTCCTTGTGGCTGTTGTGAGAAAGCATGGAGGCATTAGTGATTTCTTTTCAAAGATATCTGACTTGTTGAATGTTGTGGTTGGATCGGCTAAGAGAAGAGACTTGATTAGAGATATCAATCATGAAAATGTGAGTATAGCGTTAGGTTGTGGGCAACTTCAAACTGGGACAGGATTAAATCAGGAGCAATGTCTTCAAAGGCCATACTCGTTGGAGTTCTCATTACAAAACTCTGAAAAGTTTATCTAACATGTTCCCTACAGTAGTTGAAGTGCTGGAAGTTGTAAGAAATGATGAGAGAGATTGGAAACACAGAGATAAAGCATCAAACCTTCTCGACTACTTCCAAACTTTTGATTTTGCCTTATATTTGCATCTCATGTTGACTACATTAGCAATCACGAACATCTTGTCTCAAGCATTGCAGCGGAAGGACCAAGACATTGTGAATGCCATGAAATGTGTCAAATCAACTAGATGTCATCTAGATGAACTGAGAAGAAATGGGTGGGAAAAAGTATTAGCGGAAATGTATGACTTCTGTGACAAGCATGATATTATCAAGTTGGAAATGGAAGATTCATATATTGATCCCAAAAAGCGCAGGAAAAAATCTGGAATAACAAATAGGCATTACTACCAGGTTGATTGTTTTAATGAAGTTCTTGATTGGATACTACGAGAGCTTGATAGCCGCTTCAATGAGACTAGCTCTCAATTGCTTGTTTGCTCCTCCTGTTTTAGTCCAAGAGACTCATTTCATGATTTCCATGTGGAGAATTTGATCAGCCTGGCAAAACTTTATCCTACTGATTTTAGTGCAATGAATTTGAGGGATCTTAGACAGCAACTTAATGTTTACATCATTGATGTGCGAGACGATGATAGATTCTCCAACATAGAAACTATTACTGAACTTTCTCAAAAAATGGTGGAGACTAGGAAGCATCTTACCTATCATTTGGTTTATCGCCTTTTGAAGCTTGTATTAGTGTTGCCTGTTGCTACTGCTACAGTTGAGAGATGCTTTTCAGCCATGAAGATTATTAAGACATATTTGCGCAATAAAATCGGTGATGAGTTCTTGAGTAATTGTCTTATTGGCTATGTGGAAAAAGAATTGATGAGCAAAGTTACCAATGAATCTGTGGTTGATCGTTTCATGAAAATGAACGGACGAAGATATGATGATTAAAAGGTAATGTTGTAATTTATTATATTTTTTCATCAATCATTTTTCTCAAAGAAAAAGGAATCCCTTGTGACACTTGTTCCTTTTTTTGTTTAGGCAATCGTGGACTTGGAGGTTGGAAGAAATTTCTTTTTCAATGTCGTCTATCTTGTGTTCATATGTTGCCAACCTGTATTATCAGTGGATTTCTTCATTTTGGTAACCCTTTTTATTGCTTTTTTCCTTTGCCATCTTGTGTCGAAGTGCGGATGTTACAAGTTATTGATTGCCTTGTAATTTAGGTGGAGGTTTTCAAAATTATACAAATATGTTTATAGTTAAGGAAAAATTGTGCACCCCCCTTCATTTTCCTCTAGCTTCGCCACTGGGTCCGGCTGCGCGGCCTCATGCACCATACTGTCAAGGTAGCTGCAATATTTAGAATCGCACAAGACCTTCGTTTTTTGTGTGTGTGTGTGGTGTTGGGGGAGGGAGGAGGGGGGGGGGGGGGGGGGGGGGGGGGGTTGGTGAGAAAAGACATCTTATACTTCCAACAATCCATTTTACCCGATGGACCTGTAAACTTATCAAATTATTCAAGTCAGTGCAATATATTCTAAACAAACTAAGATTCATGTTTTGTGTTTCTCGGCATACTTGCTGAGTTTAAAGCTCAAATCTTGCATGTCACTAGTTGACATGATAAAACAGACGTTAACACAATAGAACATGCTTTTTAAGATGATCATTACTATTATTATAGTTTAATAGTATCTAGTACTACTTAGAGATATTAAAATGCAAGAAAACTATTCTTAAAAAATTCGTAACACTTTAGTAACATAGGATATGATATGGAAAAAAATATTTTGAAAATAAGAAATGAAATGCGTTTTCAGAATATGATGTGGAAGAACTTGGCGTATGTATGGAGAAAGATCACCAGCCTGATGGAAAATTGAAAGCTGCTCTGTCCGCCTGGTCGTCTACAAGAGCTAGAGCAGCTCATCAGCTCGTTGCGGGAACTGGCAGCAAGGCCACCAAGACTCCAATGATCCTGGACGTTGCTGATGAACAAGAGGAAGTTACTACATGGGGCTTGAAAGCCTGTTCAGCGATGGAGATGATGTAATAGGGTAGCTTTGTTCCTTGAGCGTGTGATCCCAGCCCGGATCGTCACAGACCGCGCACGACGGATGACCTTGATGAACGTTAGGATAATGTCCCGCGGCGGGGACTGCAACGACAGCTCCTTGAGCAAGCTGCTGAGCACGAGATCGCGAATGACTCCCCAAGGCGCCGTGTCTGCACAATGCATGTGCGATGGCCTTGTTCGAGAACGTCCCATTGGCGCGGCTGCCGCAGAGTAGGGGACACAAAGAGTCAGAGAAGAACATGAAACTGGCAGCACCGCTATGGCATCGACCTGACCACGCTGAAGTTCCCCGTGTTGTTCCAGAGGTTTGTATTTGCTCATGAGTTGCTTGTGGAAATGACCAGCAACTTGTAGTTTGGTGGTGATGCACAACCCGTGCAGCACCTTTCACATTGCCGTGCCAGATTTCTTATGATTGTTTCGCATGAACGCCAACAATGTCAAATATTCAATCTATCCTATCCTAGATGCACTCTCTAAGCTTTTGTCACCATGGATTGGCCTCAACCAAGCTGGGGCTCTTGCCCGAAGATGTCTAAAATCAATTGTATATCCACTAAACGCATGTTAGTAGTATCATGCACAGACTCATTTGGTTTTAAGAAACTACTATTCTTAGGCACTTGCACAATCCTTGAATGTTTTCTTAGAAACACACTCAAAATATGAACCATGTTTAAATACAAAATCCAATAAAGCATATAGATGATCAATAGAAGAGTCAAAAATAAATATTAGGTGCTCATAAATATAATTTTGTGTAATGAACAACAATGGTACGATATAAATTGTATATACATTTTCTTACGATGTTGTGTGTAGATTTCACTATATATTTAGCTTGTTGCTTCTTTGTTCTTCCTACTTGTATAGTGTCCTGTTTCACTCTTCTTTCTGTGACATGATTGAAATATACCCTTTTGCCAAACAAGGGCCATCCAACAATCATAGGAAAAAGAGAGATCGCGCGGCAATGCCGCGCCACATTTCTAGTGTAAACAATAGAGCACGTTACTATACAATGTATGAGTACCATTTCCTATAACGCAAGGAGAACTGTATGTAGCGACAAGAGGGCATGGATTCATAGGTTTATTTAACACTTGAGTAATGGCCAATGTGCAGGAGTATATTATTAGAGGGAATCCTGCTTGTTTCGAATAATCAAATAGAACGAGAGCGTGGCATGCCATTGGAAAATGGACAATTGACCCGAAAATCTAGATCATAGCTGGCAGCCCTGTCTGCATGGTACATAACAATGGAAATACCGAGGAGGTAACTTTTAAAATAATGCCAATGGACCAAAATAAAAGGGCCCCCAATCAGCATTGAGCATACAAGGAGCTCACTTTACACATTGAGCATCCAAAGTCCATGTTCAAACCTGATAGTTACCAAGAAGTGCTACTGAAGGTTTGCAGTTAAAACTTGCAAGCTGCGTCCTGGTGGTAAGGTTATGGCAACAAACACTGGAGAGGAGCATCCTGGCCGGCCTACAGAGGCAAATGCTCCAGCAGATTCATCTCGGCATGCCATAGCCACATGCCGAGATGACTGTCAGAAGTTGAAGGATCTGATAATCCAGAAGGATGCCTCGACGATGCTAGTGGCATCGGGCAACCAGGCATCAGAAGAGAAGCCTTCCACTGTGAGCATGCATCCGCTGCTTGCGGCAGCGGCATGCAGAGGCAATTTGGAGGAACTGAAGTTTCTTCTCAACCGGGGACCCCTACCGCACCAAGGATCTGATAATCAATAAAGGAGTCCATTTGAATATTCCAAACACAAATGCAAATATATGAAATTTTAAATAAAAATAATATGAATGTAAACGTATTTCTCTTTACATTGTTTGGGAAAATACACCTTAAAAGAGCCCATTGAAAACAAATATAATTAACATAATCTGAATGCATCCTTAGCCAAAATTTGAAATGTAATGTTGCTTTCATTAGTGTCCAAAGTCTTGCTTGGCCGAGACATAATTTAGTTGAAACATGAGTAGCAATGAATCATTTGCTAAATGTGTTATGCCTTAATGGTTCATCTGTCAATAAATAAGAAATATGTTTATGCATATCTATCAGAGAAGGAAACAAAGAAAAATAATCACAATATATACTCAAACTTTAAATTTAATCACAATTTAAATACAAATTTCAAAATTTACATATTTATCAAACTTTAAAACCATATACTCATAATGTTTTTTTAAAAAAATCATCTCATATATAAACATATACGATGGTTAAAGTTTAGATAGTGTAATATTGTGTTTAACTTAATATACATATGTGATGGGAAAACTATCGAAAATGTTGCCCATGCCACGGTCTGATAGATACCCATTTCTCATAGACCAGTCTTCAGTATACTCTAAATAAAGCAGTAAATAAAGAATCAAATTTTCGTACATACATATATCGACAAATATATAACAAGTAGATTGTTTGATGTTGTCTGGCGTATCGTAGTCATTTTTCACAAAAAAAACTTAACGAAATTAGTAACATGTATTCTACTATATAGTAAAATATAAATTAGAATGCCAATACTCCTCAATAGTCAGAGTCATCCAAAAAAGTAAAGGTATGAGATGTTAAACTTAATATTTTCGATCACTCCAGGCTAAATATATAGGATGTCACGAATAGTGGCCTAACATACAGAATGTGGCGTGTTTGAAGTTATATTAAACCATTAACGCAACTTTTTTATGTCGGGCAAAGTAAGACCAAGAAAAATGACTAATATATTGGTATAGAAAACATGGATCTAAAAGATGTTGTTAATGAACTGAACCCATTTGGAAAGTCATATGGCGTTGATATTGCATCTAATATGAAATATAGTCTAACACAAACTTGATAAAAAAATACTCCCTCTGTTTTTAAATATATGCCACCGTTGACTTTTTTCATTACTTTGACTATTTGTCTTATTCATAAATATTTGTTCAAATAGCTAAATGTATAAGTTAATCTTAAAATACTTTTGACGATAGATCCAACGATATACATTTCACGTTAAGCAACTACCTATTTTCATATATATTGTTAGTCAAAGTTCAAAAAAAAGTCAACGGTGTCATATAATTAAAATCAGAGGGAGTAATATTCAATTAACTCGATCATCGTGCTTGCAAAAGTATTTTTTTAAAAAAAACTATATCTATTTATGTGTCTCTCTAATTTCTAGACCGTGCGATGCATGGGTAGAAAGGCTAGTTAACGCTAATTTAAATCCAGAAGTAGTAGCGATTGTCTTTTTTTTCTCATATTAATTGGTCGGTTACATTGCAGAGCACAGAAGTAGTGATTGAAAGGGCACTGTCCATTTGCGGTGCTAAGCATGCAATTATTCGGTTGGATCATCGCTTGAAAGAAGCACTTACCAAACCACATGATGCTCGAAGAAAAGTAGTGGAGGACCTCAAAGATTCCACGCAAACTCTGTGCATTGGTTCTGTTCTAATGACAACGATGGCGTTCGGTGCAATTTTCGCGGTGCCTGGTGGTTACAGAGCCGATGATCACCCTAACGGAGGCACGCCAACACTTTCTGGGAGGTATGCTTTCGATGCATTCATGATGGCCAACGCACTGGCTTTCATTTGCTCCTCAGTTGCTACAATTGGCCTCGTGATTTCTGGCCTTCCTATAATTGACTTGAAGAGCCGAAAGTCGTACTTCTTGTCATCCGTGTATTTTGTTAATAATTCTGTCACGAGCTTGTCTGCTGCCTTTGCTCTTGGTGTATACATGGTGCTAGCTCCAGTTGCTCATAAGACTGCCGTTGCAATCAGCGTGATGAGCCCTCTCGCAGCGACTTACACGTCCGTTAATTTTTCTCTGAAATGGGGTCTTCTTGCACGGCCATTTTAGAGTAGGATCGGTCCAATTAATCTTTCGATGGAGATAACAAGGACGATAGCTATAGCACTGCTCGTACAGTGTTGGCCTCTTTTAATCACATTTTGTTGGCCGGCTATCGCAAGGAACCACTAGCATCATTTGATTAGGGAATACAAAGTACGTACTATAGAAGGCATAAGGCAGGGGCCGAAACTTTTCATTTGTGTTTCTTGCTTCCTTTATTCCCCTGCTCTAGCTTGCAGGTGTCAATTTCCTCAATTCAACTTGCATGTCAGATGAATGTACGTTCCTTCTACTTCATGTCCATTCTGAACCTTTGTAATTTTCAAATATGATCGGCCATCAAATGGTCAGACACAGTCGTTTATATAATGTTCAAAACAAATTAGCATCTGTGATTTGCTTGACGCATTCCATGAAGGAACCCTGAAGCCCGCGCGGCGCGCGTGCGACCCACACACAGATTGAGGAAGTACACGGCTACCTGTATCCAGCTTTTGATCTCGCGGCTGACGGATCATCGCCCGTCTGCTCCCTCCGACATGTCGCGGCGACGCTTCCACCAGCCTCGCTGCCTCGGGTCGCCGGTGGAGGCAGTCAGTGGCCTTCGGACGCACCGGCGCGGAGCTGGAGCCGTACGTGCACTGAACAAAGCTAGTGCAGGCAGCTATATATGTATGAACACAATTTTAACCAACACGAGAAAATAAGCAAAAGGAGAACTGCAGCGCAGAGAATCTAATAATAGCTGAACATGCATGCACATGGTGCTAATAATAGCTAAATTACCAAATTTGCATAACCTACACAGGTGCTCATAATAGCTACTAGGGGTGTTCAGAACTGGCCGTTTGAGTCAAACCGGCTCAAAAACGGCTGGACACCATTTGCACCAAGAGTGTGAACAATAACCTACACAGTTATTACAGTTACAGTTCCTATTTAGTGAGAAATATGACAGCCTTTTTGACTCGACCTCTCAGGAAATTCATCATTTTGACGCTGCAGAGAACTTCCTCGAGCGATTTTTAGAAATTTTGAATGATTGACGTTTGATTTCCTTTTTGACAAGCCTAGTCTTCACAGAGTCGGTCCTGATCCCACTGCTCCTGCCTGATGACAGTCGCTGTCTTTGAAGCTGCTATGCCTTGAGTAAATAGGAGAGTCAAGCAGAGCCCTAATTGAGGAAAGAGAATGGCTAAAATGAGCTCGCACTGGCTGATTCTCTTCACAAGGCTGATGGACTGAAGCATCTGCAGAGCAAGTAGCATAATTTCATTAGTGACTTCATGAGTTTTATACTTGAGATTTTTATATTTTTAGCAACTGATGATGACAGAAAAAAAGTGTATTATATTAAATTTCTCAACTACACTACTCCGGAATTATCACAGAACCACCATACTTTTAACATCTATCATTACCGTTGTCTGTGAATGGTAGTATGTTATAAGCCGCATGATCAGTTGTCACGGGTGCTTGTGACAATACCACTGATCCTGTGATTTCATTTGCTGTGGTGGCGGCGCACTGAAGTGTCACTGAACCAGTGATGTCATTTGCAGAAGTGCTTGCACAATACTGCTCAGGGATAGGGTCCAGGCAGAAGCTGAAGCCAAATGAATCCTGGAAGAGTATGGTTCAGATAAGGAAATCAGAAATAGTACATATAGTTGGTAGCCATGTGGAAGATCGTGGAATATGAACAACTTTATTTTTTTTTGGGAAGTGAAATCGCAGGTGCTCTACCTTTGCATTAAAAGAGGAGGGTAAAATGTAAAAAAAAAGGTTTCTGCAATCCAGGTAGATGCTGCATTTAAATTGCATAATGATTTTTTTTCTTCCCCGAAAAAATATTGTGCCAAGCATGACTTACTTCATCAGTTTGTGTAAATCGCACGGATCCCAGCCTTTTTAACTTGCAGTGCCTGGAACTAATGTACGAAGTGCCTTGATGATCATCAGTTGGACAAACATATTCCTCTGTAAAAGAGAAAAGTTTTATTGTCAGTTAACCATGGTAAATTATTCTGAAGTAAATATACAATTTGCCGATGCTCTGTTCACCATTAGGCCCTTGCATAAGGTCAGTAACTTTATGCTCCAACATGAACAATTCATGTAGTGTACTTTGGTCGATTGGTCTTGGCTTTCCATTATCCAGTTCATAATCAGGTTGATGGAAGGTCATATTTTTGTATGCGACTTTGCTCCATTGTCCCACAAGTTCCTGCAACAGGGGAACCATATAAGGAGGCATTTCTTTCAACATGTATATGAATTTGTGTCTGCAGGCTGCAACAAATAAAAAAGGAACCAGCAATTTTTAAGATAATTCATATACCTGTATTGGTTGTGCAAATCACACAATACAATGATACAAATGTTGAATATAAAAAACCAAATGAGTGAAGATGGACCACAAATTAGTCAGTGAGTCTGTTGTTGTTGAAAACTCCTTATGAGTTTTTAACCAATACATTTTGATCAATTTATGCTGTCTTGATAGAAAGAACAATCTAGGATCCAAATTCAAACTGCAACTTATTTCTCCTAAACCCAAATTTATTTCTCTGGTATGGAACCGACTGTTGTGTGAAAATAATGATTTGAGGATGCATAGAATGCAATTCAGAAAACTGAAAAGTATAAGGTCATTTCAGTGTCAGAGGAACACCTTCCTATGCATATCAAGGTCACTGAAGGGTGTGTAATTGCCGCCAAATGTTGCTCCAACAATCTGACAGACAGAGTTGAAGAAAAGCGTGGTGTTACTGGCTTGCACAAAGAAAGAGTATAGTTCTTTTCCAGGATCACACTTCTTGGCATGCTCCACAATAGTGGTCCAAACTTTCTTTGTGGCATTGGTAAGAATCTAAATGCAGGGAGGTTGAATTAGCTTGTTATAATAATTGTTGGGAATTCTTCATTATCGCAACAAAGAATCCCGACACAAACAATCAAGAGACACTCAAGAGACAACGGAACAGCATTTCATTACAGGGGTGTGATCTCTCCTCTTCCGTCCCGTTCTACGGAGCCCGGTGGCGGGTATTTATAGGGGAGGCCAAGGGTCATTTTGACATGACCAAATTACCCTTGGCCACCTACTATATTCGCGGAATATTCTGTACAACATTGTCAAAAGGGTACAAACGACATTTCCGTATAGCGACGGAAACCCTAACTAGGTGACGTCATTCGCCAGCCCGATCCTTGGACGTTGTCGTGCCGAGCTTCATCTCCTTCAGGGACTGCCGCCATTTGAGGACGCCATTCCTAGTCGCCGCCAATTCATCGCCAGCGGTCGAGTCTTGTTGAACAATATCGGCGACCCGTAACGGCGGCACCCAGGGTTGCCGATAATTTGTCGGCGAAGCAATTAATGTCGGCAGCTAGGTTACCTGCAGCCAAAAAACCAAAGGCAGAAAGGGGGTGTCGTTATTATCGTAAACACCGATCCCCAACAGTAGCCCCTCGCGGTTGAGGTCCAACTTCGGCGGGCAGAAACCGCGACACAGGATAGGAATTTTACGAACGTCACCCCCACGTCACCCCCCTTCCGAGGTTTCCCGAAAATCGAGGCGACACTTTTATTGTTTTTTACGAGATTCGAGGCGACGCCGTAAATGCGGCGGCGAGGCCTATAAATACAGGGGGAAGGGGCGCCGGAGAGCCCCGTGCTTTCGTTGATTGCATAGAATTGCTGCCGCGTTTTCTGCTGAAAACTTTGCGTCGCTATTGTTGCGTTCCGGATTTTCTGTTGATCCGCAGCGAGTTTTTTGTTGTCGCTGATTCGGTTCGCCGGGCTTTCTCTGCTGAAAGGTGAGTTCGTCTATGTGCCTTCAGCTATGAATCTGTGTTTGTGATTGATTGTAACATCATAGTTTGCATTCTAGATGGCTCGCGTTAAGGAGACCGCTCATCTTGTTGAGTCTGACGAGGAATTCCTTGCTGACTCGCCTGCCGCTAATGTGGAGGGAGACGCCGACCTTGGCCGGGCGAGCAAACCGGTTGAGGTTGACTCTGACGCTGCCGCGACTCCCAAGGGCTCCCAGGAGGAGGCCAACCCCGCTGCAGATCTGGAGGTTTTGGCGGCGGCTGCCTCCAAAGCGGCTGGAACTTCGGGCGCCAGCGGAGGTACTAAATCTGCCGCCTTTTTAGGTAAGGGTTTGGGGTAGTCGTGTTATTTTCCTGCATATTGTGAGTATGCTCTTGCTGGGTCTGCAGCCAGAAGAGCGAGAGGCGCGATAGATACTGGCTCTAGCGAAAAGGAAACCTCTGCTGATACCGACGACGAAGGCGAGGATCTTTCTGGTGTGCCGGCCTCTCCTAGTGAGCTGGTAGGGGAAGACTCCTGGGAGAAAAGCGGCATCGAGCCAACCTTTCGGTTTGGGCCGTCGAAAGTTACTCCCGCAGATATCGAGAGGTTTGTTGCTTTGGGGTATTTTGAGTCCGGAAAGGCTCGTGCTCCTGGCGGAGAGCAAATTCCACGGCCCGAGAACAATGAAGCTATAGTTTACCGTGACTTCTATGAAGCTGGCCTTAGGCTGCCGTCGTTTGGTTTTCTAGCCCGTGTACTGGAAAGATATGGACTAGATCTGCATCACTTGACTCCCAACGCCGTCGCGACGGTGTCGAAATTTATATGGGCTGTTCGCAGTTATGGTTCGGCTCTTCATTCTGACGCCTTCTGCCGCTATTATGATCTGAAGCACGATGTGAAACCCGTGAGTTTCGATGAGGTGAAGTATTACCCCCAGTATGGATGTTGCAGTTTTCAGCCTCGCACTTTTGTGAAGAAATCAAAGTATGAAAAAGTTGAGCTTGTTGGCGGTCGCCGGAATAAATGGCCAGAGGATTGGCGGAACCATTGGTTTTATGCCGAAGTTCCCGAGGAGACAAAAGACGATGGTAGCTCGTACTTTCCTCTGTTTAGTCGCTCTTGCGCCCTACGGCCGGTGCTGTCGCCGGAATTTGTGGAGTCAGAGGGTTTTAAAAAGTGCTGCAACGCCTTTGAGACTGCGGTCAAGATGAGCAGCGCTCGAGACTTGGTGGAGGAGTTCGTGGCCTGTTGCACTTGGCCCATTCGGAAAGGGTGGAGCCCGCTGAGAATGAAGAACAAGCGGATTTCCAAACTGAACCTTAACTACCAGGTGCCGTCTTTTGGAGTGAAGAAACCCGAGAAGTTATCGGACAAAGACTTTGTTCGCTATGTTGAGCTGACTGCCGCAGTTATTTGCGGACCTTATACTGTGTTGGAGAAGCAAGAGTGCGAGACCATGCTAATCTTCCCTCAGCGTGTGAATCGCGTTTTTGATGAGATGCAAGTGAAGTACGGTCGCCGTGCAGTGATGACCGTTAAGAAAGGGCGGCGAAAGAAAGGCGAGCTTGTGATTGGAGCAACATTCGTTGAGAGACGCGGCTGGGAAGCAGCCTCCGCCCATCTCTATTTACCCGACGCGCCAGCCCCAACAGCTGGGGTCGGCTCTTCAGCCGCGGCTGCGGCCAAGGTATCTGCGGCAGCCCCAAAAACGGCAGCTGGTTCCTCATCTAAGGGTGCCGCTAAGAAATCTGCGGCGTCCGGCAAGGCTGCCGGGAAAGTAAAGGCATCTGCTGGCACTTCGAGGGCTGCTGAGAAAGCTAAACGCCAAACTCAGCGGAAGATGCCTGCCTCTCGAGCTGCTGTTGTGCAGCAGGCCAGTGCCGCTATAAAACGGCGACGGGAAGACATAGAGCCGGTCATTGCTGCTGAGCAGATGGAGACTGGTTCCAGTGCGGCAGGTGCCGCTGATTTTGCTGAAGAGGTGTCAGTTCGGGAGGAGTGCAAACGACGCCGGAAATTACTAGCTTCAGCAGCTGGCGATTCTGACGATGAATTTCTAGACGACGAGCCTGAACATGACTCGGGGAATGCACGGGAGCAGCCTTCGCCACTTCATGAAGCTGAAGTTGAAAGTACTGCTGCTCCCACTGGTGGATTTAACTTGCCACGGAGCCCCGTTGAGACTGCGGCGCCGATGAGGCGGAAACCGCTCTTGCCGGCTTTATCAGATGATGAAGAACTTGAGTTGCTGGACGACCCCGTGGATTCGCGTGCCGAACTTGGCCATGAGCTTGATGCTGCATTTGCTGGGATGAGTGGCTCCGATGAAGGTGCCGACTATTCCCTAAGGGGGACAAAATCTGCGGCAGCTTCCTCTCCCTTGACTAGAATCGATGATAATAGTTCTTCTTCATCGGCTAACGGGAGTGCGTCTAGCAGTTCTTCTGAGACTAGCTCCTCTGACGCAGGTGAAAAATCTCCTGGTGCGGGAAAGCAAGAGGGAGATGCCGACATTCCGCCGTTGGCCGCTTTTGTCGAGATGACGAAGGCGGTGGATCCTCAAGGTTTTTTGACCTCGCCGCTGTTTTTCGTTTATTTGACACTTGACAGTCGATCTGACTTTGTTTAATTTGCAGAGCTTTACGACTTCTTGACCAGGGCCGATAATGCTTCGGTCGCCGAGGTGCTGGATAAAAATGCGACGATGGTAATTTCTGCTTTTACACCTGTCGCTTTTTACTGAGACTTTCTATAGGTGTGATGCTGACGCGTGAATTTGCTGCTCTTGAGCAGACTCTTGCGGCGGCGCGCGCTCTGAGTCGTCGCTTTTATGGGTCCGAAGCCGCTTCTTCATCAGGCGACGTACTTGAACTGCAACGTGCGCTGAGGGACGAACGCGCGTCTTTCGACGCTGTTAAGGCTGATCTCACTGATCAGATTAAAAAGAAAGACGAGGCGTTGGCAGTGCTCCAGGATGTTATTCAGAGCAACGATGATGAGATTGCCCGCTTGAAGCAAGAACTGAAAAATGCGGGTGGGAAGCTTACTGCGGCGGAGGCGACTGCCAAGAGTGCCAAGGAAACCGCTCGCAAATTTGCTCGCAGTTTTTCCAGCGGCGCTAATAGTGCACACGCTTCTTTCGGAGCTGCCCTAGCTACAATTGGCGGTGAGCCTAATCCTCTTCCTGCCACGTCAGGTTCGCTGACACCGGAAGTGTATTTCAACTTCCTGAAAGGGGAGTTTGGCGACCTTCCTGAGGCCTTTGAGCGGTTTGGTCAATTTGCGGCTCGCACGGCGTGCTCTGCGCTTTTGGACCTACTTGAGAAGCTGGAGTGCAAGCACTTCAGTGCTTTGGCGCGCACTACCTACCCAGATTCTAATTTTGATGAAGCCAACGCGGCAAGCGAAAGCAAAAGCGTTCGTTTGGTTGTGAAACGCTTCGCAAAAAGGTATTGGGGGGCGCACGGAATGGAAGCTTGCCGCCGATATGCGAAGAGCAAGCTCGAGGAGGTAAAGCATGCTTTTGTTTCACGGTGACTTTGTCTTGTGAAATATGATTTGCTAAACTTTTGTTTGCTTTAGATGAAGGCGGCGGCTGACGCCGAAACTGCGGCGGAGAGCTCAAAGAAGCGAGCGGCTACTCCTGCAAGTGAGACGCCGCCGACGAAGGTTGCCCGCGTCGAAGTTGTTGCGGGAGCTGAAAAGGCTGCCGCTAAATCTAGTGAGCCTGCCGCGATTGAAGCTCCTGCACCCGCCACGGCTACTGCGGCTGCTGCGTCTTCTGCGGCGGCCGAACCGGAAAGCACGACGGGTGCCGCCGTTCCTGGTGCTGCCACTGCCACTGCTTCTGCTACTGCTCCGACAATTGAAGAGGTTTAGACTCTTAGGCGTGAGTGTTTAAAACTTGGTCTGTAATAATATACGTTCTGGTACGCTTTGTGCGCAGGATTGTTTTCGCGGCGCGCTGAACATTGCGCCTTTGAAGTATGAGCGTGATGGCTTACGCGTTTCTGGCGAAGCGCACTTGTGTTATGTTTCGCGATATCCGCGTGATGATTTCGGGCGTTTCTGGAGGGACATGATGGCTCAGTACTTTCAAGGGCGGGAGTGCTTAACTCGATGTTTTCACCGCCGGCAATCTTCTTCCGTAGCGGTCGTGAAAACCGAAAGCGTTGAAGACATTAGTTTTGATCCTTATTTGGATCGTTTTAGGTGTGTGTACGATAGAGCAGGCCTTGAAAGCGGTCCCGGATTTGTAGTAGAAGTTGACTTTGATTTGTAGCGGGGGTGTCGGCTTTTTGACGAAATACGCCCGAATAATACGGCATGTTTTTTGATTCGCGGAAGATATTTCAGCGATAACTCTTGTCAATTTTTACAAGTTGAATGCTCTTCCACTTTTTTTGTTTGATGGAAAGCGTTTGCCGTTACTCGGTCGTCGGATTTAAACGAACGTGACCCCCCCCCTGGCGATCGAGGGATGGAGGGGCGCGTCAAAACTGCGACGCACGGTTTATACGAGGTGCAAAAAGTGCCGCTATTGTTTGCAGGCTCTTGTGCTTGTCAGATGTTTTGTGGTTGCCGTTAATTTGACTTAAGGGGCGTCGTTTGACGATACGCGTCCTTGGTTGTTTTTAAAAGCATCTTCGCTTTTTGTTTTACGGCGCTCGTCGTGACTCGATTGCTTGAGCGAAACGAACGTCACCCCCCCCCCCCTAGCAATCGAGGGTTGAGGAGCGCGTTGAAATTGCGAATGGTGCGTGTTGCCGCAATTATTAGGTTCTCTCCGAAATTTGTCGGATATTGAACATTTGTCGCTATTCTTGTAGAAAGAGCGGCACTTGAGAATACGTTGCCTTTTGTCCTCTAGCTCTTGCTTTTTGCAATATTATGCTACCTCCCTGGTTTTGAGTCCCGTCCTTGGATGGGTGTTTATATTGAGTCCCTTACGACTTCGATCTTAATGATCTATTTATGATGTGTCGGATTTTGTCCGAATCCCCTTGGGGTTGAAGTCAATTTCCTTTAAGGAAATGGATAACTGAGCCCTTGGGCCGTTAATGTTCCGCACTTTCTCAATTTTATGAGAAAGATTGAAGAGATGGCCCCTTGAGGCGCTTTTTTCTCTGATGCCGTCATTTCTCAATTTCGTGAGAAAGATCGACGGTGTAGTTCTTTTTCTCAATTTAGGAGAAAAATTGAAGAGATGGCCTCTTGGGGCACTTTTTTCTCTGATGCCGTCATTTCTCAATTTCGTGAGAAAGATCGACGGTGTAGCCCCTTAGGGCATTTTTTCTCAAAGTGCTTTATAGAGAAGGAAGCCTAGGAGAAAGGAGCCGAAATTTTTTGCTTCCTTTTGAGTGGCTTTGTCCCAGGAGTCAAATTCTCCTGCGTCGATGTGGCGATATTTTTGCAAATATAGCATCGACTACTTAAGAAATGGTGAAAGTTTTTGGGGAAGACAGCATTATATTGAACTGCAAGGGTTACAAAGGTCCCACCTCGTTAAAAACCTCACCCCCGATATGGGGTTCCCCTGTGAGGAAAAGAGTATGGGCCTTGAAGGCTAGAAAAGAAAAATTACAACTTAAGTGCCGACTTAAGGCTCCGCTTATAACTGCGCGTCGCCATTAGTCCTTACATTTTAGGTGAAGTACCTCTTGAGGTTGTCCACATTCCAGGCATGCGGGAGCTCGTTGCCTTCATTGTCTGCTAAGTGATATGATCCAGAGCGATTGCTCCTGACGACAATGAAAGGGCCCTGCCACTTGGCGTTGAGTTTTCCAGTGTTTTCTGTTTTTGGGCTCCGCAGGAGGACAAGGTCGCCGGCTTTAAATGCTCTTGGCGCTACTCTGGCGTCCCGCCATTTTCTTGTTTCTTCCTGATACCTCTCCAAGTTAAGGATGGCTTGGTCTTTGTCTAATTCCGACATGTCCTTTGAAACGGCGTCGAACTCGTGGCAATTTCGCCCGAGAGTTGCCCTCATGCTGCGGTGTTTTATCTCTTCGGGAGACATTGCTTCTTCGCCGTACAAGAGCCTGAAAGGCGTGAACTTGGTGGTTCTTGAAACTGTAGTGTTATGCGACCAGATCACTTTGTGCAGCTCATCCATCCATTTTCCTTTTTTCTGGCCTTCTAGGCATTTCTTGATGCCTTCGAAGATTTGCTTGTTGGCGTTCTCGACGGCGCCATTTGACTCTGGATGATAAACAGATGCAAAATTCACTTTTGTGCCTATGGAGTGACAGAACTCGCGGAACTCTTGGTTGTCAAACTGTTTTCCATTGTCCACCGTAATTTCGGCAGGTACACCGAATCTACATACTATGTTTTGCCAGAAAAATTTCTTGATTGCTGGGCCAGTGATATTGATCAATGGCTTAGCCTCTATCCATTTGGTGAAATAATCGAGAGCGACAACGGCATGCGTATAATTTCCGGCAGCCGTAGGCAGGGGGCCGACTATGTCAATTCCCCATCGCTGAAGTGGCCACACTGGCTGGATGAGCTGAGTGAGCTGAGCTGGGTTGTTGATTTTCCTTGAGAATTTCTGACATGCTTCGCATGTTTTTACAAGGTGCTGGGCGTCCTGAAGTGCGGAGGGCCAATAAAAACCTTGCCGAAAGGCTTTGCCGACTAAAGCTCTGCTGGATATGTGAGAGCCGCAGATTCCCTCGTGGATCTCGCTGAGGAGCTTTTTCCCTTCTTCTTGATCAATGCATCTCAAGAATGGAGTGGATGTGCCGAATTTGTAAAGGAACTCATCGACAAAGGCGTAGTTTCTTGCTCTTTGTTTCATGCGCTTGGCTTCTAATTCTGACTCTGGCTCATAAAAATCTCGGAGATACGCCATGATGGGGGCGCGCCAATCTTCGCTTGAGATGGCATGTATCATCTTGGGTTCTTTCTCTGCCGCTTTTATGGAGGGCGAGCTCAGTGTTTCAAAAAAGACGTCAGGTGGTAAAGGATCTTTTCTAGCTGCCGCTTTTGCTAGCTGATCTGCTTCGCTATTCTGGTTTCTGTCAATATATTGACAAGTGAAACCCTTGAAGTATTTTTCCACTCCCCGTACATGTTCCAGATATCTGGCCAGTAGTTCATCTCTGGCTTTATAGGTTTTATCAACATGCCCGGCAATGACCTGAGAGTCTGTCTTGATGACGAAGTTTTTCACACCTAATGCTCTTAGCTTTCTTATGGCTAGCAAAAGGCCCTCATACTCTGCCACATTGTTTGTGCACTTGTCAGTGTCATGATTGAACTGCAATCTAATTGCGTACCGCAATTTGATACCAGATGGTGAGGTTAAAATTGCGGCAGCTCCAGCACCGAGATGGCACCACGCGCCATCGCAATGGATCTCCCATGGGACTTCGAAGACTGGACCCTCGGTGTACGATGAAGGCTCAGTCCAATCTGCGATAAAATCCACCAACACCTGAGAATTTGCGGCACTTCTTGACTCGAAGTCAACAACGTGTTCTGATAATTCCGAAGCCCATTTGGTGATTCTTCCAGATGCTTCTCTATTTCTGAACATGTCATTCAGTGGTTGATTTGTCAGCACTCGAATGGTGTGAGCCTCAAAGTAATGTCGTAATTTTCTTGATGCCATTAAGACTGCATAGGCTATCTTTTCTAGCTCGGAATAGAATCTTTTTGATCCTGAGAGCGCTTCAGATACATAATATACCGGCACTTGAACTTTCATCACTTTGCCCTTCTTCTCAATTTGCTGTTCTTGCACAAGTGCGGCACAAACTGCTGAATGCGATGCTGATACATACATTAGCAGAGTTTCATTTTGTTTGGGACTCGCAAATGCGGTCATTTCCTTGAGATACTCTTTCAATTCTGCGAATGCTTTCTTCTGCTCTTGGCCCCATTGAAAGTTGCTTGCGTTTCTGAGAACTTTGAAGAAAGGAAGGCTTCTTTCGGCTGATCTGGAAATAAACCTGTTAAGTGCCGCAATTCTACCGGTGAGCTTCTGCACATCTTTGAGGCATTGTGGCTCTCGCATATTGATAAGTGCACTTATCTTGTCAGGATTGGCTTCAATGCCTTTGATTGACACAAGGCATCCCAAAACCTTTCCCTTGCGAATTCCAAAGACACATTTTTCGGGGTTGAGCTTAAGGTTTGCCTTCCTGAGGTTTGCAAATGTTTCGGCCAAGTCAGAAGTATGGTCTTCTTTCTTGCCGCTTTTTACTACTATGTCGTCGACATAGGCTGACAGATTCTTGCCTAACTGATTCTCAAAGGCGATAGATGTCATTCTGCAGAAAGTCGGTCCCGCATTTTTTAGACCTTCCGGCATTCTGACAAAACAATAAGTTCCGAAAGGAGTGATAAAACTTGTTTTCTCTTCATCATCTTTGTACATGAAGATTTGGTGATACCCGGAAAAACAATCCAGCAGTGATAGAAGTTCTGAGCACGCCGCTGCGTCGACAATTTTGTCAATTCTGGGCAATGGAAAATCATCTTTGGGGCAGGCTTTGTTGAGATCAGTGAAATCAATGCACATCCGCCACTTTCCGTTCTTTTTCTTTACTGGTACAGTGTTAGCCAACCAGGTTGGATATTTCACCTCCCTGATAACATTTGCATCAAGCAACCTCTGTACCTCAGCCTTGACTGCTTCGACCCGGTCGTCAGACATTTTTCGGAGTTTCTGCTTCTTTGGTCTGATGTTTTTATCGATTCGCAACTTGTGCTCTATGATGTCTCGGCTGACGCCTTTTAGGTCACTTGCAGACCAGGCAAAAACATCCTTGTTTTTGCGAAGGAACTGGACGAAAGATTTCTCCATGTCCTTCGGCATACCTGCCGCAATTATCACTTCCTGTCCTAAGACCTGCTTGTCCAATGGAACTCTCTTTGTTTCCTCGTTAGCCGCAATTGCTGGTTCTTCCTTGTCCATTTCTTTTTCCAACTGGAGGACTTCTTTCCCTGGCTTTTTTCCTGCCGGGTACAAGACGTGCACATTCGGGTGAGCATACAAAAAGTGAACATTCTTCTGGCCGGGGGCTGCCGCCCTTTCAATATTTCTGGCTTCTTGCTGATCACCAAAAACTGAGATGACCTCCTTGTGTGCCGGTATTTTCATACAGAGATAAGAACTGTGCAAAACTGCTTCAAATGCATTGAGGACTCCTCGTCCGAAGATTGCATTGTATGGATAGGGCATATCGACCACGTCAAAAGTGATGTGCTCAGTTCTTGCATTGTCAAGAGTACCAAAGGATACTGGTAGGCTTATTTTGCCGAGGGCACGGACTTCTCTGCCGCCAAAACCATACAAGGGATACTCAGAAGGCTGAAGTAGAGATGAATCAAGGTTTAGCTGGTCAAATGTTCTCTTGAAGAGGATGTCTGCCGAACTTCCATTGTCAACAAGTATTTTGGTGATTGACCAACCATAAGTGTTTGCCTGGATGACCATGGCATCTGTATGAGGGTAGCAGCGGAGGTTTAGATCGGCTTCAGTGAACATGATTGGGACATGCGACCACCGCGATTTCACCACGGGACCGTTACACACCGCATTGACGGCTCGGAAGTAATTTTTCTTTTGCTTCTTACTTTCAAACTCAAATGAAGATCCCCCAGTGATTGGTAGGATGACTCCATAAGTGGGAAGGCTCTGAGAGGAATTGTTTTGGTTTGACTGTTTTGGAAATGGCGGCGGAGGAGGTAAAGGCGGCTCCTCCGAGGCAGTGATTCTAGGAATTTGCGGCTGAGGCATGTGTGAACTTGTTTGGGAAGTCGCCAGATGCTGTATTTGCGGCGAGTGTGGTGGATGTAGTTGGTATGGGCTTTGGAAGTGGTGATGGGGGTTGTAAGAATTCTGGAAGTATTGGAATGGGTAAGAAGCACCGAAAGGTGAGTTGTTCCAAGAATTGGCGGCAGACGTGTGATTGACGCTTCTCTGTGTTTCGCTTCTTTGCTCTTTGGCTTTCATTCTTTCCATGGCATCCTTTGTTTCTGGGCACTCCTTGGAGGTGTGACCCTTGTCAAGTCCGTGAAACAGACAGTATGGCTTTTTTGGCTCTTGGTTTCGCGAGTTGTGCGAATTGCCGCGACCCCTTCCTCGAGAGCGATTGTTTCTTCCTCCTCTGTGCTGAAAATTGCCGGCAGAGCTGCTTGTGTCGGCTTTTTCTTCTTGGTTGTCAATATGATTGATTAGGTTGGAGTTCTGGCTTTGATTGTTGTTGCCACCTCTCCTAGACGAATTCCAATCCTGCTGTCTCTGGCTCGATTGGTTTTTCTTCGCCTGGCGCAGCGCGCTCTGCTGTTCTAATCTTCTTCTATGGTCATTGTCGGCTCTACAGAACTGGTCGACCGTTGAGAAGAACTCTTCGAGTGTTGAAGGGCGGTGCATGGAAAAATGAGTGGCACAAGGGCCGGCTCGCAACCCCCCAATTGCGGCATCAATGACAATTTGGTCTGGCATATCATCAGTTCGGGCTTTTAGCTTGACAAATCTCTGGAAATAGTCTTGCAGGGGCTCTTTTTCTTGCTGAACACATGCTCTGAGTTCATCTGCAGATATAGATGTTCTATGAAACCCTTGAAAATTTGTCGTCAATTTGTCCCTTAGGTTCTCCCATGAATATATTGATCCGGGCTTCAGCCTTGAGTACCACTCGAGAGCTTGATGCTCAATTGCGGTGACAAAGGTCTTGGCCAATACAGTATCATCTCCTCCAGCAGACGCTACAGCAGCTTCAAATGACATCAAAAATTGCCTTGGGTCGGTTGAGCCATTGTACTTTGATAAAGAGATAGGCTTGTATTTTGCTGGCCATGGGGTCAACTGGAGGCCTTCTGACAAGGGAGAGTTCTTGTCGAATTTACTGACAAAAGGTGCAAATTTGCGGTATTCATTTCGAGGCCTATGATGGTCTTCGCCATTGTTGTTTGCTTCAAAGTCGGGAGTCACCCGGTATTGCTCTCTCTTTGCTTCGCTATTTTGCCCCGTGGCGCTTGTCATTTCATCGAGCTCTTTTTGGAGTTCGGCGACTGCCGCCTTTGCTTGTTCAATTTGCAGCCGGAGCCTTTCCTTCTCTCTGGCCCTCTCTTCGGAGATTATCTTCTCCTTTGTTAGCTTGAGTCTTTTTCCAAGTTGTTGCAAGTTGGAGAGCTGACGCAATTGCTTGTCAACTTCATCTTCCTCTGGATCACTTTCTTCAGGGTTGACTGTCGACGGTGGTTCCGCCCATTGCTTGCCGGCTTTTACCTGCTTCGACTTCTCTGCTTCTTCACTGAGAGTGAAGTCGATGGTGCTTTTAGCGGCGATAACCTCATCAGATGGCCGGATTCCGGCGGCCAAGCTTGCTTGCGCCGCGCCGGAGATTCGGTTGGCCTCGTCGGCCATTTGCCTTGCTTGAATGAATGCCCAGCGAATTTCTTCTTCCGAGAATGCCGGGTTGGGAGGGAGAATTTCTTCCTCTAAATCCGGCGGGTGGGAGCTGATGGTGGTTTTTGGACTAGGTGCTTTTTTCTTCCTTTGTGGCATCGCGGGTGGTATTTTCGAGCAACACACACGGTGGGCGCCAATGTTGGGAATTCTTCATTATCGCAACAAAGAATCCCGACACAAACAATCAAGAGACACTCAAGAGACAACGGAACAGCATTTCATTACAGGGGTGTGATCTCTCCTCTTCCGTCCCGTTCTACGGAGCCCGGTGGCGGGTATTTATAGGGGAGGCCAAGGGTCATTTTGACATGACCAAATTACCCTTGGCCACCTACTATATTCGCGGAATATTCTGTACAACATTGTCAAAAGGGTACAAACGACATTTCCGTATAGCGACGGAAACCCTAACTAGGTGACGTCATTCGCCAGCCCGATCCTTGGACGTTGTCGTGCCGAGCTTCATCTCCTTCAGGGACTGCCGCCATTTGAGGACGCCATTCCTAGTCGCCGCCAATTCATCGCCAGCGGTCGAGTCTTGTTGAACAATATCGGCGACCCGTAACGGCGGCACCCAGGGTTGCCGATAATTTGTCGGCGAAGCAATTAATGTCGGCAGCTAGGTTACCTGCAGCCAAAAAACCAAAGGCAGAAAGGGGGTGTCGTTATTATCGTAAACACCGATCCCCAACAATAATCTATATTGAATATGAGGAGAACCTAAACAAGAATTATTATCTTACTTGGCGCAGAGTTTGTTCATCCTTATAATACCACCTCAAGAAGTCCTTCACACAGAAAATGCTACCGCTGCTCAACGCCTTGTGGAAGACGCCATCCTTTGAAATCTTCTTCAGGCGCCACACATGATCATTCAACAGCGGAATGTCATGCTTTTTGGATCCTACAAGAAACAGATCATATTAGATTGATCAGTTGCGCAGCAAGTGCAATTCTAAAGGTAGCGTAAGTTCAAAATTGAAATTCATGACTACCTTCTCCTCGACGATCCTTGACAATGAAAGGCTCAGTTATGCCTTCTAGGACCCGTTCACCGAGATTGTCATCAACCATTACCCCAAGCCTGAACTTGCCACTCCTAACGAACTTGGAATTATCATTTAAAGTAACTCCATGGAGTAATGCCTCACCATTTTTCAGTCTGAGTTCTGAAACACCTGTCAGGACCGCCCCAATGTTGTCTCGTGGCAGTATTATACAGTTCCTGAACTCCTCTGAAGTCCAGCATTCTTGATTATGTTTATTGAAGTCTCCATCAAGAACAACAACTTTTATTTTAGCAGAGAGAATATGATGATGAAGATCTGTCCCTTCACTCCCTCTCTGGTCATTTACCACCATACGTATCTTGATGGGCTCTCCATTCGTTGCATAGATGACCTTCTTTGTGAAAACTTCGCCATCCAGGCCATCCATGAAGCTAAGCCTGTATCTTGGAGGCCGGTTCTGATCAACAAGCGTTCTGCACAAACTGTGTATAATGGAAGACAACATAACCAAAATTACCACACTATAATGAATTGAAATCAAACAAGAAGAGTGGTGATGATAGAAACCTTGGAGCACGGCTTAAGAAGCTCATGATTGCTTTGGTAACGTCTTCTGTTATCTGTCGAATGGAGGACGAAAATGTTACTGAAAAACTGGGACTAAAAGTTGAAGGATGAGATAGTTTTTGATTCTTCCACGTCACAGGAAAAGTTAGTAGCGCCCAATAATCTGCCACATCACAGCTGGGGGCATTTCCATCCAGATCCTAATCCTATTTCCTAGGAAGAATCCTAATGGGACAGTGACCATACAAATAGTGGTGATGCTAGGTATACTTAGAATGTTGTTTTATCGAGAGACAATCCTACTATGGTTGCTCTTGATGATGCTATCAGCCAAATATGACAACACCAGGATCCAGATCCTGAAAACTTTGACAAGAATTTTTTTTTTCTTCTTTACAAATTCGAGTTCAACTATTCTAAGATCATATTTTTTTCATAAATAGTCTTTTTACTTTCCCTTTCTGCTAGTTTCACTCAAATTCACCTTGGGTTTCATACTATAAACAGGACATAAGATTTCTTAGCAGTTGGATACTTTAACAGAATCTCACCCAAGACCACCCCTATCGCAGACATATGACAAATGGGAAAAACCAAAACTACTAGTACGGTTTTTCAGTTGTCAAACATGCCACAGAGAATGTAGCGGATAATTACCCGGGCGACGGCGGACTGGACTGCGGCATCCACGCTGACCTGAACGGACTGCACGCAGCTGGCGGCGAGCTCCTGCAGGTGCCTGCATCCCCTGATCTCCCTGCAAGTCCAAGATTCCATCTTTCACTATCTAGGCGGCGACGAATTAAGCCCGAACCGAAAAGTGTAGCGAGAGGCACTCACAGGTCGAAGGACCGGCACCGCTTCTTCATCACCGACGACGGCGACGGCGGCCCGCCGCCGCTTCCTCCTCCGCCAGCACCACCGCCCTCCTCGAGCGCCCGCTTCATCGGCGGCATGGTGCCCTGCAGCGCAGCGCGTTCGTGCACTGTTGCTGGTCAACGGTCGGCGAGTCAACGGGCTCCGGCGGTGGTCAGGCCGCGACGTGCCGCTTGATTGCCGGACTGGCTGCTCGCTTGCTTCGGAGGAGTGGTGGGTGGCTCGACGGCACAGCACCACGCCGGCGCATATATATAGATACACATCGGCATCGGCCGGAAATGTTGCGCGCTCTTCCTCGACCAGCCACCTGGACCAAGGCTTCCGGGAAAGGACGCGGTTGTGAAGTGCGGAGCCGCGGGGGCGCCGCGTAATCGCGGGGGGACGCGGCCCGAGTCGCCCCGACGACCCCCTCGACGGTCGCCGGGCAGTGGAGTAGTACTACGGGCGTGGCGTGGAGCTGGATGACTGACTGGGGCGCTCTCTCTGCTCCTTTGTCGTCTTCTGGCTTTGGGAGCGGGCGGTCGCGCCCAATACCCAAACAAAGTGTGGGGTGCTGTGTTAAAACCGTTACAAAAATTCATCTTACACATCAAGATTGAAAAAAAAAATCTTCTTTGCACTGCGTTATGACGTAAATCTATTTCACAACGATATGGTTACACATCATGAAATGGTCAGATTCAACGTGGGTGTCCATTGGGGGGAAAAAAAGAATGAACGTGGGTGTGTATGTACTCACTATTTACCACGGTGCATGGCGTTTTGTGTGCATACGTACGTGTTATGTCGCTGATAAGCCATTAAACAAAACAAGGGTGCCGTATTCTGGTCATTAAAATGGCATGGGAGCGCCTTTTTTTCTTCTTCACCTTTGGGTTTTACCCGAGAGAGATTTCCTTTCAAGCCATGAAAAACTTCCCCTGTCCCTTCTATGCCATTGAAAACTTCGTTATCTCTTACATGCCATTGTCTTTAAACTTTTGTTCCTTCCACGCCATTGTCTTCATATTTTTTATTTCCTTTATACGTTAATCTCTAAACTCCTCAGTTCTAAGCCGCTAAAAAATCATGTCGGCTTTTCTAATGGTGCATCAAGTTCAAGGGCAACTATTTGAATTGGAAGAACTCCAAACAGCTTGGTAAAATTTTAACTAAAATTCTTCCTATAAACCAAGTTAGAAACTTAATTTGAATTTTTAGGGCATCTAAACATTTTCTAAAATTCTAGTAAAAATCATCTAAATTCACATGATCTTGTCCACTAAATATTTAGGTAATTTTTATTAGAATTTTATGAAATTTTTAAATGTCGTAAACATTCAAAGTAAGTTTCAAACTAATCTTTTGGAAAGAATTTTATTTGGACTTTTACTAATTTTTATGGTGTTCTTCAAATTTATAGGTAATTTTTACTGTAATTTTATAAATAAATTAAGAAACCATTAAATTTAAATTAAGTTATAAATTAGCTTTATTGGAAGAATTTTAGTTCAAAATTTACTGAACTGTTTGGATTTGTTCCAGTTTAAATGGTTGACTCTAAACTTGATGTACCACCAAAAAATCAGCATGATTTTTAGAGGCTTAGAACTGAGGATTTTGAGATTAAAGTATAGAGGAAATTAAAAATATGAAGATAATGGCATGGAAGAGATAAAAGTTTAAGGACAATGGCATGGAAGTGATAATGAAGTTTTCGATGGCATGATGGCATGGAAAGGATTATTTTCAGGCACTTGACAAGTAGCACCTGACGTTATCTTCTTTAAGTCAAGACAAAATGATCCACCCCTTTTATTGAAAGCGATGCAACAGAGTTTACATCTCACTGGGTTACTAGCATTCACGACAAGCTCAACAAAAGCATCAAACAACAGATAGTTACAGGAACTGGCACCCTGTTAAGCTCTCCACCCTCATCATGTGGGATTTCTTCAGCAGAATTGTTTAACTAACTGAGAAAGAGCGAGATAGTATTTACTTGTGTCCTCATGAATATATCACCTTAGTAATACTTCAATTAATGCTATCACACATACAATTCATCGGCTGAACAATTACCCTTTGTTACCTCCTTTGAGCTAAATGCGACGTTGTGCTCACAAAGAAAAAAAAAAAGCGACCATGTGAGCAGCCAAGCCCAGCAAGTCGGCTCCACTGTCTCCATGGCGGTGGAGGCGTCATCACTGGTCGAGCATGTGCGCGGTGCTGCTGCTGGGCATTCTGGCGGCGAGGCAGAGAAGCTGCCACGGCTCGAGCTGCTGGTTGTCTTCTTCTTGTGGCTCCTCTTGAATGTCCATGGAGACGCCGCTGAACTCCTCGACGACTCGGAGCACTTCGTTAACGGACTGCAGCCGGTCGCTGAGCTCCGCGGCGCGGGCGCGGAGCACCGAGTTCTCCCCATCGACGCGGGCGTACTGCGCCTCGATGTCCATGGCGCAGGCCCCCACACGCGCGTTCTCGGCGAGCAGCCACGCCACCGCCTGCTCCAGATTGTCCTGGTCCTGCTGCTCCTGCAGCGCCTCCTCCTCCTCCTCCAGGTCATCCAGGTGCTGCTGCTGCTCCTCCAGTTGCGCTGCCTCCTGCTCCTGCTCATCCAGGTGCGGCAACGGCGCCGCCTCCTGCTCCTGCTCATCCAGGTGCGGCAACGGCGCCGCCTCCTGCACCACCCCGTCTGGGTGCTGCTGCTCCTGCAAAACGGAGGGGAAGAAATTAAAATTCGTACCCATATATTTGAAGGAGATGATTGATGGTATTGGTGAAAGAATATCGGGAGGGTAGAGTGTTACAAATGAACGAGTAAAATTCACCTCTAGTTTAGTGGGTTTTAAAAGGGCTCTGTTTTTTCTTTTTCTTTTTCTTTTTTTGTGGTGGGGGTGGGGGTGGGGGTGGGGGGGGGGGGGGGGGGGGGGGGATCCCATTTTACTCTTCCAAACAATCCCATTTGCCCGTTTGCCCTTCGACAAAATCTTGATTCAATTTACTTTGGTGTTGTTGAGTTTAAAGCTAATCTAGCAGTAGCTTAACAGTATAAGTACAAAAATGCATGAACAATACCAATAAAAATTTCCTAACACTTTTTGTAACATAGGATATGATGTCATTTACCAGCATGCAAAATTTCAGGTACACTGCACCAAGTTTGAGAGAGTAAATTAAAGCATGATTTTCTTCAGATGGTCAAACAGATAAAGTAAATTGTTAAGAGAGAGTAAATACTTTTTTCGATTTCTTTCAATCCAGGCTAAACTGGCACACTTACTTCATTTTGTGCCAGTCCCGCAGACTCCAGCCTCACTGACTCGTGCTGCCTGGAAGGACTGCCTGAACTAACCAGTTGATTATCAGGGAGACAAACATTTCCATCTGCCAAAGCAAATTATTGTCAGTTGACTCCATTAATTTTGTGAGATCAATTAAAAAATGTCGATTAGATTACAGAAATGTTCAGAGTATTACTCGCTTCAGCACTAGGTCCCTGCATAGGGTTAGTGTGCTCATGCTCCACAATGCTCAGTCCAAGTAAAATGTCCTGATTGATTGGTCTTGGTTTGCCACTATCCATTTCATAATCATGCTGATCGTAGGTCATATTTTAATACGCAACTTTGCTCCATTTTACCACCATGTCCTGCAGTTAATCTTGATAAGAATACATTCCTGCGAACATGGACATGCACTTTTCGTTGCAGCGAAGAGAAACTAATATCCTTGTCCATATAGAATACCATCAATCACTACATCGGAACTTCATGTGCCCTTATTATACGAGCATATTGTGCAACACATAGAGATAAATAAGTTGTCTTGTATTTCCAATTGCTCAGTAATGTGTCTGTTGTCTTATATATGTTGTTTAGACCAAATATGGGTTTCTAATTAGAAGACTTCAAGAGTTTTTTGGTCTCTAATAAACGCTCCACAGTCCAAACTAAACCTAACTCTGCAGAATTTCTCTCTAATGCACTGCATTATTGTGTGAAAAAAGATTTCAGAATGCACAGCCTGCAATTCAGAAACTTGAAGTAAAATATCATTACCAGTAGCAGGTTAGTACCTTGTTATGCTTTTCAAGATCATCAAAGGGGGTGTAATTATCACCAAATTTTGCTCCAACTATCTGGCAGACAGAGTTGAAGAACAGCATAACACTCTTGCCTTCAACGATAAAAGAGTAAATCTCTGTTCCAGGACAATACTTCTTCGCATGCTCAACAATAGTAGTCCAAACGGACTCATTGGCCCTGATGAGAATCTAAGTACGTGGTGAAATCAACTAGTTATATTAAGAAATATTCAAATTTAAAAAAGGTACACAAAGGAACTTTTGTCTTACTTTGCGTAAAGCTTGCTCATCCTTATAATACAGCCTCAGGAAGTCCTTCACAAGAAGAATGCCAGAACCTTTCAATGCAACATGGGATGCACCATTCTTTGAGATCTTGTTCAGGCGCCAGACATCATCATTCAACAATGGAATATCATGCTTTTCAAATCCTAAAAGAAAAATACGAGACGAGACCAATCAATGTTTTTGAGAGTGCAGTTTTCAAGGTGACTTAAGTCCAAATATCAGATTTGTGACTACCTTCCCCACGTCGATCCTTGACAATGAAAGGTTCAGTTATGCCTTCTTGGACCCGCTCACCAAGATTGTCGACAACTGTCACCCCAAGTCTGAACTTGCCACTCCTCATGAACTTGGAATTATCAAGAAAAGTAAAGCCACATAGATAAGCCTCACCATTTGTCAGGCTAATCTCAGGATCTCCTGTCAGGAGTGCTGCAACCTTGTCTCGTGGACGAACAATGGATTTACTGAACTCCTCCCGCGTCCAGCATTCCTGATTATGCCTATTGAAGTCGCCGTCGAGTACAACAACTCTGATTTTAGCAGAAAGAAAATGAGGATCAATTTCTTCCTGGTGGATTGCTGTCATACGTATCTTGAGAGGCTCCTCATTTCTGTCGCAGATGACTCTCCTTGTGAAAATTTTAGTTGCCAGGCCATTCATGAATTTGAGCTTGTATCTCGGAGGACAGTTCTCATCAATTACTGTGTTGCAAAAACTGTGCAACAGAAAAAATTTAGCAAGGTGAACACAACCATTGGATACACCAGAGAGGAAAATTTGCAATTCAACGTTCAACATTGTGAAAGTAATTAATACTGATAACATGAAGAGAAGATGCTACCTGGGAGCACGGCTGAAGAAGCTCGTAAGTACTTTCGTAACTGCTTTTTCTACCATCTGTCAAAAGGAAAAAGAAATAGGGTAACTCTACTATTGAAATCCGAGATGAACAGATGTTACATAAAGGTCCTGGAAGTTGAAGTTCTTATACAAATGGAAAGATCATGACTCATGAATGGTGAGTAATCTATTCGACTGTTCATTCTTTTATTGACAAAAATAAAGAAAAAACTTGCTTGGTTGCTTAACCAGAAGGCAGATCACAATCAAGCATCATTAGCTCAAGTACTCTGTTCCACAAAACATATATGATCTTGGTCCTGCTAAAAAAGATGCAATACTTGCAATACCAATGGTCAAACAGTGGGAACGCCACAACCCAAAAAGACAGGGAGTAGGATCTTGATCCTGACAACTTTGCTTCAATAGTAAAGTTACCCTCGTCTTTTATCGAATTGTGGTTGCAGACATTCCATAGAGCTTCGCAAACGTGAATTAAGAAAAAGTTCATCTTTGCCCTTTTCACCACCAATAGTTCATTTTACTGATGCAAAGAGGAAGAGCGATGGGATGGTGATTACCGGAGGGACGACGGACTCGAGCGCGGCCTCCAGAGCTATCTGCATTTTCCTTCCCTCTCTGTCCTCCCTGCAGGTTCAAGATTTGATCTTTCATCAGCGCCCCCCTGTGGACGTGCGGCTGGCGCCGACGCCGGAGAAGATGAGGGGAAATCGCAAAAGGCGAGAGAAACTCACCGGTCGAGCTGCCGGGACCGCTTCTTCTTCACGGCCGGCGCCGACGACGGCCCAGCGCCTCCGCCCGCACCTCCGCCTACTGTCTCCTTGCGCTCTCGCTTCTTCGGCGCCATGGGGTCAACGCTCCGGCGGGTCTGTTAGTGACTAGGAGGGGAGTGAGCGAGTAGCTCGAGAGAGCACGGCGCCGGCGTTTATATGGAAGCATCGATGGATTTAGTGGGCGTGGAGCAGAGGAGTGAGGGAAAAGCAGCGTGTCGCCTCTACAGTTCATACCCAAGGGATTTTTCCGAGAAAAGTGCAACGAGAGAGAAGAATTCGCCACCAGCAGAGCCGCGCGGCGCCGCCTCATTGCGTGGGACCCGGCGAGCCCAGGTGGCCGGTGGGAGGGGGAGGCTGAGGACGGGAGCGTGGACCTGGCTCCGTCGTACTATCCAGCTTTGGTTAGCCGACTTCCTTTTTTCGAATTTTGTATGCTTTGTGATGTGGTAAATGGTACTAGTAGTATACTATAAGTATGCTAATAGGCTAACTTTATAAATTTCCCACATCTGGTGGTATTAGCAACAAACTTGTTGAAAAGGTTTGGAAAAGCCAATTACCACTGAAAATTAGAATCTTCTTGCGGCAAGTATAGTACTAAACAGCAACTGAAACATAACTACTGGAAGGGGTCGGAGTTCTGTACTTTTATTCAATACTAGTTCGGTGCCCGTGCTTCGCCACGGAATAACTACATATACGAAGTTTCGTAGTATAATTTAGAAGATGGCAACTCTAGGATGGAAAATTTCAGTCCGTTTCTCGGCTTACCATTTTGCTTCAAGAACAAAAACTTGACATTACACTAATAATAGATAAGCATACAGATCACAAATCTATATGTAGACATATACAATTCATGTCTGCATGATCATAAAATCCCACGCTGTACTTTCTAATGACATTCAGACCCTAACTATTGTTCTTCATAGATGAATCATGATCTAACTTGAAACACATCCTATTTCCAGATGGATTGGTAAGTGGTATGGATTGTCCAATCCACTGAATCGCAAAAGCTTGAAGGAGTACAAGCCACCGTATGTTCATGGTCGAGCCAAAAGTTGCTCACTACTGCTTTTGCGGAGTACGTTTCACAATTGGTGCAAGAAACAAAACTGTTGCTCAGCAGTGTCACACAAAAAGCATGGTCACTAAGTCAGGAAGGGATCACCAAACTAACCACACAACTGCATGTGTGCAGAGCTCACTCAAATTGCTATCCAACAGGTAGCCCAGTGCTTCTTTTTATGCCTCAGCTTGCCAACCGAACCTCCGGCAATTTCAGATGTAGTGCATCCAGCTGGAACATAGTGTTGACATCATATTTTAGTGGATTCATATGCTGGGCGAACCTATATAATATATCTGCAATTATGTAGTTTCTCTGTAGAGAGACCAAGGTCCAGCCATGCTAAATAGCCAGTTTTCTCCGACGTAATCAAGCCACGCAAAGATGAAAATGAACAAAGCAATTATCAGTCTGTATGTGTGTTCAGGTGCTGTAAAGATTAACAGCAAACTGAAAAGTAAGAAAAAACCAAGGTCCAGGTGCTGGGTGTTGTATTTCCTGCTTTATCAATGAAATGGGCACAATCTCGTGCCGATTCGTTCAAAAAAAAGAAACAATGAAGAGGCATAGCTTAGAAAAAAAAATGGAGTATGGGTAATTAACTAAAGATGAAACAATCTTATCCTAGTCTATGATGGAAAAGGTAACTGACCTGCAAATTAAAATGTATATATATAAGCTCAAGCAGCCCAATCCTGTGATCAAATACAACCCTTAACAAATCGAAGGTAAAAGGTTATAAGCATGTAAATGCATATTGTATTCTCCAAAGATGCTGTACAAAGAGATTGAAACAGAAAATTACCAAAACGGATTGGCCTGCATGAATAAAAGAGAAGGTACCCTACAAAACACCTAAGAATAATGGAAAGTAAACACCATTGGCCAGAGAGACATACATAAAGAAAAAAATACATGTAAATTGTTATATTGTTAATAGCAATTATAACAACAGAACTGGCTCACAAAATCACCACTAATGGCTGCTCCTTGCAACTGTTTTGTGTACATTCTGCATTGAGGAAAAACAATGACAATCCCCGTACACTGAGATCTAAAGTGGAATCAGAGAAGATATTTAGGGATCACCTAATAAGTAAAGATTAAAAGCAAAACGCAGGGCGCCACACAATGTTACCTCATATGATGTTCCCAGGCAGAATCAAATGCCTCTTCATAGCTACATTGCTCTGGTGGTTCATCTGACTTCAGCAGCAGCAATATTAGTCTCTGGTGCTGGCTTAAGTAATCTGTGAAGCAGAGAAAACATTTCTGGATAAATTCACGGAGCAATAATTATAGCCAAGTAGAAGGACCATCAGCAAAGTTAGGGGCGCCATGTTCAATGACCCATGGACTCGAGCTGAAACTTTGACATGGAATTTTCCACCTCAGAATTCAACCCGGAGTGTTTTCCTTTCCTCGATTGGTTTCAACGGAAGCGTCTTTATATGGATAACATATCCCTGGTGGCTGGTGCAAGTGAAAAGGAACAAAATATAATTATTTCCACATGTGAAGAGCGAATCCTGAAGAACAACTTCCATTCTTGATTTTGCACATGCAGTACCACTGATATAGAACAATCGATCTAGCTATATCTTGGTTATAAACAAATGTGAGACTCGTAATATGCCACAAATTTCAAATCAATTACTCTTTGGAGCACATGTTAACGAATCAGATTATTATTTTAAAGAAGGGGGAGCATAGTGAGATCTAAACGCTGACGAAGGGAAAAAAAAAGGGGGGGGGGGGGGGGGGGGGGGGGGGGGGGGGGGGAGCACAGTGAGATCCTACCTGCAGATGCCTGAAGACCCCATCTAGTTTTGCAGGTGGCGTCGGTCTTCCACATCGTGATCTTGTCGCCTTTCATTAGGTCAGAGATAGGATTCGGTTTGGGGCTGGGTCGACCTTGGGAAGGAGTGCAGGGCAAGGTGAAGCGGACCGAAGGCAGCGCGGAGTGCGCGGCGTACGCTGTCTCTCAACCACAGGTGCGACTGAGCAGGGCACGGTGGAACAGGGCGGCCGGGAGCGCAACGCCGGCAGGAACGATGTGGTTGACGGCGGGAGAAAGTAGGAGCTCGGGGGCGGCGCGGGGGCTGGGGATGGACGCCGCTTGGGAATCGCTGGCGTGGGGCGAGATCACCAGCTCACCGCGCTGCGGGGTCGCTGGTCGGGCCGGCAGGGGGCGTCGGTGAGGGACAGAGGCGATGGGAGGAAGATTCGGGAAAGGAGGCTTCGCGAATGCGTGTGCTGCTCAGGTACTTCCGCGCGAATGGATCGGGAAGGATCGACAAGCGATCGCGCCGTGGGCCCCACCTGTCGGCACGCTTCGGTAGCGGAAGGGGGGGCGACGGACGACGACGACGGACGACCGCATCACCGACTCCCTTTTTTAAGAGGAGTAAAGAAAACTGAAACATAGCGATTGTTTTGGCCGGAAAAGCCAACCGTTCTCGACTGATGAACTTTTGAATGAGTGTTCCTACCAAATTTGGCATTAGTTTTTAATTAGGAATCTTTGTATTTGCAGGTTTAAGCTGGGTGTTACGGAATATGAGGAAGAAGATGAACATACAAATTTCCTTCTTAAACCTGCCAATTGATGAGTTTTTAGCTATTGATGGTCAAAGTTAAAATATACTAACTTATTCCGTCAAAATAATAATAATAACTTGACAAAACTAAAACTACCTATTATTGGATAGTGGGACTACGCTTTGCACCTTTCACACACGTGCACGGTATTCTGTGTTGTCTGTTCCATCGGCCATCTCCAGTTATCTGGGATTCTACATGACATCCATTCAGAAGTTCATCTTGAAGCAGGAATGAAACAGCAGAACTCATTTACAATGCATTTGATTTCTTCCGAAAACTTGGAGCTAATAGCATTACAAGCACGCTATTTATGGTAATATTACAGACCAGTCTTAACAAATATGCGCATTGTTGGTATGGAACTGTAGATTGATGTCATACATACAGCAACGTATATGTGTACAGATCAAAACAGTTAACATATTGCCCGAAAAAAAAAAGTGAACATAAGGTACCATGTACATGCAGACTGTTACAACAAAAGAATATGAATAGATATTTCTTTTTTTAAAAGAATATGGATAGATGGTATCTATATCATCTACAGTTCATTACTTTTTCTTCTTATTTTTTTTGGAATCTACAGTTCATTGCTTCTATGGGCTTCAGAAAACCCAATATTTGTGTTCAAGCATGAGCCTTGCTCCTGCAAGCCCTTAGCATAGCAATGCACTTCATAAGCGTGGTCAGTTTGATCCACCTACGACTGGAGACTAGCCTCGTCGAGCTGCAACCAGCATCAGCAGGTGAATTGCTAATATTAGGTGCAGAGAAGTGAGCAATGCCGTCAACGAGGAAGTTTTCCCACAGCTGACTCTGCTCCCAGTTTAAAATCTCTTGGATTTCGCTTTCTCTGAAGCTGTTCTCTGTCAATAAACCAGAAGCTTGCATGTTGAAAGAAAAGGGAGGTGCGCACTGAGAATCTGTAAAGAAAACAATATTGACAAAGTGAAAAATCTGAAAAGGAAACAATGTTGAACATATACAGAAGAGAATGATATGATGATATCATGGAGCGCGTAGCACATACCATAATTTGTGAAAGACATCGTATAACTTCCCTGGTCCAGTGTCAAGGCTCCATGATCAAGTGCTATTGATCCTATAATTTCATTTTCTGCAGTAGCTGGGCACTGGAGTGTCACTGAACCTCTAATGCAAATTGCATCAGGAGATTCATGCTGCAGTTCAGTAGCAGAGTCCAGCTGGATATCGATGTCAAAAGACGGCTCCTGTCAGAGTGATTCAGTCAGTGCTATAGATTCGTTGGTAATCATTTATCAATGCAACTTCGTTTGGATAATAAGTCATATAACTTTCAGGTGTAGCTTATCTGACTTCTAACTTCTCAGGTGGCAAGTTGTTTGTCTGAATTGTTAACCAGGTCCATTTCACTCCAAACTATAGCAGTACGAATAATGTGTATTTTTTTAATAAGGACATAATGTGTTACTTACATCATTGTTATCATGTGTAGAAGGTAAGGGCCTCCCTCTCACAGATCCAATCCTTTTGAATGTGCACTCTTGGGAATGACTATCAGAAAATTCATTGTCCTTTGAACTGTCTTGTTGGTCGGTTTCATGAATAACTTTATCTGGAAAACTAATACTATTATGAGAATGGACACCAATTTAGTACAACTCAATTAACTAGAAATAGGAAAACGTATGAAATATGACCTGTAGGTTCAGTAAATCTAGTCCTTGCCATGATTGATTCCTGGAAAGCACTGTGGTTTATTGGTCTTGGTTTTCTATTGTACATTTCGTAATCAGGTTCATTGTACGTCATACATTCATACGCATCCTTGCTCCATTCTTCCAGTAGGGCCTTCAATTGTAAAGTAAACAAAATTGTCTTCACTCATAACAAAGAAAAGAAAACCCAAGAATTTATCATTCATCCACAAATAGAAATCAAGAATTTGTCACCTCCGAATTCTTTCCTTTTTTTAATTTGTTAAGTGGTTTATTTTGAAATGTATGTCCTCGTCTGCTAAGCTAATACCAAGCAATACATCGAAATAAATGTTGTTTTAGATTCTCAGTTGCCCACATTATTTTTGTTGTCATTTTCGTGCCCCATCATATTCATATTCTTTTAGGTGAGAAAAAGAGTGTATTCTCCAAAGGAACAACTATTTATTAATAACTTTTATCAAGTAAATTGTATCGTTTTTGTAAAAACAACAGAAATTTTAGAATACATGCTTCTTTTTTGTGAAACAGAATACATGCTTCTCCACCAACAGAAATATCTTTCAGCCATAAGTGACATGTGACATGCCTCAGAAATACCTAAAAGTAATAGATATTGCATGAAGTGTCAGAAATACCTTCTGAGGCATATCAAGATCACCGAAAGCAATATATTCGTCAGCTATTGTTGCTCCAACAATCTCACCAACAGAACTGAAGAACAACCTAATATCCTTGTCTTCTACAAAGTGGGAGTAAAGGGCGCCCCCAGGATCACACTTCTTAGCATGATCAACAATACTTGTCCAGACTGACTGTGATGCTTTGCTGAGAATCTAGATATATAAAGGAAGGTAAATAGCCTGTAATGACTGATGACGAAAAAGACCCAAGTAAACAAAAAGGTATAAAATGATTTTTTTCCTTACATCACGCAGGGCTTTTGCATCTTTATAATACATCCTCAAGAAGTGCTTAACTGTAGGAATGCCACTCCCTTCCAACGCCTTATGGAAGACACCGTTCTTTGCAATCTTTTTTAGGCGAAATACTTCATCATCTAAACTTGGAATGTCACATTTTTTGTATCCTGCAAGAAAGATTGAGAACAGAATGACACCTCAAATATAAGGTAATGTAAGTACAAAATCATTAGTTTGAGGTCTACCTTCTCCACGGCGGTCCTTCACAATGAAGGGTTCAGTTATACCTTCTTGGACTCGTTCACCAAAATCATCAATAAGCATTACACCAAGCCTAAACTTGCCACTCCTTGTGAAGCTGGAGTTATCAATGAAACTAATGTTTTCAAGATTTGCCTCACCATTTTTCAGTTTCAGTTCAAGATCTCCAGTATGAACCACCCCAACTTTGTCACGAGGGCGTACAATATGGTTCCTGAACTCCTCTGATGTCCAGCCCTCGTGATTATCAGCATTGAAGTCACCATCAAGAACTACAATCTTGACTTTGGTGGAAAGAATGCGGGGACAATCGAAGCCTTGCTGATTGTTTACAGCGATTCGTATCTTGATGAAACCACCATCAGTTGCCCGGATCTCCCTCTTTGTAAAAATTTCATCACTCAAGCTATTCACAAAGCTGAGTTTGTAAGATGGAGACGGGTTCTGTACAACTCTTGCTCTGCATAAACATTCCAGATATTGATTTGTTAAGGTTTGCAAGAGACAATCATGAATTTAAGCAAGCAGCTTATAGAAGCTTGCTGCCAAAACATTACCCAGGAACACGGTTGAAGTTGAAGAAGCTTGTAAGTACTTTTGTTACCTCTTCAGGTATCTGGGAAATGAAAGAAGAAAAATGCAAGGGGTCAACAATTCCGCATAGCAGAATAACCATCACAACACTATTCACTGTTACAAAAACTGAGGTAGCTTAACAGAACTATTCAGAAATGGAAGTACTAATTTGCCGTACAAAGGATATATGGGTGGGTGACTACAAATCCAGCATCAATGATTGAATAAGTTTGTGGGACGACATTATCCTCACTATCAACCCAAAACATAGATTTTTTCTCTGATAGTGACAAAAAATGAAATGTTTTACACGTGGGATGTATTTTCCTAGACAAATCTACTTATTAAACACAGTACTTGTGTGGCAGATCTAAACATTGCAACTAATATCCTAATATTTGGTTTTAAAAAAATCCTAATATTTTGTGAAAGAAATTTCCGTACGGAGCACAATACCACTAGTATTATATAGTCGTGCACTGCCACCAATTTCACAGTTCCAAGTTTTTTCTTCTTCCTGAAATACCATAATCAATAACATTTGTGGTACTAGGAGTGGTAAGAAAATTAATCTGGATCGTCAGATTCAAAATATTACAATCATCTACTAGTGATATTGTGTATCATAAAACTCCTCCGCGTCTATATATCCTTAAAAAAGCAAAAGTTGTGTTCATATGTTTTACCCGGCTAATGGCAGCCTCGATCTTTTCCCCATAGCTAGTAGCGAGCTCCTGGAGGTGCCTGCATCCCCTAATCTCACTGCAGAATACAAACAGACAAAATAGCTCTGTGGTAAGAAAAAATAAAACAGAAAACACACTTCAAACTGGGAATAAAAAGTGATTCCAATTAAGCAATCAAATGATTTACTAATAATTCCTCTCATGCCGTATTTCGAGAAATGGCGGCAAGAGAACAGAGTAGGGAGAAAGAAACCAGGGAAGGAGGAGGCTAGCTATTAATATTACTCACGGGTCGAACGACCGGCACCGCTTCTTCAGTAGCGGCGCCGGCAGCTGGCCTCCTTCTCCTCCTCCTCTTCGGCCGACGCCGCCTCCGCGCTCACGCTGCCGCTTCGGCCGCATGAGACGCCGGCTGCAGCTCCGCCTCCTCCGTCCTAGCTCGGAGGGTCAGAGAGAGCTTGCTTCAGTCTACGCTTTCGCTGCCGCTCGTTTGCTTGTGAGTTGCTCTGCTGCTTCCGGTCATATATAGGCCGTGGAAGAGAGCAGAGGAAATTTGCCGTAGTTTTCTTCAGTACTGTAAGACTGACTCCAACAGTGAGAGGCAACCCTATTTTTGCCTCTCCTTCTGCTACTGTACACCATGTATTTGTCTCTAACAGAGGTTGCAAAAACGGTAGGCAAATTGCATTGGAGGAGAGAGACGATGCAATATTGCACTCCCTCTCTCCTCAAAGGCATTTCGATGGCGTGACGCACGGGCCGCGTCGGCGCCCAGGCCGCGACGGCGCGGCACAGGGCGGAGGCGGTGGAGGTCGGCTGGGAGGCGACGGCGCAGAGGCGGGTGGTGCGCTAGATGCCGCACACAAACTCGTTCCAATCCTCTTCCCTTCCTTCAGTTGGACAAGCCGTTCGCCCTGCTTTTTCTTTCTCGCCAGGCCACCACCATTGCCGCCCCCGAGTGAGCTCCCCGCCCGACGCCGTCAAGCCATCCCGGGACGAGTTCCCTCAGCCAAAAGTTACGCAAGGCCTTCCTCTAGCTCACCCCCTCCTCCAGTTCCAATCTCTCCCACCCTACCGTGAGATCGACGGAGGATTTCATCCATGGTCGCCGGTTGAGCAAGCTCGATGCCGCCGTCGATTCCCCTCCGTACGATGAGCCCCAAGTCAATTCATCGCGCGTGTAGCTTCCTCACTCACTTGCGCACGTTCCTAACATGTTCTTGTCCAGCCCCCTTCGCCGAGCTCGCCGGAACCCGGCGTTCTTCCTCGCCACCGTCCGCCGCACCACCGCTCCTCCCACGAACTGCTGCTTCCGCCACTCTCCGATGTCCAAACGTACCACGGTGAGGTTCCCCTTGCAGTCGCGAACCTCGTGCTCACGCCCCCTCGCCCCTCTTCCACTCCGGCGGCCGCAACACCGCCGCGCCATTGCCGCCGCCGCCACCTCTCGCCGCCGGCACTTCGCCTGTGCGGGCGCACGTGAACCTGCTATCACCGCGTGCTCGCCGTCGCATGCTGGACACGGCGCTCCCCATCGTTTTCCCTACCTCGCCGCCGTTTAGCCGGAACGCACTGCTTGCCGCCGCCGCGCTCGCCGCGAACGCGTCTGGCTGTGGTCGCGCTGCTGGAGTGCCTCGCCTTTCCGGGGCGAGCTCGGGGCCGGCGGCGACGCCCTCGCGCCCATGGCTGAAGGGGGAAGGCGCGCAGGTGCCTTTGCCGCGTGCCGCCGAAGAAGCAGTGGTGGGTGGCGACTCGGACGCACCGGTCCTCGACGTGGGCGCTGCTGGCCCCGTCCAGCACGGCCTTGGGCGCCCGCGCACGCGCCGGCGTTCGCGCCACGTCCGGCCGGCATCTCCCCGTTCACGGCGCTGTCGCGGTCCGTCCCCAGCGGCGGCGCGCTGGTCCGCTTCACCATGGGGCTCACTGTAATACCTAACTAATATCTGGAAGAATTGGAAGTGGAATCGGAGGAGAATATCTGGATCACATTAGCGAGTTCTTCTTCTCCCACAAGAACATGTTCAGGACCAGACTTTTTTACAAGCAAAACAGAATGTGAACTCTCCACGCAGGGAGCCAGCTATATGTATAACTATCCTGTGCGCCAGATAGCAAATACGCTTTTAACTATTACCATACGGCAAACGGTGAAGAAAAACAGTAACTATGTAAACTGTATGTTTTAACTAATGTAGAGCTTCCGATATGCATCCAACGGTAGCCGTAGCTTCAGGGATATGACAAACCCTCCCCCCTTGAAAATTCACTTGTCCTCAAGTGTGTGGATCATCACCCATCTCGGCGACTGACTTCCTGTGAAAAGAAGGAAATGTACTCTTGATAAAGCTAGTGTCTTCCCATGTTGCATCATCTGGAGGACAATTCTCCCACTGAATTAACCACTGGGTGATCATATCTTCATTCCTTGGAAGTGTTCTTGTATCCAGTACTGCCACAGGGTTGAGCTTAACATGACCATTGCTGTCAACCATTGGCAGATGAGGACTAGGAATAGCATTAGGTCCCACATGTTTCTTTAGCTGACTGACATGAAATACAGGATGTATTTTAGAGCCAAGTGGTAGTTGTAATTTATAAGCAACCTGGCCAATTTTCTCCAAGATCAAGAAAGGGCCATAAAATTTTGTAGTCAGCTTCAGAGAATTCCTAAGACCAAATGCCACCTGGCGATATGGTTGCATTTTAAGGTAGACCATATCACCAACAGAGAAAGTTCTTTCACTTCTTTTGAGATCAGCATATTTCTTCATTCTGGCTTGAGCTTGAGATAAATTTTCTTTCAACTTCACCAACATGTCCTTTTTCTGCTGAAGGAATTCAGTAGCTGGACAATCAGGACCAGGAATAGAGATTTCACTGATCATTGGAGGTGGAAATCCATATAAAGCTTGAAATGGGGTAATTTTGAGAGAGGAGTGATAATTTGTGTTATACCACCATTCAGCAAGAGGCAGCCATGAACACCATTTCTTGGGTTCCGCAAATGTCATGCATCTGAGATATGCCTCTAAGCATTGGTTCACTCTTTCAGTTTGTCCATCACTTTGAGGATGATAAGCTGAACTGAATCTTAAGGAGACTTTCAGTGATTTGAACAAAGCTTGCCAAAGGTCACTAGTAAAAATACGGTCTCTATCTGAAACTATAGCTTGAGGTAGGCCATGGAGTTTATATATGTTGTCAATAAACAGTTGGGCAACGCTTTGAGCAGTGAATGGATGGGATAAGGCTATAAAGTGAGAATATTTGGTTAGCCTATCTACAACCACAAGAATGACATCTTTACCTTGAGATTTTGGCAGTCCTTCCACAAAATCCATTGATAACTGTGACCAGGCCATATCAGGAATTGGAAGAGGCTGTAGAAGTCCAGGGTATTGACAGTGTTCACCCTTAGCCCTCTGACATACAGCACATTCAGAAACAAACTTTTCCACACTCTTTTTAATACCAGTCCAATGGAAGAGTTTCTTAACTCTTTGATAAGTAGCTCCCATTCCAGAATGTCCACCCACAGCAGAGGAGTGAAGAGCAGCAATAATCTTGTTTTGTGTTTCTGCCACAGGACCAAGATGAATTCTGCCCTTATATCTCAGAACACCAGCATGTAATGTATAGTGTGTAATAGAGTCAGGTGAAAGTGTGAGTTGTGCTATCATCTCCATGGAATGAGAGTCTTCCTCATAGGTCTTCAATACTTCAGAAATCCAACTAGGAATAATATTAGAGATTGCATAGCAATTATGACTTCTTCTTGACAATGCATCAGCAGCAATGTTTTCTTTACCTTTCTTGTATTCTATGGTGTAATCAAATTAGAGAAGCTTTATCATCAACTTATGTTGAATGCCTTCATGCAATTTTTGTTCTGCCATATATTGTAAGCTCTTCTGATCAGTTCTTATGATCAAGTGAGACCCCAAAAAATAATGTCTCCATTTCTTCAAAGCTTCTAAAATGGCTAGAGCTTCTTTGTCATAAGTTGATTGAGTAGCAGCTCTATTACTCAAGGCCTTGCTGAAATAAGCTAGGGGTTTCCCTTGTTGCATCAGGACAGCACCAATAGCATACCCAGAAGCATCAGTTTCTAACACAAAAGGTTGAGAGAAATCTGGTAGTGATAAAACTGGAGCAGATATTAGCTTATCTTTCACAGCTTGAAATGCTTTCGTTTGTATGTCAGTCCAATGAAAAGCATCCTTCTTGAGCATGTCATGTAGTGGCCTGCAGAGTATACCAAAATTTTTGACAAATCGTCTATAATATCCAGCCAATCCTAAGAATCCTCTCAATTGAGTAATGTTAGTAGGAATTGGCCAATCCCTGACTGCTTCAATTTTTGTAGGGTCAGTAGTGACTCCTTGTTGGGAAATGACATGACCAAGATAGTTAATTTGTTGGACAGCAAACACACACTTGCTTCGTTTAGCATATAATTTATTGGCTGCTAATGTTTGAAAAACAATTGTCAGATGCTGTTTATGCTCTTCCAAAGTTCTACTATACACCAGGATATCATCGAAGAATACCAATATGAATTTCCTGAGATGTGGTTCAAATATCTCATTCATAAGTGACTGGAATGTTGCAGGGGCATTAGTCAATCCGAAGGGCATGACAATAAACTCAAAATGACCAAAGTGAGTGCTAAAGGCTGTTTTGTGAATGTCATCTTCTTTCACCCTTACTTGATGGAATCCAGATCTCAGATCGAGGCTAGAGAAGAATTTAGCTCCAAACAATTCATCAAATAAGTCCTCAATGACTGGTATGGGAAATTTGTTCTTAACAGTCATGCCATTGAGATATCTGAAATCAACACAAAACCTCCAAGAGTTGTCTTTCTTTCTTACCAACATACCCGGAGATGAGTATGGGGATTCACTTGGTCTGATCAGGCCAGCTAGAAGCATTTGTTTGATCAATTTTTCTACTTCATCTTTCTGATGTTTGGGCATTCTATATGGCCTGAGATTAGGGGGAGCAGCTTCAGATTTCAGAGGAATGCCATGATCACATTTTCTCTTTGGTGGTAATTCAGTAGGTTCATTGAAAACCTGAGAATAATTGTCCAAGATATCCTGGACAGCTTGAGCATTATCTTCATGTTGAGGCTTATTTGCTACCAATTTTACTTGCAGCACATAGCCCATAATACCCTTGTTCATCATCTTACTAAGCTGAGCTGCATTGATAGTGCAATTGTCACCAGGTTGAGTATAGTCAGAGAAGTGAACCGTTGACAATCCATCCTTAGTTATAGTCAGTAATCTTGCTTTCAAGTCAATGCCAATAGGACTGTGTTGATATATCCAATCACAGCCTAATATCATATCATAGCTTTTCAGATCAAGCAACTGAAACTGATTTTGGAACTTTTCCTTGCCAGCCACATATGAACATTTCTTTGCAATACCTCCAGAGATGATTTCACCCCCACCTGCTACTTGAACTCTCTGTAACTCAGTAGCCTCAATTTTACACTGAGATTTAGCTGCAAAGGTAGCATCCAGAAAACTATGTGTACTACCACTATCCACTAGTGCTACACCCCTTTTGCCAGCAATGGTAATTCTGAGACAAAAGGTTGAAACAGATCTGGTACCTTGCACAGCATTTTGAGATATTTGCATAAGATATGGTGTAGGAGAGTGGGCATCAGGAAAATGATCTTCATGTTCTTGGGTAACCAAATGGTCATCATGGCATTGATCACAATGTATTTCTTCAGGATCCATAGACATAACATGAGCTGTTGCTTGATAAAATTTACATTTCTGTTTGTGTTTGGGAGTCCATGGTGCATGGCATTTCCAACAAGTTTTTGGATCATTGGTCTTAGTAACTACGGGAGCTAATTTTTCAGGTTTGCCCACCACATCAAATTTTTCACCAGATTGAGAAGCAGGTCTAGATGAACCATGGGCATAACGTGTAGCAGTAGGAGAATAAGAAGATCTCTTGTACATCACATACTTTTCCAGCTCCTTAGCAATGCTGTAAGCTTCACCCAGAGTAGCAGGTTTGTGAGGTTTCAGCAAATGTTTAATTGGATCCTTAAGGCCTTTGACAAAACATCTCATGTAATAGTCTTCTTGCAAACCAGGATGTTGTCTCTGCATAGCTCCCATCAACTCCTCAAACTTGTTAATGTAAGTGGTGACAGTATTAACTTGAGACAAGGAATGAAATACTTCTACCACATCAAACATGTTATGTTCAGAGAATCTATTACAAACCAAGCTCACAAACTGAAGCCACTTCATGGTTTTGGCAGATAACCTCAAGCCAGACCACCAATGTTCTGCTTGACCAGAACAATGTAAAGTAGCCATGGTAACCCATAATTCAGGAGGTACAGAAGCTAACTCAAAGTACTTTTCGCATTGCCTTGTCCAACCAGCAGGATTGTCACCACTAAACGAAGGAAAATCCAGCTTGGGTTTAGATATTGAGACACTGAAATTGTTATCATGTTGCTTGAAACTCCATCTATCAGGCTGCTGATGTATATAATTTTTGTTGTCAGGCACTCTAGCATGAGGAGGAACATAAGCAGGAGACTGACGCACATGTGATGGACCAGGACGAGATGGATCAATCTGTGATGCAGGGACAGTATGATACACAACGCCATGGGGTGGGATGTTGGGGCTGTCATTTTTACCTTCACCAGAAGTGAACTGGAGTGCAGATTTGTCTGAATTTCCATCAGAACCAATTTGCTGAGTCTTGTCAAGAGCTTCTGGAAGTACTCCTGAAGACTCATCCTGCTTCAGCACCATTAACTTGAGTAAATCCTGGATAGAAGTAAGTTGCCCTTGCATGTTAGTGAGATGGTACTCGACGTTGCCGACCCTCGACTTGAGATCAGCGACATCTCCCTGAACTGACTCGATGAATTCAGTCTCTGCAGTGATGTCTTCGACGGAAAGGACCTCCGCACTCGGATCAACCACGGATCCAGCAGTCGCCGCTGCCGCCGCCGCCGCAGCAACATCGGGAGGAACAGGAGCCCGCGCCACCGGATGAACCGTCCGCGTCATCGCCGCCGCCTACTGGGTGATTGGTTCGGAACGAATTCCTCTCCAGAACACACCCAGCGCTTCTACCGCCGCCCGGATCAGTGGCCGATTCAAGGGATTTTACACGCAAACTCGTTGCGCAACCCGAAATCGAGACCGATCCCCGCCTTCGCCACCGCGATTCCGAATCGAACTCAAGCACTCGGGATTTTACACGCAAACTAGTTGCGCAACCATAGCTGAGAACGAATCCATCGCTAGATTGCCGAGGAAGCACTGAATCTGATACCAATTTGTAATACCTAACTAATATCTGGAAGAATTGGAAGTGGAATCGGAGGAGAATATCTGGATCACATTAGCGAGTTCTTCTTCTCCCACAAGAACATGTTCAGGACCAGAGTTTTTTACAAGCAAAACAGAATGTGAACTCTCCACGCAGGGAGCCAGCTATATGTATAACTATCCTGTGCGCCAGATAGCAAATACGCTTTTAACTATTACCATACGGCAAACGGTGAAGAAAAACAGTAACTATGTAAACTGTATGTTTTAACTAATGTAGAGCTTCCGATATGCATCCAACGGTAGCCGTAGCTTCAGGGACATGACACTCACCCGATTCGTGGTGGCAGCCGGCCGGACACGGAGGCGCGGTGCGACGGCGATCTGCGCGCGGGGCGAGCGGCTGCGGAGGCGCCCGCCCGCCGGTGGAGCCACCCCTCTCCGGCGAGCAATGCCCTTGCCCCTTGGCCCCCTGCTTCTCCTCCCTGAGCTCTCCCATGGCGGATGAGAATAGAGCAGCTCGAACTGCTCTGCCTCTATCTCTCTCCTGCTCAGTTTCCCTCTTTGGGCCAGCAACGTGAGCAGCGACTAGCGGCTTGAACTCGACGAGGTGGAGGCGGCTTGAGTTGAGCTCGACGAGGCGGAGACGGAGCTCGGACGGCGCGTCGACGCGGGCGTGGCGCGTAGAGGCGGAGCAGTGGACGCGGGCGCGGCGCGCGGAGCTGGTGATGCATTTGCGTTGTTGGACTGTTGGAGACGGTGAAAACGGAAGCAAATGCAAACAACTGTTCACGGTAGCCAACCGTCAAAATGCCTCTCAAAAATACATGTGCTTGTCGGAGTCAGTCTAAACATGATGGATTTGCAATTTTCTACTGTAACCATCATGGATTTGCAATTTTACGTTTGCCGTGGTTTCTTCTGAGTAGACCACTGAAGATAAGTTGCTCTGCTGCTACTTGGAATGTACTATTCATAATTTTTTTAGAAAAATTTATAAACCTTGTATCTGAAAATGTTGGTTTCCGAAACTATGACAATTTTAACCATCTTTTCACAAAACTACAACTTTATGTCAGTCCTCACCATTAACAATGAGAGGCTGATTGGTGGGGTCGGCATAAAAGTTGTTGTTTTTTGAAACACGGGTCAGAGTTATTATAGTTTTCTAAAATTGGCATCAAATGTTTAGTTTTATGAAGATTACTAATTTTGCTATTTTATATTTTAAAAAGCTTGCAATGACTACTACCTTCATCAGTCAATAATGGAAGAAGTGAAACCCTTAAGAGTTATAAGACCATTATTTAATCAAAGTACACACAAAGAAAAAGGACAGTTGTAATTTGTCACATCAAAACAATTTTGTTATCGAAACTACAGCTAGCTCTGTTGGTTGAGGGCGAGGCTGTACGCCAAGACCACCCCTAGTCTATTACTTGTATGCGAGTTTAGGTGTCTATTTTTTCTTATTATAAAATGTGTACTATCTCTTTCTCATTATTCAGTTAAGTATGGGTGAGTTTTTGTGATAGTCCATAGCATGAAGAAACTATAATTTACAGCAGAAAAGGTGGGGGCAATATTATGTGTAGAGAAGGAAGATTCCAAGAAAAAGCCGAAGAGATTTGTTAAATTCAACTTGATCTTATTCTGAGGTTTGCTCACAACAACTTGGGCAAAATTTTGATTTGAACGTTCATGCGCGACATTCAACCCAACATTTTGGATAGCTTCACCTGAAAATTACCCTTCTGGCTATAAAATTTTGAATTATCTTTTTCATCTACAATTTTTTTTTTTCTTCTTTCAAGTGGCCGATTATGGTATTCTTAGGAGATTTTTTCTTGCGGGTAATTCTAAGTGGATGAAGCGTGCTCTATCAAACATACTAGTTACTAGTGCTCGTTCCCAGTCTACAATAATGTTGGAGTTCTTTTTCTTGACTGTTTCTCGAAGTTGTTTTCATCCTTTGTTATCCAACATTTTTCCCCGCGAAACCTTCAGTAATCCAAACCATTACGATAGGGATATCGGCATCATTCTACCCCTCACGTTAGCTCAAACCAATTAACAATTAATATCCACGATGAAGAGTAGTCTACCACAATAACAAGGAGAAAACATATAGCACGGCAGTGGACGTCCCCTGTTTATCAGTTATCACCAACCACCGTGTTTTGCCTAGGCCGAATTTCTGCATGGGACAGTTGAGCTGAGCAGCCTGAGCTGAGTGACTTGCCTCTGCAGTCCATGGGTGCTTCCGGCGAGTCACGTCCGCGGCGGACTCGTCGACGCGGCCGCGACGCGGTTATGTTGAACGTCGAGTGACCTGCCTGTGCCTTGTTTGCTGGTGCAGCGAACCTGGCTGCCCTTTTCTCTTATCTTCCGTTGGGCAATGGCTTAATTGTCGTATACGACACAAAAGGGCTCGAAAGTGAGGCATAGTATGTATAAAATGTACGTGTTCACTGCATGAGCAACAGTATCTGACCTTACTCCAGCCCAACTCTCCCTCGACCAATCATCGATCAGTGCTCCGGTAAGTGTACCAAGTCGTCATTCATTCTCAGTAGTCTGTTCTCGCTCCGTTTCGGGTGTAGGTCTAAAGAATGCGTGTAAGAAGTAGAAGAACAAGAAGAAGAATTGTGCATGTGCAAGCTCAGGAACCAGGAATGAGACGAGCATATATATACACGCTATGCCATGAAATGCAGGCTAAACCGCACAGAAATTGCTCCGCCGTCAGGACGCTGCAACTGCAATTGGATGGCAACAAAGCGAAGAACGGAACCAGGACCCAGCTCAGCTCGGACATTGTTTGGGGCGAGAGATGAAGACGCGTCCAACATCAAGCAGACAGCAACTTGACATTGTTAACTTTCCGTTCTCGCGTACAGGGACCTCGCGACAAGGCCATGTTGAGATCTACGCTTTACGTACGCGTCAGGAAGCTGCAATGGACGTCAAGGGGCCCGACGACTTCATAGTCAATGATCTGGATTACTACTAGTAGATAACTCGTCAGTTGCCAGAAGAAGGAAAAGGTGAACGAGTGGTCTCGGGCCTCAGTGTGGCTAAAGAAACCACCACGACGATGAGGACGACGACTCCAACAATACTGCTGTAGAATCAAGCCATGGACGTGTACAGATTTCTCTTTTTCTCCTGCCCTACCCTGCTCGGAGCTTCCAATTAACCGCGTCAAGAGCCCTGGACCCAACCGGATGTCATGCGACGCGTTAGCTTCACAGCTCTGAATACGCGCACCTGATAATAAACTTGTTTTAATCCCTCGCAAGTGGAAGAAGAAAATGCCTGAGAACATGTAGAGACAATGGCAGGAAGAGGCTTTTCACTGTACTTGGTCTTTTCAGGCGTTTATCCGCTGCAGCTTCTCTGAAACAGAGAGGAATCTCATTCAAGATTTGCTTGGACCCATCTCTTTCTCTCATTTCTACGCGGGTTCCGTCTACATGCATGGTCGGTCACTTTCTCTGGCACTGATTATACCTTTTTCCAGTCGACGTCAGCGAAGTTGGTGCTGTTTTTCCACGCAGGCTGCCTGCAACTTCTCGTGCATTTTTGCCCGCCGCCGGCTGTTTCATTCTTCCAATAACCGGTCTGAGGCCGCTTCATATTTCTGCATATATATAGCCGCTCACATTTCATGCATGGACACTAATCTACCGATCGCCACAATGCCTACCCGTCCGTTTTGTTCTATTTTTCTGTCTTCCTCTCCAATGTGTAGCTAGGTTTTTGACATGCTGCTGCCTACTGGTATGTGTTCGCTTATGTTTTTGGCTTAGATGACACTCACCCTGAGTTATAGATAGATCAAAAGATGTTGGAAGTGTTGTTCTTAACTAATGGCTGTTTAGCGAGAGCAGATGCGTGTGCCCCTTATCTGGTTAGGTTCGGGTTTCGTACTAAGCATAGAAGATGTGCATTTCCGTACATAATTCTTAAGATATGACGAGCCAGTCTCTCAGAAGCCTTCACGGATGTAGTGTGCATGAGTATTTATAAGGGTGTGTCTACGTTCGTATTATGTTTCATAAAAAAAAAAACTGTTGTTGACATAGAGCATCAAATGTGTTCGCTTTTGACTTTACAATTAATATAGGTTTATAGGCTGTATCATCAATATATGGCACGAACAAGATAGCTAAGTTTCAAGATTGGGCCTTCTTTTTTTTTTTTTTTGACATGCTATTGCAAACCTCCACCGCTCCTTATTTGATGCAGTAAGTGGTACAGTGTGCACCGATGGTAAATATAAGATTGAAAATCTTTTGATGGTAAATATGAAATTATTCTGGTTACAGGATGCTAGAATAGTTTCAAAAGATGGAATATTTGGAGTCGTTTGTTAGAACGATGTTGTTTTTCTTTTTTCACTAGGATAATTTTGAGCCCTTGCTGAAACGAATATTTTTTATTCCTAGGCCACAAGATTTCAAAATAAAAGATGAGCATTTTGATTTATTTGCTGGAATAATTGTTCCCCTGGAACAAAATTTGAGCTTCGTCTGAAAATGCTCACTGATGGCCTGATGGGGGCGTAAGCTTTAGAAGAAGAGTAGAGGAGCTACGTTGGCATGACAAAGAAGGCGACCGATCACATGTAAGCTGGGCCTGGGGCCTATTTAGGATTTGCCCATCTTTCCAATGGTCAGTAGTCATTTACCCTCCTTACCAATGGATTTGATGATTTACCTCTTACCAATTTTTGAGTCAGGATTTACCCTCTGGGCATTTTTATGCCTATTATGCCCCTCTTTGTGCCGATTTTGCCCCTCCCCTCCTCTTCCTCCTCCCGTCGGCGACCACCGCCACCATGGGCGTCGCCGCCTCCTGCCCGCGCGCCAGCAGCACGCCCCCTTGCCGTCGGTGTCCTTGGCCTCCTGGATCCGTGTGTAGGTTCTCAAACTCGTGGCCTCCTGAATTGCGCATGACACTTAATGGACATCATTTTTACTAGGTTGAGAGGGGAGGCGTGTGTAGGTAAAGGCAATATTTGTCGTGTGCGGGCGCTGTGGGGCGAACTGGAAGAGGCCCCGACGCTCACATAAACACATTTGTATACTAATATATACAAATGCAAGAGCACATTACTTTTATGAATGTCTATGATAGACTGAGCCTACTGGTTTTGAGATTGATAAAGTCACCGCAAACAGCTCATTGTCAAAGTAGATGCTACCTTTCACTAAAAAATAATTGACAGTAAATGCGACGTTCATTCTCTTTCTAAATCGAAGACTCGAACTAGGCTGGATTGGTTCCACGACAGAAACCTAACCATGTGAGAAGTTTGCGTGGACACATGATTGTTTCCAGTAGAATCATGAACATCCTAAACGATAATTCTTAGGCCAGTCTCAATGGACATTTTTATCTCACTGTTTTCAAGAGTGACACATCAGTTTTATGGTATTGTTCTATAAAATGAAACTGCATCTCTCAGTGCTCAGTTTCATGTCACACTTTCATAGATTTGCGAGACCATTAAATTATTGCTAGGTGGCACTCAATTATTGGTGGGGATGAAAAAAAGACCCTCAATGCAATTTCATTTGGCTTTCATCATGTTGGAAAGAGTGCCCTCATACTTTCATGGGGATGAAATACATCTCCTCTCTTTCTTATTAAATTACTTGCCATGTCACCATTTTTGCTGATGTGTCATCTAATTAATTACAAATGAAAGAGCTATTGAGAATGGCCTTATGTCACTGTTGCAAAGTTTGGTGGCATTTTCTTGATACACTAAATGTGCTAATGTCTAGGTAGTTTTTATTGGTTAAGTAACAAAGTGGCTCTTTCTAGTTACTTAACTCATCTAAGATGTACAGTTGGTTCTCTCTGATTTTTGTGTTCCAGCTGCTGGAAAGTAGCCAATAACTCACATTCGAAAACTACGAGATGTTAATCCATCCTAAACATGGCCGCACGTCTGGCCAAAAAGAAGGAAAGCGTAATCGGAAAAAAAAAAGAGAAGCGAGCAAGCCAGAAAAGGTCGCCTCGGCGCGGCGGTCTCTCCTCTCCCTCGAGGGAGAGAGAAGAGAGAGTTGGGAGGAAAAATGGCGCAAGATTTCGCTGCTCTCCCGGAGCAAGCCCGCGACCGCTACCGGGAGGCTTCCTTAACGCGCTTTCAATTCGCATTACACCTCTTCATTCCGCTCCACTTTGCTCGAGCGTGTTCCAAGCTCGAGGACTTCTCTATATAAGAGAGGAGCTTTGGCAGTGGACTACGACTAGACCCCATTCACCACCCCGGATTGAGATCCTCTGACGTAGAGAGAGAGAGAGAGAGAGAGAGAGAGAGAGAGAGAGAGAGAGAGGAGAGAGAGAGAGAGAGGGAGAGAGAGAGGAGAGAGAGAGAGAGAGAGAGGGAGAGAGAGAGGGAGAGAGGGAGGGAGAGAGAGGGGAGAGGGAGAGAGGGAGGGAGGGAGAGAGGAGAGAGAGGGAGAGAGGGAGGGAGAGAGAGAGAGAGAGGGAGGGGGAAAGAGAGAGAGGGAGGGAGGGGGAGAGAGAGGGAGGAGGGAGGAGAGAGAGAGAGAGAGAGAGAGAGAGAGAGAGAGAGATGATGATGACCGGGCCGCCGGCGAAGCGGCCGAAGATGGCGCCGTCAGCCACGGCCGGAGGCGAGGAGTCGTCGCTGCCGGGAAGCCGGATGCTACACCAGACCGTACTCGTGATGCTCTTCCTGGTGCGAGTGTGAGTGCTCCCCAGTCCCCACATCAATTACCTATCTGCGTTGCATTTTGTATTTTATTTTTCCCTGCGTTGCTTGAATCTTGATCCGTCCCTGTGGCATCGTGCAGGGGCGCGCGCAGCACGGACGCGGTGACGACCAGCTTGTCCCAAATCAGCAGCATCGTAAGCTCAATCTCTAAGCCTGCAAAAAATTACTTGTACAAACTTCTTTGATTCAATCAATTTCCACATTTGGTGCGGCATATCCCCTACTAGAACCCTACGAATTGAATCTTTGCCTGAATTTGGTTTAGCAACGGCCCCCTTGCCTCCCTACCTGTGCTGACTGAACTGAAGAAAGCCCCTTTTATGGATAGATAGAGGACCATAAAGGGGCAGCACAAACCCTGAAAAAAGAAAGCACAAAAGGGTCTATTTTTAGGCAACCATCATTTACCCATAACACTGCCCCGAATATAAAATCCAAGTGGCAGTCTTTTCCTCTGATTTATAACACTGCCCCGAATCCAAGCTTTTCTGTGTCGGCATGTTTTCCTATCTCCCCTGGTTTGATCGATATCCTGCGCTTTCGCAGGTTCAGGCACACGTCGACCGTGCGCTTCACCAATGTTACGGGATGATTTCTAGGTAAGGTTTTCCTCTTATTGTGATGTATTTTATTTTCAAGCAAACGAAAAAAAAATCTCTCAGGCAATCTGTATACGAATCCTACTGTCAGCGCAAATTTTGTGTAAGAGCTGAAATTTGTCTGTAGGTCATTATCCCCTTTCTCCAGATGGAAATGTGCTTTGTGATATAATCCATCAGGTCTGATATAAATATTTGTCCATCGCAAAAAAATAAAATAAAAATCCATGTGTGTTCTGTGTGTTTCATATGTACCATTTTCCATGTGGAATCACACTCATCTTACCTAGATCAGTTTGTCTTCTTTTTTCTGTAATATATTTGCATTTTTCACTTCTTGAGAAGCATATCTCAGACACTGCTTTTCCTGATGAGAATATGCAAACGATTTTCGTATTGTTCTGGATTTCCTGGCATATTTCCTGATGAAATGTAGTTCTTTTCTTCCTAAACGACCTGTTGAAATAGTCGTAATGTGATCAACCAAGTGTTGGATCATTAGTTGCATTTATGTATATCAGTTAAATGAAACCTATGCTTCCTTTGTACTTTTTTCGCACTTGTGCAATCACTCCTCTTTATGTGTATTTGACTTCTATTCCTCATAAAATTATTTACAATGTGTTGCCGCTGTTTTCTTGGAACCCTTTCCAACACCTACTGCCACGTTGGAGATTGCATTCTTACCATTATTGTTAGTTTCTATATTTTGATATTTTAGGCATTAGGTACTTTTCATCCGAGAATATTTTTGCATTGTTTTTGAAACTCAACTGAGTTTTGTTTTTTTTTTCTCTCTCTCTTTTGATCACAGCAAATTGGAAACGGTCGAGACCAAACTGGAAACGGTTGAGAGCAAACTTGAAACTGTCCAGGAGCAGGTTGAGGGTCTCCGCCATGAAACGGTTTGATTAAATTATCCAGAATGACTTGTGTCCTTGTCAGTCCCTTTCTGAGAATCCGGTTGATGTTCTTATCACAATTAACAATCTAATATAAAAAAATTGCAGAGACAACTGGCGCAGATATGTCCCAATCGCCATGCTGATCAACTTAACAGGTGAAATATCAACAATTTATCTCAGCCTGAATGTAGTATGTGTTTCATTTGACGTGTTGTCTAGTTCACATTTCTACACCTTTGTCTTGTATGCATTTAGATTATGAACTTTCCTAGATAAAAGCTTACAACATTGCCCTGTGATGAAGTAAGGAAGTTATGTCCATTTAAGTTCAGAAAATGCCTAGTGAACACACCATTGTGTTATGGTAGTTTTCCTAATGTCACTCATGTCCTTGTTTCAGAGTAGAAACAACACAGGAGCATGACATTGCCAGCGGATCAAATGCAAATGTTCGGTTGTCTTTCCAGAACTGTTTGAAGCCACCTGTTTACACAGATAAGGATATAACGGATGAGAACAAGGTGGCTATCAAAGTTGCAGTCTTTGAAGGTGACAAGAAAATCACAACTGGTGCGCTTTCGAAAGCAAAAATTGAGATACTGGTTCTCCATGGTGGCTTCTACAACAAATACCATGACAATTGGACTGAAGAGGAGTTTGAGAAGCACATTGTACAAGGTCGAGATGAGCAAGCTCTCGTGCTGGGAACTGCTCGTTTGATCGATGGAGAGGTAGAACTTAGCCAAATCCGTTTCAAGGAAGGGTCTTGCAGGAAGAAGTTTGTCATGGCAGCAAGAGTCTGCAAGACCGAACAGACTGCTGGTCGGGTTTTGGAAGCCATCATGAAGCCTGTTAAGGTTAAGGATCGCAGAAATGAACGTAAGAGTCGGACTGTTTTTCATTTGGTTTTCAGTTGTTATTGGGTTTTGTATGACCAAGTCTTATGCATGAAAATTGCTTCATTGTTGCAGCGAATGAGAAAAGGTACCCTCCAATATTAGGCGATGAAGTGTATCGCTTAGAGGAGATTGCCAAAGACGGACCTTACCGCACGAGGCTTCTTGAGGCAGGTATCTCGACAGTGCAAGATTTCTTGAAGGCATTGAACAAGGATCCAATCATGCTTCGTAAGGTGAAAACTATATATATGCAACTTTTGATTTTCTAGAAGTTCTTGCTTTGGTTTGTTTGAAGTTACTTGATTTCTTGACATGCAGATCCTCAATATGGAAAATAAGCACAGCTCTTGGTCAAAACTGATCAGGCATGCTCAGAGCTGTGTTCTTGAAGACAGACCGGAGCTCAAACGGCATCAGAGTGAAGACGGTAACGTGATACTCTTCTTCAATTGTGTGCATGATCTTGTTGGAGCAGCATTCCCTCATCATTATGTTGCGTTGGAAGGACTTAACCATTTTCAAAAGGTACACACTGAATTCACAACATCATAGTTCATATACTAATACCTTGTATTATTTATACTAAGCAGTTATGATGTTCTGCTTGCAGGCTTTAGTGAAGAAGTGCAAAGAGCATGCATATGAATGTTTGGAGGACATTCCATTCGATCATGTAATGAAAGGCAATGTTCCAGAGCGAATTTCGGCAGGCACTGATGTTGCTGCTGGCCCTTCAGTTCCAGCAGTGGGCTCATCATCGCAACTAATTTCTTCTGATGAGCAACTTGCAGCATATCAAGGTTATATGAATATCAGTTTTCGAATTCTTTCTGCTTTCAAAGACCCTCACTACCCTTGATTATCTGATGCTTATTTTGTATTTTTTTTTTCTCGAATACGCAGGAGAGCTGCGTATCATTGCATTAAGAGATAGAAAAAAGGCCCCTTACAATCAACACCACCTCATTCCTGGCCAAGCTATGAGGGGTGGTGGTATACATAAAGTTGTAACTTATGAAAAAATAACTAAAGGGAGAGACCTGACCCAAACGACACTAGACTATCCTAGCCCCGCCTCATGACCTATCATCAAGGTGCGTAGGCCCCTTAGCTCCTGCTAGGCACCACAGGTGGTGCTCGTCATTGAACTCCCGAAGAAGCACATTGATGTTCGGCCTAGCCCCTTCGAAGACACATGCATTTCTATGTTTCCATAGGCACCATGCTGCTAGGATAATCAGAGTGTTTGCCCCCTTCCTCTTGTCTTTAGGAACCTTCTTGATAGTCTCTCGCCACCAATCCGCAAAAGAACTAGTGTTGGTACTCGGAGTCCGGTCTTGCAGTCCAAGCGGTTCTAGGAGCTTGAACCAAAACTGCCGAGCAAACACACATGAAGTAAGCAAATGCTGAACCGTCTCATCTTCTTGATCGCACAACGGACATTGGGCTGGATGCGGGAGATTCCGCCTTGCAAGCCGGTCAGCTGTCCAACAACGGTTCCGGATGGCCAACCAAAGGAACATCTTGCATTTGGGTGGCGCCCAGGACTTCCAAACCCGACGCCATGGCTCAAACGTGATAGCTCCATTGTGAAATGCCTTGTAAGCTGACTTTGATGAATAAATACCTGAAGCGTCCAGCTTCCAAATGTGATGATCGGGCTCCTGTGAAAGCACCATCTCATGAACTGCATCCCATAGCTGAAAATACTCGAATAAACCAATCAAGCCGAGGCCCCCTTGAATGTCTCTCGGCCATGAATGGTCCATCAAAGCTTCGGCCACTGTGCGTTGCTTGATGATGTTTGGAGGAACTGATGCTACCACCATGGGTGCGAGGTCCGCAATAGAGCACCCCATCAACCACTTGTCGCTCCAAAACAAAGTTGAGACACCATTGCCGACCTGAGTTTGCAATGCTAAGTTGAACATCGCTACTGCATTAGGATGTATATTGATGTCCAACCCTTGCCATGGCCGGTCAGGATCAGTTTTCCTCAACCAAAGCCAACGAATTTGCAAGGACCAACTCATAATCTCCAAGTTTAGAATTCCGAGGCCGCCTAACTCGAGTGGCCGCTGCACTTTATCCCAAGCAACTAGACAGTTGCCCCCATTTGCTTTCTCACGACCTTTCCAAACGAAACCCCGACGAATCTTATCAATTGCCCGAATAAACCATTTTGGCGCCTTGATCGCAATAAGTACGTGGATAGGTATAGCAGAGAGCACAAACCTCACCCAAGCTGTTCGACCTGCGAGGTTCATAAGGGATGCTTGCCATCCAGGTAGCTTATTCCCAATTTTTTCAATCCAAGGCAATAAGTCTGATCTGGTCAGATTCTTGTGTGAAATGGGGAGTCCAAGATAAATGCAGGGAAACGCCGCAGCTGTACATGGCATGATAGCTTCCACCTCTTGCACTTGTGACTGATCACATCGTATCGGTATGACACAACTTTTCTGCAAATTCATGTGTAAACCCGACGCCTCACCAAAACTTGTGAGGATGTTCATTGTCAGCTCCATCTCATCATCAACCGGCCTTATAAATAGAGCAACATCATCAGCATATAGAGAGATGCGTTGAGTTGGGGTGCGGGTTGAGAGTGGCTGTAAGAGACCCAACTCCCCAGCCTTGACAAAGATACTATTCAGCACATCCATGACCAAAATGAACAACATCGGAGAAAGAGGATCTCCTTGCCGCAGCCCACGTTGATGTCTAATCTCCTCTCCCGGTTCTCCATTGAGTAACACCCGTGTGGAAGCTGTTCGAAGTAGGCTCGACACTAAATTGCACCAGATTGGACCAAAACCAAGGTGGGCCAGGATTTCCAGCAGAAACGACCACCCAACTGAATCAAATGCCTTTGAAATATCAAGCTTTAAAAACAGACTTGGTACCTTACGCTTGTGTAGAGATTTGATGGTCTGTTGCACTAGAATATAGTTATCATGGATGCATCTCCCACGCACAAACGCGCTTTGATTAGAGGCTACCAAAGAGTTCAGAAGAGGAGCTAGCCGATTAGCCAAGATCTTGGTAATCAACTTTGCGAAACTGTGAATCAGACTTATAGGTCGGAAGTCCTTGGCAAGCACTGCCTCGGTCTTCTTCGGAATCAAAGTTAAATAAGCTGAGTTTAAGAGCCACAGTTTCCTCGAGTCCCCATGCTGTAACATGATGATAGCAGCCAAAAAATCATGCTTGATAATGGGCCAACAAGCCTTATAGAACCCAAATATGTGTGTTTAAATTTAAAATACCAAATACTTGTGGGTGATTGCTCCCTCTTGTCTTTCCTATCCGTATGAGTTATTTTGATAGTCATTTTTAAGCTTCACAGTCATTCTGATACATAGTTTTGAAACTCTACAGGTCAAATAACTTCACCATTTGATCAGCAGCAAATAGTACCACCTTCAATTGACCCTGACTGGCAACAAAATCCCCATGGATGCATGCACTCTTCTGACCAATTTGAGGTGAGGATGCACAATTAACCCCGATTACTCTCGCATACCCATTTAGTGCCTGCAAGAACATGAGCATGACCTAGCTAGAATGTCAGTCAGCTAACGGTTGCCATTCGTTTTTGCAGTTGGAGAGCATGTTAAACTACTACATGCTTCAGCAACCCTCGGTGGCATCGACTTCTGCTCCACCAATCGTTGAGCCACCACAACACCTTCCTGAACTCCATCAAACGGTGCCGTTTGCTGCTGCACCAGCATGGACAACGGTGGCGCCAGCGCAGCCATCGCTCGACGAGGATGAGCGGGGACTCAACTGCTCTGCGTTTCCAGGATCAGGTCGCAGCAACGCATGCTGAAGGAGACTGGCCCTTGCATAATGCAGTTCTACGCTGTACATAGCTTATCTTAGCTTTTAGAGTATTTTCAGTTGCTATTACAATTCGGTCATTATGTTTTATGATGAAGAGACAGTACAAATTGAAATGAGTTGTGCACTGAACATTTCTGTAACAAGTTATATTTGAATTTAGTAACTAGTAAATGCGCACAGTTAGTAACTTTTGTTTTTTTAACACACCTCACGACATATAATATAACTCGTCCACAACTGATTATTCTCAAGAATTTTGCATTGGTGTAACAAATGCCTTTCCCTGCCTTAAAAATTTCCCAAGAATTCTTGTAGTCCACCGAACCCCGAATCTCATTCATTTTGTAGTTCATGGGATATACATGCAGATCTCAACCATGGCATCCTTGCACCACTAAACCACATTAGTATCCCGCCGCGCGCGCGCACACACGCACTAGTATCCACAACTATCAGACTGCTAAAAAATGTAACTAAATCATGGCAAGTACGATATGCACGCGCAATGCAGAGACAGATAGTAGAACAGAAGCTCTGCCAGAAACAGGAAACAGGGTTCATTTTTGCGGTACATCAGCCTCCCAATATACATAAATCACTACATGAGTCTCTGACCCACATCTAATTTAGCAGGAAATTACCAAACTATACAAATGCTAGCTGTTATTGCTCACGCAACACATGTTACATTACATACTAAGAGCACCGATATTTACAATTTATCTTCTCATATCAAACCAATGAGTCTTCACTCTCCAGCAGCAGCAACTTCTTGAACTTGGCATCACATCTGACTGTTTATTGCAAGAGCAGCCTTGGATCGATTCTTTGGATGCGCGGCTCTTCACAAAACATCATCGAAAATCAGGGACAAGACAAGGCCCTGCACAAATTGGCTCCTCCTAGTTCGCTCCTCCTTAACCTCAGGGAGCAAAGGCTCCTCAGCACTAGTAAATGACAAACCAATATCAGATCATCACGTAGAACATGGATTATGTTATTGTAATATAAAATTGATCATATAATCTCACTATTTATCAGATATATTCCACCATTTATAAGGGCAATAGCATTTAGCGCAAACTCACTCTTAGATCTATTACTTGCTAGGAATTATGAACTAATTGTCTCTATAACAGACACCAAGACGCCCATATCCTCTCCTACCTCCAGCTACACAAGCTTCAGATTGAACTGTTCCAAACTTACAGGGGTATAACTGTTCTATATATATACACATATGCAACTTCAGATGGGACTAAATTCTCATCAAATAAGGGCGAAAGGTGAAAAATTTATGTTGAATGAACAATTTTCAGTACCTTTCTGCTGCTTTCTGCTCCAAGGAATCACTTCCCACATCCGCTTCATTCAAGATCACTTGTGGTGCATCCTTTGGCAAATCTACTTCAACAAAATTACCAACAAAAGAGGAAAGTAGAGGATCAGGTACTGTGCTCAATGAGACAGCACGTGAAGACCCACCATTAAGGGGATGCCGGTCCCTCTCACGTAGGTTTTTTTTCAATAAGGCAAGAGTTGAAGAATGCGACCCATATGAACTTCGCCGGTTCCTCCATTTATCCTGCATGTGAAATTCAGGGAAGGGAGTTAAATTAAAAGGCATGATCCAGTATCAATCATAATTGACCATCTAGTGCATACTGTTACATGTATATTTTTGAAAGTGTTGACTGGTCATGAATGCACAAATTGATGAACTAATGATACCTTAAGGAAAGTTGGATGCTCTGAAGTGATGTGTGGAACCAAGTTGATCCCAACCTTATCCGCACAAACTGGGCATACCTGAAAGAACAAAAAACAAAAAAGTTAAGGAACAAAAAATAAGCTGTAATAATTTAAGATACATCTCCAATAGAAAAGATATATATTATGGGCCAAACATTATTTGTGGAACACAAGCACTACAGCGAGCAAGAAACAGGGTACACATTATTTCTGCCACATTAAATATTTTTGTGGGACACCCATGTTCTGTGTGGCAAACACATGCAAACTTGATACAAGCTCCAACTACAAATAACACGCTGCAGTGACAAAGCCCGCAAGCTTGACATTAGATGATATCACGGGTAAAGAATTTCAACATACAAATTTAAAGAACTGAACATGAGGTTCAGAAAAAAAAATCCTTCATATTTTTCTTTTGCCAGCAACCCCTCCCACAAACCATTCTATTTGCAACCAATCAGTTGGGTCTGCTTGCCATTCTGGTTCCATAAAATTCCATAAAATGCATACACTCGACATCACTACCATGATTAGCAACTATTATATCACCTCAAATTGAATGAAAACGCGGATGGAAAAACTTCCATACAATTTGTATAACTAGGTATTTCACATGCGCGCACAGAAACGGTAGTTTCCAGGGGCATCAACACTACTATACTATGATAATTCTGAGCTAGATTGTTCAGGCATTAACACAATGTACTTGCATTGCCAATAAACCAATGAAGAAATACACAATGATTTACCAGCAGTAACCAAAGCTACTGACTTGTAACCCATTAGAACACATAACTCATCAGCAGAACTAAAAGCGTGACACAACAAAACCTTCACATCAGATGAGCACGGCACCAAGCATTTCTCAAATGTATGATAACAATGGGGAGATGAATAGAAGCATTAACTAGACAATCTGCACATAGGACTATTCTAATCTCAACAAGGAAACACATTTCAGAGTACTAATACTATAGCAAAATCACTTCAGAATTGCAACCAAAATACCTAATCCCGTACTAAAAGGACTCCAGAGAGTGAAACAATAGTGGCTCGTGAAAATTACAATAGAACATTCCCATCCCCTTGCACCAGGGTCACACCTCAACATATTCAACTTAAATACCTTAAAGAACCACTCAATTTTTTACATATTCCCTAAAGAATATGCATGGATAATTATCCCTAAACTTTGAGAAAATCTACAACTCAAGATGAAACATTGGCGGGCACTATAAATTAATGGAGACATATTCCTCAAAAAACGAATAATGGGGAAATTAGCAAGAAAGCACATAAAACGACTAGGCATCCTCATAGAAGCAGGGAAAATCTTACGTAAAAACCAGTCAGTGACTCATTTAAATGCTGTGCGAAAAGGTAGCCTTTTGGCAACTGAAAACATCCACAGCTAATCCTGTAAGTATTTAGAGGCTACAGCAGGTCAAGCATTCAACAAGACAGTAACTAATGCACAAATACTTTTGGAAAAAGTACTGCCGAAATTCGACAAAAATACGTCTAAATCTAAGACTAAACGATACGCGAAAATGGATCCTACAACTAAAAGCATGAATCTTGAACAAAACAACCTTGGACGTAATTTCGCCCAACCACACACAAACACTATCTCATGACCACTCTAAACACCTGGAATCAGAGGAGAGTGGAGACTTGAGTTTGTAAATATACAAACTTCACATTCACAATACAAATCAAACCAAAGTGACACCAATGATTACAGCTAAAAACAATGGAAACAAGCCTTCAACGGTCCAAAACTACAATTTCTGTGACTGAAATAAAAAAAGATGACCCACACCACAGATACCATAATAATCTTATCTTAAGACAAAACACAGGTTGAACAGGTTAGATACATGCATATAGGCAACTTAAAAACACAGAGAACATGTTTCCAAATAAAGATCATAACTTGGCAACAAAAAGAAGCTCAAGTCACTTGGTATATGAATAGAAACACAATGCAGCGGAAAATGCAATCCTTAGGACGAATCCATAATTGGCAACTAGAAAGCAACCATAGGTTTCCAACAAAAAGAAGTATAACCAACTTGGTACATAGATAGAAAAACTCAAACACCTTACGCAGTAGAAATAACAATCTTTGGAACAAAACTCCTAAATTTACAACTAGAAGCAGCACAGACATGTGTGGCACAGGCACATAGGCACCTCGTGCACCTGAAAATCCCCCTCTTCACAACTAAAGCAGCAAAGTACAGTTGGTACACAAGCAGAAGCAGCTTTACCGCTACAAAATCTCATTTTTGCAACAAAAACTGGCTCCATAAACATAAGTGGCCCACACACACTTTGAATGTGAGTAGCAGCATTCTTGTGCGCCCAAAAATCATGTCTTTGCAAGTACAGACACAGGCATTCCCCAAAAACTTCAAGAATTATTCTCACAACCGAAAATGTAGCTCACTAACCAAAAGTGGCTCAAGCACAATCTGTACAAAAGTAGCTCTAACACGTTTTGTACTTGTACAGAGTAGATCAAACACACTCTGCATAAATGTGTATCACACACACTTCGTATAGAAGTAGATCAAACACACTTTGTATAAATAAATGTGGTTCAAGCACACATTGTACGCTAGCGGTAGCACTCTACATGCCCTAAAAATCCTATCTTGGCAAGTAAGATCTATGGCTCGGAACTAAAATCACCTTACAGATACAGGCATTCCCCCAAAACTACAGCAGTAACAATCCCAACATGCTAATACCAAAACCGTGTTAATGTCTGCATCTAAAAGCTCCTAGAAACGGCTAAAAGGAAAGACATTTACCCCTGCCGTGGCCTCCACGTGGTGCTGGGCTTCGATGTGGCAGTACATTCCGAGGACGTCGAACTCCTCCCCGCAGAACGGGCACGGCAACTCGTCCCCCGCCGCCGCCGGCCGCTCGTCATCATCCTCCTCCTCGTCCTCCTCCGCGTCGCTCGCCTCCACGTCCTCGAGGTCGATCACTCCATCTGCCGCCCGCATAAACCCACATCAAAACCTCACTCGGCGAAAAAATCCCCGAAATTCCAGCGCGCACACGGAAGACACACAATCGACCATAAAAAATCGGATCTTTGGCTCACCGAAGCAAGTGCCGCGGCGCCTGGCATCGGCGGCGAGGCGCGCGTGGACGTCCATGACGACGGCGGCGGCGCTCGGTGGGGCGGGAGGAGGGGAGCGTTCCTGGGCAAGTCGCCGGGCGGCGATCGACCCCGGCGGAGTGCGCGGGCGACCCTAAGGTCGCCGGCGGCGATCGGGGGTGGGCGAGACGCCTAGGGCTAGGGTTTTGCGGCGGTTGGGGAGGGAGGGGGGAGAGGGACACCGACACAAGTACGGAGGGGAGAGAGGGGACAAGTGTGGTTGTGGCTACGAGGGAAGGCTGGTCATTGGGTGAACAGGGGACAGCCTCTTGCTTACGGAAGAAGGTGGAGGTTTTGCCGAAACCTCCCTTGCGTTGGTTGGAAATTTCCCGGTGTGGTTGGGCCGCTGTATTTGTTGGGTCTGTTCGAGCTGTACAAAAGGCGAGTCGTGCGGTCCATTGTCAATCTTGTTCCTGTATGGCAGAACCGTGTTCCTTCACATTTTTTTGCGAAGTAGTAGTGTTGCTTTATAATTATATATATAAATGATATTGGGCCATAGTTATACATGGTGTGTCATACATAAGCTTTGGCATTTATATTTGCATGACATTCCATCAACTCCGCCGAATTCTTCCATCACTACCATGCCTTCTTTGCATCATCATGTGGGGCCTCCATTCGACTCACCACTAGCTCCAGTGTTCCTGCGACATGGAAAATATTTGTTATGGTGTTGGACCAAAACAATCACGCCTTTTTTGTTTTAGATCCACCAAAACAATCACTCCTGGCTCCACCAACGAGCACAATCACAACTTTTTTTTAAGGAGAGAGCACAGCCCATCAACACTCGCACGTATTGGCCTATTAGAGAGGGAAAGGCCCAGAAACAGCAGTTCAGTCCGTTCGGGTAGGTCATCCTCTTCTCTCATCTTTGCTCACTTCATTTCCCTCCTCAAGGCCGCCATTGTCAATGCCCGAGGCTCAAAAATCATTTTAAGAAAAAATGTTCCTCCACAAAAATTGATTGTTCCATTAGTTAAAATTGAATGTTCCATCATAGAAAACCAAATGTTTAGGAATCCAAATCAATTGTTCCAATAATTTCAAGTGGATTTTCGTAGACCAAAAGGTTGGAGAGTAACTTCCACCAAAAGCTGTGAATTTGTTCGACGGCCTGAATAGTACAACGCGCTGGCAGGAGATTGAATAAACATGCGCGGAGGGGGCACCCCCCCCCCCCCCTCCATCTTTTTTATATTAAAAATAACCTATGGCCTCGGTACATTAACAACAAGTGGTCTCCATAGTTGACTGACTACTTTAGAGCCTAAAGCTTAACTATCATTTATATTTCACTCATTCAAACATAGGAGGTTGAATTTAATCAGAGGAAATTAAATAAGGTATTCCAAGTATCGCAATAAACCCACGAAGAAAAATATGGCAAAATTCTTACAAATATGGTCTTGGCTCGATGGTTAGGTATCGCATAGAGTAATTCAAATCTTACATATAAAGCATGAGAAGATGTAATAATGAACATTGTGCCAAATAGAACAATGTTCTTTTTTTTTTCACCGCAAAAAAAAAAGAACATTGTGCCAAATAGTGCGCGTGCCTTTATTTGAGATGTAAATGACACTACTTTCCTACATTATTTTAACCTAAAGATTTATTAAACTCCTTGACTTTTTTCTTACAAGGGTTCAATTGACATGGTATATGTTGCACGTGCATTTCGTTAAGGTAAATTATATAGTTAGCACCTGGTACGCTCAATCGACTCGATGCTCAAGCTCAAGGCAGCGTGGAACACTAGGGGTGCACGGGAAACATGTCTCTGAATTTAACATATTAGAATCTGAATGGATTTCTCATTGTTTCTTGTAAGAATTTGGAAGTTAATTCATATATCTGATTGAGTTGAAATATTGTCGATTATTCAAAGTTTGTAGCCCGCCATCAGCTTGTTGCAAGTTCAATACCAGCAGCAATCGTCTTCTGTGAGAAACGGGAACCGACAACCAAAGGATACTTCGAGTCAATTAAAATAATTGAAGATCACGTTCAGCAGGCTCTCGTAGCTCAGTTGGTTAGAGCACCCGTTTAGTAAGCGGGAGGTCTTGAGTTCGACTCTCAACGAGAGCATTTCTTTTTTGGTCTCTGCGATCTGCCAATGTTGACTCAGTACCTCACCAGACGTTTTATACTTTAGTTCATATATTTTTTTTGTTACGAATTTCCATCAACTTGTCGAGTACTGTTGAGAGAATACAAACTTTTGTTGACTACTGTTGAGAGACAACCAGTATTTCGAAGCATATCTTCTTGTCTCATGGTCATTTCATTTTATCTTAGAGAATACAAGCTAGCTAACTAGCTAGAGGAAACCCATCGATCATCAATAAGGTAGGATTTTGAGATTTTCCATTCGCTGTTGTATAAAGAACAAGAAGTTGGCACACTGTGACTTCGTGTCGCTGTTTGTTGAAGGTATTCAAAGGGCCCCTGTCGCTAGAAGTCATCTAAATGTAGCTCATCAGATGGGGAAAACACGTACAATATATATGCATGTAGAGTTTATTCCCTATATATGAGAACTAGATACACTTTGAGGTTCGAGCATCCGAATAATCGTACACTGAGAACTATTGTTACGCAGCTGAGGGGATAACATTATTTATTAGTATTTTGAATATTAGGGCTGAATACATATTGGAAACCAAGACTCAATGGGTGAGCATGACTACTCGACCCGCCATGCACTCCACACTTCATAGACGAGCGCTGACGCACGACTCAAAACATATATGAGCATCCGCAACAGGCTAGCCAAAAGAATTTCTAAATTTCCTGATTTTAGCCATTATGTAAAATAGAATGCTTGCTAAATCGGGTGAGGACTACAGCAGGTTATGTAAACTAATCGCTACTTTATATTCAAACCTGGCCACATCAGCAGGTTTTTTTATTTGCTCTGGTCCCCCACGATCTCTTTCCTGGGAGCTCTCCTGGGCACGGCCGCCGCCACCGCTGGACTACGACACGGTGACCGTGATCCACCACAGGAAGCGATCTTCCCGCCGTCGCGTCCACTGTCTGCGACTGTCCATCGCGGCACCGTGAAGGGAACAGCCTTCACAGGTACAGGGACTCTCGTGCGAACAAGCTGCCATGGATCCTGATCAGTTCGACGAGTTTGTGATGAATGAGGCAATTGGTTCATCATCTTCGGATGACGAGGGTAATTTCTTTTTGGATGCTGCACATATAATTGCAGAAGATTCGCTCAATCAACCACTTCCTCGCGGCTCTGTCGATGGACATAATACTGTGAATCGTGATAGGCATTCATGGCACTTTCTACTGTATCGAGATTATTTCGCAGATGATCCTATATTCGGCCCGCCCTACTTCAGACGGAGGTACGTATGTACCCGTAATTTGGTTAAATTATGTTTCATACATGCGTTCTAGTGTAAATAAATGCTTTAATTCTTTTTCACAGATTTCGAATGAGGCGTCATGTCTTTGTGCGCATAATGAATGCTGTTGAAGAGCACGACGATTATTTTGTTCAAAAGAGGAATGCAGCTGGAACCCTAGGACTATCTTGCTTGCAGAAGGTGGCAGCAGCATTTCGGATGATGGCTTATGGAGTAGCCGCCGACGCTACGGACGATTACATTCGTATTGGCGAGAGTACTGCTCTGCAATGTTTGAGAAAGTTTTCCAAAGCTATTGTTGAGGTTTTTGGTCCTGAGTACTTGAGATTGCCTAATGAACAAGATACCGCTAGATTACTGGCAATTGGTGAGAGCAGAGGTTTTCCAGGTATGCTTGGTTCTATTGATTGCATGCATTGGACCTGGAAGAACTGCCCTACTGCATGGCACGGTATGTATAGGGGGCATAAAAAGGAGCCTACAATTATTCTGGAAGCAGTTGCTTCTAAAGATCTTTGGATTTGGCATGCATTCTTTGGGATGCCAGGTTCACACAATGACATCAATGTGCTTCAACGATCTCCGATATTTGCAAGGCTCGCTGAGGGTGAAGGTCCACAAGTTAACTACAGCATAAATGGTAATGATTATACAATGGGTTATTATCTGGCAGATGGCATATATCCGTCATGGGCCACATTCGTGAAGACCATACCTGAGCCACAAGGTAATAAGAAGAAATATTTTGCAAAGGCACAAGAAGCGTGCAGAAAGGATGTCGAACGGGCATTTGGGGTTTTACAGTCTCGCTTTGCCATCGTTCGAGGTCCAGCTCGTTTGTGGGATGAGCAGTCGCTAGAAAATATTATGACGGCTTGCATCATTATGCATAACATGATTGTTGAGGATGAGAGAGAGGAAGAGGATGATTTCAATTATGACAACATCGGAGATAAGGTGAAAGTATCCCACGACGAAGCACCTGAACTCGAAGCTTTCATTGAAAATTACAAGAAAATCAAGGACAAAGAAACCCACACACAGCTTCAAGCGGACCTGGTGGAGCATCTGTGGCGTAATCATCCAGATTTATACAGTGATATTAAGTGATTTTATTTTTTATGTCATGTAATAAATAGAATATTGCTATAATGTATTATTTTAGGATTTGATATTTTTATAGTGTCAGATTAATGTTGAATGCATAGACCATCCATTGCTTTATGAAATGAGTTCATCTTTTTTTTTTTGTATTGTTGGCCAGCATGAAGAAATGCAGATAATTAATATCTGAATGTGAGATTGAGGCGTCATGCAGTACTTGTTTGTGTGTTCCTGTACAGAAGCTTACCTGTTATATGATAATAATAGAAGCACATGTTTCTACTTGGAGTTTTGACCAGCACAAAATGCATTTCACACTCAAAGTAAAAAGTATGCGACGACAACTTAAAGAAGGTGCACTAAAGGATTTTCAGTTCAAGCATAGCATCGACCCAATAATAAGTTCAGAAAATCTCACAACATGCTGAACCAGTATTATATTAGTAATAGAAGCACACGCTTCTCGATAGAAAACATTGACGAAACCACAAATTGAATATTCCATGACTAAATGATAACTCCAAAATAAATTGATGACACACTGATGACTCTAACTGAAACTGAAATAAGACTTCGACGCTGACTCTATGGGACTATGATAAACTGAGATAAACACTGTGACAATATGACATTCTAAAAGTTGCAACGTTTTGCAAGGATTTCATTCTGGCGTGCTTCATAGTACTGTTGCTGCTTGTACGACAAAGTGCTCAAGTCAATGTTCATGATCCTATCTTCTTCCAGTTGTCTTTTGAACTCAAAGTGTTCTTTCTCAATTTTGATCCTTTCTTCCTGCAATGCAAAAGCTTTTTGGCACCTCTCCTCTTTCTTCAAATCTTTCTCAGCAACTGCTTCTTTGTTCTTTGCCACAAGATAGTCCACTACTTCCATGCTCGAACGTTGCCGTAATTTTGCCTTCTCCTTCTTCTTTCCTGGAGGTCGCTCTTGTGCACCATCTGAAGCCTGAGGCTCACCAACATGACCAGCAGCAAGTACATGAGGTGCTGATGAAGGGTTTGCATTGGGTGATGTCTTCTGTTTCTTTGCAGGCTTCTGAGTTGCACTTTGCTTGCGCCTATCTATCCACTTGGGCTTGTCCTTCAATATCTTCCAGCAATGCATGTATGGAAAATTCCGGTGAAGCCTGTCTTCAGCCTTAAACATAGTACATGCACTTGCAATCTGCAATTCAGAAAAGACAGCCATGTCATATTATAACTGAAGTGCTGCAACAAAGTAAGCTGCAAAATTAACTGAAGAATAAAAATTGTAGAATGATGTCAAACCTTGTCGTCTACAGAGCAACCACTTTGGTTTCTAGCCTCAATCTTGGAGAGACAACCAGCAAAGGCATTGACATCATGTTGTATACCAGACCAACGGTTCATTAGAGAGCCTTGGGTGCGATCGGAATCGAACTTCTTGTTGGCATGGAAATAGTCATGTATTCTTTTCCAATATGTGCTACGTGACTGATCAACTCCTTGAATTGGATCCAATGACACGTTTAGCCAAGCTGACACAAGGAGGGTGTCTTCATCAACACTGTAGCTCTTGCTTCTTCCTTTCGCAGCTCCTTGGTGCATGTTTTGGGCTCCTATGTCGTCATCAGGTTGGATGGCATCATGTTGGACAGGAGGAAAGAAAGGGACACTTGACATAAGGTTGCTGAAATAAGAACCTGAATCCATGGCACCTGCAAATGCAAAAGACAGACATCAGGAAAAATAAATTACCATGGACAGTCTCATAGTCAAATTAATGATAGGTATCAATTTAGTGTTCTCAGGATAGTGACTAGAACAGATACGCAACATAATTTTGGAACAGGCATATTATTATGGTTAGAGCCACTGTGTTGCAACTAATCGATCAGACTAGTATACATTGAAAGCTAGATTCTGAAATATTGAACCTGTGTAAATACTTGAAAGATACATAGCTTAAAGAAATGTCATGCCTGATAGCAAGGTAAGAGCATAACAATCATGCTTATGTTTTAAATCTTACAGTAGCAGACTCCAATAAGTAATTAAATTTGAAACTCTATTTCCTGAAGGCACTGAATAGACATAGATAATAAAAGATTGCAGGCAACGCAAGCAACCAGATGGGACTAAGCTAAAATGCAGATAACATTTAGCAAGCTGTCACTGCCAATCAAAAATACTAGTGATCAATGAATCTACGGATGCAATTTATAGAGCAATTGAATTATTGTAAGCAAATCTGTACCATTATTGAGACTAATCAATCATCACTGAAAAGGCGAAACCTATGCCTGTCTCTAGTCATTTTGCCAAAGTCCAAGTATCTACTGAACCACATCTGATGGCACTATCTTTCTTGCGTCAACAGGTAATTTCATTTGTTTCAATACAAAAGGAAGCATACCAGGGATTTCTTCCTCAACGTCGTCTTGGGTTCCATCTGCGATGAAATCCTGGGACGTCGGGCCAATGGGAGGAACAACCCGATGGCGCAGTAAATCAAATGATGCTGGATCATCTACTCCACCAGAACCTTGGCTTCCTTGGCCGGCAAATTGGGGCATCACGGATTGGGGAGTCTGAAAAACAATCCCTCCCACAGCAGCCGCCGATCTACGGGCAGGCGGCGGAATCGAGTTGGGGGAGTCGCTTGGCCGGTTTGCACGATGGCCAGCCATCGACTTGGCAACCTGGCCGGCAGAGCTTGAAGCGCGACCGGCGGCGACCTGCATGGCGATTTGGGGCTGAATCTCAGGCGGCAGAGAGGGCGTTGCGATTTGGGAGACCACATCGCGCGGGTTAAATAGACAGGCCTGCGCGGGGAAAGAAGCGCGGGAAGACGAACTTGGCGCGGGATGGAGGCGCGGGAAGGCAATCCTGCGCGCGCGAATCCTCGATGGCGAGCGAAGCGCCCTCGCCAATCCTCGCGAGCGAGAAAGCCGGGATGGAGGCGAAGCTATTTTGGTGAGTTCTTTTGCGAGTCTGTTGGAGCTGTGGATCGGGGAAAACTAGCAATATTTGGAGAAAAGAAACGTATTCCCGAGCCTGTTGCGGATGCTCTAACAAAACGTGATCGAACTGGATAAAAACATGCTGACAGGACTCGACGACGAGGACGAAACACACACACACACACATACACAACCATCGATCGATTTGTTGGGTTGGTGGGTGGGAATGGGGTGGCACAACATATCCCAGGTGGCACACTAGCTAGTGTCCTTAATTAATCAGGTGCGGTTGCAGCCCTTCGTGCCGTCGCTGCAGGACCTCAAGCAGTCTGCCCTCACGGACAGCTGACAGCTTTGGAACGCGCTGTTGGCGGACGAGCTGCAGGCGTTGTGGCATAACACGTCACAATCTGGACTGACGCATTGCTGGTGGCAGTTGCCTTCGCAAGACTGCTGGGCGTAGGCCTTGACGCTCCAGCAATTGGTGGAGGTGGCACCATCGCAGATCCGAGGACAGTTCGAGGTGCAAGAAGAAACGCAGTCGCTTGATCCTGGCACCTGGCCCGACGAAGAAGGAAGCAGCACGGCGACGATCAGCAAAGCGGCACTGATCACCTTGAGAGCGGAAGACGCCATGGCTCTTCTTAATTTTGTGGGTGGATGAGCACGAGCAATTGAACAATGGTGTTGGTCGAGATCGATGAGAACGAAGAAGGTGCTCAACTGGTGCCTGATGGATAGATGGAGGATTTCTTGGTCCTATTTATAGGGCAACCAGCAAACTCGTGGATGTTAGGAGACCTAGCATAGATAACATATAGTTATATGCGTGGATGCATGGCCACGTATATGGACCCTCTGTGCAACATGCAATAACTTGAGATTGACGCATACTAGTTTTTTCAAAGTCAAGGGAAGCGTAAACTTCGAACTTACTCCATTCCTGATTTAGAAGTTGATTTGTTTGAAGCCAAAGTGTCAGATGTGCAATCTCTGTAAACAAAATTGCTTGGAGGATAGTATGGTTATTTTTGGACAATCTGATAAATGTTTCTGGAACCGCCCTATTTTTGGGAATAAGATAGAAGAAGCATAAAATGACACCGAGCTCGGTACATGCCTTTTTAAGCCTGTGTAGAATTGAATCAAACACCGAGCTATATGTGTACATTATTGATACACAACCATACCTTGCTGTGTACATGCCTTTTTAAGATCCATTGAGTGCAGAACAGATACAACTGTTTGCCGTCTTTTCTGATTATGGACATGAGAACTTTGGGGCTGAAACAATGTGCCATCCAGTCAACCAGCTGATTTCAGGTAAGGATTGAGTTGACTTAACTTTTTTTTTGCGAAAAGAGAATTTCATTAATATTGAAGCATATTACATCTCTTAATTACAAAAGCATTCTAATCAATACCAACTCCACTGATGAGAGACAAGAAACCTTGAAAGAGCCGTAAATTCCACCTTCTAGGATCACCATCCCAGACGGATATGCCATGGACGAAAACTCCGATCTAAATGAACACGACCATCCTCATCTCCGACGGAGGAAACCTGAAACCAAACCCTTTTGCAAAAGAGGGGTAGACTAATACTTCACATGCAAATATGAAGAACTTGCCGTTGTCGAGATCGTAGCCGAGCCCATTATCGTCTCCTTCACCATATTTGTATTGGAAAAACACAAATCCGACCAATATCCAGATAAATGTCATCGGAAACCAAACTCTCACTAGCCATGGTCATGAAGAACCACGATGAGACAAAGGAAGGGCCGGAGTAACTTATTCTCCATCGATGATGGTGCCTTTGACTCGCCACCACCGCCGAGACGCATCATTCTCTAGTGCTCCATGCGAAGAATTGGGCGACACTGCACCACCGTCACCGTGCTCTTCGACCGGACTACTAGAGGAACCCTAACCCTAAAAGGGAACTCTAAAGTGAACTCTAACCCTTTTAGGTTTCATATTCAGAAAGATGAAAGTGTAGGAGATTAATTCATGAATTAATTCGAGTTGTGGCACTGAAGAACTCTAAAAGGGAACTATCCATAAAAACGTGGCTAATTCTAGGGAGAATATTCAGAAATATTTCCTGTGGTATGATCATCTGCTCTTTTGTAATATAATTGATATTTTTTTAAAAAAGCTGGCTACCTTTGCTACTACCAATTTAATCAGCCCTGTAAGTCATCAGGAGAAGCCTTAGCCATTTGGAGCCCAGGCAAATAGCTCTAAGAAGGGGCTATCCATCAAGAAGGTGGAATTTTCCATTCGGTGTTGTATATGAACAAGTTGTCAAGCCGTGATTTGTCGAAGGTATTCTGATGATTCTTTCGCTAGAAACTATAGTTTTCTGAATTAAGATTTGATCAGATGAGGAAATCATGTCCAGACATGTACTTATTGCACTATATTGTTGAGGAGCTAGCCATGGATAGAAAAGAGTACGTGCAAACTAGCAATCAACGTGCCAGACTCTTGATTTTTAGCTTCTTTTTTTTAATCTTAATCATTTGGTCTATTACTTTTACACCCCCCCCCCCCCCCTGTTTTACCATTCTTTTCTTAACCATATTTTCTTCTTTTTTTTTCTTTTGTTTTGGTTTGCTTCTCTTAATGGTTCTTGTGGGTTTCATTTCTGGCCTATATCCAACTTGCTTGGGATAAAAAGATTGTTTGTTGTTGATGTTGAGAACAAGCTCCATTGGGAGGTTATTTACATTCGATCATGTGTCAAAATTTTGTTGAACTAGTGTAAGCGTACAAGCTTATTTTCTGCATATCTAAGATTTAATATGTTTGAACTATTTAATAGAGCTTATTCTTCTTTCAAACTAAATAAATTCTGGATGAGATCTATGCTATCGTGCTTTTAGATATGATATACTTTGTATACCGAGTTTTTCGCACTAATTTTATATTTTTAGTCGAATTATTCATTCAAATATTGGCTTATACACTTTGAAAATTGAATAATAGTACACGAGATCACTTTTGTGGTGCAGCTGAGAAAACATAAGAATTGTTTTACTTGTGTTATGATCGAAATCATTGTTTGCTTAGGGCTGAATACATAATGGAAACCACAAGAATCACGGGTGAGCATGACTGCTTGATCCGCCATGCACTCCACGCTTCATATATAGACGACTGACACGACGCAAAACATATATGTAGCTAACTATATATAGTACGTGCTAAGTACACCATACAACAACGTGAACTGAATAAAACATGCTGACTGGACTCGGCGACGAACAGACACACAACAACAATCGATTTATTTGGGTGGAAATTGGGTGGCACAACATATGCGAGGTGGCACGCACACTAGCTAGCTAGTGTCCTTAATCAGGCGTGGTTGCAGCTGTTGTCGCAGCCCTGGTTGCAGGACCTCAAGCAGCTCGTCTCCACGTAGAGCTGGCAGCTTTGGTACGCGCCGTCAGCGGCAGAATTGCAAGTGTTGCGGCACAAGCTCTCACAATCTGGACTGACGCATTGTTGATGGCAGCTGCTTTCGCACCCCTGCTGGACGTTGGACCTGACGCCCCGGCAAGCGGTGGTAGTGGCATCATCGCAGATCCTTGGACAGCTCGAGGAGCAAGAAGAAACGCAGTTGCTTGCCCCCGGCACCTGGCCCGACGAAGAAGGAAGCAGTACGACGACGCACATGGCGACGAGCAAAGCGGCAGTCACCTTGAGAGCGGAAGCCGCCATGGCTGTTCTTTTTTGGGTAGAGGAGCACGAGCAATCGAACAATATGGTGTTGGTCAAGATGGGAAAGAAGAGAGAAGGTGCTCAACTGGTGCCTGCTGGATAGATAGAGCATTCCTTGGCGCAATTTATAGGGCAATCGAACTTGTGGATATTAGGAACCCTAGAAAAGATAACATTTTAGTTATATGCATGGAGGCCACGTATTTGGACACTCTGTGCAACATGCAAAAACTTGAGATTCACGCATCCTAGTTTTTTGAAGTCAAAAGTAGCGTAAACTTCTAAATTACTCCATTCCTGATTTACGAGTTGACTTGTTTCAAGCCAAAGTGTCAGATGTGCAGTTTCTGTAAAAAAATAAAATAAAATTGATGACTGGGAGAGTAGTCTCGGTTCATATGGAGAATGACAAATGTTTGTGGAACAACAAACACATGCACTAAAAGTGAATACTCGAATGGTATTGGCTTAATCTTGTGATGGAAGTAGGCGATGAACTTTATGTACACATGTCTTTGAGTTATACTCGGTTTGGCACATGTACTTGGGAAAATTGAGCCTGCTTCTTGCAAGACAGCATAATGAAGAATTAATAGTTTTGGCGAACAGGTAGTTTCCAATCTATCTTTGAGCTAGACATGTCTCTTGAAGAGTACATTATTGCCAAAAATGTATAACATCCTTGCACCAGTTTTTGTTTTTTACGAAACTTGCACCAAGTTTTTCCTTTGATAGCAAAACAACCGCCTTATTGGGAATTTAAAACTAGCTCAAAGATAGAAGAAGCATAAGAAGGCGCCGAGCTACATGTGACAGATCAATGCTTCTAACTGAACATTATTGATACACAACCGCATCTTGCTGTGTACATGCCTTTTTAAGATCAATTGAGTGCAGATGAGATACAATGTTTGCGAACCAGTGCAACCATGATTTCAGGTAAAGAATCGAGTTTACTTCATGTTATCCTAGCAATCTATGAGGTTTCATATTCAGGGAGATGAGAATAGGAAACAAATTAGTTAATTCGAGTTGTGGCACAGAAAAATTCTTAAAGGGAACTGTCCGTCAAGAAAGTGGCTAATCCTTTGGAGAATATTTCGAAATGTTTCCTGTGGTATGTTCATCATGTCTTTTGTAATATAATTGATATTTTAAAAACTGGCTACCTTAAGTCGTTAGGACCACAAATGCCTGTTAATTAACTGTGCATGAATAATGGGCCAACAATAAGTCGATCGTCAGGAGAAGCCGTAGTCGTTGGGAGCCAGAGTACACAGCTCTAACAGGGAACAATCCATCAAAAAGGTGGAATTCTCCATTTGGTGTTGTATAAGAAACTCGTCAAGTTGTCAACCATGATTTTTTGAAGGTATTCTGATGCTTCTTTCTCTAGAAATTAACGTTTTCTGAAAATTATGATGGTCAGATGAGGATATCATCATGTGCAGACTTATTATTCTAGATGAGGAATAGATACACAATTCAAGCATTGGAGAATAAAATTGATCGCCCTACGGAAGACCTTCCTCCAAGATAAGAAGAGTTCTCATCGCAAAGCCGAGAAAGGTTCAGAAGCCGGCCATTTAGGACCAACTGGATGCCCAGGATGTGCATGTGTCCCACGTACTATGAAAGATTAATTCACAAAAATTAATTATCTGAAAATGGACAGCGAGGGACCCTTTTGGTGCCACCAGGTTCGAGAGCCCTGGTCAGTTAACTCATCTACTGGAAGGTTTACTTCGAGCAATTGAATAATGAGGACTTTTACAGTCCATAATACTAGCTATTATTTTGGAGATAATACTAGATAGTATTCTTAGAAGTAATTTAGGAATTAAATTGTTTATTGGCTAATTTATATTTTCTTTTCCTTAAGATAGTTAGATTAACAATTATCAATTGCATCGAGATGCCAACCCCTTCGTTTGTCGCATTAATGATATGAGATGTACCGTAACAGATCTATAATTTTATAAACCTTATAAGAAAATAATTACTAGCCTATCATTATTTTTTTCCTATATTATCTCAGATTAACAACAGACTAGCTAGTATTAATGGGTGAAAGATAGAAAATGAATGTGGACCGCCGAATCATAATACTAGCTAGTGTTGTTTTGGTAACACTAGCTAGTATTTTGGATTTTAAAAGTCCTTTCAATAATAATCATAAAGGAGAACGTGTGTGGTGCATCTGAGGGCACGAAGGGCGAAGGCGTTATATATGAGAGTCATGACATAACACTTCTGTTGTGTTTTGGACTCGTTACTTTATTTGCTTATTGGAAATAAATCACAAGACTCATGGGTAAGCCGTAAGCATGACTACTTGACCCGCCATTGCACTCCACACCGCATAACTCACACAACAAATATGCAGCTACTAGGGTACATGGCCATGCAAAACGTACGTGAACTGAAAAAACATGCTGACTGACTGACTGACTCAAGATCGACGACGACAAACGACACACACAACCCTCGATACACAACACAAGCATGTAATTAAGTTCATGCCTGTCACGGTAGATCGAGTTCATCGATCAGTAGCCGCGGCAGCTGCTGTAGCATCCGGCAACGCAGGAATTCATGCAGTCCGTCATCGCCTTCTGCACGGACACAAGGCAGCCTTGGTACGCGCCTTCGGCGGAGGGACGGCAGGCGCTGTCGCATGTGCTGTCGCAGGAGTAGCCGATGCAGTTGCCGAGGCAGCCGCTCTTGCAGCCCTGCAGGACGCTGGACTTGACGCTGTCGCAAGCGTTGGCAGTGGCGCCGCTGCAGCTTCTGGCACAGTTCGAGGCGCAAGAAGGAATGCAGTCGCTCGACTGTCCCGACGAAGAAGGAAGCAGCACAAGGCATGCGGCGACGAACAAAACGGTCACCTTGAGAGCGGAAGCCATGGCTTCTCTGTTTTTGTGTGGAGGATGTGGAAGAGGAATATGTATGTTGTTGAAGATTTCTCAACTGGTGCCTGTTCCATGGAGCATTCGGTGCTATTTATAGGGCACCAATATTACTCATTGATATCTTAGCCCTAGCATGCTATCCCTTTGATTATATGGACGGGCCGGGGGTGTACGTGGGCACTGCATGCGCGCACACGTGACAAGTTGTGATAAACCATGAGGTCAAGGGGAGCAGAAATCTCTAACTTACTCCATTCCTGAGGTGGAAGGGTTGACTTGGGCAAAACTGGACTTATCTGAAGCCAAAGTGATTGATCTGCAATTTCTGTAAAATTGACTTGTTTGGACAGTGATACACATCTTTGAGTATATACTTGGTATCGCAGAGATTAACCTGACTTTAGTACTCTTTTCAATGCTTTAAGAGAAAATTACATTTTCAATATATAACTAGCTCAGACTTATTCCAGCATTTGTATTCACAAAAAAAAATGATGGATCAGCGTGCACTTTGAGTGTCGACAACTGTTTATAGCTCTATAGTGAACACAGAGCACTGGTCAAATTTGGCTACCATCTTTCAATGGAAGGCACATATATGTTAGAACTAAATCATCTAAATCAACTTAATGGGATCACTAGTCAGAGATAGATCATACCTAGAAACATTAAAAATAAGAACTGAATTGACTTACCAGACATGATCACAGCCTTTGTTGATGGCTGATTAGGCTGTAGATGTAGCGGAAACAGTCGGAGGTTGATGTAGATCAAGGGACACCGAGCTTCCAAAAACTTCCAGCACCTTAGGGATCGGTAGAGCCAAGGTTAGGGTTAACCTGGCGGCTGAACTCGTGATTAACACGTCGATTAGGGTTGACCAGGGGTCTCCCCTTATATTTATAGTGCTGTAGACGTGGGGCGGAGCCCAAAAACGTGGGCTGTGTTCTGCCTCCCGATCAAGGCAGCTAACAGGGTTTGAGTCGGTTTAGGAGTTGGGCCTTTCGGCCCAATGAGGTATTGACCGAGGTCAAAACTATTCCAACATTCTCCCCCTTGACCAAAGGTCAATAGCTTATTCTTTATAATATAGAATTTATTGATTACGTGCAGGTGGATACACATGGATCAATAATGTCCCTTTGAATCGAACAATTTTAATCTTAATCTTTAAACTTATGTTCGCATTATGTTCATACTCAATACCATAGCAAAACTCAGCGAATGGGTCGTCAGCAGCGTAACAGCATACTGGGACAACATTAACCAAAGTCAACTACAGTATCTTGATAGAATGTTTTTTTAACTTATTTAGGAGTTTATTTATTCGGCCTCATCCAGAATAATATTTCAGGTCAATTATCAAATCCATACTAATTTCGCGAAGATAGGATAAGAGATAAAACCCTCAATCAGTCATGTTGCTAGCTATTTACTTAAAGCATCATAAATGACTTGATCCTCGGACCTTTCTTTCATAACACAATAGTAGTTGTTAATGGGCTTGACACCATCAACTATGTGTCATTACTTGAAAGGAATACTGTAATCAAATACAGCGACATTGATTATAATCAATGTAAAGCTTAATAATAATACTGAAACATATTTTATATGCCTGTCTGAATTAAAAAACATGCCATACAAAATCAGCTTTAATAATGCTAATATTGTTTTAGAGCTTTCTGCAGAATCGCTCATATCTGTAAGAATGAAGGACATAAAACTTAATTGTGAACATTTACATCCATACACCCTCACAGAACCTTATCTGAATAGTACTTAATTAAATAGGCATGTTATATGGTGCCTTTAACTTTAAGCACCTTTTCTAGTGGACCTCCCCTGGACTAAGACTAATAATTTTGTCAAGCATTCCGGCTTGTCATGCTAAGTCAATATCTTATAGATCTCAGCATATAGCTTCTATCTGAAGCTTTAGGAACGTCTTCCTATTTATCTTATTCTTAATCTCATACTTATGATAATATTTGCTATATCACGCAAAACGATACAGGCATTATTATATTTGCATTCACATAATGTCACTTCAGAGCATCTCTCGACTTTTGTGCTTGAATGACAATCCCAATACTCACTTTGGTCCCATCAAAGTGTCAAACTCCCCCAGAACTTAGAAAAGCGTCACCAGATGTATCTTACGATATGATGAAATCATTTCTCCTTTCTTAGAATGCATGCTCATTTCTTTCAACTTACGGAGAAAATAATCACTTTAGAGTATCAGGATCTTAATTAATCCACCTTAACCTTATAAATAAATCACGGTTGCCCATGATACGAACAAAACTCATAGTGAGTTATAAACTTAACATCTTGGTTTCTTTTGGAATCACTCCTTCAATATCTGCAGACTCATTACAGTCTACTGCTTTGACTCCATCAGAAAATTGCTATGAAATGAACTATACTTATATCCAAAAAATCATAGACTATTTTATGACCTCTTTTACATAATCTTAGGAATAACTGAGGCTTTTACTTTTGTGCCCAAAAACACTTAACTTATCATTACATGTCTCTGTTATTGTAGTACGACTAATGCACATCCTAAATAGAGATAGGAAAATATAACGGAGGAATACTTATGGCAGGATATATATGAGAAAACATATATGTATGTATATACATCTCATCTTAAATCATCAATATAGGAAAAACTTATCCTATATCTCAATAAGATTTCTACTCCCCCATTTCGTTCCTTCCTTATGAGCTTCCATTGAATCTCTGAATAATCAGAATATTAAATGTGTCGGTCCATAAATTTATTTAAAATAACTTACAATGGTAGCTCTTCAGCTTATCTTGGCACGACATTTACTATACCACTGATCAGCTTCCTTTTTCCAAAACTAGAACACATCAGCGGTGGCCAGAAAATGAACTAGAGTGGCAAAGTTATGATTAAATGTCCACAAAACAGCGGTGGCCAGTATCATGAACACAATCATACTTCAATCATCTCTGATTCCATTGCACCAACCCACAACAGCGGAGGCCAGAAAATGGGTGACACAACACAATCTGCGACAAATATCCCGTACCCAGCGGAGGCCAGAATATATAGAATAACAATCACACTTATTGAGACAATTGGTCTTTATGGAGTATATACTCCCTTCACAATGGTAATCATATCTCGCATTATAAGGCTGCCCTTGAACTTATTCTTAATGGAGCAGTAATAATATAGCGAGTAAATTTGTCCTTAAAACTTATGGACAAAACACCATGGAGAGAATTATTACTTAATTTTCTGACAAGAGCAGATCTTAACTAATTATTAACTAGAGCGTCTCCTCTTAACTGATGAGACATTCCATTCTCCCCTTCGAATTTGTGGTCTAAACGTGAGTGTGCCACATATTCGACAAGGTCTCATCTTTTAGCTTATAATATCTAATTCTCACATATCTATACTTATTATAATAATAGATACTTAAAAGACTTGATGAAAAAAGATATTTCACAACTCAGAGATAACACACTTATACTTATATATATATATAGAAAACAAAAGTTTCGCTAAATTACATTAAAATCATCAAGCTAAAATGTTGAGTTTACTAACTTAATCTAAAAGAACAATATGATAACTCAACTTATTTCCATCATCTAATTCTAAGGGCTACTCCCCTGGTCTCATGGATCTCATAAGGAGGCATTAACAAAATGGTCCACACATGAGTCTGAAATTTGCAATCCAAAAGTCTTAAGCTCATGGGCGATGTCCCACATGCGACTGATATGCAATAGTAGTCCACCTTGCCCACCTTGCCCGTCATAACGTGTGGTAGTTAGCCTTTTAATGAGGTAACTTATGCAGACTTGCTTATGACTTATCTCAATGAAATATAAGAATTCAGAAGCAGTCTGGTCCTTAGTATCATCAAGGGCTCCCCTGATGCCATCTGAGATGGAGCACTTTATGATTCTTTTGGCAAACTTGTTATCCTTCTCCCATATTTCTAACTTGAAATGATACTCATGCATTTTCTCATCATAGTCCTCAATGCCAGGAGAAGGAGGAAATGGCTTGACATTATGAAGCACATAATCAAGCTCCAGAAACTTGAGAATGTCTTGCACCTTCTGTTTCCATAGAGGAAAGTCAATGCCATTGAAGGGCTTAATGGTCTTCATGTAGCTTGCAAGACCATTGTCTGAAAATGACAAAAGCTAAAAAAGCTTAGTCAACTTAATCAATGCAACTTACGCATTTCTTATTAATCTTAAGTCTTAAAAGATAGTGATGGAAATATAAATAAATAAATAATAAACTTAAGTCTGGAACATTAATAGTACAATAAGATGCACTTAATAGCACGAAAATAACCCTACGGTGGTCTGATTACAATCATGCAATAAGAAACAACTTGCATCACCGGTGGGGAAAACAAGCGTAACTTATTCTAAAACTCATAATTAAAACAACGGTGGTCAGAATTAATTACAAGTGTACTCTAGATGAACTTTCCGGTGGTTCCATTCAAGTAGAGGCATCTTAAATTAACTTAATGAATAAATGAATATTCAACTTAACTTATATGGTAATATAAAACTTAATTATGGACAAAACTTATCCTAAAAATTTAAACTTAAAAGGCTTAGAAAACATTTAATGGCAAGGCAAAAATACACCATAAAATTATAATGCTCATAAGAACTTAAAACTTAAACTTTATTATGAGCGCTTGCTCATTTATCTGAGGGACGGAGTAAGCATAAAAACTCCATTTAATTAAAAGTGGTGCAATGGTTAAAAAAAAAGAACTTAATTTGCACTAAAAATAATGAGCTGCTTAAAACTTTATAACTGAAACTAAAGCTTAAATAATCTTAAACTTATTCCTTAAAAAAAATATTATGGTCATGAAAAAATCCAAATATTGGAACATAAAAGCTAATAAAACTTGATATATGAATGAGCATAGATATACTCAAGATGACAGCGGAAGCTTAAATTTTTAGCAAATAAAATATTGCTATGAAATATTCTTGAGAATTTAACTTAAATAAACTGAGAAATTTCGCTGCAGCATGACTTAAGATATTACTTATAAAGTTTACAGAAAATTATGCTCATGAATAATACTTGATTTTATTTCTTAATTACTTAACTTAAAACTGTAATTTAAAACTGGGCTCAAAAATTACTAAAGAAATGCTTAAAGCTTAGCTGAAAGGAAATCAATCGTGCCCAGTACTTAGATTTGGCCCGCGAACGAGCCTAGCTTAAATGCGCACGCGCGCACACGGCCCGGAGAAACTTAGCGTGGCCCGCAAAAAACTCAGCTCATGCGGCCCAGCAGTGCGCTTCGCATAGGTGGCCCATGACGCGTGGCGCGGCGGCCCAGAACGCGCTTGGCGCGGCTCAGCAGTGCAGCTCGAGCGGCCCAGCGCAAAGAAGCCCGGGACGCAAGCGAGCAGGCCGCCGATTTAGCCTCACGCGCGCGCACCCGCAAGTGGCAAGTGGCCCGGCCCAGCGCAGGGGAACCAGCCCAGCCCAACTTACGGCCGGGGCGCTTCGATCGGCAGGCCGCCACGGCCTGGCGCGCTCGCGCGCACGGCCCAGCAGCCCAGCCCAGCTGAAGGCGGAGTGCTGCGAGCCGTCGATCGGGGAGGCAGAGGGAGTGGACGGCCAGGATTGCACGAGCTCGGAATAGAAGTCCGGACGAAACCCTAGCCGGTCACTCTCTCCTCACTCTCCCCTTCACTCTCGCCTCACTCCGCGCCGCTTGGTCCGAGCAGGAGCTCGCCGTCCCGCGCCGTCCGGCCGCCGTGGCGTCATGGGGTGCTGCTCGCCGGCACACGCGTGCGAGGATTCGCGCGCGGCTCCGTCGAGCTGCTCCACCATGATGCCCTCATGGCGAGGCCCGCGTGGATCTGAGACGCCGGAGCGCGACGACGCCGGCCGGCCGCCGCGGCGCCACGAGAGCTGCTCGCCGGTGCGCACGTGCGATCTCGCGTGCGGCTCCGTCGAGCACCTCCATCGTGGTGCCCATAAGGTGAGCCCGTCGCGTGCGGAAGAGGCGACGACGACGAGAGCTCAACGACGGCACGGCGACGACGACAACGGCATGAAACCGAGGCGCGTGCTGGTCTCCGCGCGGCGGATCTGATGCCGCGCGGGCTCCCACACGGCGGAGCTTATGCCGCGCGGGGTGGTCCTGATGCCGGCGAGGGGCACGCACGGCGTACTGATGCCGTGGGCCTTGCCGGCGACCGGAGAAGGCGCCGTCATCCGCTCGCGCCTGATCTGATGCACGGCGGGGACAGCGACGAGCAGGAGGTGAGTCCTCTGATTTTAGGGTTAGGGTTTGCATAACCTATGTGCGCGAGGTAGGAGCACAACGGCGCGACGACGCGCAACCCCGGCGATGAAGCAACGGCGGCGGCCAAGCTGATGGCGTCGGAGTCGCGCGGGGGGGGGGGGGGGGGGGGGGGGGGGGGGGGCGGGCGCGTGTGGCGGATCTGATGCAGCACGGCCGAGCCTCGGTGCACGGCGAGGTGCGCGCGGATCTTATGCGCGCAACCTCGTCGGTGACCGGGAGGAGCTCGTCGACGACCGTGCGCGGCGCGAAGCCACGACGACGACGACGACGATGAGGTGAGTCCTCAACTTAGGCTTAGATCTCAAACTTAGTTAGGGTTAGGGTTAGGGAATGTGAGTAAAACGATTCGGTAGATTAAAACCCGATTAACTGAAACTTAATTGCGACATGGCATGCTTAACAGATCAAAACTGGCCGCAACCCTAGCTCATTAATCTTGACTAAAACATGACTTAAACATGACTTAATTACATTGACTTACTTAGAAAACTTGCTAATCTAACTTAGCTAGTCATGATTGCGTACTGATCTAAAGAGAATAAACTTAAAACATGACTAGATCATCTAATTCAACTTCAACAGTAGTGCTAGACTAGACAACTTAGCTTAAAACTGTGTAAATCTAGCACTTAACGGAACCAAAAACTTAAACTAGGGGATCTATTCTGACTAGTTTAAGGCGTCTGATACCAAATGTTAGAACTAAATCATCATCAACTTAATGGGATCACTAGTCAGAGATAGATCACACCTAGAAACATTAAAAATAAGAACTGAATTGACTTACCAGACATGATCACAGCCTTTGTTGATGGCTGATTAGGCTGTAGATGTAGCGGAAACAGTCAGAGGTTGATGTAGATTAAGGGACACCGAGCTTCCAAAAACTTCCAGCACCTTAGGGATCGGTAGAGCCAAGGTTAGGGTTAACCTGGCGGCTGAACTCGTGATTAACACGTCGATTAGGGTTGACCAGGGGTCTCCCCTTATATTTATAGTGCTGTAGGCGTGGGGCCGGGCCCAAAAACGTGGGCTGTGTTCTGCCTCCCGATCAAGGCAGCTAACAGGGTTTGAGTCGGTTTAGGAGTTGGGCCTTTCGGCCCAATGAGGTATTGACCGAGGTCAAAACTATTCCAACAATATATAGTTCAAATTACTCAATAAATGGTGTTTCGGAATATTTCGGGCAGGTGCCAGTCAAATGTTGAATAATCCCTTGGAGTAAGATGCAGAAAGTTCCATTGTTTCATTTTGTCCCTTTTGATTTTGAACTGAATTCCTTTTACTGTGTAAAACATGCTTGATTTAGCCATGATGAACTAGAATAACAAAACTTACTACAATGTTGGTATATGTCATCCACGTGATGCTCTCCGATTTAGGAAATACCTCAAAAAACCTATGCCGCCTGATAGCTGCAGCTTCAGTCTACAGGAAAAGCAGCAATAATACACATCTATCTATTGAACAAATTGCTGTCTTCTGGAAAGATTATACATATTTCAGAATACAGGGGGTAAACAACTGCAATTGTGGTGCCTATTATAAAGAATACTTGCAACTTGCAAGAGAGGAACGCAGAGTTGTTTCATCGAACAGTTTCTAGTTTCCACATTTCTTGTTATCTGTGCTGCTCTTAAAGCATATAACAGCTGTGCACTAAGTTTTATCTTTGATAGTAAAACAATAGAGTTATTGGGGAAAATCGACTGATCTTTCTTGAAGAGCTGTGTGACACCTCAAAACATCTAACCGAACTTTCTTGAAACACAACCAAACCTCTTGCTTAGTACATGCTTTTTTTAGATCAACTGAGTTCAGATAAGATACGGCTGTACCGTCTTTTCTGACTCTTGGACATAAAAAAGTGGTGAAGCAATCAATGTGCCAACCAGCCTGCAACATGTCACAAGTTGAGATTGACTAGGTTTTTAAGTCAATGAGAGTAATCTCTAAAGTACTCACTCCATTCCTGATGTGTGCGGGTTGGCTTGTGGGGAAATCGACTTGCTTGAAGCCGATGTTTTACTGAAGTAGTAGTACCTCTTTTACCTTTCAAGCAGTAAATGGTCAAATTAGTCCTAGCCATTATTGTTTTTTATTTGAGAGAAAAGAAAAAAATAAAGAAACCAAAGGAAACGTACCTCGCCAGTTGCTGCCTCCGGTTCTTCCGCTCTCCTTTCTCACGTAGCAGCTCCCTCCAATCCCGATTTCCTCGGCCCATTCCCTTCAAATAGAACGGCAAACAGATATCCGTATATCATGAACATTTTCGACCGCGCCATGCTACCTTTTTTTATTACATATGAAAGCGTTCATGCAAATACTCTATTGTTTTACTATCAAAGATAAAACTCTATTGTTTTACTATCAAAAATAAAACTTCATGCAAATACGTACGCATCATCTAACAACATGAAAATACTCTATTGTTGTTAGATGATGCGTACGTATTTTATGACGATTTTATCTTTGATAGTAAAACAATAGAGTTTCCACATTACTTTTTTTTATTACATGTGAAAGCGTTCATGCAAATACGTACGCATCATCTAACAACATGAAAAAGAAAAAAAATGTATCCGATGCAACAAGTTTATACAAAGGATGCACTACCACGTACACCATTGGCCAGTCATGCTACGAAACAGATTCACCATCCCGGTAGATATTTGTTACTTTACAAAACAATAGAAAACATACAACGTGTCATGCAAAATCGTGACAATAAATCTGGTTCCACCATCAAGGTCCACCACACGTTTGACATGTTACACCATCACGGTAGGATAGTTCAGGGCCGTCGCCAAGAAAATGGAGGCCCCGTGCAAAATGGAAAATGAGGCCCCATCGCAGCCCATTCTTCTTTACATTTTGGCCCAAGTTGGCCCAATATATTACCTTCTTCAACCTTGAGCATCAGATCGACCTTTCCTCTCTCTCTCTCTCTCCCACCATGGCTGGCCAGGTGAGCTCGAATCAGCGCGCCATTGAAGGGCCGAAACAATAATAAACAAGCAAAACGGAGTGCTCTCCGCATCCTCCATCATTCCACTTAGTTAAACTCGAAATTATCCTTAGCGATGCAAAATCAGAAGGTGTGATGAAAGAACAGAGGAGGAAATTGGGGGCCCCGACATTTTGGGGGCCCTGTGCGGTCGTCCACCCTGCCATGCTCATCGACGGGCCTGGATAGTTTCACCGTCACGTTCCAACAACATGATTCATGCAAAATCCTAACAACTTTGGAAGAAAATACCATGCACTAAAAAAGGGGCATATTAATTACCTCCTAGAAGGTAATAGGTCACAGATCCAGTTAAAATGGATGGTCCACAATTTTTTCGAGGTACCATAAAATTCCCCGAGTAGTATAGACCATTAGTGATGTTATGGGAGGTTTTTGACCAGTGGAAGTATCATCTAGGAAAGAAGAACAATACATGGAACTGTAATATGTATATATAGTAATATCTACCTTCCTAATCAAGTTAGGTTAGAAGTTGACTTCAAGAGAGGAGTATCTAGTACAGTATTGTAGTGATATGATCTATCGATCTTTCTCCATTCTTCACATACAAGTTGACTTCAGCACACATTTCAATATAACTAACTCAGACCTATGCAGCACTTGTATACAGGAAAAAAGTGACAAATCAATATGCATGTTGAGTGGAATCCGATCGTATGGACCAAAAGATATAGAAGTGAACACTGGGTAGTCGGATTGCTTAACAGTCCTATTATGGAAGGCACTAAGTTACAGTTCTATAAGTTGACACTGTTAGAGCATCTCCAAAAGACTCCCATAAAATTAACCCCCTAAACTTGTTTTTGGGAGCAACCAAAAATTATGAGAGGCAACTTTTCTCTCCTCCTCCAACAGTCCTCCCTTAAAAAATAGATTAAAACACTTTTGATTAAGCCACGTCAGCATTTGGGCCACAAAAACATTAATTCCATAGCAAAAAGAAGAGATGGGAGCCCCAATTCTTCCCCTGTTTGTAGCTACAAATTAGGAGTTTATGGGCTATGAAAAAACTGGGGGTGGTTTTGGGGTTCTGTTGGAGATGGTTTTTTTGATTGGATCCCAATATTTTGATTTAAGGGAGGTTTATGGGGCTCTCTTGGAGATGCTCTAACATTACTCATAATTGATGTTTGGAAGAAGCAATTGCAAGTGCAGTCAAAGGTGGAATAGTCACTTGGAGTAACATGGAGAAAGTTCATGTGCTTCATTTTGTTCATTTTGATTCCCACCTAAATTTATCTTTTATTGTGTAAAACATGCTTCATATATACATCCACAAAATTATTAAGAGTTGTTTCCACATTTGTTGTTATTGAAGAAGACACTATTGCTACAATGCATAGAACCCTTGCACCAAGTTTTTCCTTTTGATAGTAAAACAATTGCCAGCTCAGAGAGTCAGAGATAGAAGAAGCATAGACAAGCGCAGAGCTGTTTGACATCTCAAAGCTTCTAACTGATCATTTTTAAAACATAAGCACACATTCATTTGAGTACAGATCAGATAAAACTGTACATGTGCCATCTTTTATGACACTTGGACAAAAGAAGTTTGGGGGTGAAGCAATGTGACACCCAGTCCAATAGTATCTTCAAGAAATTAAAGGATCAAGTTGACTTTAGGTTAGCCTAGAAACCTTAAGTTTTTTAATATATTTAGGGGGGATGAAAATAGGAAATAAATTAATTCGAGTTGTGGCACCGAAAATTTTTGGAGATGAATATAGAGAGAAACCCGCGCAGTATGTAGGGCTGGCTAATCCTTTGGAGCATCTTCCGAAGATGCAGTGTTTCCTAGTATGTTCGTTCATCAGTTCTTTTGTGATTGCTATTTTTCAACTCTAGCTAATGTTTCTAGATGAGTGTTTCTCTTGGTTTTTATGCAGTTGAAATGCAGAAATGTAAAATTGCTTCCTTCTTTGCTGGCTGCCAGATCTGGAGGTACTGCGGCCTTTCACGGTGAATAAATATAAATAAGGCTTGTACGAAGTTGCATGGATGCTGTGGATTAGATGATAATCAGACCATGTTACTATATGCATGCGTTTCCGGCCCCTCGGCTTCGAGGACAGCCAACTCGTACTCCACTCCGCACTACAAGTTGAGAAAACATAATGCATTATTTGAGTTTCATATACATGATGGCGATGATGATGCAACTTCCAGGGATCAACACCTGGATAGAGTGAAACACATATATTAGTAACGTATCCCTATTAAGAAGAGAATATGATCATTGCTCACTCATTTGCAAGCTAGTAGGGGACAAATTGTGTAGCTTAACACTGGTAGTACAATGTCGAAACTGTTTGTACCAACGCGCACTAGAAGGGGAGGTGTGATGGTGTAAAGCAGGAAGAAACGCGACAAGTGCCAATGCAAACGCCTAATGGGTATCAGTGACTTTGGAGGTGATAAGCAGTGGCAGCTGAATGTGTTGCTAAGAGAATGTTAGCGAGATATTAATGTGTCAGTAATGCCAAGTAAATGTGTTTTCTTTTAATAAAATGAGATATTAATGTGTCCGTAGTGTGCCAAATAAATGTGTCTTCTACTAATACCACTACAGGATTTGCATCTTTTGCCTACAGGTTTGAGCAAGTGCCCGACAGTGTCTGATACATTTGGTTAAGCATAAAATAAACTGTGGCTAATAAGTTTGTGGGGATGTCCTTGCTGGTAAATTGTTTAAACTGTAGGGGAAAGACATCATTTTGTATAAGAAAACTGTGAGCCACTCATAAGAAAAAGACCAGGGGCATGAAAACTGTCGGCCATTCATTGAAAAACTGTTGGCAAAAAGAAATTATCTTGTAGTGTACTGGAATGCGATAATGAAGTTTGTAATAAGGATCGAGTTGACTTTAGTTATCCTGCAAATTTAATTTCAAGGCTTCATATGTGGGAGACAAAAATAGGACATAAATTACCAAAGTGTACAGTAGCGGCGGGCGCGGACCATTGTAGCTATTTATATACGCAGCTACAAATCAAGATTTCAGCACGGACATTTTCAGCGGCGCGGCCCAGTACCGTAGCGGCGCACAAGGCATCACCTGCCGCCACAGAGGGCATTTGCAGCGGCGGGTGCTATTACTGATTTTCAAATGCTTATTATAAAACAATTATTGTAATTTTTTAAGAATTGATTTTTTGCATTTTTAAGTGTCAAAATAAAAAAAAAGTCCTAGTGGGTCTGTGCGGTAAGTAAGGAAAAAGGGTAATCTATTCCTTTAAAAAATATTGGAGATGATGCTATGCTTACTCTCAAACTCTTTGTTTATACTGTAGTGATATAAACGGGTATTCTCTAACTTACTCCATTCCTGATGTGGAAGTATCAACAATTATGGGAAGAAGAAACACATGGAGCTAACAGCAATCTAAAAATTGTAATATCGATATTTCTAATCAAGTATATTTACATGTTGACTTGAAGTTAGGTGTATCTAGTATTAGTGTTGTAGTAAATATCTATCGATCTCTCTCCATTCCTCACCTATAAGTTGACTTTAACTAGTGCACATACTAGCTCAAACCTATACAACTCCTTTATACAGGAAAAAATGATTTATGTGCACTGTGACAAGAATTATTTGTATGAAAACTCATTTCCTATTTTCATCTCCCTACATATCTATGAAACTTATAGGTTTGTAGGATAACCTATATTCAACTCGATCCTTTTGGAGTAACATGCAGAAAGTTCATGTGCTTCATTTTGTTCCTTTTGGTTCCCACCTAAATTTATCTTTTATTGTGTAAAACATGCTTCATTCATCCAATAGGATTATGAAGAGTTGTTTCAGCCAACAGGTAGTTTTGGATTTTTCACATTTGTTGTTATTGAAGAATAACTATTGCCACAATGTATAGAATCCTTGCACCAAGTTTCTTCCCCCCTTATGATAGTAAAACAACTGCCTTATTGGGGATTTTATAACCAACACAGAGAGTCAGAGATAGAAGAAGCATAAACAAGTGCAGCGCTCTGTGACAGCTCAAAGCTTCTAACTGATCGTTCTTGAATCACAACCAAACCTGGTTGTTTACATGCCCTATTTAGATCATTTGAGTTTTTTTCAATAATTTCCTCCATGCCCTGCCCTCCCCTCCCTTCAGCTTTCCCTCCCAAAGGGAGAGGTGGTTTTATCGTCATCGAGGAAGTAGTTGAAGCGTGGCACATGGTTCACGCTCTTTGGTAGCCCTATAAGTTATATGACCTGTTCTAGCTCTTACTCTATCCATTCAGAAATAGAAGCATTTTGAGTATGATTAGAGTAATAGTGCATCATTTTTAAATAGAAAGAGTTGTGTATTATATGATGAATCTAGCTAGTAGCATCATTTTTATGTAGTTTTCACCCTTTGCATCCAAAAGAGAGTACAAAAAGTGCATCAGATAAGCAGGTATAATGTTCATTCAACATCGGAGTAATTGTGGGTGTCGCTTCTATCAGAGAGGGAGAAGTCGTCACGAGCCCTTGGAGGGTGAGGCAAAGGGGTAACTTCTGCTGCACGCTCCATCAACTACACCACGCTTCGCATCGTCGGCCTCGCCGACGAATCCACCTCCACGCACCGAATAGCCATACGCAAGTACCTCTCCACCCTCTCAAGGTCCTGCAACGCATCGTTGTCTCCCTGCATAATACACTCAATGTTGCCTCCTCTTAGCGGGATCTTCTATACAACAAGTGATGTATAGCAACTAAGGCACCCAACCCATCAACGTCCCATGAAGCTGAGGCCCAATAATTGGAACAAGAAAAATCAAAGGCTGGAACAAAGTTGTGTATAATCTGGAACAATTGTTCCTACACGATGGAACATGTTCCTACATGCTGGAACAAATGTTCCAATCACCAAGAACAATTGTTTGCACCACCTGGAACAACTATTTCCACCATGTGGAACATAGGCTGGAACATCGCCAGAGCATCTCGGAAGTCTCAGCAGCTGTCAGGACATGTTCCATACCACTGGAACAAGTGTTCCTACATGCTGGAACATATGTTCCAAGCACCAGGAACAATTGTTTGCACCACCTGGAACAACTATATTTCCACCACGTGGAACATAGGCTGGAACATCGCCAGAGCATCTCGGAAGTCTCAGTAGCTTGTCGGAACATAGGGTGGAGAAGGTCTCCAGATCTGCCTCGAGCTCTTGCGGTTCCAACATGGAGGTTAGGGGTGCGGGGGACCTCCGGTGGCGTAGATGGACGGCCGCACCCGCAATGGCGCATGACCGGAGACGGGGAAGACAGAAGGGCGGCAAAATGCCTGCATGGCCTGCCGGCGGCGCGGCACGCATGACGTGCTTGAGGCGGCAGTGGCGTGGCACGGACCGACGGGGCGGCACGTGGGCGAGACGGTGGTGCCAGGTGGTGGCGAGCCGGGCGCGGCGATCCGAAAGTCCGTTAGGCAGACTTGTCATGCAGCAGTATGTTGGATGTTGTCGGGTTTCATGTCACAGTGGATCATGTACGTACTGCAGCCGTAATGCGGACACTCTAGCCCCCTCGCGATTTATACCACCGCTCCGGCGCGCCAGCTCCATGACGCCCTCTCCGCGGAGGACCGCCGAAAGAGGAAGGCGTTGAGGGAGCCTCTAGGCATGAACTCAAGCACCAGCATCCGATGGGCTTCTTCTTTGCAGTAGGCGACCATCCGGACCAGGTTCTTGTGGTGAATCGATCAGACCGATGGACCGCACCTCGTTCTCGAACTCTGTCTCCGTGACTCTGTGTCCGTCCGTGCACTCGTCCCTGCTCTAGAGTTCTCACTGCGACGTCAGGTGGTGGCAGAGATCGACTTGATGATGCCTATGGTAAACTTTACCGAATCCCCATTGGCCCAGCAACTTGTTGAAGCCATTGGTTGCACTGTATAGCTCCTTGCGAGTGAAACACACTCGCGCTCAGATACTTCCTCCTTGCCTCATTCCCCTTAGTGACATAGCAATGCACCAGGAGGATGCAAGTCGATCGATACCAGCAGCATGGTATCCTTGCCAGCTATGGCCACGTATGGTAGGATCCGAAGTCATCATTACCAGTGTCATCATAGAGGCGTCGTTCGTTTGCCACCCAGGTTTGAGCATGCTGGCCTTTAAGCAGACGTTCCCCCATCGAACAACTCGGCTGCGCAGAGGCAGTTATTCAACCACAGCTCCCTGCACTACTCCGTGATGCATGTTCGGGTGCCTCTGGAAGTACATCACGTTGTCCCAGTTCGTCTTGGCCTCTTGGGCAGCTCCACGAGCTTTGAATTCGGAAGCGTGGCTCTCGACCTTCCGGCTGTCGCAACCTTCCTGGAGGAACGCGGGAATGCAGTAACTCCATTTCCCCAGCTAGAAAATAAGATAGTACCAAAACCGTGCATGGAATGTGCACAATGAATTAAAAAACCAACACAATTAATTTATTTATAACACATAGTTGGGGAAATATTTATGTATGAAATTGACGTATCACTTCTGTCCAGCAAAATGAAGACGACACCATGATCTGTGCCACACCATACAAGTGCAAGAACTACAATAATTCAAAGACAACAGCAAAAATTGGTAATAATGTAACAAATACGATGATCGATCGTTGCAAATGAAAGATAGAAGCTCACAAGCTAAACGGTTACAAGTCTTGGTGGCCACCCTATAAGTTCATAGATTGAAAACTTCAGCGACAAATGACTTACTACAACTCGAATCATCAGATTCAGTTTTCCACGTTACCCCTAGATTGCCACAAAGCTTGAGCCCACTCATCCCACTTCCCATCCCAACTGTGATTGTCATGTGCTACATCTTGATGTCGATCCTCTCCTTCGGTAACATTGGGACTCCACTCTCCTCCCGGGGGAATGCATTCATCACTTCCATGCTTACACCAGCAAAAAAAAGATTAGACACATTACAACCGTATCCTAACCGACAAATCAACCAGAACGGAAGGCAAACATAAATCGTTCTCACGGAGTACAAAACTAGCTGTGTACATATATCCAAGTTATCAAGCACATTTTATTTCAGTAGAATTCAAATGGGTACACCGAAGACCATGTCAAAATATAATTAGCTCTAGCTTAAGCCTCAAGTGGGAGTGGGATAGCATGGAGTTAAGAACTTGCGTCTGCTGCCCTCGTCATCTTCACCGGTCACGTGAAATTCCGACGAATTCAACCATGTTGTCCCTGCCGGTATCCATAAAAATCCTCACATGAGGGTCTCCTATGGCTCGCTATTATCACCACTTGTGTCCCGCTTAGAGCATCTCCAACAAAGCCTCTACTTGAGCCCCTACTCTATTATTTAGGAGTTTAAGCTAAAAAATCATCTCCAGCAGGGACCCTACTTGGGCTCTCATTTTGCATGCCCTCTCAAACTACATCTTCAAGCCCCCATTCCTAGGGTCCTCTCATCCTCCCTCTCATTCATGGGTCCCACTATTTTTTTACTAAGTCCCACACAAAATAGGGTCTTGGGCCTGTTTACTGCTGGAGTTGAAGCTAGATTTTAGGCCCTTATTTTTGCACGCCGGCCTGGAAAACGAAAGTAGAGACCTTGTTTTGAGGTCAATTGCTGAGATGCTCTTACCCTTCTTCAGGATGGATTTTTTGCACGGGATTTTGGTGGGCAGCGGCAGGTCACCACCAGAGGTTGGAAGTCACAGATAAAGCCGGTCACCGAACATGACATGGCTTCTCCGGTAGCTGAGAGAAACCTTCTCATGGGACCTGAACATGTAGACGACCCGTCACCGACACCAGGGCCTGGGTGCCTGTGCTGCTGCCCACAAGAGGGGCCAAAACGGGATGATATGGTCACGACCTGCATTGCAGATGGCAACACACTATATAGAGGGATAGGAACAGCAGTGCAGTTGGAACCTGGAGGCCTCAGCCACCAATGACGCCTTATTGTTGGTTTTCCTCCTCGACCTCAGATTGGTGCCCAAAAGGGCTGCACGGTGCCCTCGCAACCCTTAGTAGAACGAGCACAAGAGGTTTGCACCAGAGCTTTATTAATTGCAAAGCTTGAGCTGGTCCTCGCCATCCTGCTTATGGCCAATGACATAGCGATGTGCTGCTCCATCAAAGCGCTTTGAGCCCTCAATAGTTCACCATTTCTGCAACAAATCATCAGCATAAGATAAAATATTGTATCATCAGTAAAATCATTGCTTACTTATGTATTCCAAGTACAAATGTTTATCCAAACATTTGTATAGTAATATTCTTTCTCTTATTATTTTTTGTCCGTAACTACAGTAGGAGAGACTCTTACTGCCTGGATTTTATTATTTTTTTTCTCATCATGATTGTTGATTGATTACGTGGACACTTTCTTGGAAATAGATTAAGTAGAACTTAGCTGGAAGCTCCTCTTTTTTGGATTTAGTTTTGCAGCAGTTTGTTGGTATTCTTTTTGCGCTCCTCAACAAGAGATTGATCACTTGTCCTAAAAATATGCAAGCCACAACATTTTCAGTGACCACATTGTCTACCACATCTATGTAACACATATATGTAGCAAATGTCACCTACACCCCTCACTATGCTGTAAATACTTTTGCCTTATGGCACACCATTTTTAATGGAATCAGGTGGGGATCATAATCCCCCCGTTGACCTTCAGAAAAAAAAACATCTATTGACCATTTGTCAGTGTGCACGGGTAAATGTGCAAGCCACTGTTGATCCAAACACAATGCATGGCCACATTTTGCAAATGTTCCATGCACACAGGTAATAATTGAGTGTGTGCCGCATTTTGCAAGTGTTGCATATATATAGGCAACTCTATGTGTGCGTGACACTTATCCCCAGTGATGAACAATGCAGGGATATTAACTATTAGGATTAGTGAGGAGAGGAGAAAAATCTCACCATAACTAAGAATAATTGCAATGCATGCCTAGTTTTACATCAATTCCTAGGAAAATTATAGAGCTCAATTAGTAGAAAGAATAGGAACTTCTTGGGGGTTTCTTTTCCCCTCCAGTGGAAACTTATTGCAACATGGATACTGGCGAAAGGCACGTCGGTGTCTGGCTGCATCTGATGACGAGACAACGGCCATGGAGGGTCTGAGAGTGAGACTAACGTGGCGCTGGTCTAAAAAAACTGACTGGCGGAGAGCCGGAGAATTGGAGTTGGAGAGCGTGCCGCGCGGTGGCTGGCTGGTTGCCCAAGGGATGGATGTAAGGTCCCTGTGCAGCTGACTTGGAAATAGTCCCCGAGTTTTGTAAGAATTTGTTTGCTTCAAAGCTGTCTGCAGATTAGGAGTATCATAGACATATATACGTGAGGCTCAATTCCAGAAAGAATGCCACTAGCAGTTATTTCGCCTGGACAAAGCTCTTGAGGCCGGTGATACACATATTCAACAATTAACATCCTCAACATGTTTTATGCGTCGGCACTTTTTTCTTTTCTTTTCTTATTTAATTTTTTATTGTATTGGAAACAATGTCATTTATATCACTGTGTCCAAAAAATCACCTTTTTGTCTTGCATATTCCAATAGGAAAAAGTCCATCTTTAATCCCTTATCTCTTTCTGTAGACTAAAATTAGTACCTCAACTCTAAAACCAGACACACTTGATCCCTTATGTCCCTAGGCTCATTTGAAGGTGGTTTTGGACTTCTGCTTGCTGAGTAGATCTCATGTGGCAGACCCATCCTTTCCTTCACTAATTTCCCTCCCTCTCATCTCTCACACACCATACCAAATTCTTAGAAACATCCCCCATTGCTTCACGCTTGCAATCAATTCGGCCGCTGTTGTCCCGAATCCACTGCTGGACATCCATGTCCCAAAGCCCTATTGAATCTATCTTGAGCGGCACTCGAGGCTGCCCGCACTCCCGACGTCCATGGGCCGTATCGGAAATTGTGGGAGCGCAACGTCAAAAGCAAGGTCGCACCATGTTGTAGGAGGCTAGCGGACATCGTATATCCCGTATAGAGAAGAACCGCCGGTCATGAAGCTTGCTCACTTGCGTTGAGGTTTTGCTAGGTGCTCTGCTTTCATCATCGTTGGTCAGAAAACCGTGTAAGTTTGCAAAGTAGCACTACAACAATTATGCTATTCTATGATGACTCAATTACGTCACAAAAACCTGAGTAATTCGTTATAACTCACTTTTTGTGACGAATTTTAGATTTTTGTCATAAATTAATGATGATTCACCAAAATGTCAGAGTTTTAATATGATTTTCTTGTCAGAAACCGTTAGGCAGAAAATAAAGTGGCGCTAACGTGGATCTAATGTTGCTGGCCTGTTTTGTTTTCATCCCATTTATTTCTGGCCAATCCTACCGTCTAATACAAGGCCACTAATTTCCAGCCTATTTATTTTGCTGCCCATAAATTTTGCAGGTCCATTTTCTTTTCAGCCATTTATTTTTCGGAGTCCTCTAAACCATTTGCTGGTTGCTCCAAAGCTCCATATGCAGCTTCTGAAATGGAACATGCACTCCAAGAACCAACAGGGAAACCAAGTTCACCAAATGGACAATGGATCACTATATATCCCATGAGCACAATCATAAGAGAACTGCATTATGTCACTAGTACAAAAGAAGCCTTTAGTGATGGGCAAAAAGCAGATGTAGTGGCGGGCAACCCATCCGCCGCCCCGGCTGCTCCACTCGAAATAAAAGGCTAAAAATGACGTCACAGACGCTGGCCATCGCTAGAGGGAGTAAACAAATATAAAAAAAGACTCAGACGAGCCGGGCCCAGCCCGAACGACGCCGTCCACCCGCCTTTCGGTCGCTGGACCACCGCCGCATCCTGCCTGGAGCCACTGCGCCATGCTCCACATCCACACGCCCCACGCGGTCCTAGCCTAGAGCCGCTGCGCCGCGCCATCCTCGCCCCAGAGCTGCCACGTCGTAGCCCGTATCTTGAGACGATGAAGGGTTGGAGAGAGAGGAGATGGCGCGGTGGATTCGGGTGTCCTGTCGTTGATGGTGCGGCCGCATGGAATTGATGGGGACAGTGGGGCGCGATGGGGGTAGGAGAAGGGAGTTGGCGCTGGAGAGAGGAGAGGGTGTGGTGGATCCTCGCGTCCCGCCGTAGACTACGGCCACACAAAATAGATGGGAGAGATCGACAACGACATCGACGCGACGGAGTTGTTTGGGACGATGACGGCAGCCACACAAGGAGATACAAGGAGGGCGAGGAGGAGTGGCTGCGGAAGGGGAAGAGGGGCGTGCAACGCCCTATGGCGATGCCGACCAGGGAGCACGGGAGAGTTGGGTGTGAGGGAAGGGAAAGGGCGGCGGATCAGAGAGGAAGTGGAGGGCGGGCGCGCATTGGAGAGGGCACGCTAACCCTAGTGCTTTGTTTATATATGATGTGGATGGTTCCGAGAGAGCCGGAATGGGCCAGTCCGTCACTAGTGCTTTGATGATGTCAGCTTGCCAGTCAGAGGCAATGCATGTAAACCGGTGTGGTAATAGTATTGTACTTTTTTATTTCAGAAAAATAGTATCATTATATTGATCGCATTTTTTTTTTGTGACTCATATCTGATCAATCATAGGTATTTTCTTAGTTAACTTCTGCATATCTCATGATTTCTGGTTATGATGTCTTGAGATGCAAAGGGTATATTAGAAAATATGTAATATTTTTTCCAAACACAATATAATAGAGATGTAGACTCTCGCATCATATTTAGCCTCTTTAAAGCACATGAGCGCAGACTTAGACATAAATGTGAGCATTCATATTGAATTAGAGACTCAAACTAGGTTTGGTAGGTTAAACCACACTAAGTTCACTTTGAGATTAGTGTAATCTAAGAGTTACTTTTTATTCCTTGATTAAGTATAGTGACCGAGCTGATATAGTGACCTATTAACCTATGCATGGATGATTGAACTATATAGTTACTCATGTTTGTTCATGTCCTCCAAGTATAACTATCTAGTTACTCATGTTTGTTTATGTCCTCCAAGTATCGCAATATGCCTATTGAGAGCCTATTTATTCTGTTTTTTATTTTTATTTTTCACATCTAATTAAATTGATTGGAAGTATGTTATACTATTTATTACTGAGACTATGCATGGTCTTTCTTCGCATATTCCCTTGGTGACGTTTCCTCCAATATAGCACAACTAATTTAGTGGATCCAAATCAATAAACAGGTAGGCTACCCAACTGCGGGGGACTTAAAAGGTTTTGTTGTGTAGTCAATCTTCTTAATAATTCTTAAAGGGGTTACCATCCTAATTTCAGACCTCTGCCATGCATCCGAATTCAAGTTGCATTTGGTTTGGCTCAAATTCAAATGTCAGAGTTATTATTTATTTATCTTATGTAAAACGAATCCCTTTTATTTTCAAACAAACGCGTGCTCTAGCGGTGGCAACCTATTTTGCTATGGCAGACGTGATGTTTTTTTTTTTTGACAGCCAACCGGGGGGGGGGGGGGGGGGAACTCCCCACGTGAAATTCCATTGATTATGGAAGTGTTTGGCCCCAAAAATGGCCCATTACATGGAGAGATTACATTTGAAAGTAAGCACCCACGTCAGACTGAGCAATTGACTGCAGACGTGGGTTCGAATCCCCGTTGTTGCAACTTTTGTTTTCTCTTTCTCTATTTCTTTTTTTCTTCGATGGACACAGCTGCCAGACTGAGTAAGTAGCCGTCTTCATCATCCCGTCGTCGCGAATCCTTGAGGCAGACGTGGGTTCGAATCCCAGTTGTGTTGCAACTTTTGTTTTCTCTTTTTCTTTTTTCTTCGGTGGACACAGCTGCCGTCATCGCGAATCCTTCGGTCGAGACCTCGTAAGTCGTACCATTGATTTTCATCGAGACCTCGTAGCTATGCTTTCAGGACTTCAAGACAATTGATGTTTGCAACAATACCACTCTGTATGGGGTCGTCATTTGCGTGAAGCTATTAGTGTTAACCTTGGCGACATTCTTTTATTACGCTCTATAGACACCTCAGTCACTAAAAAAAAAAAACAATCAGCACGTGATTATCCATGTTCGTGAATGAATAGAACTCCAGCTCACAGTGAACTGGTTGACCTTTTTTTTGTTCACTTGAAAAGAAGAGAAACAGGTACATGTTGCTCACACTGACACCGGAAGCGGCAGCTAACGAGGGAGGGAGGTTACATGCTCGATCCCCCAAAAAGAGAGAAGAAGACGTTGAATCAAGATGAGGAGTCGTCGTTGGTGGGCATCCAGTACCTGTTGGTGAGCCATACGCCGTCGGCGACGACCTTGGCGTCGTCGTGGTTGCGGTGCCAGGCGTAGTAGGCGTGCGTCCGGTTCTTGGCGTGCCCGAAGCTGGCCTCCCGGAATGCCCTCTGATGTTGCCGCCCGCCGTCGCCGATGGTCACGTACACCGGCGCGGCGTTGTCCTGGACAGGGGTGGCCTTGCCGTTGATGCTGTCGTATTTGACATTGAGACGCGGTGGCTGCTCTCGTAGGCGGGACGTGGCCGGCGAGGACGAGGTGGGCCTTGGCATCGACGAGCCAGCGCTCGAACTGCACCCGCATCGTTTCTCCTTCCATGCAGTGGTACCCGTTTCTGTTGTACCACGGCGAGGGCATCAGCACGATCAGCCATGGCGTCTCGGTGCGGTTCACCTTCTTCAATTCATTCTGCAGCCACGTCCCCTGCGGCGTATACTTGCCGTAGGCGGAGTAGGAGGCGAGCACGATGACGTGGGCGGAGGCGAGCTTCACCGAGTACCACAAGGGCTGCGTGCTGCCGGCGGCGCGGTACGCGGGTAGTTATCCGCGTACGACAGGTCACCCATGAGCACGGCGTCGCCGCCGTTCGCCTCGTAGTGAGACAGCGTGGTGTTCGAGTCGAACGTCTGACCCAGGTCGCCTGCATTAAACATTTGTTAAAGATCATCATCATCCACATTGTTTGTTTGTTCATCGGTTAGTACACTTGTTTGTTCTGTTCCACCCTGGTCAAAAAACATGGCAGGTCTCGCTGGATCCATTGGACATGTCGCCATTGAAAGACTTTGCGCAGATGGCAACAGTAAGCATGTGACTGATTTGTTTTATTTTCAGATAAAATCATGCATCATGGGGGCAGTATTATAATCTGCAGCTTCAGTTAAAAAGATGCGTGCAACCTTTTGGAGAAAGCTCAACCGGAGCACATCTCTTATTGTAAATCAATCGGTCGGAATGAATCGCTAAAAAGAAAAGATAGATAAACATAATTGATGATATTTTCGTCATCACATCGTATTTATTAGTACAAAGCCGTGTTTATCCTTGCATGCTAATTTCTACTTTTCATGTTCGCCCTTCCGAGCGAAGGAGGGCGGTTTTGTGCTGCATACGGGGCAATTGGCTCTGCAGTCGTCCCTTGTGTGATAGCAAGACTTTTTTGGTAAATCTGGCTCGCAGCAATAGCAGTCCACGAGGCCATATATGCTACTCAGGCAGGTCGTCTTAGTGCAGAATACAAGATCACATGTGTTGCTCTCGTCTAATGTCGTGGAGTCTGTCCTGCTTGTGTTATCAGGGCTTTCCATGGTCTCGAAAGGTTGAGAACGACCTGCGGCACAGAACAATTAAGTTCATCATAACGGAATCAGCACATGTGAATATCAGTGTATGCTCAAAGAAAAAGACGTGTGAATATCAGTAACAAGAGAATATATACGCTTACACTTTGCAGGCGATGCAGAAAGCAGAACAACCATGAATAAGCCCAACATGAGCTGTTTGCCGCTGCATATTATGGTCGACATATTGAATCGTCAGGAACTGGACGGGGACTCGCGATATGTGAGGCAAAGAATTAGATCGATGGAATGTGCTCCGTTGGCCTCTATTGCCTGCCTTTATATATAGGGCAGTGTTACGGTAGTGCCTCCTTTCAACTCTTGCACCTTACGGTTCAGGACTAGAAATCAATCTGAGCCCGTGATTGTCTAAAATTAGAAGTAAATAAAAATAAAAAATAAATGCAGTCGGCCCTCCTAATAATTGGAAACGTGCGCCATTTTACCAAATAACGTACCATGCAATCATGGTAACAAATAGCATGCCATTCTACTACCATGACAACGTGATTGATTTTCCTTATGGTAAGGATGCCACGCTGACTAATTTTCTAAACAAATAAATATATTTTTTCCACAGTAACAGAAAAACACCAATCACAGCAATCCACTCGTGGAAAATCAGCAACTATTCGGCAATGTTTCTCATAGAAAATCAGCTCGTCCTTCACGGGACAAACTTTCTAAACAGAAATATTCCTGCACAGAAAATCAGCTCGTCCTTCACGGGAAAAAACTTTCCAAACTAAATTTGTTACTGTAGCATCAAGGTATGACGACGTCACCTTTTTCTTACAAGCAACTGTGTCCCATGTCACGTTAAATAGTTTTGTTACGTACACTAAATAAAAGTGTGTAGAGTAGTATTGTACATAACAAGTGATCACACTATCTGGCACATTATTTGGACACGTAAAAAAAATGCTCTTCTCACGAACGTTGCCACTTTTATACTTTGACACATCTCACATGAGTTATGTTTTATACCCTCACGGCAACCAAACAGCTGAATCCGGATCTAATATCCATCACACTCTAAAAAATATTTACTTTCTAAAACAAGAAAAGGAAAATAATAAAAGTGCTAACGGTGAAGTCTTCATCTTTTGCCTCGATATCTACTCAAATCAACTGTCCACAGTTATTTGGGACTACCGTAACAAGTGCCTTATATATACATCGATAACCCGTGCTAATTTGTGCAATATTTTGATACGGACGATCTCTTGCCGTGTGCCGTCATTGAAGGCCCTGACGTATCCCTCAAGATGCTTTGTCTGTTCCGGAATTCTCCCAATTATTCCTACTGTAATTATAATCTATATATAGATAGATCGGTGGCCCTTGCTACTTTGTGCAATCTTTGATACGGAGGATCTCTTGCCGCGTGCCGCTTTAGGTGTATCTGTGAAGATGCTTTGCCCATTCCAGAATGCACCGGATTATTCTAAATGTATGTCATTAGTATTTTTTTGGTACAAACTTCTCTGGCCGTCCAACCCAAGAAATCCGCTTTTCATGGCGATGGCCTTTCTCTTATCTTTCTGTAAAAAAAAAAAGTTCGCCCGAATCAGACGCCACACGGAGAAGTTATGCTCGATTCAAGCTGCATTCCTCTAAATATGTTGGTTCGGGCCCCGCGAGCCATGGGTCGGGCCCGCTGTGTCATGCGGGTTAGCTCCCGCGATGTCCGAGCTACGCAGAGGCGCAAGCCATCATGGTCGACTCGCCCCGCGGTGCCCTAGTCGTCCCCGACGAGCTAGCTGGTGCGAGGCTGAGGTGCATCAAGAATATAGAAGGAAAGAACAGTGAAGAGCGCTAACCCAACCTTTAGTATTTTTTTGGTACAAACTTCTCTGGCCGTCCAACCCAAGAAATCCGCTTTTCATGGCGATGGCCTTTCTCTTATCATTTCGCAAAAAAAAAGTTCGCCCGAATCAGACGCCACACGGAGAAGTTATGCTCGATTCAAGCTGCATTCCTCTAGATATGTTGGTTCGGGCCCCGCGAGCCATGGGTCGGGCCGCCGTGTCATGCGGGTTAGCTCCCGCGGTGTCCGAGCTACGCAGAGGCGCAAGCCATCATGGTCGACTCGCCCCGCGGTGCCCTAGTCGTCCCCCACGAGCTAGCTGGCGCGAGGCTGAGGTGCACCAGGAATATAGAAGGAAAGAACAGTGAAGAGCGCTAACCCAACCTTTAGTATTTTTTTGGTACAAACTTCTCTGGCCGTCCAACCCAAGAAATCCGCTTTTCATGGCGATGGCCTTTCTCTTATCATTTCGCAAAAAAAAAGTTCGCCCGAACCAGACGCCACACGGAGAAGTTATGCTCGATTCAAGCTGCATTCCTCTAGATATGTTGGTTCGGGCCCCGCGAGCCATGTGTCGGGCCGCCGTGTCATGCGGGTGAGCTCCTGTGGTGTCCGAGCTACGCAGAGGCGCAAGCTCTCATGGTCGACTCGCCCGCGGTGCCCTAGTTGTCCCCCACGAGCTAGCTGGCGCGAGGCTGAGGTGCACCAGGAATATAGAAGGAAAGAACAGTGAAGAGCGCAAACCCAACCTTTAGTATTTTTTTGGTACAAACTTCTCTGGCCGTCCAACCCAAGAAATCTGCTTTTCATGGCGATGGCCTTTCTCTTATCTTTCCGTAAAAAAAAAATTCGCCCGAATCAGACGCCACACGGAGAAGTTATGCTCGATTCAAGCTGCATTCCTCTAGATATGTTGGTTCGGGCCCCGCGAGCCATGGGTCGGGCCGCCGTGTCATGCGGGTTCGCTCCCGCGGTGTCCGAGCTACGCAGAGGCGCAAGCCGTCATGGTCGACTCGCCCCGCGGTGCACTAGTCGTCCCTCACGAGCTAGCTGGCACGAGGCTGAGGTGCATCATATAGAAGGAAAGAACAGTGAAGAGCGCTAACCCGACCTTTAATATTTTTTTAGTACAAACTTCTCTGGCCGTCCAACCCAAGAAATCCTCTTTTCATGGCGATGGCCTTTCTCTTATTTTTCCGTAAAAAAAAAGGTCGCCCGAATCAGACGCCACACGGAGAAGTGATGCTCGATTTTAGCTGCATTCCTCTAGATATGTTGGTTCGGGCCCCGCGAGCCATGGGTCGGGCCGCCGTGTCATGCGGGTTAGCTCCCGCGGTGTCCGAGCAACGCAGAGGCGCAAGCAGTCATGGTCGACTAGCCCCGCGGTGCCCTAGTCGTCCCCCACGAGCTAGCTGGCACGAGGCTGAGGTGCACCGGGAATATCGAAGGAAAGAACAGTGAAGAACGCTAACCCAACCTTTAGTATTTTTTTGGTACAAACTTCTCTGGCCGTCCAACCCAAGAAATCCGCCTTTCATAGCGATGGCCTTTCTCTTATCTTTCCGCGAAAAAAAAAGTTCGCCCGAAAATCTGACGCCACATGGAGAAGTTATGCTCGATTCAAGCTTCATTCCTCTAGATATGTTGGTTCGGGCCCCGCGAGCCATGGGTCGGGCCGCCGTGTCATGCGGGTTCGCTCCCGCGGTGTCCGAGCTACGCAGAGGCGTAAGCCGTCATGGTCGACTCGCCCCGCGGTGCCCTAGTCGTCCCCACGAGCTAGCTGGCGCGAGGCTGAGGTGCACCAGGAATATAGAAGGAAAGAACAGTGAAGAGCGCTAACCCAACCTTTAGTATTTTTTTGTGCAAACTTCTCTGGCCGTCCAACCCAAGAATTCCGGCTTTCATGGCGATGGCCTTTCTCTTATCTTTCCGTAAAAAAAAAAGTTCGCCCGAATCAGACGCCACACGGAGAAGTTATGCTCGATTCAAGCTGCATTCCTCTAGATATGTTGGTTCGGGCCCCACGAGCCATGGGTCGGGCCGCCGTACTACCGGCCAATGCGTATCCGGGAAGGGAACTCGGAAATCGGGTCGGGCGCCAAAAGTCGGCTCGAAGCGTGTGCTATAGCCCACGAAAACGGACCGAAACGGCGGATATTCATCTATTTTTTTATACACGAATATATCCCTGTGAACTCTTTGAAATTCGCTTCCCACGGCGTGGGCCATGCTGTTATCTTTTCAATAAAAAAAAACCGCGCCATAATCGGATGTCGGATGGAGAAGCTATACTCGTTTTAGTGATGTGACAGCATGTCTCTTGTTCGGGTTGTTTGTCTTGTGGTTCCCCGCCACCTGTGAATTCCTGATAATCTTTCCATCGCCGTCTCGGTTCGCTATGGCAAAAAAATAGATTTTTCGAGCATTTTTGGGATATGTTAGGTCCCGAATAGAGGGCAGCATGCATGGAAATTCACTAAAACGGTTCATAACGGGTGAAAAACGCCCGAAACGTGCGCCGAACAGCCCAAAGTCCCAAAAAACCTCGACAAATGTCTTCTACAACCGGACAATGCGTATCCGGGAAGGGAACTCGGAAATCGGGCCGGGCGCCAAAAGTCGGCTCGGAGCGTGTGCTATAGCCCACGAAAACGGACCGAAACGGCGGATATTCATCTATATTTTTATACACGAATATATGCCTGTGAAATCTTTGAAATTCGCTTCTCACGGCGTGGGCCATGCTGTTATCTTTCCAACAAAAAAAACCGCGCCATAATCGTACGTCGGATGGAGAAGCTATGCTCGTTTTAGTGATGTGACAGCATGTCTCTCGTTCGGGTTGTTTGTCTTGTGGTTCTCTGCTACCTGTGAATTCCTGAGAATCTTTCTATCATCGTCTCGGTTCGCTATGGCAAAAAAAATTGATTTTTCGAGCATTTTTCGGATACGCTAGGCCCCGAATAGAAGGCAGTATGCATGGAAATTCATTAAAACGGCTCATAACGGGTGAAAAACGCCCGAAACGTGCGCCGCACAGCCCAAACTCCCATAAAAATCTCATCAAATGTCTCCTACTACCGGCCAATGCGTATCCGGGAAGGGAACTCGGAAATCGGGCCGGACGCCAAAAGTCGGCTCGGAGCGTGTGCTATAGCCCACGAAAACGGACCGAAACGACGGATATTCATCTATTTTTTATACACGAATATATGCCTGTGAACTCTTTGAAATTAGCTTCCCACGGCGTGGGCCATGCTGTTATCTTTCCAACAAAAAAAACTGCGCCATAATCGGACGTCGGATGGAGAAGCTATGCTCGTTTTAGTGATGTAACAGCATGTCTCTTGTTCGGGTTGTTTGGTTAACTTCTTGTGGTTCCCCGCCACCTGTGAATTCCTGAGAATCTTTCTATCGCCGTGTCGGTTCGCTATGGCAAAAAAAAAAAAGATTTTTCGAGCATTTTTGAGATAAGCTAGGTCCCGAATAGAGGGCAGCATGCATGGAAATTCACTAAAACGGCTCATAACGGGTGAAAAACGCCCGGAACGGGCGCCGCACAGCCCCTATTATGCGCCGCACAGCCCGGAACTGCCACTAATATGTGCTGCACTTTCTGTAGCTGCGCTAATGTCATCTTTTCCGAAGCTACTAGTGGCTGCAGTACCCGTGTCGAGTCTGAAGCGACGGATGGAGCTATGTCTGCCACTATTATTTTACACCCTTCGTCAGTGATGGGTCATTTTGTACTTGTGTGTGCAGTTTACACGAACTTCTAATAGTCCCATCATAAGCAAGATGCAGATCTCTCAAGTGATACATCAGTTTTCTTGTCAATGTCCAAGGCACCTATTCATTTTTAGAAATTTTTTTGCTGGTCCACATATGAAATGTAAAAGGCACTCTAATGGGTTTAATCCCTCGATGAAGGAACTCCTAATCACAAGAGATAGGTTATGGTGTTCCAAGTTTTCATTGGTGGCCTCAATTATTTCAGAGTTTGATAATTTTTCATTATTCAAGTAAATACAAGTGAGTCGTGATGGAGACCAACACATGCAGTTTGTTGGGCATATTTCGACATGCTGCCCTTGCATGCCTAACTAATCATTCCCATCATTGAATTATCATTACTCACATGCTGTTGAACCATCTTTGACAGATCGCCGAAGACATCATTAAATTCCATGATTGAATATCTGATAATATGTTGATTGCTCTGAAAGTAATGGAATTCTATATAAGAACATGATACTTCTTCAATGTTCTCAAAACATTTCAGAATTGGTATGTTTGCTAGATCTAGCAATATCTGCTTGATAGAGAGTGCATCTTCACCTTCATCCAGTGCCATCTTAACTCGCTCATCCAGTTTTCTCCTCGAGCAATGGTCCGAGAACATATAGCGATTGAAAAGAGAGCCCCTTCATTCCCTCATGATTAAGAATTCGCATAGTACATCCTGGGCAGAGGAGAGGAAGTCAAAGTGCCTTGGAACCATACTGTTAAAAAATGACAGAGAACACACCAGCCAGTTATGTTGTAGCCACTTAGACCCCATTAAGCATGTAAGGAATTCACTGTCTATAATCTGTAACTTCTCATCACAATTGCAATTCATGCCAAAAGGAAGAAGCGTGCTGAAAAATTGTTTACTGGTCCAAAAAGGACATTGTGAGCTCATAGACTGAATGATTGCGGGTACTGGTGTAGGTGAGACTGAAAGGCGTAACATTTGAAGTGGTCGAGGTTCTGATTTCTTAAGGAAAAAAGATCATCTTGACCTATTAACAAATGTGCAGCCCCTAAAGAGTCATGTGTATGAGACACCAAACTTCGACCATCTTGTATATTCAATAGCTAATGCTGTAAGCTTGCTAGCTCTCCAAGCTCAATTCTTGACTGAACGGATTGTGGGATATATCCATGCAAACAATCTCCAGAAAAATCTCCCACAAAAATATCTCAAAAAAGGGCACGACATAGTGTATTGATTGATAAACATATTGTATCGGTAGAAGTTTTGCAGATAAAGCAATAAGTGAATGTTGATGGATGAAAGGAGGCCTATTTATGAAAATATATAAGACTAGCAAAAGTGCCCGTGCGTTGCCACGGGCTGGTCGCAAATAAAAAATCCACAATTAAATTATCTACTAATACGTGATATTTATTATGGAGATATATTTTTGTGCAAAAAAATAAAGGATGAGTAGCATTAGCGCATATAGTCTCAGCCATGTAAGAACATAACATGTGTGATGGGCCACGTTATGAAACCACACACCTTGAGTTTTTACTAACACAGATGGTCTTTCATAAATGACTAAAGCTGAGAAAGCAGCGCTAGCTAATATTGTTTCCTGCACTACTGACTCTTGCTGGATAAGAAGCACTTGGGAAGAAGAGGAGCCACAAGGTACGCTGCTGTTCTGCCTTCTTCTCTGCGGCCCATCATCTCCTCCCTAGCGCTAGCTGGTCCTCTCGTCCTTCTTCGTCAGCCTGGCCTCTGGAGCCTTTGCTCGAGTTGGCTACCGTTGTTCTCACCGACGTACGTCGATGTATCAGAGGAAACAGAGCACCCAAAGCTCACCAACTCGAGCATCAGAATTACTAATAGCAAGTATAAGGCAAAGTTCTATGTAATCATATTGTGCTGTCACATTTATTTTGCCAAATCTAGCACAGGACCCAATACGGAGTTAAGTACAAGATTGTTCAAGTAACTAAAATTTTGAAGGAAGATAGTTAACGCATTATCATCGATCTCCAAGTTTAACTTTAGTGACCCCTAATAGTAAACGGACTGTATACTTGCAATTCAGAGATCAGAGAGGGTTGGAATGCTAAAAGAAATTGACAGGAATCAGCATATTGTAAAATAGTTGTGTTTTGATGGAGAAACATGGGGGTAAAAATTGCTGACATGCTTAAGTGATAAATCATAGAGTAACAACTAACAAACACCAAAATAATTAACTTGAGGAAAATTTCCTTGCAGCAGAAAGTAGTAATTAATTCATGGAATTGAATGGTTCTATAAAGATAATACTTTTATCGCCTGAGCATTTGGACACTTCATGAATTGATGATTTCCCTATGGGGAATTCCAATGAATATAAGGAACCCAGCAAATCCTATAGTACAGATAAGCGAATATCAGAATAATCTTCTCGAGTGGAAACATCATTGTTGTCCACTATAGACCAATAAATAACAGTACCTTTATCCTACCATTAGCCCATGAGCTCAGGTTCTTTTCCTCCCAGATTCCAGCCTGCAAATTGCAAACAACACATTAGTAAACCATTACTTAAAATGTCAGTGCTGTGCCAATGTAGCCATAGAAGATAATTACACATGCATTTTGCATGTACTGTTTGGTTTCTCCCACCTTAAAGGCGAACAAGCCAGAAAAACACTCAAGAAAAACAATACAACAAGAAAATTTATAGATGTATATAGTTCTGACTTTAGTCAGGTTGCTACTGAACTGGGCCCAATTGTTTCAATCACCAGACTGCCCAAAGACGAAGATGCTACATCGAAAAGTTCGGACAGTGCCCAGGGTGATGACAATTGAACAAACAAACATGACCCATACAAACCTAGTCTTAGCTAAACACTGTTCTGGTTACTTACAGTCCATTAGTCCAACAATTATTTTATCCATGAAGAAACAACCTCTTCTTTGTTAATTATTAGGTCTGTCAAAAAAGTTCGAAGCTCGCAAATCGCTTGAATTCGACTCGCTTAATGCTCGACTCGAGCTCGGCTCGAGTTCCAAACAAGCCGAGCTCGAGCTCAAAGCCAAGCTCGCGAGCCCCCAGCGAACCGAGCTCGAACTGTTCGTTAAGGCTCGGCAGCCTTCACCGGGCAATGCTTTGCCTCCTAGGAGCATCTTAATTGCAGTAGTGTCCATTACCCGAGTCTGCCTGGGGCCACACATTTCTTTATTCTATGAACTCGTGGCCACATATTTCCTTTCAATCTACTCAAGTGAGAACCAAATCCCATTGCTTCTTCCTTCCCCTGCTTCCTTCACGCCTGGGAAGATGCAGGCCAGACCGGCCATGGCAGATTGGGAACGGAGGCGGAGGCTCACTGAAGCCGCTTTGCTGGACAGCTCAAGACCCTTTCTCTAGCTTCTCATCCTGATGGGATGCCCAATCCCTTCCTCTAGCTTCTTCCCTTGTCAATCTGAAGCCACCCGTGATTCTCCGACTCTCTCCTCCCATGCCATTCAACGGGGCCTCATCTTTCTACAAGACTCAGCAGGCCATCCCAAGATCCGTATGTGTTGCATGCTTCTTCGCTCATGTTTCTCCCCTCATCTGCTGAGAGCTCGATTCTGATGTTTCCTCTTTTGAATCAGTAGTGTTGCTATTTGCAAGAACAGCACAGCGATTTCTTTGTTTTCCCCACGACGCCGAGCTTTAAACGAGCTTTTCGAGCCGAACTCGAGTTTAGCCGAGCTCGAGCACAACTGCAGGCTCGATCGGCATCTCAGGCTCGCTCGAGCTCGGCTCGAGATGTTAACGAGCTCGAGCTTGAGGTGCCCGGGCTCGCTCGAGCTCGGCTCGTTGACAGCCCTATTAATTATGTAGGTTTTGGTCTCAGATTCTAATGGCAGGGACAAAAAAAAGAATTGAAAGTTACACATGCTAATATCTATTTTACGTCAACAGTTGATATTACACACTTAAGAAACAACACATGCTTAGCACTATGAACCTTACTTACTAAGCCTGATAACAGGACATGTTTATTAGCACTTCAACATATCAAGATTGCGAAGCCAACATATCGGAAAGAAAAACTCCTGTTAGGCATCTATCAAACCTTTTACACAATTGCTGAAACAAAACACAATACTGATTAGAACAAAATATGCTCCAAGAAAGTTGGTGCAACCATACCTTCGTATCTGAGCCATAGTAACGAGCAGATTTAGATATGCTCAATTCAGCATCAAAGCCTTTTGGTTTGCTAGTAAAAAGAAATCTATCACCTCATTCATCAGGCAGCAGATTCCTGAAAAATAAAATCTTTTACATAGTTTTCCTGTAAATATAAAAGAACTATCTGACGACGTTAAGCAAAAACATATCACATCCCATACAGGCCATAGAGGCACAGAGGGAAAAACTGTGTTGAGAAGAGTAAGCAAACAATCTTTGAATTCACTGCAACAACCAGAAACTTATATAGTATTTTTTATTTGATGAAATCACCTATCCTTTTATTTTCTGTTTCACACTAAAATACCCACTCCATAGTTGCATTAATTGCACACTATATGTCAGACCCTCCTTATTTTCTCTTATAAATTATAGTTCTTGTTTGCAGATAAAGCAATAAGTGAATGTTGATGGATGAAAGGAGGCCTATTTATGAAAATATATAAGATAATCATCGTGCAACGGTTTGAGGGCAATGTCACCAAATTCTAGCTTGTTTGCATTCCAAACAAACATTAGCTTCCCACCTCGCCAAATAAATAGTTCTTCCTTGAAAAGAAGGTGAAAGTTGCACTTCCAATTTATGCTTTACGCATGATATAATATGCACAAAAACAAGCAAATTTGAAGCTAAATCTTCAGGAATGCCAATTTCAAGCAGCCTAATCTTGGGGTTCCTGACCATAGCACTCTGAAAAGCATTATTAGATCTTTTGCTAAGAACAACATCTTTCACCCATTTTATTCTGTTTATATCGGCGTGGTCGCCTCCTTGTTTTTTATTTAAAAAAGTTGACATGTGGGTCCTACTTGCTAAGTGGTTGTGGGACCAACCGTGAAAAGTGGGCAATGACGTATGCCAACTGGATGAAGCGGTTTTGCTATGGATAACTCACACAAAGACCCTCATGCGGCTTCTGAAATAGAACATGCAGCCCAGAACCGTCCGTCGGCCTCCCAGTCACTGAACCGTCCGCCAGTCCTAGAGTGAGCAAACAAATAAAAAATAGACTCGGCCCAGCCTCAAGACCGTCCGCCGGCCTCCCAGTCACTAAACCGCCGTCGCCGCGCTGCTCCCCTGTCATGCTCCAGATCCACAACGCCCCCCCCCCCTTGTCCTCGCTTGGAGCCTCTATTCTCTCCTGGAGCCGCCACACCACGCCCGAAGCTACCGCCGCGCAACCCCGTGGCCGCCGTCCTGGCCCCGGAGCCGCCACGCCGCCGCGACCTGCTTAGAGATGCTGCGTTGTAGCCCGGATACGGATACGACGTGTTAGAGAGAGGAGCGGTGGATCCGCATGTCCCGTTTTAGATGGTTCAGCCGCAAGGAGTTGACCGGGATAGGTGGGCCGAAGTGGAGGTAGGAGAAGGTAGTTGGCGCTGGAGAGAGGAGAGGGCGTGGTGGATCCTCACTTCCTGCCATCGCTGGTACGGCCAAACGGAGTTGACGGGGACAACGACGACGACCAGGGCACCAGGCGATGGAGATGACGAGGAAGGAGAGGAGGAGCGGCTGCAAAAGAGGAGGAAGGCCGCGCAGCCTCGTGCAGAAGTGCCGACTTGGGAGCACGGGAGAGATGGGCAAGAGGGGAGGGAAAGAGCGGCGGATCTGAGAGGAAGTGGAGGGTGCGCCTTGGAGAGTGGAAAGGATAGGGTGCGGTGTGCGGTGCAGTTGTGGAGAGGGCACTCTAACCCTAGTGCTTTGTTTATATATGATATCGATGGTTCGGCTCAAGAGAGCCAGAATGGGCCAGTATACCACTAGTGCTTCGATGACATCAGCTTGCTCGTCATTGCTGATGCGTTTCTGGTGGCCGTGACGCTGACATCATCTTGACCACCACTAATACGTTCTCTACTTTCTGTAGCTGTGCTGATGTCATCTTTTCCGCCACTGCTAATAGCTTTAGTACCCGTGTCGATCCTGAAGTGACGGATAGAGTTGTGTCTAACACTGTTATTTTATACCCTTCGTTAGTGCAGGGTCATTTTGTACTTGTGTGTGCTGCCCATACGAACTTCTAATAGTCCCATCATAAGCAACATTCAAGTGATATATCAGTTTTCTTGTCAATGTCCCAGGGACGAAAAAAATGTTTGCTCGTCCAAGATAACGAATGTAGAAGACACTCTAATGGGTTTAAACCCTCAATGAAGGAACTCCTAATCACAACAGATAGGTTATGGCATCCCATGTTTGCATTGGTGCCCTCAATTATTTCAGAGTTCGATAATTTCCCCTTATTCCAGCAAATACATGTGAGTCGTGATGGGATCCTCAAGGGAAATTTGCTTGGTCGAAGTTGAGGACAAACACATGAAGTTTGTTGGGCATATTTCAAAATGCTGCCCTTGCATCCCGAACTAATCATTGCTATCATTGAATTATCATTACTCACATGCTCTTGAACCATCTTTAACAGATCTCCAAAGACATCCTTAAATGCCATGATTGAATATCTGATAATGTGTTGATTGCTCTGAAAAGAATGGAATTCTCTGTAAGAACATGATACTTCTTTAATGTTCTCATAACATTTTAGAATTGGTATGTTTGCTAGATCTGGCAGTATCTGCTTGATACGAAGTGCTTCTTCACCTTCATCCAGTGCTATCTTAAATCCCGCAGCCAGTTTTCTCCTCGAGCAATGGTCCGAGAACATATAGAGATTGAATAGAGAGCCCCTTCATTCCCTCATGATTAAGAATTCGCATAGTACATCCTGGGCAGAGGAGAGGAAGTCAAGTGCTTTGGAACCATGCTGTTCAAAAATGATAGAGAACACACGAGACCTGTTATGTTGTGGCTACTTAGACCCCATTAAGCATCTAAGGAATTCACTGTCTATAATCTATAACATCTCATCACAATTGAAATTCATGCCAGAAGGAAGAAGCATGCTGAAAATTTGTTTACCGGTCCAAAAAGGACCTTGTGAGCTCATAAACTGAATGATTACAGGTACTCGTGTAGGTGAGACTGAAAGGCGTAACATTTGAAGTTGTTGAAGTTCTGATTTCTTCAGGAAAAAGAACATCTTGACCTATTAACAAATGTGCAGCCCCTAGAGAGTCGTGTGTATGAGACACCAAACATCGACCTGCATATTCGATAGCTAATGCTGTAAGCTTGCTAGCTCTCCAAACTTAATTCTTGACTAAAAGGATTGTGGGATATATCCATACAAACAGTCTCCAGCAAAAATCTCCCATAAAAGTCTCTCAAAAAAGGGGCAACATAATGGATTGATTCATATAACAGATTGGATTGGTAGAAGTTTTGCAGATAATGCAATCAGTGAACGTTGATGGACGAAAGGAGGCCTACTTATGAAAATACAGAAGATAACCATCGAACAACGGTTTGAGGGCAATGTCACCAATTTCTAGCTTGTTTGCGTTCCGAGCAAACATTAGCTTCCCACCTCGCCGATTAAATAGTTCTTCCTTGAAAAGGTGAAAGTTGCCATTCCAATTTATGCTTTTGGCATTATAGCAAGGAAATTTGAAGCTAAATAGTTCTTCCTTGAAAAGAAGGTGAAAGTTGCACTTCCAATTTATGTTTTCCACATTATAGCAATTAATATGTATAAAAACAAGCACATTTGAAGCTAAATGTTCAGGAAAGCTAATTTCATGCAATCTAATCTTGAGGTCCCCGAGTATAGCAATCCGAAAAGCATTATCAGATCTTTTGCTAAGAACAACATCTTTCAACCATTTCATTCCGTACATATTTGCACCATCGCTTCCTTGTTTTTTATTTAAAAAAGTTGACATGTGGGTCCTACTTGATACGTGGTTGTAGGACCAATCATGACAGTATGCCAACTGGATGAAGCAATTTTGCTATGGATCCTCGCAACATGCAGCCAACGAATAGGCAAACCAAGTTATCCAACTGGACCACGATCATATAGGACATCCCATCAGCACTATCATAAGAGAACTACACTATGTCACTAGTACAAAATATGCCTTTAGTGACGCGAAAAAGCAGCTATAGTTGAGGGCAACCCGTCTGCCACACCGGCTGCACCACTGGAAATCGAAGGCTAAAAATAACATCGTAGACGCCTGCCACTATAATGGATATTAGCATTTTCTGTCAATGTCCCAGGGATATTAGCATTTTGTTGAAAAAAAAATGTTTGCTCATCCAAATATGGAATGTAAAAGGCACTCTAATGGATTTAAACCCTTGACGAAGGAACTCCTAATCACAACAGATAGGTTATGGCGTCTCTTGTTTTCATTGGTGCCCTCAATTATTTGTGTTTGATAATTTCTCCTTATTCCAGCAAATACAAGTGAGTCGTGATGGAGACCAACACATGCAGTTTGTTGGGCATATTTCAACATGCTTCCCTTGCATCTCGAACTAATCATTGCCATCATTGAATTATCATTACTCACATATTGTTGAAGTTTAACCATCTCCATGATTGAATATCTGATAACATGTTGCTTGCTCTAAATAGAATGGAGTTCTACGTAAGAACATGATACTTCTTCAATGTCCTCTTAACATTTCAGAATTGGTATGTTAGCTAGATCAAGTGGTATCTGCTTGATACGGAGTGCTTCTTCAGCTTCATCCAGTGCCAGCTTAACTCCCTCAGCCAATTTTCCCCTCGAGTAATGATCAGAGAACATATAGAGATAAAAAGAGAGCCACTTAAACCCCTCATGGTTAAGAATTTGCATAGTCCATCCAAGGCATAGGAGAGGAAGTCAAGTGCCCCAGAACGATTATGTTCAAACATGACAGAGAATAGAACAGATGTGTTTCGTTGTAGCCACTTAGACCCCATCAGAATGTTGGAAAGTTGTTTACCGGTCCAAAAAGGACATTGTGAGGTCATAGACTTAATGATTGCAAGTACTGGTGTAGATGCGACTGAAAGGCATAACATTTGAAGTTGTTAAGTTCTGATTTCTTGAGGAAAACATCTTGACATACCAACAAGTGTGCAGCCGCTAGAGAGTCATGTGTATGAGACACAAACTTCGACCATCTTGCATATTCAATAGCTTATGGTGTAAGCTTGCTAGCTCTCCAAGCTCAATTCTTGATTGTAAGGATTGTGGGATATATCCATGCCAACCATCTCCATCAAATTCTCCCATAAAAGTCTCTCTTAAAAGAGGCACAACATAGTGGATTGATTTACAACAGATTGTATTGGTAGAAGTTTTGCAGAATATGCAAGCAGTAACGGTCTGAGGGCAATGTCACCAATTTCTAGCTGGTTCGTCTTCCTAACAAAAATTAGCTTCCCACCTCGTCGAATAAGTAGTTTTTCCTTGGAAACAAAGTGAAGTTGCACATCCAATTTATACTTTCTGAAATATAGCAATCAATATGCTAAAAAAAAAAATTTGAAGCTAAATCTTCAAGAATGCTAATTTCAAGCAGCCTAATCTTGGTATTCCCAAACATAGCACTCCGAAAAGCATTATCAGATCTTTTGCTATGAACAACATCTTTCAACCATTTCATTCCATATATATCCGTGCCGCTGCCTCCTTATTTTTTATTTAAAAAAGTTGACATGTGGGTCCTACTTGATGCGTGGTTGTGGAACCAATCATGATAGGTGGGCCACGATGTATGTCAACTGGATGAAGCAGTTCACTTATGGATAACTGTTGGTACTTCTTACACCAAACAGAAAACAACACTTTAGGCTAGTTAGGCCTAGAGCGAATATTACCAGTTCGGCGCCAGAAATACCTGGGGTTAAGTTGCTTGATTAAGATACATAATAATCCACAACTAGCAACATGTGCTAGAGATGCATTATTAGTATTCAACATAAAAGAAGATCCGTAAGCGCACGGATAATCCGTTGTAGCATTTCACCCGAGAGTATTCTAGGGCATCGTTATTTATATTTTCCCAAAGGAAGACGTAGTTGACAAGTGTGTACTTATACTCATGGTGTTACAGATGATAGATCATAACCGTATTCCAATGCAGGGATAAGGTGCAAATAGATATGAGGATAGTGCGACACACACAGCGGCAATTCCACTCTCTGATAAAATGCGAGAGGCAACTCTAAGCTGGTCTAGGATGAAGTAAGAAAGCTGCTACTCCTAATGTACATCGTCATGCAGCGTGCGTAGCTTCTACCTATAGCCTAAGCTGCACACAAGCCAGGACTAAGTTGTTCTACTGCCAAGCCATCATCGGGAGATCCAGCGATCAGAGTCTGCCCCAATCTCCAGACTTTCATTTATACTCCTACGCCATGCCCGAACGTGAAGGATTACAAGGGAAGGACAGGGCTGTCACCACCTGCCGCCTACCTCTACAAACCATGGGACACGAACACACAACCAATGGTGGAAAGGAAGCCCTAGCACCATGCTAGCGTAACTAACCACAACTTTAGATCCCTCGAGGCACCTCGTAAGGCGATAAACCTAGAGCACCTTTGCAGGACAATAGACCCGATGACTAAGCAAAAGGAACAACTAGTTCTAACAAGCGATTACTTAGACAAGGGATCAAAACTAGCACTACGTTAAGCATAAGCGTTCGTCGCTCAAGAACGAGCGACGCGACAAACAATGAAGAACGATCATTGTCAACCGATGATCGAATATGAACGAACGACGAACGAACGATGAACGATCATGAACGAACATCGATGAACGATGAACGAATGATGAACGAACATGAACAAATGAAGAACGTTCATCCAAGATCAAGGATGAACGATAAACTAGCATAAGCACATAACTAGTACAAGAACGATGGTATTCCATTGATAAAGAAATAAGTCTTACAAAGAAAGGAAAAGGGTACAAAGGAATATACCCCAAACTCTCCAAGGGACTTGGGAGCCAAAAGGACAGCCCACTACTCAGCCCAAGCCTAACTAGAGAGCCTCTAGCTCTGATATGTGGAGGAGGGAATGAGCCTCTTGTGTTGGTGTGTGTTGAAAGGAGGGGGGTATCCCTCCTTATATTGCCCTCCAAGGTCGGTTAATTTGAGGCGGTTCCCGGCATTGATGGCATTGATTGCAGGGGGAACCGACCTTAGAACGTGGGTTGTAAACCGCCTTAGAAAGCTGGGCCCAGGGGGCCACCCTGTCAAGTCGGCCGACCTAGGTATTGGGGTCGGACGACCTGGCCCTGGCCCCTCCTGGGCTGGGCTTTGGCAGGTGCCTTCCCCTTGGCCTTTAGGTCTCTTGTCCAGGTGTATGGCCTCAGATGATGTTCTGGTGGGTTCTGGGCCTTTTATCTTTGAATTATATTCCCGCGGCGAGCGTCATTTGATAGAAGTGTCGGAATCGTCGCTTTGGGGCATGTTTACACCTGGAATCCCTGTTTTCCACCTGCACACTAGAATCTAGAGGTACATGTGGAAATAGGTTATTTGATAATAAAATCCTAGTAAGGAGTGTTAGTTCTTCCTTATTTATGGAGCTAAATGACGGTCAAATTCTTGATCTAAGGACCGTCAACAATAACTCGCACAAAGAACCTGCTTCAGCTTTTGAAATGGAATATGTAGCCCAAGAACCAAAAGTGGCACGAAAAAAAAAACTGTCTGGGCCACGTTAAGTCAAAGGGTAAAAATGGTGTCACACACGCCGCAACTCCTAGAGGGAGTATACAAACAAAGACTCGAACAGGCCGGGCAGCGAATGCTGTTCGCCCACCTCACAGTCAGTGGACCATCGTCGCCGCGTCAATCCCCTCCTGGAGCCGTCGCGTCATGCTCTAAACCCACACCCTGCCACGCCCTCCTCGCCGCACAACCGCCGCCGCAGCAACCTAGAGCTTTGCGGGCGGAAAGGAAAGGGGCCAAAGATCTGAGAGGAAGAGGAGGGCGCGCTTTGGAGAGGAGAAAGTATAGGATGCGGTGTGCGGTGGAGTCGTGGACAGGGCACGCTGACCCTAGTGCTTTGTTTATCAATGATGTGGATGGTTCAGGCTGAAGTGAGCCGAAATGGGCTGGTCTGCCACTAGTGCTTCGATGACGTCAGTTTGCCAGTCACTATTGTTGCGTCTCTAGTGGAGGGCGATGACGATGTCATCGTGACTGCCACTGATCCGTGCCCCACTTTGTGTAGCTGCGCTGATGCCATCTTGACCGCTACTGCTAGCTGCTACAGTACCCATGCTGAGCCTGAAGTGACAGATGGAGTTCGTGTCCGCCAAAGCTATTTTTTACGCTCCCTCACTGCAGAGTCATTATGTACCAGTGTGTGATGCTCATACGAACTTCTAACAGTCCCATAAGCATTCTCAGAAAGAACATGATACTTCTTCAATGTCCTCATAACACTTCTTAATTGGTATGTTTTCTAGATCTAGCAGTATCTGCATGATACGGAGTACTTCTTCAACTTTTTCTCCTCGTGTAATAGTCTAAGAACGTATAGAGATCGAAAAGAGAGCCACTTAATCCCCTCATGTGAAGAAATCGCATAGTCCTGGCAGAAGAGAGGAAGTCAAGTGCCCTGGAACCACATTGTTCAAACATTACAGAGAACATACCAGATGTGTTATGTTGTAACCACCTACACCCCATTAAGCCTGTAACTTTGATCACAACTGAAATTCATGCCAGAAGGAAGAAGCATGCTGAAAAATTGTTTAGCGTTCAAAAAAGGACCTTTTGAGCTCATAGACTCAATGATTCCTGGTACTGGTGTAGGCGAGACTGAAAGGCATAACATTTGAAGTTGTTTAAGTTTGGATTTCTTCAAGAAAACATCTTGACCTATTAACAAACGTGTAGCCGCTAAAGACTCATGTGTACGAGACACATAACTTCGACCATCTTGCATATTCAATAGCTGATGCTGTAAGCTTGCTAGCTCTCCAAGCTCAATTCTTGATTGTAAGGATTGTGAGATATATCCATGCAAAAAGTCTATCAAAGTCTCCCGTAAAATTCTCTCATAAAAGGGACACAACATAGTGGATTCATTGATACAACAGATTGTATCGGTAGAAGTTTTGCAGATAATGCTCAGTAATGGTTGATGGATGAAAGGAGGCATATTTATGCGAATATATAAGATCACCATCTGCCACAGTCTGAGGGCAATGTCACTCATTTCTAGGTGGTTTGCCTTCCAAACAAACATTCCCACCCTGCGGAATAAATAGTTCTTCCTTGGAAAGGTGTAAGTTGCACTTTCAATTTTTGCTTTTTGAATTATAGCAATTAATATGTTCAAAAACAAGATAATTTGAAGCTAAATCTTTGGGAATGCCAATTTCAAGCAAACCTAATCTTGGGTCCGTGACCATTGCATTCCGAAAAGCATTATCAGATCCTTTGCTAAGCACAACATCTTTCAACCAAAACAGTGGATCACTGGTGACAATTCCGAGGAAAGCACGTCAAGGCCCACAGAATGCCTGCTGCTGCCTTTGCCACAGTCCGTATAGAAACCAGGATCCCAGCAGCTCCTCCGTTCAGTTTCTCCCAGCCGCTAGGGTTTGCTGCTGCTTCGCCCTCTCGCCCCTGCCACCAGATCCCTGCGGCTCCGTTCACTTTCTCCCCCATGCCGCTAGGGTTTCGCTCTCCTGCCATCGGCGGCCGCCGGAATCCACCCCAGTCGACAGGACGCCGCGCACACTTGGGAGGCCCGTTTGTCGCACCTCGCCCTCTTCATCGCCCTTGGGAACCACCAGCACGGTGGCTGCTTGCAGATCCATCCCGCGGAAGCAGAGCGACTCACCGCCAGACTCAATTCGAGCTCGCGCGATTAAGTGGTAAGAAACACTAACCTGCTTGCAATTCGAGCTCGCGCTTTTCAGTCTTCCACAGTCTATTGTAACTACGTAATACTAGATAACATTTTGCCTTTCTTGCGACTGGATTCTGGATAGGGAACGTTTGTTTCCTTGCGCTCAGGGAATTCTGGATAACGTTTGTTTCCTTGAGGTCAGGGAATTCTAGATAACGTCTGTTTCCTTGTGGCAAGGGACAAAATTTAGACTATATCAAGAGATGAGAGACCAAAGTTGGACTTCTTCCCATTCCAACATTAAAATAAAAGAAGAAATGTCCAGTCTAAAGTTTTACCGCATACGAACATCTAACTGTCTTAACCATTCTCTGAAAGAGCATGATACTCCTTCAATGTCCTCATAACACTTCTTAATTGGTATGTTTTTTAGATCTAGTAGTATCTGCTTGATACGGAGTACTTCTTCAACTTTTTCTCCTCATGTAATAGTTTGAGAACGTATAGAAATCGGAAAGAGAGCCACTTAATCCCCTCATGGCGAAGAAATCGCATAGTCCTGGCAGAAGAGAGGAAGTCAAGTGCCCCGGAACCACATTGTTCAAACATTACATAGAACATACCAGATGTGTTATTTTGTAACCACTTACACCCCATTAAGCGATCACAACTGAAATTCATGCCAGAAGGAAGAAGCATGCTGAAAAATTGTTTAGCGTTCAAAAATGGACATTTTGAGCTCATAGACTCAATGATTCCTGGTACTGGTGTAGGCGAGACTGAAAGGCATAACATTTGAAGTTGTTTACGTTTGGATTTCTTCAAGGAAACATCTTGACCTATTAACAAATGTGTAGCCGCTAAAGGATTAATGTGTACGAGACACATAACTTCGACCATCTTGCATATTCAATAGCTGATGCTGTAAGCTTGCTAGCTCTCCAAGCTCAATTCTTGATTGTAAGGATTGTGAGATATATCCATGCAAAAAGTCTATCAAAGTCTTCCGTAAAATTCTCTCATAAAAGGGACACAACATAGTGGATTGATTGATACAACAGATTGTATCGGAGAAGTTTTGCAGATAATGCTCAGTGAACGTTGATGGATGAAAGGAGGCATATTTATGAGAATATATAAGATCACCATCTGCCACAGTCTGAGGGCAATGTCACTCATTTCTAGGTAGTTTTCCTTCCGAACAAACATTAGCTTCCCACCCCACGGAATAAATGGTTCTTCCTTGGAAAGGTGTAAGTTGCACTTTTAATTTTTTGCTTTTTGAATTATAGCTATTAATATGCTCAAAAACAAGAAAATTTGAAGCTAAATCTTCGGGAATGCTAATTTCAACCAAACCTAATCTTAGGTCCCTGACCATTGTATTCCGAAAAGCATTATCAGATCTTTTGCTAAGTACAACATCTTTCAACCGAAACAGTGGATAACTGGTGACAATTCCGAGGAAAGCATGTCAAGGCCCACAGAATGCCTGCTGCTGCCTTTGCCCACAGTCCGTATATAAACCAGGATCCCAGCCGCTCCTCCGTTCAGTTTCTCCCGGCCGCTAGGGTTTGCTGCTGCTTCGCCCTCTCGCCCCTGCCACCCGATCCCTACGGCTCCGTTCACTTTCTCCCCCGTGCCGTTAGGGTTTCGCTCTCCTACCACCTGCGGCAGCCGGAATCCACCCCTGTCGACGGGACTCCGTGCACCCTTGGGAGGCCCCGTTTGTCGCACCTCGCCCCGTTCATCGCCCTTGGGAACCACCAGCACGGCGGCCGCCTGCAGATCCATCCCGCGGAAGGACGGCTGGAACCGGAGCGACTCACCGCCAGACTCAATCCGAGCTCGCGCGATTCAGTGGTAAGAAACCCTAACCTGCTTGCAATTTGAGCTCGCGCTATTCAGTCTTCCGCAGTCTATTGTAACTACGTAATACTAGATAACGTTTTGCCTTTCTTGCGACTGGATTCTGGATAGGGAACGTTTGTTTCCTTGAGCTCTGGGAATTCTAGATAACGTTTGTTTCCTTGAGGTCAGGGAATGCTAGATAACGTCTGTTTCCTTGAGGTAAGGGACCAAATTTAGACTCTGTCAAGAGATGAGAGACCAAAGTTGCACTTCTTCCCATTCCAACATTAAAATAAAAGAAGAAATGTCCAGTCTATAGTTTTACCGCATACGAACTTCTAACATTCCCATAAGCATTCTCTGAAAGAACATGATACTTCTTCAATGTCCTCGTAACACTTCTTAATTGGTATGTTTTCTAGATCTAGCAGTATCTTCTTGATACGGAGTACTTCTTCAACTTTTTCTCCTCGTGACGTATAGAATCGGAAAGAGAGCCACTTAATCCCCACATGGTGAACAAATCGCATAGTCCTGGCAGAAGAGAGGAAGTCAAGTGCCCTGGAACCACATTGTTCAAACATTACGTAGAACATACCAGATGTGTTATGTTGTAACCACTTACACCCCATTAAGCGATCACAACTGAAATTCATGCCAGAAGGAAGAAGCATATGCTGAAAAATTGTTTAGCGTTCAAAAAAGGACCTTTTTTTGAGCTCATAGACTCAATGATTCCTAGTACTGATGTAGGTGAGACTGAAATGCATAACATTTGAAGCTGTTTAAGTTTGGATTTCTTCAAAAAAACATCTTGACCTATTAACAAATGTGTAGCTGCTAAAGACTCATGTGTACGAGACACATAACTTCGACCATCTTGCATATTCAATAGCTGATGCTGTAAGCTTGCTAGCTCTCCAAGCTCAATTCTTGATTGTAAGGATTGTGAGATATATCCATGCAAAAAGTCTATCAAAGTCTCCCGTAAAATTCTCTCATAAAAGGGACACAAACATAGTGGATTGATTGATACAACAGATTGTATCAGTAGAAGTTTTGCAGATAATGCTCAGTGAATGTTGATGGATGAAAGGAGGCATATTTATGCGAATATATAAGATCACCATCTGCCACAGTCTGAGGGCAATGTCACTCATTTCTAGGTGGTTTGCCTCCCGAACAAACATTAGCTTCCCACCCCGCGAAATAAATAGTTCTTCCTTGCAAAGGTGTAAGTTGCACTTTCAATTTTTGCTTTTTGAATTATAGCAATTAATATGCTCAAAAACAAGAAAATTTGAAGCTAAATCTTCATGAATGCCAATTTCAAGCAAACCTAATCTTAGGTCCCTGACCATTGCATTCTGAAAAAGCATTATCAGATCCTTTGCTAAGTACAACATCTTTCAACCAAAACAGTGGATCACTGGTGATAATTCTGAGGAAAGAACGTCAAGGCCCACAGAATGCCTGCTGCTGCCTTTGCCCACAGTCCGTATAGAAACCAGGATCCCAGTAGCTCCTCCGTTCAGTTTCTCCCGGCCGCTAGGGTTTGCTGCTGCTTCGCCCTCTCGCCCCTGCCACCAGATCCCTGCGGCTCCGTTCACTTTCTCCCAAGTGCTGCTCGGGTTTCGCTCTCCTGCCATCGACGGGCGCCGGAATCCACCCCTGTCGACGGGACACTGCGCACAGTTGGGAGGCCCAATTGTCGCACCTCACCCTCTTCATCGCCCTTGGGAACCTCCAGCACGGCGGCTGCTTGCAGATCCATCCCGCGGAAGGACGGCAGAAAGCAGAGCGACTCACCGCCAGATTCAATTCGAGCTCGCGCGATTAAGTGGTAAGAAACACTAACCTGCTTGCAATTCGAGCTCGCGCTATTCAGTCTTCCGCAGTCTATTGTAACTACGTAATACTAGATAACGTTTTCCTTTCTTGCGACTGGATTCTGGATGGGGAACGTTTGTTTCCTTGAGGTCAGGGAATTCTAGATAACGTTTGTTTCCTTGAGGTCAGGGAATTCTAGATAGCGTCTGTTTCCTTGAGGTAAGGGACAAAATTTAGACTATGTCAAGAGATGAGAGACCAAAGTTGGACTTCTTCCCATTCCAACATTAGAATAAAAGAACAAAAGTCCAGTCTAAAGTTTTACCGCATACGAACTTCTAACAGTCCCATAAGCATTCTCTGAAAGAGCATGATACTTCTTCAATGTCCTCGTAACACTTCTTAATTGGTATGTTTTCTAGATCTAGCAGTATCTGCTTGATACGGAGTACTTCTTCAACTTTTTCTCCTGGTGTAATAGTCTGAGAACGTATAGAGATCGGAAAGAGATCCACTTAATCCCCTCATGGTGAAGAAATCGCATAGTCCTGGCAGAAGAGAGGAAGTCAAGTGCCCTGGAACCACATTGTTCAAACATTACATAGAACATAGCAGATGTGTTATGTTGTAACCACTTACACCCTATCAAGCGATCACAACTGAAATTCATGCCAGAAGGAAGAAGCATGCTGAAAAATTGTTTAGCGTTCAAAAAGGACCTTTTGAGCTCATAGACTCAATGATTCCTGGTACTGGTGTAGGTGAGACTGAAAGGAATAACATTTGAAGTTGTTTAAGTTTGGATTTCTTCAAGAAAACATCTTGACCTATTAACAAATGTGTAGCCGCTAAAGACTCATGTGTACGAGATACATAACTTCGACCATCTTGCATATTCAATAGCTGATGCTGTAAGCTTGCTAGCTCTCCAAGCTCAATTCTTGATCAGAAGGGCGGAGCGGGCGGCGGCGGTACCACTGGTGGCGGCGGAGTTGTAGGAAAAGACGTGAAGATGGTGCTGCCGCAGTCGACGCCACAACAGCAAATGGAAGGAATGAAGCTTCCACTTCAGCTCATGGGCGGCAAGATCCTGTTCCCGGCGGTCGTGCCGGCCAAGGACCCTAAGTCCGTCAAGTTCAACCTTCCCAAGGATGAATTCGATGAAGAAGGCAGCAAATTTGATGATGAGTTCGACGACGAGTTCAATGAAGATGAGGATTTCGAAGACGACGACCTCGAAGATGACTTGTACGACAAACCCTAGAATGATGATGAAGCCAGTGGCCATGCCGCCGGCTGGCGGTGGGGGCAACAAGAAGGGTGGCGCTGGCAGGGGTGGCAATGGTGGCAAGGGCGAGGCGACGCGGCGGCTTCCGGGGCGTGAGTGGCGAGCACGGCGGCGGGGGCACACGTGGGGTAGTGGGGTGGGAAATGGGACTAAACAGTGGTGGGTCATGTCAGTGTGTCACACACTCATGGTAGCCGCACTCCAAAGCACATTACCAGTTGTTCAAAAAAGAGCAGCATCAGCGAACGCCACAAACCTAATCAAATAATCCCAAACATACAACCCAAAAAAATTGAGTGTTTATAGTACAAGGGTCTTTTTGCTTGTCCTCGAACGTTACATGCATGAGTCACTGAACTAGTGATCGATCTTTTTTGTTGTTGATTCAAGCACTTGCCAGCCAGGTGAAACAGGAATTTGGTTTGGTTGTTGACATGGACACAGAGATGGCTACAGAGGGACCAAAACAGTGGATCACTGGTGACAATTCCGAGGAAAGCAGCCGTCAAGGCCCACAGAATGCCTGCTGCTGCCTTTGCCCACAGTCCGTATAGAAACTAGGATCCCAGCAGCTCCTCCGTTCAGTTTCTCCCGGCCGCTAGGGTTTGCTGCTGCTTCGCCCTCTCGCCCCTGCCACCAGATCCCTGCGGCTCCGTTCACTTTCTCCCACATGCCCCTAGGGTTTCGCTCTCCTGCCACCGGCGGCCACCGGAATCCACCCCTGTCGACGAGACGTCGCGCACCCTTGGGAGGCCCGTTTGTCGCACCTCGCCCCGTTCATCGCCCTTGGGAACCTCCAGCACGGTGGCCGCCTGCAGATCCATCCCGCGGAAGGACGGCAGGAAGCGGAGCGACTCACCGCCAGACTCAATTCGAGCTCACGCGATTCAGTGGTAAGAAACCCTAACCTGCTTGCAATTGGAGCTCGCGCTATTCAGTCTTCCGCAGTCTATTGTAACTACGTAATACTAGATAACGTTTTGCCTTTCTTGCGACTGAATTCTGGATAGGGAACGTTTGTTTCCTTGAGGTCAGGGAATTCTAGATAACGTCTGTTTCCTTGAGGTCAGGGAATTCTGGATAACGTCTGTTTCCTTGAGGTAAGGGACCAAATTTAGACTATGTCAAAGAGATGAGAGACCAAAGTTGAACTTCTTCCCATTCCAACAGTAAAATAAAAGAAATGTCCAGTCTAAAGTTTTACCGCAACAACTATATATATGCAACTAAACACAAGGCAACAACTCTATTTTCGACCACTCAATTTTCTCAAGCATCTATATGATCCATGTTAGTGTCTCACACACTCACAGAAGACACTCCAAAGCACATTATCAGTCTACGAACAAAGTTGTGGTTGGCTACAAATGAAACCCGTAAGAACAAGCAAGAAAAGTTCAAAGAAAAGGAAAGAAGTCATTACCAGTCTGTTACGAAGACACAACTGTCAAAATGTGTTGAAGAATTCCCAAGGTCCTTCTGCAAGGTCAAATCAAGTTAGGCTGCCAAACCTGTTAGCAAGCGTTCAAGGTTATGAGATACTAAGAATTAAGAAACACCCAAATGAAGGTAAAGGAACTTGTTCTTGTTCCAAAATACTCTATGAGGTTTAGTTGTCCTCATTTTTCTTTTCTTCTTGCAGGAGTGGAAAAAGAAGTTACTTTTTTAGAGGAGCAAGATCCATGGATGAATTTTGTTTGTTGTTGAGTCTATTGATGCCAAGACTTTTTAAGTGAATATGTTGGCAAACTGATTAGTCGGCAGGTAATAATTCAATCAACCATTTCCTCCTTGATGAGCTATTAATAATTCAATAAAACTTTAAGAGATTGATTTGTGTCTTGCCTAGACATATGTGAGGCCCAAAAGTCAAAACGAGAGAGTGGCATCGGTGGCAGTTGCTTCTTTAGCCTGGACAAAGAATTTTGGTTGCTGATACACATTCCTCAATTAACATCCTCTGTATGTTTATGCGTTTGTGTCCTTTTTTTTCTTTTCTAATTAGATCAAGAAAGTTTTATAGTATTGGAAACAATGACATTTGTATCATTGCGTCCAAACAATCATCTATTGGTCTAGCAGATTCCAATCTTAAACCAAAATGATCGATGCCGCATATAAATACAACCATACATAAAAGGTTAATCGCACTAACTACATTTCCAATGTCTCTCTTATTTGCAAACAAAACTACATTTCCGGTAGACCATTCAGCTTTCTCAAATGTCCATATGATCCATGTTAGTGTCTCACACACTCACAGCAGCCACACTCCAAAGCACATTATCAGTTGGTCAACAACAACAACAGAAGCAATAACAACGACAATGCAAGATCAAAATGGGGGCCGAGAACGCCATCAACCTAATGAAATAACCCCATACAAACTTACACCAAAACAATATTTTCCGAAAAAAACAAGGGAGGACCATACAGGAAACCCAAGGAGGCGACCCATAACCTGTAGCCTAAATCCGCCCTAACTATGGGGCAGACACGAATGCGATTGTCGCGGGCAACAGGGATCTTTCCCCAAATTTTTCGCAGAAGAAAGGGCGCCTGTAAATTGGGTGGACCGGCCTTGCACGCTGACAAAGAAAGGCCTAAAATCAAAGCACGAACGTAACCGGGCTACGGACGGATGATGCAGCAAATCCGCAAGAGACAATAGCGTTTTGACCATTTGAACTTCAATGGTGGGACAACCATCGATTTTCAGGTTTGGTAAGATGACCACGATTTATTGGACCCGACCGCGCCATTTACCATCGATTCGTGCCATCATTACCTGAAGTGGAATAAGTGAAACAAAAAAAAGAAAAAAACAACTGGGAAAAGGGGATTGGACTCGACTGCCCCATTTCTCCCACACCCAACCCTTTCCCACTCTGACTCTCTCGCTCTGTGGTGGTGGCGGCAGGTGGTCCAAGCCCTAACTCTAGGACAGCAGCGGGAGGAGCGCACAAGAGAAGGGAAAGCTTGCGGGCTCGCGATGCCACTAAAGGCATCGCTCTAGCAGGCACCCTCACCGCCGATCTCGCCTCCTCCGGCTGCCTTCATCCCTTTCTCAGCTCCCATTTCTCCGTATCCTCCACCAGACCTCTCCCTTCGCTCACCAGTGTGAGCCTTGTTCTAGGCAATCGCATCGCTGAGCACGAGCCGAGGTCATTCTAGTGAAGCGGCACGGGACAGCACAAGCTTGAGGTGGTCCTCGAGGACATTCGAGAATGCTTTAGATGCAGCCTTGATAACACTAGCGCCATCCTGCTGCAGGAGAGCTGCTTACGGTATTGTTCTTATTGACGCATGATATGTGCCAAAACTTTTATGCATTCGAATGCTAATTTTGAAGTGTTCGAATGTTGCAGTTGTGTTGTTGAACCTTAAACTGGTCTGATGATTGCATATTACTTGCAATGATATAGATTTAATGTTTGTAATTTATGTTATATTATGATGAAATTACAAAGTCTAATAATGAAGCATTATGCTTGTTTAACCTCACCTATGCACCAAGAATACACATTACGATTTCTGGATCTGCAGTTCATTCAAGATTTACAGAAGAGCGCTTTAGAGCATGCAAGGAGGCAGCCAAGTCTACATAGGTTAGAGTGCAAGATTTTACACCTAATAGCTCTTTTGGTGAGTGTGGTTAAAACATTGAAACTGTGGTAAAATCACAAAGGGCAATTTTGTGTTTGTGCAACAAAGTCAACACTATTAGAGACACTAAACGGACTTGTGGTAGACATGTGGTTCATTCCGGTTCAAAAATCTATGGTGAAATCGCAAAATCTAAATTCAATGGTTGTCTCACAATTGGACTCAATCCGCAGCCAACACATTGGAGAAGATGAAAGATTCAGATTCTAACAATCCATCACAAGGATGCTAGAGTTACTCACCAGCGGAAAAAGAGTTGGATCCGAAGGCAGAGGGATCACCACCCTCTTAAGACGTCTTATCTGGTCCAACACATTGCATATATAAATTCATATGAGAATCTGGCTCGCTGCATATTACATTTATATGAGAATGCAACATACAGTGGCAATATTGGGTAAATAAATTGTAGGGGTGGAGTGGCGGTCATGGCAAATTCACCATCACCACCAACTCCAATCTTTAAGATAGTAGAGATACTAGTAGTAGTCAGTCGTAAATGCAAATGACGACACTTGCTGTTACAACCTTTTGAACAAATCATGGTGCCCATGAATTCTAGAATTTGCCTTCTTCCAAGGCATGGAGCACAATGCAAGATTCAAAGGGGGCCGGGAATGTCGTCCACCTAATTAAACATAACCCCAAACAAACCTACACCAAAACAACATTTTTTTCCACCAAAAACAATGGGGTTAAAAAACCATATAGTCAACTTTTGGCGGCGACCAATAACCTGCAGCCTAAATCCGCCTTAACACCATGAATGCGATTGACACGCCAGATTTTCCCCAAAACTTTTCACAGAACAAAGGGCACCCATACATCGGGTGGACCGGCCTCGCAGGCTGACAAAGGAAGGCCTAGAAAACAAAGCACGAACATAACCGAGCCACGGACAGATGATGCCAACAAAATCCGCAGCCAACGCATTGGAGAGGACAAAAGATTCGGATTCGATTGCCTGGTGACAGCAAAGAAATGGTCATCAAAACCTAGCACGGGTAACAATCAGTCACAAGGAAGCTAGAGTTACTCGCCAAATGAAAAAGAGGTGGATCCGAACGCAGAGGGATCGCCAGTCGACGGAAGTCCCGACCCGTCCCGGTAAAGTAGATATCTGATATATACATTTATACATTTATGTAAGAATCCAACACAGTGCATATATACATTAATGTGAGAATCCAACACACTGCATATAGAGAATCCAACACACTACATGTATCCATTTATGTGAGAATCCAACACACTGCATATATACAAATATAAGATAGTAGCAATGGTGGGTAAATAAAGGCAAGTGTAGGGGTGGAGTTGTTATGATGGACGATTGACGATCAATACCAACTTCATTTTTTTAAGATAACAAAGATATGTAGACATTCGTAAAGAATAAAGAAACTCGAGATATCAGGATATCCAGATATGTTACGTTGTTTGGTTTTGCAGGGATAAAAAAAGGAAAGTACTATTCAAATCTTTTGTAGGCATCAAACACAGGGGGACTGATGGTTGACTATACACACATTGCAACTTTGTAAAAATCAACCTCACAAAAAACATTGCCTATTAGTCCTTACAAAGTAGCTAGTCAGCTTCTTTGTATAGATCTCCTCTCTATATCAATTCACGCACAGCCTAGTTCTAGGTTCTCAGGTTTGTTTTATCACTATGGTTTTGAACCATATCTTACATCTGTTTCATACATGTAACACACACACACATCACCACCTAAAAGAAAATAAAACCACTGCCAATTTATAGCCCTTACAGGCCCAGCACAGGCCCACATGAACAATATAAATAAAGCACTCACAAGTCAACCATATACCTAGTCAAACTAATAATCACGTAAAACTTTGTGAACAGCGATGTAAGTAGGTAAATAAAACACCCAGTTAAAGTAATTTTAAAGGTAACCTTTGTGGATAAAGATGCAAACAAAACTTTTCATTCTAGTGAGATAATGAACAATATGTGAATATATAAGATCCGAGAAAATGAATAAGGAAAAGAGAGTGTGACTCTAGATTACCTTAAAATACTGAAATCGTCATATAGGCTACCATCAACCATTTGTAGTGTGATATTCAACCGAGCATTTACACCTAAAGTTGTCGAGACCGAAACATCTGAAGAAGAGCAGTTTTAAGTAAGATATAATACATGTTCAGGATTTTACATCAAGATATAATACGCACATGAGGTGATTGAATCAATCAAAATAGACATATAATAGACTGGAAGGAAACACCAAGGTAGAGATATTAATTGCAACTTCAACTTATAGTTTTAGAGATATCCTTTTTAGCTAAAAAGACATAATTGGTTTTTTGCAAAAATGTGTGAAGGGAGACAATAAATAACTCAAGACATATGATAGAAACTACTAGGAAGAGGTAATAATTCCACAAACTGGTCACGGAAGATCGAAGAGCCATTATAGTCGGTTACAAAGAGGAAATTTGGTATGTGTTATCTTTGATACAAATAAATCAATGTGACTTACTATATGACATCTTAGCGCTCAGTCTACAGCATCAAACGTATTTACAACAGCTAATGATTGCATGTTTGATAACAGATAAGTGGCAAGTGCTGATATGATGAAATTTATGTGTTTCATCATCGTTGCATTCATGTAAGAAATCAATTATCGTAAACTTATAACTTATACAATGAATAGATAAATTAGTATTTACTGCAAAATTCTACCTAACGGATAAATACTAAATGAGAGCTGGAGGCAGTTCAATATTGCCAGATGCTTATTATGACACGACTACATGTATAGATCCATATGAGAAGATAGCATCTGTTATGTCAAGACTCCTTATACTCACTATATTCTAGAGTAGCCAGTGACAAAGAAAATATGTTAGAAGACTTCATAGATGGGACATTGGCTATTGAAATGTTCTCATATACTCCCTCTGTTCTTAAATTGCTGTCGTTAGGAAAAAAAATTAATTCAATTTTGAACTAGATTTGTTGTCCTAACGACAAACTGAGGGAGGAGCCAAGGACCCAAATCTAAAGACAAGCTAGAAATTCAGTAGTTGAGCTGTTGTCGTAGTTCACTAGGTTGCTTGCGGACTACAGTGCAAGGATGAAATAAGCTTTGGTTCCATATGCTTACTCTTGCAATTTAAAACATGCAAACTAGAAAATATATAATCGGGCTACAGTTATCTATTATCACAACAACTAACCAGAAAGATGTATAATTGAACTTCCCTAAAGCTGGCCAGACATGTACTAACAGCATAAGGAAACCTTTCCCAGCTAATACAAGTAACAGCATATGAGAAGTATAGAGATGGTTAGTGAGACTCGTGACAGTAATCATAGTTCACATAAGTATAAATTGGCCCTTTCCATATCAGAAGCTAAAATTTACGTAATATTATCATTCTATGCTTGAGCCGACTGCTAGCGTCCGCATTGACAAGTGTTGTTGATCTCCATTTGTGACAGATCAGGGGGTTGCATAACATGATACATGAATATGGTTAAACCAAATGAGGAAGAAAGCAAAGTAATGTAGCTAATCGGACTTCTATCACATGCTGTTCTTTAATTTTTACATTGAGATCTTCATCGCAGAATTCATGCTCTACTCCTATGTAGCCAATAGGGTGCAATAAACGAAGAATAGACTGTTATCTTTGCAACTTCAAATAGATAGCTTTTTTTCAATCCTCTTTTACTGCCTCGGACAAATAGTTTTATCCAATGCTGTCTTTCACACTACAAATGAGGAACAGAAAGGGGTGTATCAACTTGAGGGGGCCTCTATACCTGATTCTTAGCAAATTACAAAACCAGCACCCTCAGGAAATCATTTTCCAAGGTTTATGCATCCTATATCCCTCGAGAAAGCATGGATCCTATATAGAACGCGATACCTCGCCCCTTCACGTGAAGTAATAGCAACAATAAGCTAGTACAAGAAGGAATTTTAAGCGAGGGTAAGAAAAAATCTCACCTTGGAAGAGCAGCTGCCGGCGATGAGGACGAACACCGAGATCCTACCCCATCCAAATAGGGAGGCAGGTAGGGAGAGGCCAATACATCCATGGTTCCCTCCGGGGCCAGGCCAGGCACTGCTCCAGGGAGCCTAGGGCACGCCGCCGGCGAGCTACGCCAGGCGGACGGAGGCGACATCTGCCGGCGTGGTAGTCGTCGACTCGCGGAGGCGGACCCACCAATATGGCGAAGAAAGAGCCCCTCCCTTCCTCTTCTCTAAGAACTTCTGCACTCAAGCCGCTAAACACGGCCAGCAGCGAAACGCCGACGGAGAAACAGTCCCCCTGATTCCTCTCCTAACTTCTGCTCTCAAGCCGCTAGATACGGCCGGCCGCCGGTGGCGTCGCTGGTTGCTGCAAAACCTATTCGGGGAGGAATCCCCGTCGGTTTGAAGAAGATCGAAGGCTTATTGGGCCGGCCGCCCAGTGTACGTTAATTGGATGACAATGGCCCAACGTATATTGGCTTGGTTATTAGCACGTGGAATTTTCCTGATACTAGGCCCTTTGTTTTTCTGTCAGATCAGCATCATACAGGCCCTGTTTGGATGCAAAGTTTTTATAATGTTTTGACAAAATACCACGGTTTTCAAAAATACCATAGTTTTGTTGTTATCGCAGCTGTAGCTTCGCACCAGACTCGACCATGCGTTACCTGGGTCATAATCGTTATGCTCAGGTATTGAGGAGCAGGTGACCTTCTCCTGCAAGGAGCTTGAAGAGGAGATGCGGAGGAAGTTCCAGCTGCCGCAGTTGGATGTGGCCATGTGGGGGTAGAAAAGCTCACGAAGGAAACCTTCTTCGTCCGAGTGAGCGAAGCAGGACAGCGCAGCAGCATCCTGCGCGACCAGAGGCCTTTCAAGATGGGAAGCACTACTGTCCGGTTCCTCCCATGGACCAGGCAGCACCGGACGGAACCTGGCCAGCTCATGTACAGGGTGCGCGTCTGCATCGAAGGCGTGCCACGACATGGCTGGCAAATGGAGACGGTGAAGAACCTTTTTCAGCGTGCCGTCTACATCGAAGGGATCGACTACATCAAGAGAAGCGACCATTAAAACCGCCTGTTTTTGCCTCTGGATTTGGACGACAGATCCAGATGCACTGGCAAAGGATGGCGTACTGAAGATTGAAGAGCCGGTGGTGGGCTCTTCGCCGCCGGATGGACCGGCGGAAGTTCTCGAGTACCCGGTCCTGCTGCACATCAGTGAGGTGCGTGATTACTCGCCATTGCCGGAGAGCCAGGAGGGCTCAACCTGGAGCAGCGACGTCAGCGGGTTGCCGTCAGATTCCGACGCCCCCTCATGGCCCCAGGTCACTCACTATGACTGGTTCCTGGGCTATAAGGATGGGTGCCTCCCTGGGCGGAGGCAGCAGGAGGTGCGGGTCCCGGCGGTGCATCGCCGGGAGGAGCCGGAGGACGGAGATGAGGAGCGGCCAGCCAAGCGCGGTGGCGAGGCGCACTGGCTGACCGCTGCGCCGATCTACAAGCTACAGAGCTCCAGAGAGGGCGGCCAGGGCTCCCGTGGGGCTGCCTCGGGTGGCCGCGGCGGCGGGGCTGGTGGCCGCCGTCGACGAAGTGGTCCTGCCCGCCGCTCCAGCTAGCCGGTGAGGTGGGGCCACAAGAGCATTCAAGGCGGGAAGAGGGTAGTTGCATTCAAGGCAAACTACCAGTGGGCCCAGAGGAGAGCTAGTTTGAAGCTGGAGAACTCTCTGGAGAGAGTCAGGAGCGGAGATGGGAGGTGGATCCGATGGAGGAGGAAGCGTTTGGCAGGCCCAAGGTAAGGCAAGCTGGACCCCTGATGGACTTGGATGTGTACATGGGCCGGGAGTCAGACAGCGTGAAGAGCATTGTGCAGCAAAGCCAGGAGGGGGAAGGGAAGGAGGCGGGCCAGTTTGGCAGAGTGGATCCAATGGAGGATGAGGCAGCATGGACAGGGCCTAATCACGCCGAGGCCCAAGAGGAATACTCCCTTGAGTCGTCGCAGAACATGCCAGGAGGAGGCGATCCAGTGCAAGAAGTGCAGCCACAGAGCCAGCAGGAGCAGAGAAGGGAGCAAGAGCAGGAGGGACAAATGCAGCACCTTGACGAACAGCAGCAGGCGATGGCCCAACATGACACCACCCACCTGCAATCCTTCGCAACAGAAGTTACCAAGAAGCTGCAGCCCCCAATTCTTGGCACACCAAAACTGAAAAGGAAGACTGCCAATAGGAGTAGTGTACAGAAGGAGAAGGAGAAAGAAGTGGTGCGCAGAAGCGGCAGGCTCGCCAAAAAGATCAACCCGAATAAGACAATGGAGCAGCAAGCAACTGAGTTAATCATGAAGAAGTGTGGTACGCTGAAAGTGCAACAGCAGAACCAGGAAGACATACATGAGCAACTAGCGGACAACTTCATGGAACCGCTGGCAGAAGAAGCAATTGGTGAAATCTGGGACATGTTTGGCCTCGCTGGAAATGCAAATGGGTTCCATGAAGCGCTGGCACTGCATGCAGATGAGTAGCAGGCAAATGAAGACCCAAGCAGAAGCTGTGTGGCTGCTTTTTATCATGTTTTCACTTTTCAGTACCTTTTCTTTTCTTGTTATGGGGAAGAAGCCGCTTGTGGCATCTACCACTTATAGTGGCATATTAGGTGGTGTTGTACCTGTCATGTACGGTGTGGGAGGGAGTCAGTTAGTAATGAAGAGGATTTGGGGGTGTTTTTATGTCAACAATGAATGATCAGAACTGCACTCTGTTTAACTGGAATGTGAGGGGATTGAATAATGCTGCAAGGAGGAAGATGGTCAGAGATTATGTGCAAGAAAATAGGAGCACAATAGTGTGTCTGCAAGAAACAAAACTCAACTTCATTGATGATGAGGTGGTATCTGAGACATTGGGCCAATGTTACATAGAGAATTACGCAAACCTGCCGGCACAAGGGACCAGAGGAGGAGTGTTGATTGCGACCCACAAGGATCATTACAAGATTAAGAACAGTTTAATCACCGAGTACATGGTAAATGTGAATGTGGAGGCCACAAGTTCACCAACAAGCTGGTGGCTCACTAGTGTCTATGGTCCGCAGCAAGATAATGAGAAGATCCAATTCCTACAGGAGCTAAGGCAGGTACAACAGGCAGTGAATGAAAGATGGCTTGTGATAGGAAACTTCGACATGATTTTGCACGAAGCTGACAAAAGCACAGAGAATGTTAACAGAAGGATAATGGCTGCTTTCCGGAAGACCGTGAATGATCTGGAAATGAGGGAAATCCCACTAAAAGGCAGGAAATTCACATGGACAAACGACCACACGTTGACAAGGATTGATAGAGCATTCTGCTCGACTGAATGGGAGCTCATGTTCTCAGACTGTATGCTCTTGGCAATATCCTCCATGGCATCTGACCATAGTCCACTTCTCCTCGTGGGTAACATTGAAAGAAAGGTTTACAAGGGACTCAGGTTTGAGTCCTTCTGGCTGAGAATTGAGTGTTATCAAGAGACAGTGCAACAAGCTTGGAATCAGCCAACCAATGAAAATAATGCATTCCTTAATCTGCATATAAAGCTTGAAAGGACTGGAAAGGCGCAGAGAGGATGGGCAAGGAAGAAAATAGGAAACAACAGGCTGCTGCTTCAAGCTGCGAAGACGATGATTGGTATACTGGAAGTGGTGCAAGAATTCAGACAACTCAGTGGTGCAGAAATACAACTCAAGAGGGACCTAAAGCACAAGGTTCTCAGCCTTACAGCCATTGAAAAGTTGAGGGTGAGGCAGCAGTCCAGAATGACCAACATAAAGGCTGGGGAGGCAAACTCAAAGCTCTTTTTTCTCATAATCAAGGGGAGGAACAGGAAAAATTTTATTCAAACTCTCCAAACACAGAACGGACTCATGTACACACATGAGCAAAAGGAAGAGACTGTGTATAACCATTTCTCTACACTGCTGGGAACACCCCAACCGAGACAACTCACATTGGATTGGGAGAAAATAGGTTTGCAAAGGAGAGATCTTAGCCAGTTAGAGCTACCTTTCACAGAAGAGGAGATTCATGGGGTAATTAAAGGAATCCCCAATGAAAAATCGCCAGGGCCCGATGGATATATCGGAGTGTTCTTCAAATCAGTGTGGGAGATCATAAAGAATGATATTGTCCAGGCACTAAACTCCTTCTACCACCACCAAAGATATCAGCTGAACCTGCTGAGCTCTGGGCTCATTGTATTGATACCGAAAACAGAGGGTGCAGCCACCATTGCTGCGTATAGACCAATAAGCCTAACCCACAGTGTGGTCAAGATCATATCCAAAATCCTTGCTAACAGATTGGCAAAAAGCCTAGACTCACTGGTCACAAGAAGTCAAAGTGCTTTCCTTAAAAAAAGAAGCATCCTTGATAATTTTCTGTACATGCAGAATCTGATCAGAGAACTACACAGAGCCAACAAGCCAACAATTTTCCTCAAGTTAGATATTGCAAAGGCATTTGACACACTGCGGTGGGATTATTTACTGGAAGTACTACAGAACATGGGCTTTGGGTTGAAATGGAGAGAATGGATCTCAGCATTATTTGCGGCAGCCAACTCCTCGGTCCTAGTGAATGGAGTACGAGGGAAGAGCTTCAGACACCGAAATGGCTTGAGGCAGGGTGACCCTTTATCGCCCATGTTGTTCATTCTTGCCATGGAACCGCTGCAGCGGCTGCTTGCATTGGCAACTGAAAAGCAGCTCATCAAGCCCATCCAGAACAGAGCAGCAAAGCTGAGAATAAGCATGTACGCTGATGATGCAGCCATCTTCATCACACCGGACAAACAAGACATGCAGGCTATCCAACAAATCTTGCAAATATTTGGGGAAGCATCAGGACTCAGAATCAACATCAACAAATGTGCAACATATCCAATAAGGTGCAATAACATGGAACTGACAGAGATAATGCAGCCATTCCCATGTGAGATCAAACAATTCCCATGTAAGTACTTGGGATTGCCATTGAGCATTTTTAAGTTGAAGAAAGGGGACGTCCAACCACTGATTGATGCAGTAGCAGCGAAGCTTCCAGCATGGAAAGGAAAATTCCTGGACAAGCATGGAAGGCTCAGGCTCGTAAACTCTGTGCTGTCAGCCATTCCAATTTATCACATGACAATCTTCCCACTAAAGAAATGGGCGATCAAAAGCATAAATAAGATAAGAAGAAGTTTCTTGTGGAAGGGAAAAGAAAACGCCCAGGGAGGTCATTGTTGGGTAAACTGGAGAAAAGCTTCCAGGCCAAAACCACTGGGAGGTTTGGGAATACATGATCTAGAATTCTTTGGAAGGGCGCTACGCCTAAGGTGGCTTTGGTATGAATGGACTGACAGTGGCAGGCCATGGGTAGGCACTCAAACCCCTTGTGATGCGGTGGACAGGCAACTCTTCCGGACAAGCACTACCGTCACCATTGGAGATGGCAAAACTGCCAAGTTCTGGCAGTCAAGTTGGCTCAATGGAAGAGCACCAATGGACATCGCGCCTGACCTTTACAAAATCGCATATCGCAAGAACCTGGCAGTGCATCAAGAACTTCAAGGAAATCAATGGACAAGGGGCCTAATGAGGATGACAATCGTTGATCAGATGGCGCAACTAATAATGCTGTGGGGAATGCTAAGTGATGTGCAACTAAATGATCAGCCGGACAGAATCACATGGAATTGGACATCGCATGGGCAGTACACTGCTAAGTCGGCGTACCTCGCTCAGTTCAGAGGCTTATATAATACATTTGATGCAGCGACGATTTGGAGAGCGCACACTGAAGGAAAACACAAGTTCTTTGCCTGGCTGCTCCTCCAGCAGAAAATCCTCACGGCTGATAAGCTGCAGAAGAGAAACTGGCAGTGTGATCATGTATGCTCCTTATGCAGAACACAACCTGAAAATGCAGTCCATCTATGTCTGCAGTGTCCATATGCCAAACAAGTGTGGGAGAAGATGAGGCAGAAAAGCAACGGAATCATTCAGGTGCCGCCGGCCTGGGAAACCACAATCCAAGATTGGTGGAATGATCATATGCAGGGGGTAAACAAAGAAGAAAGGCGGATCAAAGCGGCAGTATTGATATACACTGCCTGGCATATTTGGAACGAAAGAAATAGACGCGTCTTCACTCACGTCGAAAAGCAACCGGCAGAGGTGGCTAAGCTAATTCAGGAAGACATGAGACTCAGGGGCAGAGCATGTGGAACGCCTAACCTGCAGTTCCTAGGAGATGACGAGTATCAGGCAAATAATGTAATCTAATTTTGCCTTTCGCTTTGTTTGCTTTTATCTTAACTGCTTGTACATAAACTCTACCTACCTTAATGAAAAGGCAGTGCTCCTGCCCCTTTCTCGAAAAAAATGCTCAGGTATTGTGCCGTGTAAGTAAATTTTTAATGATATAGCATTCTGGCTCAATCATAATATTGCCGTAAAACAAACTTTCACGGTTACTCTTCTTATCACATCCTTTTTTGCAGGCTGCTTGTGGACCATTGTACGATGCTGTACTCCTTTTTTTTTTTTTTCATCTGCCAGATTTTTTGGGTTATCTGTCTCTATTTACTCAAGGTATGCAGCATATGAGAAACAATGGGCCTGTTCGCTGCAGCTGTTAAACAGCCGGTTGCGGCTGTTTTTGGCTGCTGGTGTGTGTAGCAAACAGCGCAGCCAATAGCCAGCAGCCGGACTTTTTCATCAGCCGAACAGGGTGAATTTTACGTGACATTGTAGCTACAATTTATTTTTTACTGTCATTTTCGTGAACAGCATGGAATGGGTTGACTACATGTACCTGACATCATATTAGTGCCCCCCCCCCCCCCCCCCCCACACACATTTACAAAGAATAAATATGGCAGTCTGTTGTATATTTTGTAGTACTTAAGTTAGGCAACATCTGTAACATGTGTGAGGTGGCAGGCATTTTACTCCGCTCTAGATGTTTCTATCCTGTGTACAAATGTGTGATGTGATATAAGATGACTCATTTATATCTATGTTGTGGATTGATATCATATCATTTAAGTCTGTAATTCCAAATGCACATTGTTTCGGTTCGAAAGTATACTTCCAGTATCTGAAAACTACTACATGCTTTTGGATATCGATTACATGTTCCATAAGATTGGAAGAAGCAGTTCCATTTCTATTCAAAACATGCTTCCTTTTTGTTTGATGGATCCTGGACATAGGGATATTAAGTCATCAAAATACCGTACTAATGTTCACCTCATATCAACTGTTAACTAAACACTAGCTTTAGATGTTTATTACTTCAGAAACAAGTGCCCTTTTACTGCTAAATTATGTTAGATAAGAATAAAGATCCATGCCAACTACAATGTTAAGATAAGAGGTATAGTTTGTTTCACTCAAACTCTCAACTTGCAAGCTTATGAGATGTTTAACATCCATTTATTGTGCCGCGCGGGGTCTCACCTAGTATGTACATATATGGCCGGGCCTCCGTATCAACCGACCAGGATACAAGGAGGCTCCGTATACGACACACATACACACGATTACATCCAACTCACTTTACAGCAAAAAAGAAAGACCAGCTAGTAGGTGCACTTGTGCGAGTTATTTTTGAGACGATCCGTTTTCATGAGGAAAACAAATTTTTCACCTAGGACGCTGATTATCCCAGATAAAAGCCTTACGGCCACCTCCTTCCTCGTTTATCCCAGTTGATCTAACAAGCTCTATCTCAACAAAGCCCATATCTCCAAGTAAACAATGCGCCATGTACAACCAAACAAAGGTGAGGAACTCTCCTCCCATGCTCAGCTGCTTCGCATGTGCCTCTCCACGGGATTTGCCAGCGGCGAAAAACGAGGATCATTACCCATGCATATGCGAGAAATTCCAACGATTCATGAGAAGGACTCTCACCTTGAAACACAAACCCAGCAAGCAAGACCGGGCTACTTGGTGCATAGAGGTATTGATCTGTGGCTAATTTCTCCAGAAATTGCTCCTTGCTCCAATCAGTACCACTAGCTTTGGCCACGCTCTCTGAAGCTTCCTCCAGGACATCCCGTATATTGCTACTGACGTTGAGCGTTGTGGGATGTAGAACCAACAGATAAACCATGTATTCAGATACTTTCCTGCATGTATCCATAAGGGGCCATGTCTTCTCTGAAATGTGGCAGCTAGAACTTGTGGGATTCTTGTAGCGATGCAGAAATATGTCTGTGTAGGCATGTAGGAATAGTATGACCTCTTCAAAAGGTTTCTGAAGTATTGTATCTAACGCTGAACCAAGACCTGGTGATGGGCTTGTACCACCACTAAGCATCCCAGGATGATGCTTAGTCTCAAAGATAGCGTCCTTCAACTCAGCTTTGATCTGCACGTTCTTGGCGTGCCGGAAGTTGCGCCAGAGCTCCTTAGCTCCAACCAGATTCATCATTTTCCCAACCACTGAATCAGAGAAGCAAGAATTCAGAAAGTTGAATTGTCCCATGGAATTTGACCACTGTGGCCTTGACTCTGGCTGTTCGCTAACTATTCTTGAAAATGCACCAAGATACACGGCCAAGGCGGTGGCACTTCCAGTACTCCAAGAATGCCCATGAAAATGGAGACATCACCACCATAAAGAAGCATGCGCAAACTTCAGTGCAAAATGCTCCAACAAACAATGCATAGGTTATAGAAACATCAACATTACTGTAATGTCTGTGCTTTTTGCCCACAAGGAAGAGCACAAAAGCAACTATCAGTGAAATGTGGCTGATGCACCGGAGTATGGCCCCGAGCCATGTTCGAACCACCCTTGCCTTGGTGTAAAGATTGTCGTACATCATCCCCAGCTCAATCTCCAAAATCTTGAATATGAGTCGCCCTTCTGCTGGTACTTGGAAAACATTAACAGCAGTAAATATGTCCCGTATGTTGTCTTTCATTTTGGCAATCTTGCGCCCAACAAATAGATCTATGACACCAGGTGCACTAAAAAGAGCATACTTGACAATTGTCAAGTAGTCAAGCTTCAGGTCGCCCTCCAACAGTTCAGGAAACTGACCTGCTCCTTCCACATGAGTAGAATCCCTAAGGGCCTTCTGGCTTGAGCACCTGAGAGCCCATGTCCTCTCCCCATACTTGATGATTCCAGCTACAAAGACAAGTATGGCTCGGACCCAAAGCTGGTTCCGTGTTGCTGACTTCCAGAATACGTACATCGCTAACCCAACTTGAGTCAGTAGATTGAGAAGGTGTCTCAGCCACAACTCATTGTCCTCAATGGAGAAAGCTGTGATGGTGTCTTGCCCACCGAGATGAATGAGCAGGAAGGGTGCCCAGAAAAACGTGAGCTGGTTCGTTTCCCCAGCACCATGCGCATTACTTTCATGTTGTGAAAGCTGACCAAGAGTGTATACTGCAACCAAGTCGGACAGCAGGTAAGCCAGCCAAATCAGAAGCCTCAGTGCTGAGTTGATGCTGCGACGCCGGAGACCACCAAAAAAGAAGACAAAAATCTGCAGCGTGAAGCTTAGTAGCACAAGTAGCTGTAGTTCCCAGTCCTTCCATAGTTGCATGAACATCACCGCCATCTTTAGATGACTAATCTTTCACGAGGTGGTTTCTTCAATCTTTTCCTGTACATATATATTTGAATATTTATGTCAGCTTAATTCAGAATGTACATCACCGTGGCTTAGAACACCATCACGGCATGTATTATTGCTAACAATCATTTCCCCTGACCATAACTCGGAGCTACGACTCATATTAAACCAACATAAATGTCCACATGATACCCGCAGAAAATTAAAAGTGAGGTGACACTAGGTGCTGTGGTTAGAAGTCCTTTTTTCAGTGATAAATAAATATCGAAGATTCTAGAGGACAGCAAAACTTTTTCAAATTATGCACTGAAATAGAAATCTGAGTAAAAAATGTTATTATCCACTGGTTCTTATAATTGTAGACATTTAGAAAAATTTCTAAACATTTATCAACTCATTGTCTAAGTCCGGAGTTGTTTCCTCTGTTTGTGAGTGCCTGGTTTTAACCAGGGAAGCTTGGCGCGCTACGCCGCGCCCATATAGGAAAAAGATTCAAGCAAGGAAACCTTTTTTGTTTTATTATATTTTGTATATGTTCTTTGTAGATAAGTAAAAGGATCATTTGATAGCTTAGTACCAGATCAGGGGGGCCCAAAGCAAGAACAAAAAAAGTATGCAGATATTATAAAGGTTGGGGGCTGGACCATGAGAATGAGAAGTCAAGAAGATCAAACATGTAAATACATCATAAAATAGGGTTATGTTTGCAAAACAACCACATCCTTATCACCTGATCCACATTTCTATTTGCATGCAATGTGAATACAATGAAGCTAGAGGACTTTTTGCAAAATAGCCAAAGGTTGAGTGGGGTCATCTTCCTCATCATTTTGTCCGTCACCTCCATGGTTGAACTCTCTTGTTCCTCAACATCGTCTTCCTCATCGTTGGGTGGGGTCACGAACGAGGATGTGGATGTGGGATTTGGCACTGGAATGTGATGGCTAGGTAAGGAGGTGGGAGCGAACGACTAAACCTTATCTCGTTTGTTTCGACTCTGCCTTTTGCTCCGGCTCCTTTTAAACTCGCATAGGAGTGTTGAAGTCAAAGTTTTTTGCTCCACTAGCTCCATCTTCCCTCTGCGATAAAATAAAAAGCTCCATCTTCCCTCAAAACAGCTCCTAGGAGCCCGTGGAGAAAAAACATGGTTCCACTAGCTCAATTTTTAAAGAGCAGGAGCAGAAGCAGGAGCCGAAGCCTACCGACCGAGGCTTAAAATTGCTCCTAGAGTATTTCAGGTTACACTGTAAACTAACGTAAAAAGGGAATTGACATTCGCATAGCGGCGGTTCGTCCAAACCACCCCTAGCGGTTTTGGGCCGCCCCTACAAGCTCTTTTTGTTATTGTGAGATTACAGCAGTGATGGAATGGGGATGCGTGACACCGAGGTGTTCGATGACTGGGATTCACCACACCATATGCAAATTAAAAGAGGAAAAAAACAGTCATCGACTTGCAGGATCCTTTCTTACAAAAGCAAAGAAATCTGCTGGAAGAATAGCAAACAAATTCTAGCTTCGCTTCGTCAGCTAAATCCAAATTGAAAAAAAAAATTCACTGATTCGTACCAATTATCAACATCACTGGTGTTGCAGTTGCAGACCACTATAGCGGAGAGAAACACTGAAGTTGCCGTCACCGTTGGGAAGCGAGGTGTCTGTTCGACGGTGTAGGTTGGCGGCGGCGCTGCCGCCACCGCGCGAGATGAGTTCCGCAACATGATTATGCAGTTCTTGTTAACCGAAAGATTAAAAAGGACAGCATCTGATGCCAGACAGTGACACAGATACCTCGCCTCGAACTCAAGGAGCGAAGGATGCTTAGTGCCCAACTACCACCCCCAAGACGAGATTCAAATCGTTAAGGAAAGAACATTCTTTTAGAACCAGAGGCAAACATTGCTTTAGATTATTCGTACAAGCCGTATCAAATTGAAAATATTTGAAATCTAATTCAATACAGAAACTGAAATAGATTCTATTATAAAAATAGATTTGCGAGTTAGAAAAATAAAATTCAATATATTTTATCTCTTTAAGAATATCGTTTAGTTAACTATATCAAGCTAACTTTTATCTTTATGAAATTCGGTTGTCCTGGGCGCATGTTGTGGCTGAACATATCAACGTCTTTGCCGAGTGGGAAAAAAAACACTCGGCAAAATAACTTTGCCGGTGTAAAAAAAAAATACTCGGCAAAGCGCTCTTTGCCGAGTGTATTATTTTTGACACTCGGCACATCTTGAACACTCAGCAAACAATAAAAACTTTGCCGAGTGTCCCTCCCTGACACTCGGCAAAGGACACCCATTGCCGAGTGTCAAGGTGTACGCTCGGCAAAGACACCCTTTTGCTGAGTGTTTTTTCCATTACATTCGGAAAACAAAACTTCAATAGATTTTTTTGAAGCATTAAATCAATCCACTATGATGTGCTCTTTTTATGGAGACTTTGATGGGGACTTTTTGGCATTGATATATTCCACAATCCTTACAATCAAGAATTGAGCTTGAAGAGCTACCAATATCTTTTTCCCATCAATTGTTGAATATGCAAGATGGTTGAAGTTTGGTGTCTCATACACACTCTCCAGAGGCTGCACATTTATTAATAAGTCAAGATGTTTTTTTGAAGAAATCAGAACTCTAAAAACTTCAAATGTTACGTGTGCCCTTTCCACAACTCCACCTCGCGCCCAGGTCCGTCGCTTAGCAGGGCCTGTAAGGCCGACCGAACAATGGGGGGCCCAATTCACAATGCACATACATAGACTATAGAAACACCTATCACAGCCCAAAAACCAAGAAAACAGAGCAGCCCAGGCGCAGCAACTCAGTGAAGGCTATAGCAGCGTCGTTCACCTTCGCTCGACGGTTCCGTAGGCAAGTCGATCGAGATCGTTCGCTTCCACAAGAAGCCACACCGCCGTCCTCTCCCAAATCGCTGAAACCTGCTTCAAATCGCAGCACCAACTCGTTGCAATTGCAGATCCTGACGGCCGACTGAAGCGCAGCAGCGCCAGCGCGTGCGGCCTGTGAGCCTCTTGCGTGAAGGGCCTCAAGCTAGCAGGCAGGCATGTCTTTTCTTTTTTTAATCTTCCATCAGCGCCGCTCCATGTTCTTTTTTTTTAAATCTTTGTACTAAGCACTATGGTGTTGCTTCTTGCTAAGTACCTATTTGTTTATCAAGCAGGTCTCAATCCTCATATTCATGTATTCTAGGAAGATATAACACATGAAAGATTCAATGGATTAATTGGCGACAAATAGAACTTGAAAGTGATGTCTTGGAGCAGATTAAATATGATTATATAATTGAAAATTTCACCTCAAAAAATACTAGAAGAATTTTACTTTTCAAGAGAACAAGGTCGATTTATTTATCGAGTGCTACTTTTACTCTTTTACACTAATATTTAATACATTCCTAAATATTGTGAAAAAGAGCATGCATTAAAGCTATATATAACTACTACTGTATTTTGGCTATGTGAACTTCAAATTTTAGGCCGGGCCTCATATCGCATTTCGCACCGGGACCTGAAATACTTGGAGACGGCCCTGGCGCGCCGAACCTTATCCTTTCACCTCTCCACGGCGCACCCTACTCCAACATCAGGTGATTAAGATTTGGGCTCATGTGCATAGCCACCAGCAACCACAATAATCATACGACCTCGTCCATCTTGTGGCTCTCACATAGTTCACATCTATGCTTCTTGCCATGGAGATTTTTTGGCTCCGGCTTCATTTCCATGGCCAGCTGCCAGAAATGTGTTGAAAAATTCCCAGGGTCATTACGCAAGGTCAAATCAAGTTTTCGTTTGCGACACATATTAGCAGCTACTGAGGATGGTAGAAGTATGCAAAAACCATAACCATCCACAGCGGAGGGAAGGAGGGGAGAGGGGGTGGGGGGGGGGGGGTGTCGTCAATGGTTGCTAGATCTCGCAACCAGCGAGTAAAGAAAGGCTTATGTAGGTGGAGGGCGGGGAGGCGAGGAGATAGGAATGGGAGGATCTAAACGAAATGGCATGTCGAGGAGACGACGAGCGAGCAACCTGGGAAGTACCAAATGAAGGTAAAAGGGACTTCTTCGTGTTCTGAACTCATCTTCTATGAGGTTTCAATGGCACTTCTTTGTGTTCTGAACTCATCGCGCCGCTTGTCGTCCAGGTGCTAGCACACCTTGAACGGCCTATATGAACACACCATTGGCACGAATCCATCAATGAGAAGAAAAGAAAGAATCTTGAAAGAAAAAGGTGGACATGTGAATACGTATACGAGGTTCGGTCAGAGGGGCGGCATTACACTTTGTGCTCTTGGTTCTGCTGCGGCATGTGGCGGTGGTAATGCTTGTTCACTACAAATGTTGTCTTCTACGACGAATTCCTCGAGACAACAGAGGAGTTCATCACAAAGTCGCTACCTTTTATGACATTTTCTAAGATAAAGCTTGTTTTATGATGAAAACCAATGTTTGTCTCTACATCCGACAATGAAATCGTCATAAATATTTTTGACAAATGTGAAGCCATAACATATTTTTCACATTTTATATGAGTCCCATTGGCATTAGTCATGGGCCACCTGTCATGATTGGTCCCACAATCATGTTGGTGAAGGCACGGATATGTATGGAATGAAATGGTTGAAAGATGGAAAAAAAATTGATAATGCTCTTCGGAGTACTATGGTCGGGGACCCTAAGATTAGGTTGCATGAAATTGGCATTCCTAAAGATTTAGCTTCAAATTTGCTTGTTTCATAGCATATTAATCGCTATAATTTTAAAATCATAAATTGAAGTGCGACTTTCACATTCTTTCCAAGGATGAACTATTTATTCAGCATGATGGGAAGCTAATGTTTGTTCGGAAGGCAAATCAAATAGATATTGGTGACATTGCCCTCGGATAGTTAGAGGATGGTTATCTTATTCTCATACACTGCAAGAAAAACATCCCTAGAGATACGCTTTATTTATATGTTAGATACGTTTATTTCATCTCTATTGGAAAATAGATGCGTTTTCAGAAAGCGTGTTGGGGGTGTCTCTGCACGTGCCGTGTCATATGCCTGTAGAGATGCATTTTAAAAGCGTGTCTAGCAGATATAACATGATTCATAGCTACGCTAGATACGTATCTATAGATTTATACACGCTTTTGTAGTTACATTGATGTCACATATCTATTAATTTAGCAACGATTTAAAGCGTTGCTATTTAGAACATTGCACAAAAAACATATTTTATTCCATATGCTAATAGGAAGTATTATTCGTGCAATTCTCAGGACTTGAACCCCTGACCTCTTCATTTCTATCAAACTCACTTAACCAACTCATCTCATGTGCAACTATGACTAGAGTAAAATATGTATTTCCTTTAACTCATGGTATCTAAATGGTTTGACGTCTCTAGCATTCTAAATAGCGTGTCAAGAAGCATCTTTAGATGAGATTACATACGTTCAAAGCGTTGCTAATATCATACCATTTTGATGCGTTTTCAATATCGTGTCATAAGCGTGTTTACGTGAGAAATACCAACAGAATGAAAGCGCGTCAAGTATCATATAATTTCTCAGTGCGTGTCAAGAAGCATCTTTAGAGGGCTATTGACATCAAAATCATGTTAAAAACATGTTTATTTTGCTATTGACGTTCAAAGCGTATCTAATAACGTGTTAAATTGACGCGATCTCAATACCGTGACAAAAAGCGTCTTTAAGTGCTGATGTATTGACGTTTATAAAAGCTCATCAATAGAAGCGTGTTTAGAAGTCCTTTTTCTTGTAGTGATAAGCCTCCTTCCATCCATCCACAGTCAGATATTGCATTATCTACAAAACTTCAACGAATACAATTTTTTGTATCAACCCATTCACTATGTTGTGCCTTTTTTATTGGAGATTTTGACGTGGATAGTTTGCATGGATATATGCCACAATCCTTACAATCAAGAATTGAGCTTGAGCTAGCAAGCTTACGCCATCAACTATTGAACATGCAATATGTTCGAAATTTTGTCTCATACACATAACTCTCTAGAGGCTGCACATTTGTTATTAGGTCAAGACGTTTTCCTGAATAAATCAGAACTTCAACAACTTCGAATGTTATGCCTTAAAGTCTCACCTACACCAGTACTTGCAGTCATTCAATCTATGAGCTCACAAGGTTCTTTCTGGACCAGTAAACAATATTTCAGGATGCTTTTTCCTTCTGGCATGAATTTCAGTTGTGATGAGAAGTTACAGATTATAGACATTGAATTTCTTACTTGCTTAAGGGGGTCTAATTAGCTACAAAATAGCACTTTTGGCCTGTCATGTTTGAACAACAGGGCACTTGACTTCCTCTCCTTTGTCGAGGACGTAGTACGCGATTTCTTAACCATGAAGGGTTTAAGTGTCTCTCTTTCTGATCTCCATATGTTCTCAGACCATTACTCAAGGAGAGGCTGAAGAAGCACTATGTATCAAGTAGATATTGCTAGATCTAGCAAACATACCATTTCTGAAATGTTATGAGGGCATTGAAGAAGTATCATGTTCTTACAGGGAATTCCATAATCATCATATTATTAGATTTCAATCATGGCATTTAATCATGTCTTCAATGATCTGTGAAAGATGGTTCGACAGTATGTGAGTAATGGTAATTCAATGATGGCAATGACTACTTCGGGAAGCAAGGGTAGCATATGTTGAAATATGTCCAACAAACCACATGTGTTGGTCTTCAACTTCCAGCAAGCAAATTTCCATTTGGGATTCCTTCACAACTCACTTGTATTTGCTGGAATAAGGAGAAATTATCAGACTTTCAAATAATTGAGGGCACCAATGAAAACTTGGGAGGTCAGAACCTATATGTTGTGAATAGGAGTTCCTTCATCGAGGGTTTAAACCCATTAGAGTGCCTTTTACATTCCATATGGAGATAAACAAACTTTTTTTTTCTGAAAATGATAATGTGTCCCTGGGACATTGACATGAAAACAGGTGAATCACTTGAGAGATCTAGATGTTGCTTATGACAGGACTGCTAGAAGTTCATATGGAACCTTTTTTTCCCTGAAAATGATAATGTCCCTGGGACATTGACAAGAAAACAGATGAATCAGTTGAGAGATCTAGATGTTGCTTATGATAGGACTGTTAGAAGTTCGTATCGGCAGCACATAATGCACTTCACTTATGATAGTGCTGATGGGATGTACTGTGATCGTGGTCCAGTTGGTGAACTTGGTTCCTCTGTTGATTCTTGGGCTGCATGTTCCATTTGAGAATTTGTCAGGCCGGTCGCCGCCTAGGCCGACCGGCCAACTTTTGTCTCCTTTGGACCCGATCTTTCTCCGGTGGGCTACATACATTGCAAAACATCTAGCCCAAGGTCCCACTTCAATGTCGAAAACACCGGCATTGCAAATCAAGCAATGGGCCAAAAAACATGACCCACACGTCACCCAACCGCCTTCCAACTATCCACCGCCTCAAAACCGACAATGGGAGATGATCTAGAGCGTCCACATAGAAGGCGGTGGCCAACCGCCGCAATGTGAATTGTCATAAAGTATTTTTTACATTTTATACCAGCCCCATTGGCATACGTCGTGGCCTACCTGTCATGATTGGTCCCACAACCACATATCAAGTAGAACCCACATGTCAGATTTTTTAATAGAAAACAAGTAGGCGGTGGCGTGGTTATATATGGAATGAAATGTTTGAAAGATGTTGTTCTTAGCAAACAAAATAATGCTCTTCGGAGTACTATCACCAGGGACCCTAAGATTAGGTTGCATGAAATTGGCATTCCTGAAGATTTAGCCTCAAATTTGCATGTTTCTGAGCATATTAATTGCTGTAATTCGAAACGCATAAATGGAAAGCGCAACTTTCACCTCCTTTCCAAGGAACAACTCTTTATTTGGCATGGTGGGAAGCTAATGTTTGTTGGGAAGGCACACCAGCTAGAAATGGGAGACATTGCCCTCAGACCGTTGCTAGATGGTGATCTTATTCCCATTAATAAGCATCCTTCGTCCATCAATATTCACTATATAATTGCATTATCTGCAAAACTTCTACCAATACAATCTGTTGTATCAATCCATCCACTATATATGTTTTGCCATTTTTATGAAAGACTTTGATGGGGACTATTTGCATGGGTATATCGCACAATCCTTAAAATCAATAGTTGAACTTGGAGAGCTGGCAAGCTTACACCATCAGCTATTGGATATGCAATATGGTCAAAATTTGGTGTCTCATACACAAGACTATCTAGAGGCCGCACATTTGTTAATAGGTCAAGATGATTTCTTGAATAAATCAGAACTTCAACAACGTCATGTTATCCCTTTCAGTCTCACCTACATCAGTACATGCAATCATTCAGTCTATGAGCTCACAAGGTCCTTCGTGGATCGGTAAACAATTTTTCAGGATGCTTCTTCCTTCTGGCATGAATTTCAGTGGTGATGAGAAGTAACAGATTATAGATGTTGAATTTGTTTTACCTACTTAATGGGGTCTATGAGGCTGCAAATAGCATGCCTGGTCTTTTCTTTGTCATGTTTGAACAGTATGGTTCTAGGACACTTCTTCTCTGCTGAGGATGTACTATGCGAATTCTTAGCCATGAGGGGTTTTAACTGTCTCTCTTTCCGATCTCTATATGTTCTCAGACCATTACTCGGGAAGAAAATTGTCTAGGGGAGCTAATAAGATGGCACTGAATGAGGCTGAAGAAGCACTCCGTATCAAGTAGATACTGCTAGATCTAGCAAACATACCAATTCTAAAATATTATGAGAACATTGAAGAAGTATCATGTTCTTACAGAGAATTCCATTCTTTTCAGAGCAATCAATATATTATCAAATATTCAATCATGGCATTTAAGGATGTCTTCAGTGATTTGTTAAAGATGGTTCAACAGCGTGAGTAATGATAATTCAATGATGGCAATGATTAATTCGGGAAGCAAGGATGGCAATGATTAACCCTAGTTCCTTCATCGAGGGTTTAAACCCACTAGAGTGCCTTTTACATTCCATATGAGGACAAGCAATTTTTTCTTCTGAAAATGGTAATGTCCCTAGGACATTGACAAGAAAATTAATGTATCACTTGAGAGATCTGTATGTTGCTTATGATGGGATTGTTAGATGTTCGTATGGACAGCACATAATGCAGTTCACTTATGATAGTGCTGATGGGATGTACTGTGATCGTGGTCTAGTTTGTGAACTTGGTTCCCCTGTTTGTTCTTGGGCTGCATGTTCCATTTCAGAAATTATCTGGCCAGCCAGCCACCGACTAGGCCGTTCGACCAACTTTTGTCTCCTCTGGGTCCAATCTTTCTCCAGTGGGCTATGCATTGCAAAACATCTAGCCCAAGGTCCCACTTTGATGTGGAAAGCACCGACAATGCAAATCAACCCAATGAGCCGTGAAACGTGACCGACACATCAACCAGCCACCCTAACTGTCCACCGCCTCAAAACCCACAATGGGAGATGACCTAGAGCATCTACCCAGAAGGCGGTGGGCAACCGCCACAATGGAGAGCTGGCCGGCCTCCCCTTAGCAGCCAATTTTGCTCCACCACCTCTCACATGCTGTATTTAATTTCGCCCTCTTCATTGGGGGCAATATATTGGGGAGAGCTCTGACTGTTTTAGATACCCCTTCACACACACTTCACTCCACGAAATCACTTTCAATTGTGCCACAATGTAAATTAGGATAATTATTGATCATGTGAGTTACTCCCTCTAGTTGCAAAATAGTTGTCGTTTTGAGATTGTCCTAAGTCAAACTTTTTAAACTGTGACTATAAATATTTCTTGATGTATTAAGTTTATAAATGTGAAAATGATATGAGTAGATTGGACTGAAATATGATTTCATAAAAGTACACTTCAACTATGTTTCATAAATATTTTATTCGAAAAAGTATTAGTCAAAGTTGTTTTTAAGACACCGTGTCAATGTCCAAATCAATAATTATTTTGATACTAGAGGGAGTTGAGTTGAGTTGAGAGCTTGGTTTGGTGTTCCGGAGTTGTCTTCGATAGTTCTGGTATGAGTTTTTTTGTATCTTTCCTTTTGTAAGACTTTTACTTTTATTAATATATATGGTAATTTCTCATTTTTTTGTGTCCTACAAGTATTTCCTTTATTAGTTTATTCTAGTTGTGGAAATATGGGATTAAAATATAGTTGTCTTTTAAATTTATTTGGGTTGTGCTTAATGCATTCATTCTCTTTTCACGAGTTACATGTCCTATTGTAGTTGAATTACGTTGGATGCCTACCGCCTATGCGGTGACGTAGAATCGATTGATTTAATTCATTTATACGACATGGGTGTTCTTCTCTTAGTACAGGGGAAGAATATTAGTTGTGTTCATAGGTGTGGTGCCTAGGTTCATAGCTTTCTCGGGTTGCACCTTACCCCACGAAATGTGTGGTAACAGCAAGTGAGAAGTGATAGCCTCACTGGTCTCTGTAATCCACCACGTTCTGGCCAGGGCCTTCTCCGGGAATTTGGGGGCCAGTTCAAAATGAAAAATGCACCCCCCCCCCCCCCCCAATTACTAGCCTAGGCCAGAGCCTTCTTCATCTTTGAGACAGTTGCACTCTCTCTACCCCTACCATTGTTGACAACGAGAGCTCCCACCAGAGCACTATTGAGAGGCCGCGACCCCAATTAACAAGCAAAATTCGAAACTACATCTTGTACCTAGCAAAGTAAACACAATGGCGGCCATGAGGGAAGCTCTGTTCCGTCGGCCACCCTGCCCATGCTCATCGACAACACTGTTCGGATCGGTCCAAACATGCCTTCCCTGTCTAGAACTTTCATGCGGTGGCTCCCTCTGTAGCTTATCTTGATATTTTCCTTAGATCCTCACATCAAACTTTGCCAAACTTGGCTCCTCCACTTCTCTTATTCCACTTCTAGTGTTTGAGAGACTCACCATGCATCCAAATATCTCTACACCAAGTGTGCTCTAAGAGAAACAACTCGAACCCCCATGATAGTCCGAATTTTCCTATGAACTCAAGCCTACATCTACGCCAAGCCAACACTTGATTGGTTCTAGCAGGTCCTTAGCGCTGATCCAACTCCTCTACCGCGACTGCATCAAGTCCCAAGTAGTTGAGGTAGCCATTCATCGAGATATCCATTTGAGAAAAGGTTGGCCCGCTCCTCAATCCAATGTGACCATAATCATTGTCCTACGTGAAAATGTTAGTAACACATAATATGGTCACACAATCACCGGAAATTCACACATTTAGGTTTTCTTGCTCCAATGATCATGAAGCTTACAGCCATTCGCGTTGTTGCTGCCAGGATGCATGTAGCCGCCCATGTTGCAAGCGTTGTCCAGCAAAACGATGAAATGAAATCACTTGCCATAGATAGTGCAGAACACAAGCGCACATATACCATGCTGAGGGAGAGAGCCAGCGAGGACGAGAACCTAGTGCAGTAGGGGAGCTACATCCCACCGCCACTACTGTCGGCCACGCCATCAGAAAGGCTCCCGAATCTCATCCCGCTGCCACAGGTGGGAGCTAAGCAGACAGGCTCGTACCAGTGCACGATCCCCCATGTGTCCCTCCCATTCCCCCATCTCTGAGAACAGCTAGGCCTGTATCTGCTGAAATTCTAGCTGCGCATCAAAGAGCGAGTGGAGAGGAAAGAAACGGGTCGGTTCGTCCTATCATCAGCTGGTATCAAGTCTCGATAGCACGCGGGCTGCTAGCTTGAGCGAGCAAGCGAGGTCGAAGGATGGAGGAGGGTTGGAAAAACCCTAACCCTCCATGGCAGAGGGAGAGGCAGCAGGGAGGGATGGCTCTGACAGTGGAAGATTAAAGAAAGGCTTCTGTAGGTGGGGTCGAGGAGGCAAGGAGATAGGAATTGAAGGGTCGAAATGAAAGGAGACGACAAGCGAGCCAAGTGAGATGCTAAGTACCCAAATGGAGTTAGAAGGGTCTTCTCCGTGTTCTGAAGTTTTCTCCTATGAGGTTTTAATGGCACCTTATTTTCCTTTTGTTGTTGCAGGGAAGGAAAAAAGTTACTTTTTGAGATAAGCAAGATGATTTCTTCTTTATATATGATGCGCAGTTTTTTTGTGTGTTCGAGAAAAGGAGGAGCAAGATCCTAGATAGGGTTTGTTTGCCATTGAGTCTATTGATACCCAAGACTTTCTAACTGATATGTTGGTGAACTGATTAGTCCGCAAGGTAATAGCTGAATATTCGATCAACCATTGCTTCATTGATGTGCTATTATTTTCGGCAATATGTTAGAGATTGTTGAATTGTGTCTTGCACAGATCTCAGACATACGCGAGGTTCAATACGAGAAGAGTGGCATTGGTAGCAGTTACTTTTGCCTGGACAAAGCTTGTCTTGTTAGGTGATACACATTACACAATTAACATCCTCTACATGTTTTATGTGTCGGTATCGTTTTTTATGTTATTTTCTTATTTAAACAAGGGAAACAATGTCATTTATATCACTGTGTGCACAAAATCAATGTATATTCCAATATTAAAAAATAAAAGATATCCACTCCAAAGTTTTCCACTCAATTTTCTCAAGCATCTATATGATCCATGTTAGTGTCTCACACACTCTCAGCAGACACTCCAAAGCACATTATTAGTTTATCAACAACAACAAAGCCTTTCATGCAAAAGAAAGTTGTCATTATTAGTCTGTCATGAAGACACAACTGCGGACTGCCAGAAATGTGTTGAAAAATTCCAAAGGTGCTTCTGCAAAGTCAAATCAAGTTAGGTTGCAGAACCTGTTAGCAGCTGTTTAGGATGGTGGAGGTCCGCAAAAACCCTAACCCTCCACAGCGGAGGAAGGAGAGAGGCAGGGAGAGCTAGCTCTCAACCGGCGATTAAAAAGTAAGCTTATGTATAGGTGAGGGGTGGAGAGGCGAGGATATAGGAACGGGAGGGTCAAAACGAAATGACAAATGAAGGAGACGACGAGCAAGCCAACTGAGATAGAAGTACCCAAATCATGGTAGAAGGAACTTCTTGGCGTTCTGAAGTCTTCTTCTATGATGTTTTAAAGGCACCTTCTTCTATGAAGTGCCGGTCGAGGCCCAACCTCTTGCTGAGCTCGCCACGCTACTTGTCGTCTGGCGGCCGTGCCGGCCAAGGACCCTAAGTCCGTCAAGTTTAACCTTCCCGAGGACGAATTCGATGAAGAAGGCAGCGAATTTGATGATGAGTTCGACAACGAGTTCGATGAAGAGATGAGGATTTCGAAGACGACGGCCTCGATGATGACTTGTACGATGACCCTAGAATAAAGATGAAGCCGGTGGCCTTGCCGCCGGCCGGCGGTAGGGGCGACAAGAAGGGTGGCACTGGCAGGAGCGGCAATGGTGGCAAGGGCGAGGCGATGCGGCGGCTTCAGGGGTGTGAGCGGCGAGCGCGGTGGCTGCGGTGCACGTGGGATAGTGGGGTGGGAAATGAGACTAAACAGTGGTGGGTCATGTTAGTGTGTCACACACTCACGGCAGCCGCACTCCAAAGCACATTTACCAGTTGGTCAAAAAAGAGCAGCATCAGCGAACGCCACCAACCTAATGAAATAAACCCAAACATACACCCAAAAAAAAAACATTTTCCCACCAAAAAACAACGGAGGAAAAGAACCATATAGGAAACCCAAGGAAGCGACCCATGACCTGCATCCTAAATCCGCCCTAACCATGCGCAGGACATGGACGTGATTGTTTGTCGCGGGAAATGGAGATCTTTCCCCAAATTTTCGCAAAAGAAAGGGCACCCGTGCATTGGGTGGGCCGGCCGAGCGCGTTGACGAAGACCTAAAAATCAAAGCTCGAACCTAACCGAGAGATGGACGGGTCATACAAACAAATCCGCAAATGACAATAGTGTTTAACTACAATTTTTGACTCCACCGGTGAAACCATCAATTTTTAAATTTTGCAAGAAGACCACAGATTTTTGACCCGAATGGGCGCCATTTACCATCAAATCGGGCCATTGGACTTGACTGCCCTCATCTCTCTCCTACTCAAGTGTTTCTCCCACCCCGAGTTCCTCCCTCTCTGGCAGTGACAGAGGGTGCAACAAATGGGAAGGCACGAGGGCTCGCGATGCACACGTCGAAGGTGTCAGTCTAGGGGGGCACCATCGTCGCCGATCTCGCCTCCTCTGACTGCCTTCCACCATTTCTCAGCTCCCACATTAACAAAACTTAGTTCAGCTGTCGTAGTTCACCAGGGTTGCTAGGCAGAGTGCAGTGCAAGGATGAAATAACCTTTGGTTCCATATGTTTACTCTTGTAGTTGAAGACGTGCAAACTAGAAAGTATATAATCAGGCTACAGTTATCTATTATTACAACAACTATCAAATAGATATATAATTGAACTTCCATAAAGCTGGCCAGACATGTACTAACCCTTGAATTTAAAAAGTAGAAGTGGAATAGAATATCCAGTTGAAACATAGAAACCTTTCCCAGCTAATGCAAGTACAGAGGCTTTATATTTTACTAATGGTTACCATGCCACAAACCACAATCTTTCAGTGAAGAGGACAATATCTCTCTGTCACAAACAGTTCATCCAGAAGCTGGTCGGGAGACACGTGACAGTAATCTTAGTTCACATATGAATAAACTGGCCACTTTCCATATCAGAAGCTAAAATTTACGAAAGATTACCATTCTATGCTCGAGCCAGTAAGGATCGTGTGACTGAGAGGGGAAGGGGGCTGAATCGGTGCACTCAAGAATCTTTTACTTAACGCAATCACCCAATCAACTCCTAGCAAGTAGTTCTAGTAACAAGATCAAGCACACTAAAGAGAGTCCTTAACCTAAGATGCTAGTGAATATAGATGACAAGAAACACTCCACACTAGCAAGAGAAAGAACACTAGCTAGCACAAGATATAAAGCGGAAACAACGAGCTAGCACAAGAAAACTAGAGACAAGACGACTAAGACAACTAGGCACACTAAGTAGAGTCCTTAGAGCTACTAGATAGACTACAATAAGTAAGTACACGAGCAAAGCAAACTAGCAATTCTAGTGAAACTAGTAGGTACCAAAGAAAACACACAAGCAAGGTAAAGCACAACTCAAATACTACAAGCAATCAAGTAGAGCACGATAAGTAAATGCAAGTAGTAAAGGAGAAGGGATAGAGAATGCTCATGATGTTTTTCCGTTGTCTCGGAAGGATGGCGCCTTCCCCTACTCCACGTTGGGTCACTCCCGCTGGAGTCTCGACCCCGTCCCTCCGCTCGAGGCGATCCCTCCTAGAGCATACTTCACCCTCCGAGTGAAGTCACGGGCACGTCCCGCCGGGCTCTTCACGGATGCTCTTCCGGAGGTAAGGCTACGCACGTGATACGTGCCAAAGGGCGCTCCACTAGTGATGCTTCTTTCGCATGGGAAGCTCCAAGACCGTGTACAAACTTTTTTCGGCTTCCACAATCTCCTTGGACAGCTAAACACCGACGCCTAACCGGTCTAGGCCTTGCCATAGACCAAGAGTAACAGCTCTAGATGACTCTCTCAAGCTCACACTAGCCTAGAGATCAAAGGATGCAACTTGTTACTCTTTCAAGCACTAGGATCACTCCAAATCCTTCACAAGTGCTTCACACTTTCTTCTCTTGGCTTCTTGGCAGCACCTCCCCTCTTTCCTGGGTCCAAGAGCAGCTCAAAGGGGCGAGCAACCGACTATATATAGGCCCCCAACCTCAAACTAACCGTTACTCAAAAGTGCTCAGAAAACCAAGTCACCGTAGGATCCACCGTATCATACGGTGACCCTGAGCACCGTATCATACGGTGACCATCCTGTCACCTGCCAGAGCATCTGCATCTCTGGACTTCCTTCATCAGGTATCACCGCATCATATGGTGACCCCCACCGTATCATACAGTGGCTTCAACTCTTCAGGCCTCCAGGAACTCCTCCTCCTCTGGAAACCATATGGTGCCCACCGTATCATACGATGACACCTTCACCGTATCATACAGTGACCTCTGTCTTCAGCCTTCCAGGAACTCCTCCTTCTCTGGAAACCATACGGTGCCCACCGTATCATACGGTGACTCCTTCACCGCATCATACGGTGACCTCTGTCTTCAATTGCCAGAACCTCGAAGTCTCTGGACTTTCCTCCAGTGCTCACCATATCATACGGTGGCTCCCACCGTACAGTACGGTGACCTCTTCACTTTCCTGCCAGACTCCTACTTCTCTGGACTTCCTCTGCTGCAGTCCGCATCATGCGGTGACTTAACTTTTGCTGGAACTTGATCATCTCCTCGATTGTTGCTTCCAACGTCTTCAACTTTGGTCCCTTTACTTCTCTTCTGTCACCCTAGCCCTTGAGAGACTCACCATGCATCCAATGATCTCTAACACTAGTGTGGAGAAACACCTCGAACCCTCTTGATAGTCCGGTTTTTCCTATGGACTCAAGCTAACATCTAACCAAGCGACACTAGCTTGGATCTAGCATGTCCTTAGCCTTGACCCATATCTTCTCCGCGACTCCGTCAAGTCCGTTCTCATGTTGATGAAGGCAACCAATCATCCTTGATATTAAGATCATGGTGTGTTGGCGTACACCAATAACGAACGTAGCTTCCTTTACATGTGACCTACAAAATCTCACTAAGATATTAGTCACATTCATGGTTCTCATCCAATCACCAAAACATTCATACCTTTGGGGTTTTCTAACTCCAATGGTCATGAAGCTTACAATCTCCTCCTTTTTGGTGATGGATGACAACCATGATTAAAAAATGATCGAGAAGGTAAAAGATATAATGAGCCAAGACGAAGAACGCAACTCGATCACAACACTAAACAACAAGTATAAGATAGAGAAAGATTACCTTGTTGATTAGGTCGAGGCAAGTCATAGCTCAAAAGAAAACACAAGTTAGAGCAAGAACTCATACCACAAGTGTATATAGGCTCAAGGAGCTATGACAAGCACAAAAAAGGTATAGTGAAGTTACCTTCATGCTGACCTTGTAGAAATTCGCTCCCCCTTTACAAGTGCTCTCATCGCAAGATTGTTGAAGATCGATCATCTTGATCTCTTGATCTTCTCTTGTACAAACTCCCCTTTGAGATGACATCTTTCAACTCTTCCACTTCTCATACTCGATCATTAAGCCCAAACCTTCTCCTCCTTTGGCATCTATCACTCAAAAAGAGTCTACCAAGGAGAAATGTTAGTGCAAAAGTATGAGACAAGTGGGAAAATGAGTTCCTTGATTTCTCGTGAAGCTCCTTCTTTGTTCATTTCTTGCCATCTTCCTTCAACATATAAACCCTACACACAAGTACTCAAAAGAGAATACTGTTTTGAAGCACATAGGGGTTAGAGATTATGATGGGAATGTATGAACCCTTAGACCTTGAGCCGCGCAAGTGGATTTAACCTTGGAGCTCAAAAATCATAGTTCAATGGGCATGAAGCTCATATAGCATTGCTATGTTTTCATCATAGGAGGTCATATACTCATATTGTGAATAAGCAACTCCCCCCTAGATGGGTGCTCGGCACCGAGACACTTATGCAAGAATGCATGATGCTAATGCAAAAGATATGATAAGTGTACAATGCATGATGCTATAAAGGCAAGAAGAGAGAAAGCTAAGAGCAAAGTTACCAACAACAAGTTTGAGCCCTTCTCGAGCTTGATCACGATGAGTCTCTTCATCAAAGCCTCGGGAGCCAAGTGCCACCAATCCCAAGCTTAACCCTTGCTCATTGCTATCTCAAAAAGGTTAGTTGCCGGTCCTACAAAACAAGAAGAACACACAAAAACACCAACACAACCAAGAAAACAAAACAAGCAAGATATATACATATGTACATACGTAAACTCAAGGATATTTAAGTGAAGTCGGAAAGATCGAGAACATTAAATTCTCCCCGAAGCTTACAAAAGGTCTTCTTGTCAAGTGGCTTGGTGAAGATGTCCGCCAATTGTTCATGAGTCCGAACACCAATCAATTCAATATCCTTCTTGGCCACATGATCCCGAATGAAGTGATGCTTGACCTCAGTGTGCTTCGCATGGCCGTGATCACCCTTGTTGAGAGCCATATTGATAGCACTTTCACTATCACAATAGAGAGGTACTTGCCCATAAGATAATCCATAGTCCAATAGGATTTGCTTCATGTATAAGAGTTGAGCGCAACAAGCACCGACCGCCAAATATTCTGCCTCCGCCGTAGAGATAGCCACACAATTTTGTTCCTTGGAACTCTATGAGATGACAGATTGTCCAAGAAATTAACATCCACCGGAGGTACTCTTTCGACTTACTTTGCAACCGACGAAGTCCGAGTCCGCATAACCAACAAGTCGAAAGTCCGAGCCCTTTAGATACCAAAGACCCATCGTAGGAGTGTTCTTGATGTACCTAAGAATTCTCTTCACGGCATTCATATGGGATTCCTTAGGATTAGATTGATATCGTGCACAAAGGCACACACTAAACATGATATCCGGTCGAGATGCTGTAAGGTAAAGAAGTGAACCAATCATAGAGCGATAAAGTTTAGGGTCCATCGGTATACCTTTTACATCCACATCAAGAGGGACACTTGTAGCCATTGGTGTATCATAACTCTTGGAGTCTTCCATCCCAAACCTCTTTAGAAGATCACGAGTGTACTTCTCTTGGTAGATGAAAGTGTCTTCCTTCATTTGCTTTACTTGAAAATCGAGGAAGACATGAAGTTCAGCTATCATGGACATCTCAAACTCCTTTTTCATAAGAGCACGAAACTCATCATTGTAGATTTTCATTAGTGGAGCCATAGATGATATCATCAACATAGTTTGACAAACAAAGAGATCATCAACAACATGCTTAGTAAAGAGAGTTTTGTCGATACTACCGATCTTGTAGCCCTTGCCGATGAGATGATCTCGAAGTCGTTCATACCAGGCTCTTGGTGCTTGTTTGAGTCCATAGAGAGCCTTCTTAAGCTTGTACACATGATCTGGATGCTCGGGATCCTTGAAGCCGGGAGGTTGTTCTACAAAAACTTCTTCATTGATTAGTCCATTAAGAAAAGCACTTTTCACATCCATTTGGTGAAGTTTGAAATTGAAATGAGAAGCGTAAGCAAGAAGTGTTCTTATAGCCTCGAGGCGAGCAACAGGAGCAAAGGTCTCATCAAAGTCAACTCCTTCAACTTGAGAGTAGCCCTTCGCCACGAGTCTAGCCTTGTTTCTCAAAATCGCTCCCTTCTCATCTTCCTTGTTCTTGAAACCCATTTTGCACCAATAACATTTGCTCTCTTGGGTCGCTTCACCAACTTCCAAACATCATTTCTCTTAAAGTTGTTCAATTCTTCTTGCATGGATATCACCCACTTGTAATCTTTCAATGGTTCCTCGATCGTCTTGGCTCTAGAGAGGAGACAAAAGAGAAGTTTTCAACAACATTTACTTGATCAACATAGTTAGGTTTATAATGACTTCTCCTCGTTCTTAACACCTTGAGAAGGACTCCCAATGATCAGATCACGTGAGTGATCCCTTTCAATGGGTTTGTGCTTCTTTGATGGTTCTTGTCGAGGTGGAGGAGGAGCCGGTGATGTATCTTGAGCGTCTCTTGCGGCTTGCTCCTTAGATATGTGGGTGTCTTGTTGTCGAAGAGGTGATCCCGAGTCATCATCTTGAGTAGAAATAGATTGTTCTTGTTCTTGATTGCTCGGTGAAGCTTGGCTTGAGGATGCATAAGGTAGATCACTCGATGGTACTTGTTGCGGTTCACTTGGAGAAGTTTGACTTGGAAATGTTTGTTGTTGATTACTTGATGGCGCTTGTCGAGGTTCGCTTGACGGAGCTTGATGTTGTTCACTCGAAGGAGAGCTTGGATTTTCTTGAGACGTTCTCGTAGAAGATCCACTTGATGAAGTTGTTGGAGCAGGTGTAGGAGGTTCATCTTCTCGGGGGAGAACTTCACCAATGGGCATGTTCCTTAGAGCTTCTTCCACAGGTTCATCCCCTACAATATGAGAAGAAGGAAGGTCTTCTTGAGACCCGTGAGACTCATCAAATTGCACATCACAAGTTTCTTCAACGAAGCCGGTAGAAGTATTGAAGACCCAATAAGCCTTGGACGAGCCCGAGTAGCCGACAAGAAAACCCACGTCGGTTCTCTTTTCAAACTTGCCAAGCATTTCCCTCTTCTTGTAGATGTAGCACTTGCAACCAAACACTCCGAAGTACACAACATTTGGCCTTCTTCCAACAACACTTCATATGGAGTCTTGTTCAACAACTTGTGAGGATAAATCCGGTTTGTGGTGTAGCATGCGGTGTTGATGGCCTCAGCCCAAAACTTCTCCGCGGTGCTGTACTCGTCAAGCATAGCACGAGCAAGAGTGATAAGGGTCTTGTTCTTCCTCTCAACAACGCCATTTTGTTGAGGTGTATATGTAGCCGAGAACTCATGCTTGATGCCAATCTCATCACAATAGTCTTCAATGATAGAGTTCTTGAACTCCATCCCATTGTCACTCCGAATCTTCTTGATGTGATGCTCATACTCAACTTGCACTCTTCTAGCAAACATCTTGAATATCCCAATTACTTGAGCCTTGTTCTCAAGAAAGAACACCCAAATATTCCTCGAGTGATTGTCCACAACAACCAAGCAATAGAGATTTTCACCAATACTCATGTAGGTCGTAGGCCCGAAGAGATCAATGTGCAAAAGCTCGAGAGGTCTTGAGGTTGACATGAAATTCTTGGATGGATGAGGAGATGCAACTTGCTTTCTGTTGACGGCCATTAAATCATAAAATGACCGTCAACTTATCGGCGAATAAAAGGTATGCACCAATGTTTCTTGCATTAAACTAATAAAGTTCCACAAGTTTTGGATGTGATCTTGTTTTGCAAGGTACATAGGAATATTGGTGCAATTGTGCTTATACTCATGGATAAAAAGCAAATATACAAAAAGCACAAGATAAACAAGGTCCTGCGCGGACATCTCGATGACATTCGACGCAAGAAATAAGGAATGACTTGGACATCAAGAAATAATATTTCAAATGACAAATTTGATCCCTCCATGTCAAAGCCCTCGTCGAGATAGTCAAAATGGGCTTTTGGATCACCAAATTCGGAGTTCGGGAGCAGGAGATATGCCTCGCGCAAGATTGGGCGAAAACCAGAAAGTAGTAGGCCGGCCGGCCCAAACACCTGGCCGGCCGGCCCAACTTAATCTCCAACCGTCTCAATCTTTCTCCAGTCGGTTCCGGAGGCGGTCACAAGCCACTTGGCGCGCCGGCCAAGCCAGGAGACGTCGGCAAGAAGGGAATATTTCACGAAATGCTCCAAGACCTTCTCCACTCTCCCAAGGCAACTCCACTATAAATAGAGGACCCCTCCCCTCACTCCAACCTGCACCTCCACACTTGAGAAGAGAAGATCCAAATAAGGGTCACGCTCAGCTCATGGAAGATCATTCCACTTGTGTAGTTTAGAATAGGATTAGTATTTTAGTCATGGGAGTTAGAGTAGAAGTGAGAGCTTCGCTCGGAGCTCCGGAGTTCTCTTCGGAGTTTGGGTAAAGTTCTTGTGTATCTTTTCTTTTATACTTTCTTTAATATAATTATTTTCTTATTTATTTCTTATTTATTTAATTTAGTTTTCTTTTTAGTTTACATTTATTTATTTAAGTAATTGTTATAGAGAAATTTCTGTGTTGGTTCCACGTCTATGTATGATAGGTTCGAATGAATTGTTGAGCTAGGCAGTAGGGACTATATAATTGCCTTATTGTTACGACCTCGCACAGTTTGTTTGGATTTATTATGCATGGTTGGCTTGCCCTTAGCGCGAGGGTAAGTTATTTAGGATAGTTGCTTGTATGGTTCAAGGAATTATTCTAGACGTGAGTTTGCACCCAACCCCACGGAGGATGGTAGCCGCGAGTGCTTGTCACCGGTCTCTGTAATCCACCACGTCCGGGTTGGACCTAGCAGGGTCTTAATTATAGCGGGTGGTTCCCCAGAGTATTAATCTTTTTCTGTTGGTTGGGTGGGCCACTTCTGTGCCTCTGTTCTTTTGAGATTATGCCCGGTGGTAGTTCGAGCAACAGAACAAGTTTATTACTTTGGCACATCCGTGCCCCGATGCACTTGAATGTATCTGTAATGAAAGCTTAAGTAAGTAGTTGTAGACTATCAGGAAATACTAAATGCTAACCCCTAGGCATCCTTTATCTGCACCCAACCTCACGGGATGGGCGGTAGGTAGTAGGTGGTGACAGCCCTATCTATCCTATGCAATCCACCACGTTCGGGTTGGCTCGTAGATCTGACTGATACCCTTCTTCTCGTTGTTCTCCCAGACTTATCACATGGATGTTCTCCTGAGTGCCACCCTTATCACATACCTTATCACTGCTTTGGTCTAGTTTGCAAGTTATAAATAATAGATGTTTCTTTGTTAATTCATGATATTCTTAGCCCTGCTTCCCTGTGGAAAAATATAAATACGATAACCTTGGAATACTCCCGGGTGAAATGCTACAATGGTGTTCCGTGCGCTTGCGGAAATTGAATTTAATCTTTTTGCGTAAGAAACGCCAACACTTTCCGGCTTGGCATGCACTACAAAACTTGTCCTTTTCAAAGATGACATCTTTGACTCCTCTTACTAGCTTCTTTTTCATCACATGCTTGAGTTGGTTCATACCAATGTGGGCTAGCCTCCGATGCCATAACCAACCAAAAGAGGACTTCGTAAAGAGACAAGTGCTTAGAGCTACAATGTTAGTCTCGGAATCAACAACATATAAATTATTATGACGAAAGCCCTTGATAGTGAGACCCATAGCATCATTATGAAGTACCACTCCATTAGCATCAAAATTGCAAGTGAAACCAAGATCACATATTTGAGCAACGGATAGAAGATTGAAGTTCAAAGATTCAACAAGGAGCACATTAGAGATGGAGAGGTCATTTGAGATAAACACCTTACCAAGACCTCTTACTTTATGCTTCGAGTTATCACCAAATGTGACCTTGTCACGATCTTTATTTTCTTCTAACTTGGTGAATACGGATGAAGTCCCGGTCATGTGTTGAGTGCATCCACTATCCAACACCTAATGTTTGCCACCAATCTTGTAGTTCACCTTGGAAGTAGCCATCAAAGCAAGAGGGGTGTTAGTATCATGAGAATCAATTGACATTTCAATTACCTCTTCCATGCTCTTGAGGTAGGCCATAGGAACACCATTAAGATAGTCCAAATCCAAAGCATCCAAGGTGTCTTTCACCTCCTTGGTGACTCCATTGTGCCTCCATGTCATCCTATCAACCCCCATGTGTATGACATGAGTTCCAAAAGGATAACTTTGAAATCTTTCCACATCTTCACTAGCATTGAAGTACTCTAGGATGTTGTAGATTTGATTCTCATATGATAAAGCAATCAAGATAGCCTCCTTGAGAGACATTCCACTAATGTCATCACCAAGATCATTTAGGATATGAATCTTCCTATTGTATGGGAGAATGGATAGCATCATGTTGATAGCATGCTCATTACTAATCTTGTCCTTTCCTTCGAAGGAATTAACTCTAGCCACCAATATTAGGAGCCTCTTCCAACAATCAAGCCAAGACTCCCCATTTCTCCTATAGAACTCATCATACATGTCGAGGAGAAGATAGTGAGCACCACCGGCAAGACCCGGTTCATACAAGTTGTAGTAGTCCTCATAGAGCGGGTCCAAGACATATCCATCTTTGGGATACTCACGAATAGGTATTGGGTTGTCTTCATCTTCACTTGAATAGGCATCATCACAATAGTAAGTGGGGATCTTGTCTTCATCTTCTTCTTTCTCATCATCACTTGGGGTCTCGAAGGTGTTTGAGAGCATAGAGCAAGTTCTTCTTCTAATGATGATTTCAATGATTTCTACAATTGAATATGACTCAAGCTCGAAACCCTCAAACTTGATGTGATCATCATACTTGTCCTTAGGCAAAGCATAGAGAAACTTTCTAAGGCCTTCCTCCTTGGAGATTATCCTAACCTTGTTCTCATTTATCCTCTTGATGAGAGAATCCATCCGAAGAGCAAAATCCACTAGATCCTCATTTGGCATCATGGAGATACGATCCAACTCATCACACAACTTGACATAGCCATCTTCTCGATCTTGAGTAAAGGACCCTTCTCCAATGTGAGATGATGTTTGAGCTTATGGTAGAGGTTGAGTTTCAATATGTTGATTGTCACTCGCTTGAGAATTTGTCTTGCTCTTCTCGTAGTCTTCCTCAATGGAGGCGAGAAAAGCAACTACCTCATCGAAAGACATCTTGTCAAACTTATTCATCCTCACAAACAGAAGAATACCAAACTGTGAGGAAGGTAGAGATCGAATGAGCTTCTTTACTACATGCTTGTGCCTGAGGGTGCAATAGACAGCTGTCATGAGTTTCGTAGCAAGAGCATACAAGTGAGAGGCAAAGTGAGTAACATCTTCATCATCATACGAGACAAGTTCTTCATATTCATCAAGCACATTGAAGTAAGAGTTATCACCAAGCACACAATCACCGGCCTCAATCAAAAGAGAAGCGGTGGAGGTGTTAGAAACGACATCGTGAGTGGACTCCATTTTCCCACAGGCAATCCCGGTCATGACTCAAGGCGGTTAAGCCTTAGTAATGAGCACTTGGCTCTGATACCACTTGTAAGGATTGGGTGACTGAGACGGGGGTGAATCGGGTGCACTCAAGAATCTTTTACTTAGCACAATCACCCAATCAACTCTTAGCAAGTAGTTCTAGTAACAAGATAAAGCACACTAAGTAGAGTCCTTAACCTAAGATGCTAGTGAATATAGACACTACAACAATTTTGACTTTCTATGACATTGCAATTTAGTCACAGAAGGTCTGAAATTTGTCACAACTGACCTTCCATGACTCAACGGTGACAAAAATCACTTGGTCATAGAAGGTGTGTAGCTAAATACCTTCTGTGACATTTTCGCTACTTTTGTCATAATTTTATGACTGTTTGCAGAAATGTCATAACTATTTATGACACTTCAATAATTATCACAATCTGTTTATGACACTTATAAATATGTCATAGAATTGCATGACAATTACGATTTTTGTCATTACCTATTGGACCGGGCCTGGCTGGTTTTTGGCTCATTTCTTTCGCGGGCCTTTTAACTTTTGGCCCATTAATTTCGCGGGCCTTTTAGCTTTCGGCCCATTAATTTCGGAGGCCTTTTTCTTTCGACCCATTAATTTTACAGGCCTTTTAACTTTCAGCTCACTAATTTCGCAGGCCCTTTTAACTTTCGACCCATTAATTTCGTGGGCCTTTTTACTTTCGGCCCATTAATTTCGCGGGCCTTTTTACTTTCGGCTCCTTAATTTCGCGGGCCTTTTCACTTTCGCCCCGATTAATCAGCATGCCTTTTCACTTTCGACCCGATTAATCAGCAGGCCATTCTTCTAGGACCAACACAATACAGATAAGCAAAGCCCAATTACATAGGAAAACATATTAAGCTCAATATTAAAGCACATATATATAGTACAACATGCATACAGACACAGACCTCAGCAAATATTTTCAAATCAAATACAGATTTATACTTCCCACATCACAAACAGATTTGCATGCATCCCAGGTCACGTGCGCATTGCAATTCTCACACACATAAGTCTCATATCGCAACACAAATTTCGCACACAGATAACCAACACGATACCGATATCTCAAGAGTTAGAGCACTCCCCAAAGCGGCTAGCATACATCACCTTCCATTTGAAAAGTTTGTGAGCTACCTTTGTTGAGCTGAAGCACAGATGAAGGGTTTGACAATGTCTTCTCTATCTTCAGGTTCATAGAACGATTGAGAGTCTTGGTTAGGTATCAGCCACATGTACATTGATCAGTCAAGTGAAAGCCACATGTACATTGATCATCTTCTGTTCTGCAGCACATGGACATGTATCAGTAAGCTTCTTGGTTAGATGACAGCCACATGTACATTGATCGGTCAAGTGAAAGCAAATATAAATAGAAGCTACACCCCGGCTGTGTATATAAGAGCCATACAGAGCATCCAAGAAAAGAGTATAAAATACAGGAACTTATTAAGTTTTACACACATCTCCCATGGGCATCCCATCAAACACATAATATACAGGCAGAATATAGATGGAGCATCAACATCACAGAGATAATGGTAAAAATCAGACTGCTTTCTGAATATAGATGGAGCATCAACATCACAGAGATAGTATATAATAATGAACCTTCGAAAGGCCTATAGTTCCATTTTCAAAAAGATTCTTTCATCAGAACAATTTTTCAAAGGGCCTATAATTAATTTATATTAGACTAACTGATTCTTCCGTCAGAGGACTGATACTGAATATACAAATCGAAGATTAACTGGTCTGAAAAGTGCATTTGAGAATTGTACCTCAGGATTCTTGGCCTCTTGGCTCACAGTTCCACAAACAAAGTTGTTTAGATCAGCGCACCAATCATTCAGGACTGAATCAGTTCAAATCAACCAGCACCGCTTGCCTGCAGTTCTTGAGACCTGTACAAGATAAAACAGAGCCAGCATCTGAGATACCGAGAACGAAGTCAAAAGATCACTGCTGAGAGAACAAAGGAGTCGCCTACAGGGACAAAATCACCGGAGCAGAAAACCAAATCTTGCTGCTCTCGCCCATCCCTCCAAACCTGCACAGAAATCACAAAACAGAGGGAACTTACTGGCAACCTCCACAGTAGCAAGACAAACAAAGACCAATTAGCCATAGATGAGAGAGCACCATCAGTTTTGATTTTCAGTGTAGAATTTCAGATAAAGTTCTATGCAGGGCTTCATGACAAGTAATGTTCAAAAGACATTGACTACTATCAATGAAATATTGACTACAAGGCATGAGCATGGTATGAAATATTCTGCTGAAAATAACAGTTTCATAAATTGTCCTTTTTTGGCTGCAGAAAACAAACTTGTAGCATGTAAAAAGTAGTACACTTGCTTGTTGAGCTAGCAGAAAATGTGTCAACCTATATCTCAAATAAATTCATGAGTACACAATCTCAGAGTTTAAAACTCATTTGTCATCTTGAGGATAAGATCTAGAGGATCAAAGGGTAATGCAGAATAGTTGTGCAACTGCAGACACACAAATTGCACAAGCAAGCATCACTATGATCTTGTATTATGCAATCAGTGACTGCAGCACCAGGTTTTCCATGGTACTTGACTAGCACTGAATACTAACTAATTGACTAAGGACAGCGATACACAGTAAACTAGCACAAGGTGCCAGTGTATGCTTATCACAGAGGCTTTTCACTTAAATGATATCTCTTATGACAGGCTTTTTCAGATCTTGTCCAAACCAAATAGGTCTAAAAGCTCGGAATGGAACGACAGTACATTAGCATGTAATTTGAGAATACAGAGGCAAAAATCATCTGGAGATTATGGATGGAACTGTTGACTGCTGGACCTAATCTTAGTAGCCACAGCAACTAACATTCAGGGGTGAAAAGTAATAGCATTAAGTTATTAACACACTCTTTCCAAGCGTAGGAAGACAACTAAACTATAGAGAAGATAAACTGAGCTAGAGGAAGTCAACCTGGACATGTTAATCAGTGAAAACAAGGTGCTGGCAACTTCATCCTACAAAGAAAGATCGAAGATTAGGTACTCTATTAGCTCCATAAAGCTGACACTATGAAAGAAGCAAAGTATATGAAAAAGTGGCCATATCTGGGATCCTATAAAGCTCTGAACATCTGAATATGAGATCAAAAGTATATACAAAGTGGCTGGTTCAGAAGCATAATTTCATAACAATTAGTCATTGAACATTTTCCTTTCTGAAGGTTAGACAAGCAGTGAAGGTAACACATCTACCAGCTGAAGGTGAGATGACCTGACGATTTTCAGTCTCAATCACGCGCTTACATTATAGGTTTAGATTAGATGCAATCAAAATGAACAAGTCCTAATATTCAAGCATGGCAATAGGCGCTAGCTTTCCAAGCAAATTGGCAGGGTCACATCGAATTGCCACATACGGCCACTAATCCATCTAACTATGCCACACGAATCTGGGGCAAAACGAAGCTACTCGTACTGATCTTGGCAATGTACTAGCAATGGTGCATTTTGACGAACAGGTTGCGGGCGTCCAGAAAAACAAGTCTTTGAAGAAAGGGTAGGTGGCTGGAGAAGGATTATGCAGCTTACCGCGTGGAAGTGACGGGGCACTCTGCATCTTGTGCTTGTCCACGCGCGCGCACCTGTAGGGGCTTGACGAAGGGGCCGCCACGGTAGATCTGAGCGAGGAAGTCCTCGACGGCGCGCTCCCCCTGGCCGTTGGGTAGGTGGCTGTCTCGTGGAGGCTGCCGCCAGCAGGGGTGTGGGAGCTTGAAGGGGAGGCCGCGGCTCGGGGAGGAAGTCGCTGTCCATGCTCTACTGCAGATCTCGGTTGAGTCGCCGTCGACCGCTGCTGTAGCGGTTCCGCGCGTCAGATCCGCCGCCTCCTGCCGTCGTCGGAGCAGAGGAGGTGCAGCCCAGGAGCAAGCCCCATGGGCCCCGCCTCCGCCACGGAGGAAGAGGAAGCACCATGGGCGACGGATCTGAGGAAGGGGTTGGCGACGGATCTGAGGGTGGTGGGTCGTGAAGGGCGGCGGATCTGAAGTTAAGAGGAGGATGTGAGAGGCGGTTGTGGTTGGGAGAGAAGCGAAGGAGAGGAGTAGGGTTTGGCGAGGGCGGCCGGCTCTATTTTGTGGCGGGTGACTAACACATGGGGAGAAGAAAGACGAGGGACCATCGGTCATTGGGCATGGGTAAACTTTAGAGTTGTGTAGATTGATCAAAAATTAGTATTTTGAAAATGATACATATAAAAATGATTTTCAAAAATTCCTTCAAAATTAGTGTTCATTTGGATCGACCAGATACACATTCTTACTAAATTCCACCCGAAGTTGCAACAAACTTCGTGAGATATAAAAAAGAGAAGAAATGAGTGCATTTTCTAATTGTTTTGTCAAATTTTATCTCGCGAAATATAACGAATTTTCAGCTGATTTTTGGTTTGTGGCTGTTCTATGTCAACCCAAACCTATGGGATTTTTGTTATTTTTTTTAAAGAAAATCCACCAAAGTGTGTTCAAAGTGGACAACTCTAGACACATCTTATGAAATTATCACACAAGTTCAACCATAAGTGAACAATGTCCTCAACAAAAGCTTCAAAAAAATTGTAACATAATTCTCTTGTGTAGAGGTGCTTTAGTTCTCCATCTCCACAAAATTTTATGTCCAGAAACATTTTCTTTCGAGATTTACAAAAATAACAAAATTTTGATAAAAAATGGCCAGCAGTTATTTGGGGATACGGCACAACTATATCATATAAAGCAGTTCCATATATTCTACAAATGGGTAGATAATATTTTTATCAATGCGGAGGAAAAAAAATGAGGTTATTTGGACTTCGGATGTGAAATATATACAACTTTCAAAATTCAGCAATGCATCAAATTGAGAAAAAGAGTTGGGAGCCAAGAACTGGAGAAGAACAGGTAGGGTCCACCTATCGGTGGCACGGGCTGCTGCTGGGCCAAGAGGAGTGGAGTTGGGCCGGGGGCTGGCGCTAAGGGAAAAAGAAAGGGGAGTGGGCCGGCAGGAAAGGAAAAGAAAAGGGGCGGCCCAGCGGCCCACCATCGGTCCGTTCTGTGTAGACAATTGGCACTTGGGCCCGAAGCCGCATGTGGATAGAAGACAGGCCGAGACTGGCACTTGGACCTGCAGCCCCATGCGCACAAAATACCGGCCTGGTGCCTCACGTGCACAATGCATGCGTGGCCTGCAGCCCATGAGTGTGAAGTGGCCAGAACAATAGTTTAGGTGGGCTAGCCCATAGCCTTTGCGGCCCAAACAAATTACAATAGTTTAGGTGGGTTAGGTCCTTATAAGATCAATGCAATAATTAAACATTTTTTTGGCTTTACAAATTAATTATTTTGCCAAAGCTAAAGTGAGCGCCCTAGTTAAATAAAAATTAAGGTCTTACATTTTTCTGATTCTAGAATAAAAATATTATCTTAAAACCCCCACTTTGCTCTTATATTTCTCATAGTCTCATTTCGTACTAATATTTTTTTCTCAAGGTCTTTGGGCTTAATCTCTAGCATTACTTGCAATATGTTTATTTTTTTAAAAATGACATGTCGGTCCCACTTGACATGTTGTGGGAGCAAACACAGGTGGGCCACGTGTGTATGATCTGAAAAAATTATTCAACAAAAACTCACACTTTATCAATTACATTTTGCTTTTATTTTCAAATAAAAATTATATGTGGGTCCCGCGTGACAGGTGGTTGACAAGTGCGTAAATTATGACGATTCATATTTGTCACAAGTTTTGGTGTACAATAAAAAAATTTGTTAATGACGATTCATATTTGTCATAACTATTGTGACGTTTATTTTTACCAATAATGACATTTCTGTTTATCATTAATGATCATCGGTGGGAGCAAGCAAAATTAATACGGCAGCTGGTGGCCGGCTTTGGGTGCTGTGAATGAATTAATGAGTATTTGGTGTTAATAGGGGCAACAAGGTCTTTTGCCATCTCAGCTAATCTGTCTTAAAATTCCTAGATGTACACTATATTGTTGGACGGAGGGAGTATAATGGTGTCTTGATTTATGACAATTTTGTGGTCAGATTTAATGACAAATCTTGGTTTTTGTCATAAAACACCTTATTTCCTTAAAAATGTCATAAACCTAGCAAGCTTTATGACATAACGGTATGTTGTCATAGAAAGTCACATTTGTTGTAGTGAGATGACAAGAAACACTCCACACTAGCAAGAGAAAGAACACTAGCTAGCACAAGATATAAAGCGGAAACAACGAGCTAGCACAAGAAAACTAGAGACAAGACGACTAAGACAACTAGGCACACTAAGTAGAGTCTTTAGAGCTACTAGATAGACTACAACAAGTAAGTACACGAGCAAAGCAAACTAGCAATTCTAGTGAAACTAGTAGGTACCAAAAGAAAATACTCAAGCAAGGTAAAGCACAACTCAAATACTACAAGCAATCAAGTAGAGCACGATAAGTAAATGCAAGTAGTAAAAGAGAAGGGATAGAGAATGCTCATAATGTTTTCTCGTGGTCTCGGAAGGATGGCGCCTTCCCCTACTCCACGTTGGGTCACTCCCGGCAGAGTCTCGACCCCGTCCCTCCGCTCGAGGCGATCCCTCCTAGAGCATACTTCACCCTCCGAGTGAAGTCACGGGCACGTCCCGCCGGGCTCTCCACGGATGCTCTTCTGGAGGTAAGGCTATGCGTGATGCGTGCCAAAAGGCACTCTACTAGTGATGCTTCTTTCGCACGGAAAGCTCCAAGACCGTGTACAAACTTGTGCCGGCTTCCACAATCTCCTTGGACAGCTAAACACCGATGTCTAACCGGTCTAGGTAGGGATGGCAATGGGTAAATTACCCACGGGTTTTGCATTTCCAAACCCATACCCGTCAGAGAAAATTATACCCATATCCTTACCCACACCCGCTCTCGGGTGGGACTCCATTCCCATACCCATACCCATACGGGTAACGGGTACCCGCGGATAATCCATACCCACATAAATTTGAATAGATTATCAATATATCACCAATTTAGTAAGCTTTAGTTAGCATAAGCATATTTAAATAAAGTCTCATAACAATATAAACCATTCATAGAGCTAATAGACCATTCAAAATATATATCAAAAATAGAAGTTCACAAATAAAGAGTAGGTTCAAGCCACAAATCAAGTATAGGTTTAAGCCATGTTCGGTTATGCGGTTGGACGGGTACGGGTTATGGCTTCCCATACCCGAACCCACCATACCCGTGGGTACAAGTCTTTACCCATTTTCATACCTATGGGTACAAAATGTGTCCTATACCCTTCCCTAAATAGGGTATTTACCCATCGGGTATCGGGTAACGGGTACCCATTGCCATCCCTAGGTCTAGGCCTTGCCTTAGACCAAGAGTAACAGCTCTAGATGACTCTCTCAAGCTGACACTAGCCTAGAGATCAAAGGATGCAACTTGTTACTCTCTCAAGCACTAGGATCACTCCAAATCCTTCACAAGTGCTTCACACTTTCTTCTCTTAGCTTCTTGGCAGCACCTCCCCTCTTTCCTGGGTCCAAGAGCAGCTTAAAGGGGCGAGCAACCGACTATATATAGTCCACCAACCTCAAACTAGCCGTTACTCAAAAGTTCCCAGAAAACCAAGTCACCGTAGGACCGTATGATACGGTGACCCTGAGCACTGTATCATACGGTGACCATCCTGTCACCTGCCAGAGCATCTGCATCTCTGGACTTCCTTCATCAGGTATCACCGCATCATACAGTGACCCCCACCATATCATACGGTGGCTTCAACTCTTCAGCCCTCCAGGAACTCCTCCTTCTCTGGAAACCATACGGTGCCCACCGTATCATACGATGACACCTTCACCGTATCATATGGTGACCTCTGTCTTCAGCCTTCCAGGAACTCCTCCTTCTCTGGAAACCATACGGTGCCTACAGTATCATACGGTGACACCTTCACAGTATCATACGGTGACCTCTGTCTTCAACTCCCAGAACCTCGAAGTCTCTGGACTTTCCTCCAGTGCTCACCGTATCATACAGTGGCTCCCACCTTATAGTACGGTGACCTCTTCACTTTCCTGCCAGACTCCTGCTTCTCTGGACTTCCTCTGCTGCAGCCACCGTATCATACGGTGACTGGCACCGCATCATGCGGTGACTTAACTTTTGCTGGAACTTGATCATCTCCTCGACTCTTGCTTCCAACGTCTTCAACTTTGGTCCCTTTATTTCTCTTCTGTCACCCTAGCCCTTGAGAGACTCACCATGCATCCAATGATCTCAGACACTAGTATGGAGAAACACCTCGAACCCTCTTGATAGTCCGGTTTCCTATGGACTCAAGCTAACATCTATCCAAGCGACACTAGTTTGGATCTAGCATGTCCTTAGCCTTAACCCATATCTTCTCCGCGACTCCGTCAAGTCCGTTCTCGTGTTGATGAATGATATTAAGATCATGGTGTGTTGGCGTACACCACCAACGGACGGAGCTTCCTTTACATGTGACCTATAAAATCTCACAAAGATATTAGCCACATTCATGGTCCTCATCCAATCACCAAAACATTCATACCTTTGGGGTTTCCTAACTCCAATGGTCATGAAGCTTATAGACCCAACTACTAGCGTACGCATTTGACCAGTGTTGTTGATCTTCATTTGAGACTTATCATAAAAATGACAGAAAGGCAAAGAGTTATCTACAGATCAGGGGGTTGCATGACAAGAAAGAACTTGATCAAAATGCAGCAAGGAAAAGATAGAGAAAAAGGTCAGCATCTGTGTATAACTTGAATAATAAAATTCCAAACACCACAAGATTTGCAAAGAATCCGTAGTGTTTCATTACTGTCAGTTATTGCACTCACTTGCAATAGGAAAGTAACGAATACACCCGACCCTGCATCCCCCACCCCACACCACTCTTCGGGCACATGCGCGCCCATGGGACGAGAGAAAGAACAAGAAATAATGTAAACCATATGCCAATGCACTCTTGTATTTGATGTTCTATTATAACATGATGCATGAATATGGTTAACCATACAAGGAAGAAAGCAAGCTAATGTAGCTAATGGACTTCTATCACATGCTGTTCTATAATTTTTACTTTGAGATCTTCACCACAGATATTATGCTCTGCTCCTATGTAGCCAATAGGGTGCAATAAACAAAGAATAGACTGTTATCTCTGCAACTTCAAACAGATATCTTTTTTCTCATCCTCTTTTACTGCCTCGGATAAATAAGTTTATGCAATATGCTGTCCTTCGCACTACGTACAAATGAGAAACTTTAAGGGATGTATCAACTGGAAGGCGCAGCTATACCTGATTCTTAGCAAACTAAAAAACCAGGACCCTCAGGAAATCATTTTCCAAGGGTTTATGCATCCTATATCCCTGAAGAAAACATGGATCCAAGAACATGATATCTCTCCCCTCCACGCAAATTAATAGCAACAATGAGTTAGGCGACGAGTTATCTTTGCATGATCATCACCATAGATATTATTATCTGCTCCTATGTATAGCCAATAGGGTGCAATAAACAAAGAATAGACTGTTATCTTTGCCTTCAAAACTATAGCTTTTTTTCATCCTCTTGTACTGCCTTGGATAAATAAGTTTGTGCAATGCTGTCCTTCACACTACGATCAAATGAGAAACATGATGTATCAACTGGAAGCCGCAGCTATACCTGATTATTAGCAAATTACAAAACCAGGACCAAGAACAAAAACCAAGTTCACCAACTGGACAGTACATCCCATCAGCACTAACATAAGAGAACTGCATTATGTGCTGCCCACACGAACTTCAAACAGTCCCATCATAAGCAATATGCAGATCTCTCAAGTGATACTTCAGTTTTCTTGTCAATGTCAGAAAAAAAAATGTTTGCTCATCCCGATATGGAATGTAAAAGGCACTCTAATGGTTTTAAACCATTGATGACAGAACTCCTAATCACACCATATAGGTTCTGGCCATCCATGTTTTCATTGGTGCCCTCAATTTTTTCAGAGTTTGATAATGTCTCCTTATTCGAGCAAATACAAGTGAGTTATGATGGAATCCTAAAGGGAAATTTGCTTGCTGGAAGTTGAAGACCAAGACATGTAGTTCGTTGGGCATAATTCAACATGCTGCCCTTGCTTCCCGAATTCATCATTGCCATCATTGAATTATCATTACTCACATGGTGTTGAACATCTTTGACGGATCACTGAAGACATCCGTAAATGCCACGATTGAATATCTGATAATATGTTCATTACTCTCAAAATACTGGAATCCGCTGTAAGAAGCTTCATCCAGTGCCAGCTTAACTGTAACATCCTAGGTTTCCAACTTGGCTGGGCCCGCTCACACGCTGTGCGGACCCCACTCGCCCCACCAACCTTTTACGCTTTCAGCCTCGCTTCACGTAAAATGGTCAACCCAAGGTGGTGAGTGTTGAATAATCTAGACTTATATGTTGGCCTTTCTCCCACTAGATGCACATGCGCCACTTCGGGCCTAATCACAATGGGCTGAATGTCACAAACACCCCCCCTCAAAGGACCAATTTCCTCGTCAGAGGACCGGCACAACATACCCTAGCGGGCAAGGACCAGGAGCGCTCTCCTCTTAGCACACACGTCCGTGTCCAGTGTCAGCCCATATGCCATGCTGTGTCCCACTCACGGGGCCCATATGCGCCATGCGTCATATGTCTGCACCTCTGGCCCACGCGCCCGTGCTGCCGCGAGGTTCGGCTCTGATATCATTTGTAACATCCCAGGTTCTAAACATAGCTGGGCCCGCTCACACGCTATACGGACCCCACTCGTCTCACCAACCTTTTACGCTTTTGGCCTCGCTTCACGTAAAAGGGTTAACCCAAGGTGGTGGGTGTTGGACAACTTAGGCTTATATGTTGGCCTTTCACCCACTAGATGCACATGGGCCACTTTGAGCCTATAGGTTGGATGTCACATTAACTTTTTGAGCCAGTTTTCTGCTCGAGTAATGGTCTGAGAACTTATAGAGATCGAAAAGGGAGACACTCAAACACCTCATAGTTAAGAATTCACATAGTACATCCTGGACAAAGGAGAGGAAGTCAAGTGCCCTGAACAAACTAGACATGCTATTTTGTTGCCACTAAAACCCCATTAAGCATGTAAGAAATTCACAGTCTACAATCTGTAACTTCTGATCACAACTGAAATCCATGCCTGAAGGAAGCATGCTGAAAAATTGTTTACCAGTCCACAAAGTACCTTGTGAGCTCATAGACTGATTGATTGCATGTATTGATGGTGGTGAGACTAGAAGACCTAACATTTGAAGTTGTTGAAATTCTGATTTCTTCAGGAAAACATATTGACCTATTAACAAATTTGCAGCCTCTAGAGAGTCACGTGTATGAGACACCAAACTTTGACCATCTTGCATATTCAATAGCCGATGGTGTAAACTTGCTAGCTCTCCAAGCTAAATTCTTAATTGTAAGGATTGTGGGATATGTCCATGCAAACTGTCCCCAACAAAGTCTCCCATAAAAGGGGAGATCATAGTGGATTGATTGATACGACAGATTGTATTGGCAGAAGTTGATTGATGGACGAAAGGACGTCTATTTACGAGAATAATATCACCATCCCGCAACGGTCTGAGGACAATGTACCAATTTCTAGTCGGTTGGCCTTCTGAACAAACATTACCTTCCCATCTCGCAGAACAAATAGTTCTTCCTTGAAAAGCATGTGAAAGTTGCACTTCCGATTTATGCTTTCCAAATTATAGAATGTGATATGCTCAGTAGCAAGCAAATTTGAAGCTAAATCTTCAAGAATGCAAATTTCTTGCAACCTAATCTTAGAGTCCCCGACCATTTACTCCGAAAAGCATTATCAGATCGTTTCCTAATAACAACATGTTTCAACCATTTCATTTCATATATATCCGCGCCGCCTCCTCCTTGTTTTACTTTAAAAAGCTGACATGTTGATCCTACTTGATACGTGGTTTGGGACCAATCATGATAGGTGGGCTACGACGTATGCCAACAGAGCTGGTATAAAACTAAAAAATATTTTATGATAATTCAAATTTTTCATAAATTTTGTGATGTTTATTGATTTAGCTATTATGACGTTTAAACTCGTCACAATATCGTGGTGAGTGGTGCATTTATTTATGACGATTTCACTGTCGGATTTAGTAACTAATATCATAGAAAAAGCTTTGTCTTAGCAAACGTCATAAATGGTAGTTTCTGACGAACTACTATGTTGTCATGAGGAATTGGTCATAGAAGACCACATTTGTTTAGTGTTGGAAGTTTGCATTCAGATTGCAAGAACCCACATAGCATGTGCACATTTAAGTCTGCTTGGTTTTAGCTTCTCATGCCACCATTCCTAGCTCTAAAACCTAAATTAGTTAGGAGTGTGAAAGTGTGTGTTGATTTGTTTAACTGAAGTATCGTTAGTGTTTGCAACTAGCAAATTGATTTGTTTAGTTTAGGGAGGTAGCAGAGAGATTAATAGAGACCGGCGTGAAGCAAACGGCTAGAATTGGGGCTTCAGATGCGATAGTGCGGCGGCAACGGCAATGGTTGGCGTGGGGGAGAACAGGTTATTGCTTGCTTCATGCCGGCTACATCGCAATGAGCATTATCGTCGCTGAAGTGCCAAACACAAGCGACAGACAACAGCATATCTCAATAAGCATTATCATCCTTGAATTGCGAACGCAAGCACATGTACCAGGCCGAGGGCGAGTAAGTGAACCACATCCGCCGCCACTGTCGCCGGACCCGCCGTCAAACAGGCTACCGAAGCTCATCTAGCCGCCACTACTCACCTCCTCCCATGCAAGTAGGAGCTAAGCAGGCAAGCTCGTACCAGCGCACGATCGCCCGCGTGCCCCTGCAGCAAGACCTGGATCTGCCGGAATCCAAGCTCCGCATCAGAGAGCGAGTGGAGAGAGAAGCTAGAGAGGGTCGGTTCCTCCGGTCTGAAGTCCCGACGGCACCCGGGTCGCCAGTTTGAGCGACCGAGCGAGGGAGAAGATTGGAGGGCCGAAAAATTTGTATCATTACATCCAAAAAATCGACTATTTGTCTAAAATAATCCAATCTCAAACAACTGATAAATGTCCACTCCGAAGTTTTGCCGCACAAGTGGTAACTACATTTCCAAAGTCTCTCTTATTCAGAGAAAAACTACATTTTCGATAGACCATTCAACTTTCTCAAATATCCTTATGATCCATTTTAGTGTGTCACACACAAGACTACCGCACTCCAAAACACATTATCAAAAGGGGAGCTACACCCCACAATTCCCTCTTCCATTTCTAGTGGTCGCAAAATCGATAGAGACATCGAGGGAGGCACTGCACTACAAGCTCGTTGAGCGAAGCGAGGGCCATTGTCACCGGTCCCACCGTCAAACTGGCTTTTGAAGTTGATCCCGCCGCCACTACTCACCTCCTCCCAAGCAAGTAGGAGCTAAGCAGGCAGGCCCGTACCAGTGCACGGTCGCCTGCACGCCCCACCCCTTCCCCATCTCTAAGAATAGCTAGGCCTAGATCCCCTGGAATCCTAGCTATGCATCCGAGAGCAAGTGGAGAGAGAAGAAATGGGTCGATTCGTCAGGTCGTGAGCAGGTGTCTAAAGTTCCAACGGCTCGCGGGCTGCCAACGTGGGCGAGTGAGCGAGGAAGAAGGATAAAGGAGGGTCGAAGAAACCCTAACCCTCCATGACGCCGGGACAGGCAGCAAGGAGGGATAGCTCTCACCATCGCCAATTAAAGATAGGCTTATGTAGGTGAGGGCGGGGAAGCGATGAGATAAGAATTGGGAGGGTCAAAACAAAATTGCAGGTGGAGGAGATGACAAGCAAGCCAACTGAGATGCTGAGAAGTACCCAAATAGAGGTTAAAGGGACTCCTCTAAGCCATTCACTGGTTGCTCCAAAGCTTCATATCCAGCTTCTGAAATGGAACATGCAGCCCAAGAACCAACTGGACCACGATGACAATACATCCCATTAGCAATATCATAAGAGAACTGCATTATGTGTTGCCCACACAAACTTCTAACAGTCCCATCATAAGCAACAAGCAGCTCACTCAAGTGGTACATCAGTTTTCTTGTCAATGTCCCAGGGACCTTAGTATTTTCAAAAAAAAAATGTTTGCTAACTCATCCTGACATGGAATGTGAAAGTCACTCTAATGGGTTTAAACCCTTGACGAAGGAACTCCTAATCACAACATATGAGTTCTGGCCTCCCAAGTTCTCATTGGTGCCCTCAATTATTTCAGAGTTTTGAAAATTTCTCCTTATTCCAGGAAATACAAGTGAGTTGTGAAGGAATCCTAAAGGGAAATTTGCTTGCTAGAAGTTGAAGAGCAACACATGCAATTTATTGGGCATATTTCAACATGCTACCCTTGATTCCCGAATTAATCATTGCCATCATTGAATTATCATGACTCACATGTTGTGGAACCATCTATGTAAGAACATGATACTTCTTCAGTGTCCTAATAACATTTCAGAATTGGTACCTTTGCTGGACCTAGAAATATCTGCTTGATACGAAGTGCTTCTTCAGCTTCATCTGGTGCCAGCTTAACTCTCTGAGCCAGTTTTCTCCTCGAGTAATGGTCTGAGAACATATAAAGAGAAAAAAAAGAGAGACACTTAAACCCATGATCGTTAAGAATTCTCATAGTACATCATTGGCAAAGGAGAGGAAGTCAAGTGCCATGAACTGACGAGACGTGCTATTTTGTAGCCACTAAGACCCCATTAAGCAGGTAAGAAATTCACTGTCTACTTCTCATCACAACAAAAATTCATGACAAAAGGAAGAAGCAGGCTAAAAACAGCTTCTCACCTCGCGGAACAAATACTTCTTCCTTGGAACGAAGGTGAAAGTTGCACTTCCAATTTATGCTTTCCAAATTATAGCATTTGGTATGCTCAGAAACAAGCCAATTTGAAGCTAAGTCTTCAGAAATGCCAATTTCATGCAACCTAATCTTAGGGTCCCCAACCATAGTACTTCGAAAAGCATTATCCCCGACCTCGTACCAGCACACAGATCACCCTGTGCCCCTGCCGCAAGGACTGGATTGCTGGAATCCTAGCTCCGCATCAGAGAGCGAGTGGAGAGAGAATAGGGGGTCGAGTTGTCCGGTATTCAGTTGGTGTTTGAAGTCCTGGCGGCGCAGCTTGAACGAGCGAGCGAGGGAGAAGGATGGAGGGCCTGAAAATTTGTATCATTGCGTCAAAAAAAAGACTATTTGTCTAGCATAATCCAATTATAAACAAATGACAAATGTCCCCTTCGAAGTTTTGTCGTACATATGTGGTAACTACATTTCTGATGTCTCTCTTATTCGGGGAAAAAAAACTACATTTCCGATAGACCGTTTAACTTTCTCAAATATCCATAGGATCCATGTTAGTGTGTCACACACTCAATCCAGCCACATTCCAATGCACATTATCAGTAGGGGAACTACACAAGTGACTGTCAAGAGCATATCGCAATAAACATTATTGTCGTTGAATTGCCGAACACAAGCGCATGAGACAAGGGAGAGAGCCAGCGATGATGAGAACCCGGACGAGTAGGTGAACCACATCCGCCACCACTGTCGCCGGACCCGCCGTCAAACAGGCTACCGAAGCACATCTAGCCGCCACTACTCACCTCCTCCCATGCAAGTAGGAGCTAAGCAGGCAAGCTCGTACCAGCGCACGATCGCCCGCGTGCCCCTGCAGCAAGACCTGGATCTGCCGGAATCCAAGCTCCGCATCAGAGAGCGAGTGGAGAGAGAAGCTAGAGAGGGTCGGTTCCTCCAGTCTGAAGTCCCGACGGCATGCGGGTCGCCAGTTTGAGCGACCAAGCAAGGGAGAAGGATGGAGGGCGGGATAATTTGTATCATTACGTCCAAAAAATCGACTATTTGTCTATAAAAATCCAATCTTAAACAATTGATAAATGTCCACTGCGAAGTTTTGCCGCACAAGTGGTAACTACATTTCCGAAGTCTCTTATTCAAAAAAAAAAAAACTACATTTTCGATAGACCATTCAACTTTCTCAAATATCCATATGATCCATGTTAGTGTGTCACACTCACGACTACCGCACTCCAAAACACATTATCAAAAGGGGAGTTACATCCCATAATTCCCCTCCATTTATTCCCCCATCACCCCTCTTCTATTTGTAGTGGTCGCAAAATCGATAGAGACATCGAGGGAGGCACTGCACTACAAGCTCATTGAGCGAAGTGAGGCCCATTGTCGCCGGTCCCACCGTCAAACTAGCTCTCGAAGCTGATCCCGCCGCCACTACTCACCTCCTCCCAAGCAAGTAGGAGCTAAGCAGGCAGGCTCGTACCAGCGCACGGTCGCCTGAGCGCCCCTCCCCTTCCTCGTCTCAAAGAATAGCTCGGCCTAGATCTCCTGGAATCCTAGTATGCATCGAAGAGCAAGTGGAGCGAAGAAATGGCTCGATTCGTCAGGTCGTGAGCTGGTGTCTAAAGTCCCAACGGCTCGCGGGCCGCCAACGTAGGCGAGTGAGCAAGAAAGAAGGATAAAGGAGGGTCGAAGAAACCCTAGCCCTCCATGACGTCGGGATTGGTAGTAGGGAGGGATAGCTCTCACCGTCGATGATTAAAGAAAGGCTTATGTAGGTGGGGACGGGGAGGTGATGAGATAAGAATTGGGAGCGTCAAAACAAAATGGCGGATAGAGAAGACGACAAGCAAGCCAACTGAGATGCAGAGAAGTACCCAAATACAGGTTAAAGGGACTCCTCTAAACCATTCACTGGTTGCTCCAAAGCTTCATATCCAGCTTCTGAAATGAAACATGCAGCCCAAGAACCAACAGAGGAACCAAGTTTACCAATTGGACCACGATGACAGTACGTCCCATCAGCAATATCATAAGAGAACTGCATTATGTGCTGCCCAACGAACTTCTAACAGTCCCATCATAAGCAACAAGCAGCTCTCTCAATTGATACATCTGTTTTCTTGTTAATGTCCCAAGGACATTAGCATTTTCAAAAAAAAAATGTCTGCTCATCCTTAAATGGGTAAAAGTCACTCTACTGGGTTTAAACCCTTGACTAAGGAACTCCTAATCACAGCATTTGGGTTCTGGCCTCCCAAGTTTTCATTGGTGCCCTCAATTATTTCAGAGTTTGATAAGTTCTCTTTATTCCAGCAAATACAAGTCAGTTGTGAAGGAATCCTAAAGGGAAATTTGCTTGCTAGAAATTGAAGAGCAAAATATACGGTTATTGGGCATATTTCAACATGCTACCCTTGCTTTCCGAATTAATCATTGCCATCATTGAATTATCATTACTCACATGTCATGGAATCATCTTTAACGAATCATTGAAGACATCCTTAAATGCCATGACAAAATATATGATAATATGTTGATTGCTCTGAAAAGAATGGAATTCTCAATAAGAACATGATACTTCTTCATGTCCTGATAACATTTCAGAATTGGTACCTTTGCTGGATCTAGCAGTATCTGCTTGATACGAAGCGTTTCTTCAGCTTCATCCAGCACAAGCTCTCTGAGCCAATTTTCTCCTCGAGTAATGGTCTGAGAACATATAGAGATCAAAAAGAGAGACACTTAAACCCATGATGGTTAAGAATTCTCATATAGTACATCCTTGGCAAAGGAGAGGAAGTCAAGTGCCATGAACAGACTGGACGTGCTATTTTGTAGTCACTAAGACCCCATTAAGCAGGTAAGAAATTCACTGTCTACAATCTGTAACTCCTCAGCACAACTAAAATTCATGCCTGAAGGAAAAAAAAGGCTGAAAAATTGCTTATCGGTTCACAAAGGACCTTGTGAGCTCATAGATTGAAAGATTGCAGGTACTGGTTGTTGGCAGTCCTTAGCCTAACAGATAAAATCCGCAAGCGTACGGATACCGATGTAGCTTTCACCCGGGAGTATTCCAGGGTATCGTATTTATCCACAGGGAACGTGAAGTGTACTATCTCAAATCTAATCAAGTCCGGGCAGTTGAGCTAAGAGATAAATAAAGCAACAAGCGAAAGAGTCCTAGGGCCAGGCAATCTAATGATAAGGAGTTATATAGCTGGGCAACTTGGTAAGATCCTTACTCTATTATTCGTTTCGGGGCACACGCATGCCAGAGTAGCAACCCGAGAATTAGGTTCAACTACTAAGGGGAACTACGTGCTATTGAAAACCCTACTAAAAACAATAACCCGGACGTGGTGGATTACAGAGACCGGTACGCCTGTCACACGTACTCGCGGCTACCATCCTCCGTGGGGTCAAGAGCACATCAGGGATAACTCTAGATCTAAACACCACGTTTATATCTATCGTCACAACTAGCGAGCATGCGGTAAGCTAGTCTATATAATAAATAAATAAATATTTAAAGCATACCTGAAACCCACAAATAAATAAAGCAGAATATCTCACTTTATTGCCCGACCAATAATCTCCTTACATGTTACCCGGCCCGGGAGACTCGGACGACTACTCCCAGGCGAGGAGCATACCCGAGGCGACGAAGAAGTATAGTCCCGGCATTCCGGGACTACTCACTCTCCTAGCCTCTCACTCACTCCCTACACTACTATGTGGGCAGCGCTTCGCTTCTCACTTCTCTTCAAAACTCATGTGTCAAGGTGCAAGTTGAGAGTGAGGGGGAGGTCCTCTATTTATAGTGTGGAGCTTCCTTGGGAGAGTGGAGAAGGTCCCTTCATGCTAGGGGAATCTTGTGGATATTCCTTACTTGCCGACGTCTCCTTACTTAGCCGGTGCGTCAAGTTTGCTTGCCACCGACTCTGGAACCGACTGGAAAAAGATGGGCCGATTCGGAGAAAATAGTTGGCCGGCCGGCCTAGGGCCTAGGCCGGCCGGCGGGTTTTTTTCTCCAAATGCCTCAAATTTTTGTGGGCTGGCCCCTCTTGGTGTGCCCATTAAGATCCACGGTCTTGCTCTGTGATTTGACGCCTTTTTGAGTGGTTGATGGGCTTGTTTGTTGGGCCTTGCGCAGTGGTCGATACTCCGAGCTGGGAAATACTTGTTGGCCATTTGATCCTTGATGTTTGAGCCCATTGGGGGATGCCTGGGGTTGCTGGACCGTGTTGGGATCCAACATAGGCCGGCCGGCCTATGATGGGGCCGGCCGGTAGGCTTTTGCCCCCATTTGTGGAGAGGCATTAGTTATAAATAATATCCTATTTATGTCCTTATGTGAGCCTCATTTCATAGTATGTTGGTGGTAAAGATTGATCAATAACGACCGCCAACACCCCCCCACACTTAGATCTTTGCTCGTCCCGAGTAAAGTAAATAAATTAAGAACAAGGCTGAGCAAAGGTTAAGGTGAGTACACAACATCTTCTCTATCATGCATTGCTAAAATAAAGCTCATTCAATGATTTTCCATGCCCATAGGTTTATGGTGGCTAAATACCTTGTCTTCAAAAGTTGAGAGATGGAACAACACACAGAAAGATCAACTGTCTAAAAAAAATTCCTGGAGTTTTTGGTTTTCTCAAGAAAATTTCAGAACACAAGCCTTCTCAAATGGTGCTCTCAATCGCTCAATGTGTTTGCTTCCTCACCAAGGCATTGTGTTGCCTCTTTTCCTCCTACAACTAGTAGGCTTATTTGTGGGGCTTGGTAGGGATAAAATGAGGCAACCTTGCATCACACATATTGCTAAATCAAAAGACCGGATCCAAGGAGAGAACAAGTCATACAGTCTGATCAAGATGTGCATGTGTGTGGATAAGTGGATGGAGGGATATGATTACTCCTTTTTGTGTACCTTCCCTCTCTTTGTTTTTTTTAAGGCATGGCTATCTCATTTTTTTTCATTCTTTTCTCTTCTTTTTCTTTTTCATCACGCTCTTCTTGTGAGCAAGATTTTTTTTTTCATTTTTTTTTTAGATAGCCATACCTCTTTCTGCAATGATACCTGGAGAGAGAGGGTACAAAACATATGGAGTATTTATTTTGTGGAATGATGATGGCAATGGGTGATGCTAACTTCTAGTGTAGAAGTTAAGCATATGTATATGGTGGAGTGTACGTGATCTTGATCATGAAAGCATGAAAAGTATCTCACAAGGGTCACAACAATTTTGAAAAAGCTCAATGTGATAACAAGCAGCATATGTAGAGGTTTTGCAATAAAATCGACATATGGCTCTGGTAGGAATTTAAACCATCGAGAAGACTGTGAAATCTGAAATCATTTTCAATTATTTTTTTTTTGCAAATAAAATCTCCAGATTTGATTTCAAGACAAGATAAACTCTCAAGTGCTATATCACACGACCCAACAATTTAGACAAGGTTTTCCTATAAAAGAATGTTTTCCCATGGGACATCAGAGCAGTCAAAGAATAAACTTTATATAACAAGCATGAGAGATGGATGTTGTGTTTGAGAGCATTCATAATTTTTTTTTTAAATTTGTTCATTTTACTCTCAATCATCAATAAAAAGGGTGGGCACAAAAAAAAAATCAAGGTGGGGATGAAGAGGAAGCAAACCGATATTATAATGTCGCCATAAGCATAGTGTTGCTCCTCTCATCCTTGTGCCTCTTGTTGTGAGGTAGTCCTTGGACATTGGTTCAATCCTTCTCCTGAAATGGTTAGCAAAAGATACCCGAAGGAAAGAAACATGCCCAAAATTGTCTTGTTTGCCGGGTCATTTTATTCGAAAAGGGAAAATATATATTATTTATTTATTTATTTATTTTTAAGGGAAAAATTATTAGAAATTTCGGGTTACCTCCCGTGAGTGCTTGTTTAAAGTCCTAGCCTGACTTTGGTCGCGTCCCGTTCATGTTGCAGCCTTCCTTGGTAGATGGATGAATCTTTTTATACCTGGCTGCAAAAATTATGCAAGAAAACACAACGGGATTTGCAATATTTATGATAAACAAATGCATCTACAACCAGCCGTTCAAATAGATCAAGCAGTATAGGATGGTTGCAGCTCTCATAAATATTATCATAATTATTGGCCGAGGAATGAAATTTCTCAAATGGGCATGGAGCATGTGAATTTTCCACTGTGAAACCACCATCCTCATTGAGAAAATTCTTCTCGGGTTCTAAACTTTCTGCCTCGCGAGTCTTCACAGAATAAATGAATTCAGTCTCCAATCCTTGTCTGTGATACTCTAGAAGCAACTCATACTCATCCCTTGAAATGTTCGCATCTTGTTCCACACTCAATTGATGTCCATTGTGTTGGAATGGAGCATCTATCTTCATGTCCCTGTGTGCATCACAATCCAGTTGCCCAAGCACATCTCTCCTCTCGTTAGGAAGTAACCTCGCATCACTATTGTTAGGTACAACATTGGCTTCGGGAGGATTCTTAACGATTGGACGAGGAGTATCAAGGATGGGGAAAGGATTTGATGGGCATGGTTGACATGGCTTGAGTGTGTGGGTTTGTTTCCTCTCAGGGTATGAATATGGCTCTTTTGGTTCGATGTCCAGATGATGATTCACCTCCACTGGGTAAGGCCTTGTAACCCCGAAACTAGATAGATTGACCCCTTCGTTGTGAGAACTAAGAGGAAAAGCTGGTTCATTTTTCGCAGGGGGAAGGTCTTCAGTGAGGGGATTGCTTCTCTGGGACAATCGTGCATCCGAAGCACAAGCAAAAGATGGTTCAGAAACTTCCTTGGTGATTGGAGTTTGGAGGAAGGTTGGCTCCGGGATGGGTTGTACGGTGTGTGCTACTTCGGGTGGTGGTTTTGGAGTGGGAAGCTCATAGGCATACATAAGGATATTACCAAGGAGCCTTGCTCCTTCAGCTGGTGTTTTATCCAAGAAGGAACCCTTTGATGCAGCATCTAGAAAGTTACGGCTCATTAGAGTGAGTCCATAGAAGAAATGCTGCAGGCAAAGTGGCTCAGGGATACCCAGATGTGGCCCTTCGAAGGTGTATGACAAGAATCGGTCCTAGGTAGCTCCTAACGACTCATTACTGCCCTGCTCGAAGGTCATGACCTTCTTGCGAAGAGCAATAACCTTGTAGAGAGGGAAATATTTGAGGCAGAAGAGCTTTCTTAGAGTGATCCAGTCTCCTTTTGCTCCACCCACATGCCCTTCATACCAGAGCTCTGCTTGGCCAGTGATAGAGAATGGAAACAACATCCATCTAAAACTGTCCTGCGGGACGCCTGATGTCACCACAGTGGAGCAGAGCCTCTCGAAGCATCGCAAATGAGTGTACAGATTTTCATCCTCCTTCCCAGAGAATTTGGATTTCTGAACCAAGAGTATGAGTTCAGGACGAATCTCATAACTCGGAGCTGTGATTGGTGTGGATGCAGGTGGGGGCTCCAGAGTTTCCCCTTTTGGAGCATTGGCGTAGAAGATGGAAGAGGGATTCATGGTTAAAGGATAAAAAGAAAAGAAAAGAAAAAAGAAATCCTAAACTAAAGATACGGGCGAGACGGGACTCGAGAAAGTACAGCTACCGTTCCCCGGCAACGGCGCCAGAAAGCTTGTTGGCAGTCCTTAGCCTAACAGATAAAATCCGCAAACGTACGGATACCGATGTAGCTTTCACCCGGGAGTATTCCAGGGTATCGTATTTATCCACAGGGAACGTGAAGTGTACTATCTCAAATCTAATCAAGTCCGGGCAGTTGAGCTAAGAGATAAATAAAGCAACAAGCGAAAGAGTCCTAGGGCCAGGCAATCTAATGATAAGGAGTTATATAGCTGGGCAACTTGGTAAGATCCTTACTCTATTATTCGTTTCGGGGCACACGCATGCCAGAGTAGCAACCCGAGAATTAGGTTCAACTACTAAGGGGAACTACGTGCTATTGAAAACCCTACTAAAAACAATAACCCGGACGTGGTGGATTACAGAGACCGGTACGCCTGTCACACGTACTCGCGGCTACCATCCTCCGTGGGGTCAAGAGCACATCAGGGATAACTCTAGATCTAAACACCACGTTTATATCTATCGTCACAACTAGCGAGCATGCGGTAAGCTAGTCTATATAATAAATAAATAAATATTTAAAGCATACCTGAAACCCACAAATAAATAAAGCAGAATATCTCACTTTATTGCCCGACCAATAATCTCCTTACATGTTACCCGGCCCGGGAGACTCGGACGACTACTCCCAGGCGAGGAGCATACCCGAGGCGACGAAGAAGTATAGTCCCGGCATTCCGGGACTACTCACTCTCCTAGCCTCTCACTCACTCCCTACACTACTATGTGGGCAGCGCTTCGCTTCTCACTTCTCTTCAAAACTCATGTGTCAAGGTGCAAGTTGAGAGTGAGGGGGAGGTCCTCTATTTATAGTGTGGAGCTTCCTTGGGAGAGTGGAGAAGGTCCCTTCATGCTAGGGGAATCTTGTGGATATTCCTTACTTGCCGACGTCTCCTTACTTAGCCGGTGCGTCAAGTTTGCTTGCCACCGACTCTGGAACCGACTGGAAAAAGATGGGCCGATTCGGAGAAAATAGTTGGCCGGCCGGCCTAGGGCCTAGGCCGGCCGGCGGGTTTTTTTCTCCAAATGCCTCAAATTTTTGTGGGCTGGCCCCTCTTGGTGTGCCCATTAAGATCCACGGTCTTGCTCTGTGATTTGACGCCTTTTTGAGTGGTTGATGGGCTTGTTTGTTGGGCCTTGCGCAGTGGTCGATACTCCGAGCTGGGAAATACTTGTTGGCCATTTGATCCTTGATGTTTGAGCCCATTGGGGGATGCCTGGGGTTGCTGGACCGTGTTGGGATCCAACATAGGCCGGCCGGCCTATGATGGGGCCGGCCGGTAGGCTTTTGCCCCCATTTGTGGTGAATTTCGTCCTGCAGTCAAAATATCACCAAAACTCGTGGAGAGGCATTAGTTATAAATAATATCCTATTTATGTCCTTATGTGAGCCTCATTTCATAGTATGTTGGTGGTAAAGATTGATCAATAACGACCGCCAACACTGGTGTAGGTGAGACTGGAAGACAACATTTGAAGTTGTTGAAGTTCTAATTTCTTCAGGAAAACAACATGACCTGTTAACAAATGTGGCTTCTACAGAGTCATGTTAGTGTGTCACACACTCGATGCAGCCGCACTCCATTGCACATTATCAGCAGGGGAACTACACAAGCGACAGACAACAGCATATCGCAATAAGCATTATCGTCCTTGAATTGCCGAACACAAGCACATGTAGCAGGCTGAGGGAGACAGCCAGCGATGATGAGAACCCGAACGAGCAGGTGTACCACATCCGCCGCCACAGTCGCCGGACCTGCCATCAAACAGGCTACCGAAGCTCATCCCGCCGCCACTACTCACCTCCTCTCATGCAAGTAGGAGACAAGCAAGCAAGCTCATACCACTGCACGATCGCTCGCGTGCCCCTCCAGCAAGGCCTGGATCTGCCGTAATCCAAGCTCTGCATCAGAGAGCGAGTGGAGAGAGAAGAGAGGGTCGGTTCGTCTGGTCTGGAGTCCCGACGGGATGCAGGTCGCTGGTTGGAGTGACCGGACGAGGGGGAAGGATGGAGGGCTCGATAATTTGTATCATTGCGGACAAAAAATCGACTATTTGTCTAGAATAAATCTTAAACAAATGATAAATGTCCGGTCCGAACTTTTGCCGCACATGTGGTGACTACATTTCCGATGTCTCTCTTATTCGAAAAAAAGGCTACATTTCTGATAGACCATTCAACTTTCTCAAATATTCATATGATCCATGTTAGTGTGTCACACACTCAAGACAACCACACTCCAAAACACATTACCAGTAGGGGAGCTACATCCCACAATTCCCTCCCATTTATTCCCCCTTCACACCTCTTCCATTTCTGGTGGTCGCAAAACTGATAGAGACATCAAGGTAGGCACTGCACTACAAGCTCATTGAGCAAAGTGAGGGCCATAGCCACCGGTCCCACCATCTAACTGGCTGTCAAAGCTAATCCCGCCGCCACTTCTCACCTTCTCCCAAGCAAGTAGGAGATAAGCAGGCAGGCTCGTACCAGCACACGGTAGCTTACGCACCCATCCCCTTCCCCGTCTGTGAGAATAGCTAGGCTTGGATCTGCCAGAATCCTAGCTACACGTCACAGAGCAAGTGGAGAGGGAAGTGAGGGTCGGTTCATCAGTTCGTGAGCTTGGGCGAGCGAGCGAGGGAGAAGGATGGTGGAGGGCCGAAGAAACCCTAACCCTCCATGACACGACAGGCAACAGGGAGGGATAGCTCTCACCATCGGCGATTAAAGAAACGCTTAGGTGGGGCCGGGGAGGCGATGAGGTGGGTCAAAACGAGATGGCAAGTAGAGGAGACGACAAGCGAGACAACCAAGATGCTGAGAAGTACCCAAATGGAGGTAAAAGGGACTTCTTTGTGTTCTGAAGTCTTTCTATGAAGACGATAGGAGGGCGCAGGAGGGCCCCTCTCCCACCCCAACTCTCTTCCTCTCTGGCGGTGATAAGAGGGTGCAAGAGAAGCGAAGGCACGAGGGCTCGCGATGCACGCAATACAAGCGCTGAAGGCGTCGATCAAGGGGGCACCCTCGTCAACGATCTCGCCTCCTCCGACTGCCTTCCACCCTTCCTCAGTCCCACATCTTCTTATCGCCTGCCTATGTCAACCTCCTGCCCTGCGCTCTCCTGACCTCTCCATTCGCTGACCAACACAAGCCTAGTTCTAGGCAACAGCGTTGTTGAGCGTGAGCGCTAGGTGGCCTACACCTGGAATGCCGTGCACGCCGAGGTCATTCTGGCAAAGCGGCACGTGGACCTCTACCTTGAGCAAGATTCCCAATGTACAAGCTTGAGTTTCTATTCGCAGAAGGGGGGGGGGGGGGGGTAGGAAAACAAGAACCCCCGTTGCAGGCAGTGTCACTCACACGATAGAATACCGAGGGTTGTAATTTGGGGGTTTCCTAACAACCCGAGGTTTAGTGTTAAACCCTCCATTTTAGCCGGTTCCCTTGCAAAAGCTACCCATTTCAACTGGTTCCTTCAGGTCTAACCCGGTCCAAGACTAAGGTTATCATCCTCCAAAGACGTCTTATCTGGTCCAACACACTGCATATTTACATTCATGTGAGAAATCCAACATGCTGCATATATACATTCGTGTGGTAATCCAACATGTTTTGAATATAAACATTCATGTGGGAATCCAACGCCCATTGGAAATAGTGGGTAAATATATAAAAGTTTAGGGGTAGAAAGGTGGTGATGGCAGATTGACCATCACCACCTACAAAATAACCAGGGAATAGACTAATCGAGATGAGATGACTCACAAACACAAACGAATATGCTTCCGCACTAGTAGAAAAAGCAGTTGTTGTAGTTCCGCCAGCACCACCCACCCACCTGTGATGGCACGGAGAAAGAAGCATGATATTTCACTACAACAATTTTGACTTTCCATGACATTTTACTTTAGTCACAGAAGGTCTGAAATTAGTCATAACTGACCTTCCATGACTTCTTAGTGACAAAAATCACTTAGTCATAAAAGGTGTGTAGCTAAATACCTTCTGTGACTTTTTCGCTATTTTTGTCATAATTTTATGACTTTTTGCAGAAATGTCATAACTGTCTATGACAATTCAAAAAATGTCACAATCAGTTTATGACACTCATAAATATGTCATATAGTTGCATGACAATTGCAATTTTTATCATTACCTATTGGACCGGACCTGGCTGTTTTGTGGCCCATTACTTTCGCGGGCCTTTTAAATTCGGCCCATTAATTTCTTGGGCCTTTTAACTTTCAGCCTATTAATTTCGGAGGCCTTTTTACTTTCGGCCCATTAATTTCGTGAGCCTTTCAACTTTCGGCCCATTAATTTCGTGACCCTTTCAACTTTCGGCCCATTAATTTCGGGAGCTTTTTTATTTCCGACCCATTAATTTCACAAGCCTTTTAACTTTCGGCCCACCAAATTCGCGAGCCTTTTTACTTTCGGCCCAATTAATCCACAAACCTTTTTTACTTTCAGCCCACTTAATTAACAGGCTATTTAACTTTTGGCCCACTAGTTTCGCCGGATTTTTAACATTCGACCCACCAATTTTGCAGGCTTTTACATTTTGGCCCGCTATTCTGACGGGCTTTTCACAGAACTGCTTTCATGGGCCAAGCCCAGTTACCAAACATTGTAAAAAAGTGCCAAGATGCAGATATAAACCTAGGACAGGCCTCAGTATGAACTCAAATAATGAGAACTTTGTACAGACTTGAACTTGTACAAATCAACAGCTACAAGAGAAAAAGATCAAGCTGGCCCAGGACGAACGGGATGTTGCTGTGGTTGCTGATGACCACATCATCTCGGCTTCACTTCGTCACTCTGGATCTCCAGCAAACTGAGAGCAGCCCGAGTTGGAGTTCATGATGCCCATCTGCTCGACGATGTTCTTGTCCTGAAGAAGTCACCAACAAATCAGTGAGGCTACGTAGAGCAGTGAGTTGTTCTCAGAATGAACATATATAGGACAAGAAAACCAAAAGAATAGCCCATCACGGCGGATTGATGCATCCATGTTTTCACAGAGCAGACTGTGATGAAACAATTGAAATGAAATAGCAAACTTACAAGGTGCACTGGCTTTGTAGGGTTTGTGACTGAGAGCTGCAGTACTTCATTCCATACTGGATTGGCATTCTTCTTCTGGACACTAGTCTTCACCTTCTGTGCCATCAGCAAAAAGATAACTTTAATGAGAGAGAGATTGGATAGGCATTCATGTTGTGTATTAACTGAAATCAGCTGAATAAAGTAGACTACTGAGTTATACTACTATGCATTGAGTTGGTAATCATGTGTGATGCAGCTACAACAGATCAAGTCTTTGAAAACACTATGACAGTCTTAAAGTAATTACTGAAAAGAAAATAGAATTCTACCCTTTTTTAAAAAAAAAGAAAATTGACATAGAAGAATGACAGAAAGGAGAGTCATGACAGCTAAATATCATTTGTCAACCATGGAAACAGAGAACCACTAATGCCATGGGGAATATGCAAATTTGTTATGTAGTTCATTTGCAGATAAAAAATGTACAGATTGCACAGGTTCAGAGTGATCTTTGAATAGTTGTGCGGGATTTATCTCTTGCCTTGCTTAAAATTCCTCTGCTCTAGTTATCCGGTATCCATCCATATGTCAGCTCAGTTTTCTATCATTTTAATGCAAACTAATTGCGGGATATGGCCCTCCACTCTATAGTTCAACGTTACATTAACATCGACCATTCAAGGAGCACGGCAAATTGCATCGGTTTTGCGATTCCCTGACAAAGCTAGAACTGCAGTCAATCTCACATCGGTTTGTTTGCACGAACCACTGCCATCAATTCCTGAACAGCAGCAGGAAAAAGTAAGAAATCGTGTTTTCAGGTTCAGCATCTAGCCAGAGACGAGACCCATCCCCATGAGTAAAACTTGCTAACCAACCCACAGACCGGCGGTGCGTGCCTGGGGATCGATGAGAGTGAGACCTTGCTACCCAGAGTGACACACAAAAAGTTATTTTGTCAGGCACATAAGTAGATTCACGGCTCAGAGTTCAGACACAAGAGATCGGGGAAGATTGGCACAGCCGAATCCACGATTCCCATTCCCCAAGAACGCCGCGGCGTTGACCACGGACCATGTACGTCTGCGTGACCTGACCGTGACCGCCGCCCCGCTGCGCCGATCACGGGGAATCCGAGCAATGCTGCGGTGGCCGGCGGAGACCAAAAAGAAAAAAAAGGACAGAGGGGAGAGGAGGGTAAGGGCGGGCGGCGGCGGACCTGGGCGCCGTACTGGAGGACGACGTAGGGGTCGCTGGTGTGGGTGAGCGGGTCGCAGATGGCCAGGTTGCTGCCACCGCCACCGCAGGTTGGAGGAGGGCCCCTCGCCAACTCCGCCGTGGAGCAAGCCTCCGCCAGGTCGCGCGGAAGCCGCGCCGCCGCAAGATCCGCTTGGAGCCGCACCACCACCAGATCTGGAGGAGGAAGAAGTCATGACGTCCTTGGGGGAGCCGCGCCGCCGCCGGATCTGGAGGAAGAAGCAACCGACTATGTCCTTGGGGGAGCCGCGCTGCCGCTGGATCTGGAGGAAGAAGAAGTCGACGACGTCTTGGGGGAGCCGCCGCACCGCTCCTCCACGATCTGGCACCGTCACCTCGCTGCTCCTCCACGGGCCGACACCGTCGCCCGTGCTGGGAGGGAGCACCAGATCCATCGAAGGACAGGGAGGGAGAGGAAAGGATCCGGTAGGCTATGGATGAGCGTTAGGGAGAGGAGGGAGTTGTGTTGTGGGTGAGGAATGCTGCTGTGTAGGAGTCAAGGAAAGAAAGAGGCGCCTGCTGTCGAGAGAGAGGAAGAGGAATGGGACGGCTGCGGCTAGGGTTGGGATGGCTTATATACGCCAGTGCGAGAAAATGGGCTGCGGGATTAAAATGGGCCGAGGAGGAATTTTGTGGCTGATGACTGACATGTGGGGAGAAGAAAGACAAGGGACCACCGGTCATTGGGTATAGGTAAATTTTAGAGCTGTATAGATTGATAAAAAATTAGTATTTTGAAAATGATACATATACAAATAATTTTAAAAAGTTCCACCAACAGTGTTCATTTGGATCGACCAGATACACATTCTTACCAAATTTCACCCGAATTTGCAACAAACTTCGTGAGATATAAAAAAGAGAAGAAATGAGTGCATTTTTCAATTGTTTTGTCAAATTTTATCTCGCGAAATATAACGAATTTTGAGCTGATTTTTAGTTTGTGGCTGTTCTATGTCAACCCAAACTCATAGGATTTTTCGTTAATTTTTTTAAAAAAAAATCCATCAAAGTGTGTTCAAAGTGGACAACTCTAGACATATCTCATGAAACTATCACCCAAGTTCAACCATAAGTGAACAATGTCCTCAACAAAAGCTTCAAAAAAATTGTAACATAATTCTCTCGTGTAGAGGTGCTTCAATTCTCCATCTCCACAAAAATTCATGTCCAGAAACATTTTCTTTCGAGATTTACAAAAATAACAAAAAATTGATAAAAAATGTCCAGCAGTTATTTGGAGATACGGCATAGTTATGTCATATAAAGCAGTTCCATATATTCCACAAATGGGTAGATAATATTTTTATCAACACGTAGGAAAAAAAACGAGGTCATTTGGACTTCGTATGCGAAAATATATACAACTTTCAAAATTCAGTAATGAATCAAATTGAAAAAAAGAGCTGGGGGCCAAGAACTGGAGAAGAACGGGTGGGGTCCACCTGTCGGTGGCACAGTGAAAGGAGAGGGGGCTGGGCTGCTGCTGGGCTAGAGAGGAGTGGAGTTGGGCCAGGAGTTGGCAAAGGGGGAAAAAAAGAAAGAAAGGGGAGTGGGCCGGTAGGAAAGGAAAAGAAAAGGGGCGGCCCACGAAATGGAGAAAGGGTTTTCTTTTTCTGGTTTAGTGTTTGGATACAAATTCAAAATTGCAAAAGGATAAAAATCAAACAAACACATAAATTAAAACAGGAAAATTCAAATATGCAAATGGTGGTTTTGATGCAAGTTTAAATTTTTTTAAAAAAATTCAAATTTAGCATGAATTTAACTTCTTTAATTGAATTTGTTTTAAATTTGAAAAAATTCAAATTTTTAGTGGTTTTCACGTCTTTGGACTGGACTGGATTGAGAACAAGCAAATATGCGGCTGGACCTTGTGCTACTGGCCGTGGTGGTCTACAAGCTTCTTAACATTCTATAAATATTGTTGAATGCTTTTGTATCAAAAATACGATGATGGTATGGTGGTAAGGCCCTTAGCTTATTCCCAGGAGGTCATAAGTTCGAATCTTCTTGTGGCCGTTTGATTTTTTATTTTTTCCAACATCCTTCGCTGCTGGGCCAAGTTGGGCCACGAGAGGGAGGAGAAAGTGGGCTGCGGGAAAAAAGAGAAGGAGGCCGACCCGGTGAGAAAAGAAAAGGAGAAAAGAAAAAGAAAAGAGGAGGAACGGGCTGAGGAGTAAGATTAAGCCCATAACCTGGCCGGGGTTTTCGTTCTCCTTTTCTATTTCTCTTTTCTCTCCTATTTTCTACCTCAAACGAAAACGTTTTCTAACAAAATTTTAAATACATTTTCAACAAAATAAAATCCCTACTGCGGCAAACTACTCCAACATGAATATATCAATATTATAACCTATATTATCTAGTTTAATTTGGAAAATAACTCTTTGTCTAATAAAAATGTTAGCATCCTAAATGAATCAAAAAAATTCTTTGCTTTCGTTACATTTGGGTTCAACTTTTAGCAAATTTTATTTTTTAACAAGCACAAATTACATTTTCTTATATATTTAAGAAAACTAAAATGTGTGTCCCACCTCAAATTATATTTTGCTTTTAAGGACTGTTGTCATTCAAGTGCTCTTGGCTTAATCTTTAGCATTAGTTGCAATATTTTTATTTTTTTAAAACATGCATGTGGGTCCCACTTGCTATGTTGTGGGACCAATCCATATGTGGGCCACGTGTGCATGATCTAAAAAAATTATTTACCAAAAACTCCCATTTTATCTACATTTTGCTTTTATTTTTTGAATAAAAATATATGTGGGTCCCGTGTTATAGGTATTTGACAGGTGTGCCACTCAATGACAATTCATATATGTCATAAATTTTGCTGTAAAATAAAGAAAAATTTGGTAATGACAATTCATGTTTGTCATAACTGTTGTGACATTTATTTTTGCCAATTATGACATTTTTGTTTGTCATAATATAATGGCGCCTTGATTTATGACAATTTTGCGGCCAAATTTAATGTCATATCTTGGGTTTTGTCATTAAACACCCTATTTCCTCAAAATGTCATAAACCTAACAAGATTTATGACATAACGGTATGTTGTCATCAGGAAAATGTCATAGAAAGTCATATTTGTTGTAGTGTTTCCCGGGTAAAAATATTCGATAGATAATATGCTGCATCAAAGACTACCATAAAATAGTCACTCCACCGCAGATTAAGCTGAAAAAAAGTAGCAGCATGAATATGGAATAAAATAACAATTGGAACTGCTTAAAGGATACCATCCCGCTATAAGTTCTTCTTTAAAATGAGTCAGGAGGTCTCATTTAGGTCGACTCAAATTAGCACATCCTCTTAGGGTAGAGGTAGTGGGTAAATAGAAGTGTAGGGGTAGAAAGGTGATGATGGCAGATTGACCATCACGCCCATTGGCAATAGTGGGTAAATAAAAGTGTAGGGGTAGAAAAGTGGTGATGGCAGACTGAACATCACCACCGATACTAGTAGTAGCCAGTAGTAAAGGCACAAGACGACACTTGCTCTTACCACCTTTTGAACAAATCATGGTGCACACGATTTCTAGAATACCGAGGGTTGCAATTTGGGGGTTTCCTAACAACCCGAGGTTTAGTGTTAACCCTCCATTTTAGACGGTTCCCTGCAAAAGCTACCCATTTCAACTGGTTACTTCAGGTCTAACCTAGTCCAAGACTAAGGTTACCACCCTCCAGAGACGTCTTATCTGGTCCAACACACTGCATGAATACTCATGTGAGAATCCAACACACTGCATATGTACATTCATGTGAGAAATCCAACACGCTGCATATATGCATACGTGTGGTAATCCAACATGTTTGGCATATAAACATTCATGTGGGAATCCAACACCCATTGGCAATAGTGGATAAATAAAAGTGTAGGGGTAGAAAGTTGGTGATGGCAGATTGATCATCACCACCAACACCAATCTTTTAAATAGTTGATGTAGTGGGCAAAAGGAAGTGTAAAGGTAGAAATAGAAAGGCGCTGATGGCAGATTGACCATCACGCCCATTGGCAATAGTGAGTAAATAAAAGTGTACGGGTAGAAAGGTGGTGATAGCAGACTGACCATCACCATATCGATACTAGTAGTAAAGGTAAATGACGACACTTGCTCTTACCACCTTTTGAACAAATCATGGTGCCCATGAATTTTATAAGTTGCCTTCTTCAAAGGCATGGAGCACAATGCAAGATCGAAATGGGGGTCGAGAATGCCATCGACCTAATGAAACATAACCCCAAACAAACATACACTAAAACAACATTTTTTTTCCACCAAAAACAATGGGTGAAAAGAATCATTCAGGAAACCCTTGGAGGTGACCCCTAACCTGCAGCCTAAATCTGCCCTAACCGAGGGGCAGACATGAGTGCAATTGACGCGGGAAATGGAGATCTTCCCCAAACTTTTTCACAAAACAAAGGGCGCCCGTACATCAGGTGAACCGGCCTCGCGCACTGACGAAGGAAGGCCTAAAAGAACAAAGAACGAACCTAACCAAGCCATGAATAGATGATGCAAATAAATCCGCAAAAAATACAGTGGAGAGGACGAGAGATTTGAATTCAATTGCTAAGTGACAGAGGAAATAATCGACCATACCTAGCATTAGTAACAATCCGACACAAGGGAAGCTAGAGTTACTCACCAAATGAAAAAAGAGGTGGAATGGAACGCGGATGGATCGCCACACGACGAGGTCCCAACCCACCTGGCGAAGCAGATATCCAACACATTGCATATATATGCATTCATGTGAGAATCCAACACACTGCATCTATACGTGTATGTGAGAATCCAGCACACTGCACATATACATTCATGTGAGAATTCAACACACTGCATAAATACATGTATGTGAGAATCCAGCACATTGCATATATACATTTATGTGAGAATCCAGCACACTGCATATATACAAAAATAAGACAGTGGCAATGGTGGGTAAACAAAATGAAAGTGTAGGGGTAGAGCAGTGATGACGGCAGATTGACCATCAGCACTAACTTCAGTTTTTGAGATAGAGATATGCAGTTTTATTCATTTATATGCCAACTTTATTTCGAAAATTTTTAAAGAATGAAGAAACTTGGTATATCAGGGATAAGTTACACTGTTTGGTTTGCAGGGACAAAAAAGCAAAGTACTATCTTTGGTAGGCATCAAAGACGAGGGAACTGACGGTTGACTATACACACGTTGTAAATTTGTAATAATCAACCCTTAAAAAAATATTGCCTATTTTATCTTACAAAGTACCTAATCAGCTTCTTTGTACTAGTACCAATGCACGTGCGCCACGCATGTGTTTAAAAGGCTTAACACAATATTTACAATGTAGCTGACAATATATAATTTAAGTGGATAGAAACCCTTAATTAAACCAATATAATATATGACTAGTACCAATGCACGTGCGCGCACGTGTTCAAAAGGCTTAACACAATATTTACAATGTAGCTGATAATATATATTTTAAGTGGATAGAAACCCTTAATTAAACCAATAACTTATATATGATATTTACACATTTGCAAAAACAATAGATACTACTTGTGGGAGTGGGTGCCCTTTTATATATAACGACTTCACGAAGGTAAGTTTGGTATGAATCACAAATTCTACCATCGCCAGGTGATTAGTTAAGAATTGAAAGAAATTAAACTTGTAATGGCAGTGCTGAAGATTATGGAAATCAGCATCTACAAAGTTTGATACGCAGGATCAATACATATGCATGAGTCCAATGGGCAATGAGAGTGAAAAAAAAAAAACTGAAACTCTGCTACTCTGCGGTGTCTACGCAGAAAAGAGAATGAGGGCGAAGGATGTTAACAATGCACACAACTGACCATTTACAGAAAGCAAAGCCCGGGCCCTTGAAATAATAAGTTGTAGAATCAACCAATTAGAAATCAATAAAATTGTTTTGTCGCTGCGTGTGCTAAAAAAATTGTCAAGTTCATGCTTGAAGGTAAAGAGCTAGCAAACTGATAATGGCGGAAAGAGCAAATTGCATTGGAAAGCGAGAGGGCGTGTAGCTTCAGTTTGGTTTGTTTTCATGACAGATCGAGCAGGAAAGTCCGATTGGCTGCAAGCCTTAAATTTAAAACTACAATTCATAAGAACACATGCAGCCAGTTGATGATTGACATACCTGTTCGTTCGCTTGCGACGTCGGGCGGCAAGCCGTGCAACAGCGCCTGCCAAACGTGATCCGAAATTAATCCCCGACACAGGCTAGCCCGGGCTTGCAGAAGAACACCAACGCCGGATGTCAAGGGGTGGCTCCGGTAGGACCCTGACAGATGGCGTCGTTGGCCCTTGGCACAACCCCGTGAAGGTGTGGGCGCGGATCCCTATTGTGGCAAGACGGCCGGCATTGTGCACGCCGATGAAGGTCGTCGCTGGCCAGGTGAGATCCCTGGTAGGTGCGCACGCCGGAGAAAAAGTTTCCAATGCAAAGAATTGGAAATTCAGGAAAGTTGATTTCTACGGGCGCCATGCATGGGCCGGTTTTGTAAAGTTTTGCTAATTGAGAAAGTAATAATGTGGTACCCAATCATTCCTTCTAAACAAATGAATCTTACCAGACGGGCGCCATACACGTGCTTTGGAAAGTTTTGCTAATTAATAGCCTTATCATACGAGTGTCATGGCGTGGATGTGGTAAAGCTAGCGGGTACACAATGCACGGTGGAAAAAATTGAGGATTAGGCTGGAGAAAGTAATGCAAAATGTGTAAACATTGTAAGACTCAAGTTTTACAGGGTGGGCCTCCCGCAGATGTGTGGTTAGATGGAGGGTGGACCAGATGGCAGGATGCACCAGATTGCAGGGTACACCAGATGGCAGGATGGAAAATGTTTTCCTCTCAACTGGTTCTTTATTGGTTTAGATATAGATAGATAGATAGATATCTCTATCATCATGAATTCACGCACAGCCTAGTCCTAGGTTCTCAAGTTTATTTTTATTGACGGTTCTATAACCATATCTTGCATGAGAAAACTTCAGGTAGGTGCTACCGTACCTTGAGGCGCTACGTACTACCATGGTAGCACCTCAACGGATGCACAAAAAAATACAACTAACATATGAATAGATAGAGCATGTCATGATCTACAATCTTGCAAAATATGAGATAAAACAGATAATTGTACGAAGAGAAACAAAAAAGAGAAACTGTCCTGTGAGTAGTACGGGTTGCAACTGTTTATCTTAGACCCGGAACCGTTACTATTTACAGGCTGACTTCTCTTTTTCATTTCTCTTTGCACTAGTATCCGTTGCATCTCAAAATTTGCAAGATGGTAGATCATGACATGCACTGTCCATTCGTATTTTAGTTGCAATTTTTTGTGCATTCATTGAGATGCCACCAACGATGGGTAGCACGAACCTGCGAGAGCATAGGAAGTGTTCTCGATCTTGCATCTGTTTCACATGTGTATTAACACATTACCATGTTAGTTATGTCCCCTCCCCCCTCCTAAAAAAATAAAACACTGCCGAATTTATAGCCTTCAGAGGCCCGGCACAAGCCCACATGAACAAAATAAAATATTAAAATGGCATAAATAGAACACTCACAAGCCAACCAATATACCTAGTCAAACTAACTATCACATAAAACTTGGTGAACAGCGATGTAAATAGGAAAATAACAAACTCAGTTGAAGTAATTTTAAAGTTACACTTTGTGGATAATGATGCAAGCAAAACTTTTCATTTGAGTGAGATAATGAACAATATATGAATAAGATCCGACAAAATCAATAAGGAAAAGATAGTATGATTCTAGATTACCTTCAAATACTGACATCATCATAGGCTACCATCAACCGTTTGTGTGTGATATTCGGCCGAGCATTTACACCTGAACCCAAAGTTGAGGAAACCAAAACATCTGAAGAAGAGCAGTAAGTAAGATATAATAGATGTCAGGATTTTACATCAAGAAATAATAGACATATGAGGTGCTTAAATCAACCAAAACGATGTGTGAGGTAGATGCTGCTTGACAGCAGAAAATGGGGAAGAATATATAAGATGTATTCATATTGCCATCTCGTAAGAAGAATTATGAAAATTTAACAATAAAGATACTAGGATACGAACTGCTATGTTAAGAGGAAACAACTGTAGATATGAAGTAGGTAAGGAAACATCAAGGGATTCCACCATTTCAGATAGAGAGCAGACCGCACGGAAACACCAAGGTAGAGATATTAATTGCAACTTGTAGTTTTAGCGATATCCTTTTTAGCTAAAAAAGACGTAATTGGTTTCTTTTGTTAATGTGTGAAGGGAGATAATAAACAACTCAGACATAAGATAGAAACTACAGGCTGTTTGGGTGCTGCAGTTTTCTAAAACCAAAGTATTAAGAAACCATAGTTTTAAAAGCCAATGTCAAGCAAAACTATGGTTTAGAAAAAAGAGATCAGGAGCGGAGTTTTGGAAACTCCAAAATGATTGCACCTTTAGCAATACCGTGGTTTTTAAAACTGCAAAACTTGCTACATCCAAACACCTACATACCTCTCAAAACCAAAGTATTCTAATAAACCATAGTATTTTTACAAAACTTCAAAAGTACTTCGAATCCAAACAGGGCCTACTAGGATGAGGTAATAATTTCGCAAAATGGTCACGAGAGATCAAAAAGGCATTAAAGTTGGTGACAAAGAGGAAAGTCGGTATGTGTTATCTTCGATATAAATAAATCAATGTGACTTAGTATATGACATCTTAGCGCTCAGTTATATGTATCTATTGATAGAGGATAAGGTGTGTGCATGAGTTTTGAATTGAGGTTGGTGGAGCTCCAATCTTGGATGCCCTTTAGATAGAAAGTTCTAAAGTTGAGTTGTAAAGGGTTAGGGCTTATCACAGCCATTTGTAGCTTAGCTTCCTTTTAGCTTTTGCTTTCCTTTAGTTTGTTGCTACTTTTAGCTTTTCCTTGTCTATATAATGGAGCAAGAGGCAGCTGCAATTCGCACTGCAATTATTCACATTTTCTCGGCCTCCATTGTGTTCAAAGTTCTAATATCTATAGCATCAAACTTATTTACAACAGCTAACGATTGCATGTTTGATAACAGATAAGTGGCAAGTGTTGACAAGATGAAATTTATATGTTTCATCTTCTCTGCATTCACGTAGGAATCAAGTACAGAAAACTTATAACTAATACCATGAATAGACAAGTTAGGATTTACTGCAAAATTGTACCTAACGGATAACTAGTAAATGAGAGCTGGAGGCAGTTCAATATTGCCATATGCTTATTATGACATGACTACAAATATATATCCATGCGAGAGAATATAGCACATGTTATGTCAAGACTCCTTACTCACTATACTCTAAAGTAGCCTGTGAGAAAGAAGATGTTAGATGACTTCATAGATAGGGCATTGGCTACTTAACTGTTCCCATATACTCCCTCTGTTCTTGAATTGTTGTTGTTAGGACAACGATATTAATTCAATTCAATTTTGAACTAGATTTGTTGCCCTAACGGCATCAGTTTGAGAACAGAGGAAGTATTGAGCCAAGGGATCCAAATTTAAAGACAAGCATGGAAATCATTTTTGTATTTTTTTTCCCTACAAGTCATAGAAAATTAAGCAAACTTAGTTGAGCTGTTGTTGTAGTTCACCAGGGTTGCTTGGCGGACTACAGTGCAACGATGAAATAGACTTTGGTTCCATATGCTTACTCTTGCGATTGAAGATATGCAAACTAGAAGGTATATAATCGGGCTACAGTTATCTATTATTACAACAACTAACCAAATAATTGAACCTCCATAAAGCTGGCCAGACATGTAGTCCGCCAACTGCTAGCGTCCACATAACACATTAACCAGTGTTACACTAACAGTACAAAGAAACCTTTCCCAGCTAATGCAAGTACAGAGATGGTTAGATACTAATGGTTACCACGCCACAAACCACAATCTTTCAGTGAAAAGCACAATATCTCTCTGCACAAACAGTTCATCCAGAAGCTGGTCGTGAGACTCTTGACAACAATCTAAGTTCACATAAGAATAAATTGGCCACTTTCCATATGAGAAGCTAAAATTTATGTAGGTTACCATTCTATGCTCGAGCGTACACATAACACATGACCAGTGTTGTTGATCTCCATTTGTTACTTATCATAACAACGACAGAAAGTTAAAGAGTTCTCTACAGATCAGGGGGTGCATAAGAAGAAAGAACTTGATCAAAATGCAGCAGGAAAAGATGGAGAAAAAGTTCAGCATCTGTGTGTAACATGAATAATGAGATTCCAAACACAACAAGATTTGCAAAGAATCGGTAGTGTTTCATTACTGTCAGTTATTGTACTCACTTGCAATAGGAAAGTAACCAATACACCCCGTGCCACTCTTTGGGCACGTGCCATGGGAAGAGAGGGAGAACAAGAAATAATGTTAACCATATGCCAATGCACTCTTGTATTTGATGTTCTATATGTGTATAACATGACACATGAATATGGTTAACCATACAAGGAAGAGAGCAAGCTAATGTAGCTAACGGACTCCTATCACATGCTGTTCTTCAATTTTTACTTTGAGATCTTCACCACAGATACTATGCTCTGCTCCTATGTAACCAATAGGGTGCAATAAACAAATAATAGACTGTTATCTTCAAACAGAGAGCCTTTTTTTCATCCTATTTTACTGCCTCGGATAAATAAGTTTATGCAATGCTGTCCTTCACACTACGTACAAATGAGAGGAACATTAAGGGATGTATCAACTGGAAGGCGCAACACCCTCAGGAAATCATTTTCCAAGGGTACATGCATATCATATCGCTCAGAGAAAACAAACATGGATCCTTAGAATGCGATACCTCGACCCTCCACGTGAAGTAATAGCAACCATAAGCTAGTAAAAGAAGGAATTTTAAGCGAGGGTAAGCAAAAATCTCACCTGGAAGAGCAGCTGCCGGCGGCGATGAGGACGAAGGCGCACCGAGATCCTACCCCATCCGCGTACATACGGAGGGAGGCAGGTAGGGAGGGGTCTGCTCCATCCACGGTTCCCTCCGGGACCGGGCCAGGCCGTACTCCAGTGAGCCTAGGGCACGCCGCCGGTGAGCTGCGCCAGGCGGACGGAGGCGACATCTGCCGGCGTGGTGGTCGTCGACTCGTCTGTAGACTGTAAGGGTGGGGGGGCGGCGGATTGTTTCATCACTTTTTTTTTTTTTGAGACAATTGTTAATGTTTCATCACTTGGTTAAAGGTCCTAGCCCAACTTAAACGTGGGCCAAATGACAGCCCAATTTTACTGGGCCTGCCTGGCTGCACATGCTCGCATAGGAATTCCAACTTCCAGTGAAAGGGGTCTTGGTCTAGTGGTTAAAGCATCCGAGTAACACCTCTGAGGTCCTGAGTTCGACTTCCCGTGGGAGCGAATTTTTAAGGATTTAATGGCATTTGTGCTTTCAGTGGTAGGCGACGCTTCCGTCGACAGGAAGGCGCCAGTGGTGACTTCGTATCTCTGGATTTGCCGGCTCAGTCTTCGAAGATACTCATAGGGGTAGGGTTTGCGTACGTGTGTTTATAGGGGTGAGTGTGCGTGCGTTGTGAGTGTCTGAGTTGTACTGTGTAATCTAAAAAAAAAAAAGGAATTCCAACTTCCATCATTTTGGCATTTCGTCCAACACACTGGACGCATGCCGCCCCGCCACCTCCGCCCGGCCACCCGACCACGCCGCGCCGCCCGCGCGTTCTAGCCTACCAGTACCTCGCACCACTCTCGCGCCGCGGCTCCGTCCGGTTGCGGCCACGAGCGCTGCCTGCTGCCTCGCGCCGCCTGGCCGCGCCCACGACGCGGACGCGCTGCTGCGGCCCTCGCGTATCCCTGCCGCGCCACCCGGCCGCCTCGCGCCAGAAGTGGAGCTCGACGGCTCCTGCATCCTCGCACGCCCCTGACGGCCGCGCCCTGTGGAGGCTTCGACGTCCTCACGCCGGCCATGTCAATTAAGATCTCCTGGTCTGGTGAGACCAAGACACCAAAATGTTTCATCAACAATACCACCAGAAGTGATCCTCATTGGAATTTTCTGCAGAGGTACATTGGAAGCGTCAGATTTGTATGAAGTGATATTTTTACCCTCTTCCCCGGTTGGGTGAAACAATTATTATTGCACATTATATTGACTGATATGGTTAATGTGGGACAGGGCTGCAGAAAATATTATTCATGTGCATCTGTGTGAATCTGTGATGTTGTATTCGATACTTCGTATACGATGACCATTTCAAGAGAATTGTGGGCTGAGCTGCTCCTGCTGTACTCATGTGGCTTTTCTTTTTCTTCACATCTGGAGGGAAAAAATCTGGCCTGCTGGCTCCACGTCCAAACCAGGTGGCCCAGGCCAGTCACAGAATGCAGACAACTGACAAGCAGAGCAAAGGAATTGAGTACACTTAGGTAAGGGTGGGCAAGAAACACGAACAAACCCACATCAATGTCCAGGATTATTTGGGCAATTAACCTATTACAATGGCAAATTACAAGGAAACTAATGACTCATTGGAACAACAACATTGAGGGACAATCACTACAGATACTCTGTAATTTTCAGAGGGGAATTATACTACCTTTGCCTGCACCACCTTTGATTCCAAATTGCTGGGAGGCCAAAGATTATCAGGAAGGAACAGAAGTTTAGCCCCACAATAATGAAGACGTTGTAGAACATAAGTATACAACTCCATCGTATAGATAATCCAGTTCCCAATCTAGCCCAGGCCGCGTTTACAATGGCGAGGATCTGTCGGGCTTCAGAATTCCCATAGAGCGAAGTTATAGAAATAATCACACAGACCGCAATCGCAGTGGCGTGAGCCACCGGCGCCAACACGAGGTATAACCCCAGCGCAAAAGCGACCAGCAAGCTTCTTCCTGAACTTCGCAGCAATAGAGCAGAAATGTCGAAATAACATAAGCGTATGTTGATGTCCATTGCAGGAACCCCGGCAAAGATGAGGCTGAAGGTAGCTAAACATGAGCAAATGAATGCCAGGGTGTCGGCAAGAATGAATGCATCAAAAGCGTAAGTCCCAGCAAGCAATGGTGTGCCAGCGATACTAGAGCCGCCTCCAGAGGCAGAACCTCCCGGCAATGAGAAAGCCGACGCAAATGTCACGGTTGCAACAAGTACAGAGACAATGCCCATCACCTGTGCTGCATTTGTTAGATGCCCCGACACCGCGTCGTTGTCTATATTTGGGATGTGTTCTTCGGATATGAGGTCGGGGCGAATTCCACCACATGGAGCTCCCACAAGTTGTAATGTTAAATGTATACGACACCGAGGATTCTGCGAGAATGAACAGTGATAATATTATTGCATGAGTTATTATGAAATCGTATAAATATACTACCCACGATCGGGCGGAGAAGGTGCATGATGCTACTCGAAATTAAACAAGAACAAGATATAATAAGTATTTACTTACCAAACCGTAATAAAACAGTCCGGGGATTCTGCACCATGAGAGATCAAGAGGCGTGAGCTCATCCTTGTTTGGTATCTTGACATCTACATGTTCATTCTGAATTAGAGACATAAAGACTGGAAGATCCCCCTCATGGACAGCCCGGTGTAGGGCAGTGTCCCCGTTGTTATCCTGGACATTCAGGAACGATGAAAGTTCTTGCGGCATTAGGCGACTGGCATATTGAACCACCCTGTATCTCCCCTTCCCCACCGCAACATGGAGGAAAGTTCTTCCTTCGCCATCTCGCAAAGCGGCGCAGTCGGGACACTTCTCTAGCAGGGTCTTGACGGCGTCGACGCTCCCTGACAAGGCGGCAACATGTATTGGGTACAATCCTTGATTGTCCGGTTGATACGCGGCACATGGGTTGGCATCTAGTAGCAGTGTCAGTGCTGTTTCTGGCCGTGACCAAACATTTGGAAAACACCTAGATAGAATGTACGCATCCGGCCACCCCTCCAATGCTGCAGCCAAGTGAAGAGGAGTGCTACCCGTCTGCTTGTCCCTTTGGACTGTGAGGTGCGGCAGAAGAGGCACGCGGATATGGCGGTTCCCTTCCATTACCTCCACCATCAGGCCCCTGAACCGTTCAAAAAGCATAGGCAGCGCTGCATGCAGTTGCAGTTGGGGTCAGTATAACGCGGATTTGGTAACCTTCCCCCACACTTCAATCGGGAGAGTTTTGCTAATTTCAGCGCGAGTTCGTTGGGCTTTGCTCAAATGACCCTGAGTTTGCCTCTCCTCTAAAATGACCATCAGTTGTTCTTTGGACAAATATGCCCTTGCCCCCTTCTTCCTCCTCCCGCCCCACCATCACACGCAGCAGCAGCGGCTCGCACACGAGCGTGGGGAGGCAGGTGGCACGAGGTGCGCGGAGGGGCTGGCGGGCGCGGCGCGCGGAGGTAGCAGCGCGACGCGTGGAAGAGGCCAGTGGCGCGAGGCGCGCGTGCGTGTGGCGGTGCGCATGCTGGGCGGGGGCTCGGCGATGGTGGGGGACGCGCGGGCCGTGACGGGGGTCACGAGCGCGTAGTGCAAGGCTTGGCTAGCCGCGCCGAGGCTCGGCGGCGGCAGGGGCGGGGCTCCGTTGGTTGCGGCGATGCTCGGCGGCCACGGTGGGGCGAGCGGGTGGTGCGCAGGAGGTGGAGTGCGGGCGAGCGGCGGGGACGCAGGCATGGCGCTGGCGGTGTCCAAGCGGCGGTGTGTCTCATGCGCAAGAAAGAAGAAGGATGAGGGTAATTTTGTCCAAAAAAGAATATATGGTCATTTTAGAGAAGCCTCAGCGAATTCGGGCCCATTTTAGCAAAGCCCACGAACTCGAGGTGAGCGAAGCCCAACAAACTCGCGGTTAAAATAGCAAAACTCTCATCAATCGGACGGTGCACATGGATTAGTGTTCATGGGGATGCATCTCAGCTAGGGAGGAAAGGGAGATAGAGAATATCAAAGCAATTGGACACCGTCGGATCAGGGGGACGTCCCACTAGCTAGAGTCCACCTGGTTAAGTTGTTTCGCGTCAGCTCCCTGCATTATATATATTTCTCCAAAGAAATAAAACGAAACGGAAATTGATCCATGTGGAAACTATAGTCAGCAAGATTTGATGGCTGCTATATATGAATATGTACCTTGGCCGCGAGAAACAGCTGCATGCAAGATGTTTCGTCCGCCTGGTCCGGAGTAGGACAGCTTGCCGTTATTTTTGTGGATCAGATGCTCTGTTATATCCATTTTGCCTAATGAGATGGCCAGGTACAAAGGAGAAGTAGCAATACCCTCCTCGCACTCGCGCGGAACGCAGGCCAGCTCCGAGTCCACCGACATGAGCTCGTCCATGGAGGTCTTACAGCCAGCGCGGACTGCCTGGTGCAGGGCGGTCTCCCCACGCTTGTTCCGCATCCTCAGGAACTCCTTCACCGCCATCCCATCCCCGGCCGCCTTGGCGGTCGCGAGAGCAACGAGGCAGGAGACCATGTTGGCGTTCCCAGCGCCGGCGGCGCAGTGCAAGGGGGTGTCGCCCTTGTTGTTCAGCGCCGCCAGGAGGCCATTGTTGGCGTTGTAGATCATATTGGCGCAGTCGATGTGCTTCTCGCCGTCACCACCGCTGGCAGCAACGATGTGAAGCAGGGAGTCCCCCTCAATGGGGGTGACTCCATCAAAGAGCACAAACGTCGGGGCTTGCTCTTCATCGTCTTTTAGACTCAGCAGTTTCCTAAGCTGCTCGATCTCGCCGCGGCGAGCAGCCATGAACAGCTCGGGATCTAGTAGTCCCGGGGCCGCCGGCTGCCGTGCATTTGCTGCTCCACTTGTGGGAGCAGCTTGCTCGGCTCCGTTGGCAGCTGCGGAGGCGATCTCCGTCGACATAGATAGCTTACTGTAGGTACGCGGTCGATTTGTGTTGGCTTGGAATCAGTCCCCCAGCGGCGGGTGGGCATATAACGTTAGCGTGAAACCTTTCTCGAGACGGGCGCCAATTAAAGATACATAACCCTGCTGTTTCCGGGTGCTTACGGGGAGACGCCTTTTCTATTGAAAATGAAAATATGTTTGAGCTTTTTGTGCTACAGCTCACCAGCACATGCGATACGAGACGATCGATGTACATATGCTACGTACGGCTCACACGTGAGCGACGGAGAATCTTTTCGAGTCATGTACTTCTGTTACAGCCCCATTAATTCGTATATGAGCGGCGGCGTTAAGAAGATCTAAATCTAGACACCGCTTACATACACCTAGTTCCGATCATTTTCGACGCCTACACCACGAAAGTTCCAGACAACATCGACAAGGTTGAAGGTTCACTAGTACAATTCACCCCTGCAGTGTCTGGCAAAAAGGAACTGCAGTGGCGGAAATAGCAGTGGCGGACGGTTTCGCCCGCCACTATAGAAAGACCAGGAAATAAAAAAAAGGGCGGGGCCCACGGCCACCGCCCCTACCCGCGACGGGTTGGGCCGGGCCGGACCCACATGGCGCCGCCACACCACGCTCCGCCGCGGATCCCACCGCCGCACCATGCTCCGCCGTGGATCCCGTCGTGCCAAGTCGGGGAAGGAGAGGGAGCCCGCGCCGCTACGCTCCGTGCAGATCGCGCCACGGTCGCCATCACAGATCCAAGCCGTGCCGCCCTTCGGAGTCGTCGCCATCGCGGATCTACGGGGATCCGTCGCCGCCCGAGCTCGCACAGCACGGGGTGCCTCCTCGCCGATTCGCCACCGCGCCGTGCTCGCCCTAGATCTGCCGCTGGGCCATGCTCGCCTGCGACCCCTGGAGCCGCCGCCGTGGCACTGCGAAGGGGAGGGAGCGGGCCAGGGCGCCGCCGCGTATCCAGCCACCCAGGATTCGCCACCGCGCCGTGCTCGCCCTAGATCTGCCGCTGGGCCGTGCTCGCCTGCGACCCCTGGAGCCGTCGCCGTGGCACGGGGAAGGGGAGGGAGCGGGCCAGGGCACCGCTGCGAGACCCTAGCCCGCGCCGCCGGAATCCTTTGCCGCGCCGCGTGAAGACGAAGTAGAGCCGCCGCGCAGCCGTGGCCGTCGCCCAACACCGGATCCGCGCCGCCCCATGGTCGTCGTCCTCGCCCCAGAGCTGCCGCGACCCGCCCGTGGTCGCCGCGCCGCCGCCGCGCCTTGCTTGCCGTAGATCTGCCGGAGAAGGGGAGCTCCCGAGGCGTTAGGGAAGGGGAGGCGCGTGGGGTGGGGGAGGAGGGAGAGGGGCGCCACGCCGCTCGCGCGTCCCGCCGTGCGCCGCGCCGCGCTGTACGGGGTGGTGGTGGTGGGGACAAGAGGAGAGAAGTGAGGTGGCGACGGAGTGGAGAGAAGGGAAAGAATGAACGGCTCGCGCGTCCAACCCTAAGTCTTTTTTATATATGAGCCTGTCAAATCGGGCTGGAGCGGGCTGAAATGGGCCTGCCCGCCACTATTGTTTGGATGATGTCAGCGTGCCCGTCACCGCTGTTGCGTCTCCGGTGGCGCGCGGCTCTGACGTCATCTTGCCCGCCACTGATCCGAGTTTCACTTGCTGATGTCATCTTGTCTGCCACTGCTAACTGCTATAGTACCCGAGCCGAGCCTACAGTGACGCACGGAACTGTGTCCGCCACTACTAAAAAAAGACCTCCTGTCACTAAAGGCTCAATTTGTACTAGTGGTTCTAGGTACATCTTTGCTGCCTAGCCTATAGGACCTATCACGTGGGAGGTGGGATTTCTTCGAGCTCACCATGACCTTCTTCCATGAAGGATTAGACACCACGCTGCAAGGAGCAGTGCCGCGCCATGCCCTACCTTTGGGTGATGCCGGCCAATTCTCATCGTCGACAAAAGACCCCCCCCCCCCCCCCAAGGGAGAAAGCGGCTAGCCTCAAAGGGCGTCTACAGAGATGCCCATGACGACGCCCACACGACTGATCCTATTCAACATTTTTTCTTTTTCGAAAACGCAGGAGAGCTACGCTTCTTTGTATTAGAGAGAAAAAGATAGTCTCCTTAGATCATCCTAATCTCATACGGGGACCAAATATGAGAGTCGGTTTACAACACACCGGGCTGTGAAACCCACTAAACAACCAACAAACGACGTGACCAAAAACTAGAGAAGGAGCTTTCTAATTCAGGAACCCTCCTTCTAAAGCTAGACCTGCCAGCTTTTTAGCGCCTGCCATGCACCACAGATCATGCTCATCCTTGATTTCCGGCAAGATGGTAGAAACCGAAGGAGTGGCACCTTCAAACACACAAGCATTTCGATATTTCCATATGCTCCAAGCTGTCAAGATGATCAGTGAATTCACTCCCTTCATTTTTTTCTTTCATGACCTTTTTCATTGCTCGTCTCCACCATTCAGGAAAGCTTCTTTCCACCAGTCTGGGCGCCGCGTCAACGAGATTCAGAGAGTCAAAAACATGGAACCAGATCTAGACCTGTCTTGCCACCACACAAGTAGATAGTAAGTGCTGGACATTCTCCTCTTCCTGATCACAAAGAGGACACTTCTCCAGATGGTCAAGACCCCTACGCGCCAACCGATCTGCTGTCCAACATCTATTTTTGACTGCCAGCCATAAGAACTTACATTTTTGCGGAGCCCAGGTTTTCCATAGACGACGCCACGGCTCAAAAGTTACTGAACCGTTGAAGTAAGCCCGATATGCTGATTTGGAGGAGTAGCAGCCTGATGCCTCAAACTTCCAGATATGGTGGTCTTCCTGATCAGAGAGCGTGATGCTTCTCAAACATGGAATCAGATTGTTGACGGTTAAACGTTTTCAGCCATCAACTAGTACTTTAAAAATGGAGAACTAGAGCATTTCTTACACGCGTCCCTTTTAGAAATAACAGAATCACACTTGTATATGTAGAATTATGTGTGCAAGTGAATTATGACAGATTATGCGGAGAATCACACCTTAAAGGCAGCATTTCACTTCACCAACAAATCTACGCTTGCCACTGGGACATGACTTGAATACGCATTGGTCCAAAATTCATACAAAAGTTCATCAACAAAAGCCCAATCACCAAGCACCACCTAGAGGACTTGCGAGGAGTCTACCAACCAAAGGTGGTGACCAGAGGGGCCAGACCTAGGTTAGTCGACCCAATCTGGTCCCCTCTTTGGCCATCTTCCTTGTGGCGGTGCACACCGTTGTCCTGAGGTCGGTTCCATACGGCCCCAATCCATTCAAGACCCAGAACTGCCTCTACTCCACCATCTTCAAATCACTATATAAAAAGAGGTTGTCCTCCATCTCCAAGACGTGGAGAATAGGCTAAATATATAGCTGCTCATAAGTTGCCAAGTCCCTTGGAGAATTGGTATAGCTCTTGTATCCTTTTTCTTCCTTGTAAGACTTTGTGCCTTAGTAATGGCATCATCTTCTTCATGTAGTGTTGCTTCATGCATTGTCTTAATGTTCTTGCTCATGTTCTAGGTTGCTAGTCATGTGTTCTTGTTACATTCTTCACCTTCGCCTTACCATATGCATGTTTAGGCTAATCGATCTACTCCCTCCGTCCCTTTATGTAAGGGTCGGAGCGTTTCCTGGATGTACCAAAATATTAGGGATTGAGAGTGGGGCCCACGCATTTCTCACCCACCCGAGTCGCACGCACAGTGGCACAGGCAAAGCCTTATCCTCTCGGCACCGCAGCGCTGCTTCTTCCTCCCACGAACGCACGCCTGATGCTAGGCCGCTAGCTCGCTTGCCCCTTCCGCCGCCGCTAGCAGCTCGCCGCCCATGCCGCCACCGCTAGCAGCTCGCCCGCCCCTCATTCGCACGAGCTCGTCGATGGAGAAGGCCGGCGGAACTTCTCCCCCCACCAATGACTCGGAGTCTTATCCTCTTCCGCCAGCGCGCCGCCTGCACCTCACCGTCGCCGTCGTCGCCAGCACCTCGCCGTCACCTTTGCCGCGAGCGCCTTGGACCTCGTCGCCGCCGCCGTGAGCTCCTTGGATCTCGTCGCCGTCACCGCTGAGCTCCTCGTCGCGCGCTCCAAAGCCACCATGGCCGCGAGCTCGTGTGGGGATGCTACAGGCGTGAGCTCGCACGGGCTGCATCAGGGGTGAGCTGCTCGCGGCGGGGCGATCTCGGGTGGCCTGCGCCGGGAGCAAGCTCCTGCGGCTGCCGCGAGCGCGAGCTGCTCGTGATTGGGCGACCTCGTCGGGGCTGTTGAGGGGCGAGCTACTTGCGGCGAGAACAGGTTTGGGAAGGATGCCGCCGCGGCGAGCTCGGGCGAGCTGCGGCGTCCGGGGCGGGGGATTGGCATGTGGAGGTCAGGCCCGCGGCGGGGCAAGGATGGGTGGGCGTGGAGTGCAATAATGGAAGGGCATGTTCGTCATTTGCTTTATCTGATGTTTTTCTTGATGGACTCCCCGATCCCTTATAAAGAGGGACGGAGGGAGTATGACACAACATCGATTTAGTGTTCATCTTTGTTGAACCATAAGTGAATTGTCCACCTTTCCCCATCAGCTTAGGCTTTAGGTGAGTTGGTTGTTGCATGCAACTTAACATGGTATCAGAGCCAGAGGTCTTGAGTTCAAGTCTTGGTGACTGCATATTCCGCTGCGCCGCTCCTATTTCTACGTCTGAGGCCTGAGGGAGCCTCCACGTGAGGGGAAGTGTTGAACCATAAGTGAATTGTCCACCTTTCCCCATCAGCTTAGGCTTTTAGGTGAGTTGGTTGGTGCATGCAACTTAACAATCTTGATGGTTTCTCTAGATATAGACTGTCAATCCGTAGGTTTGGGGTTCCTCGGGGGGTATATAGTAGTGTTTATCAATGATAGCAAGGTGCTAAGTTTGGTAGACATCATTGGATGTGGGTGCGCCCCAAGTTTTGTAGGGTAGGTGCCTAGGTGGTGTCAGCCTATGTAATCCCCATGTAAATATGATGTAGAGCCGGTTCATAATCACTACTAGAAATACGATTATACATAACGTTTTCATCTTGATGTTCTGAAATTGCGTCATCGAAGACGACTCTTCTGTGACGAAATGTTGTGTTTTGTCATGGAACATCGATGGCGAAATTTCAAGATGGTGGATTTATGACGGAAATTGAAGAAAGGCTACTAAAAAAATCAATTTTCATTAAAAATAAGTTGATCTTCTTTGACGATTTTATGCTTTCATTATGACGGTTGCGATATGTCATGCTGCAGGTCGCCATGCAGTTGGCACATTGACGAACACAAAAGAAGAAATGGTCTCGATAAACCGACAAAACTGATCAGTAAACAAGAAAAATACGAGGAAGCATATAGACAAAGCTTGAACAAAATTTCTGAAGAGTCGAAAGAATATAGACAAATCAAAAATATATTCCGGTGCTAAGCAGTAACATGAAAATATGACATAATTAACAACTAAAACACAAATATGACCAAATTTCAAGCATTTATTCATAACTATAGCACTTTACAGCAATAACCATTTCAAGCATTTAATTCTAACTATAGAAATTTACAACAATAACCAAGTGTCAAGTAATGAACACATGCTATTAGTTCTTTTGTGACAGAAAACCTCGGAGGGCACTAATCTTCGTCAATGTATTATGTCATATGTAAGTCCTCATGGCTCTCTGCCCAACCATATTACTTTGTTCTATTCGTTGTTACTTTAGTGAACATTGATGCGCATGTCCAACAGAGAAATAGGTCGATATTCTTTGATCTTTGTCATTGGATCCTTTGCTTTTGCTAGCAATGTGGCGGTCCCGAAGTTTAGGTTGCAAGAGGGATCATTAACATAGCTTTTGTCACTATTAAAACAAACGCATGCATCACAAAAGGGCGCAAAGAAAACTGACATCCATCACAAAAGGGCGCGCACGGCGGAGCGTAACTAGTTGCATTTTATTTAATCGGCAGGAACAGCTCCATAATATTTTTCTCAGGCTGCTGGCTAGCTAGCACCAAAGGTGAAGGCAACAGATAATTAATTAGTACTGTACTGTAACGGGGACGACATGACAAGGAGGACAACATCAGTGCTCAACTCGGCATTGTTTTCCTCCGGCTCACAAACATGTGCGTCCGTCCCACTCCCACCCATGGTTGACCGGCAGCCAGGTCGTCACAGACGCGGTTTAATTTAGCGAGCGTTGCAACAAAACACACATGCATCAATCACACAATTGATGGGTGAACTCCAATACCTGGTATGATCGCAGCATTATATTGATGCTGTTAGCGAAATGTAGTCCTGCAACTCTAACACTCTTGTGTAAAAGCCACCCCTCCACACGCACACAAAAAAGGAACACTCTTGTATGAAATTGCACCATGTAAAATAGGTAACCTCTTATATTACATATTGCTATTGGCTAAGTTAGTTACTTGGCTTTAGTAGCACTCATCAGGTAGTAGGTTTGACTTTCTGTGGGGGCAAATTTCAAGTTAGGGATAAAAACTAAAGTCCATTCGTCTGTCCACGTCAAAGCACAGGTCTAAGACCTGACCCAGGTCCTTGATTGTTATCACATGAGCCACGCTGGTGCCAAAATTCTATTTCTTCTGACATGCAAAAATGATGCTGAGAAATGAGAATCTTCTAGGCGCCACAAGTCCTAGCACCAATGATGAACTACATGTGGGGCACGCCGTTTTGTCAGTGTACCCACTCGTTGCTAATTTGTTTCCTGGACGTGAGAGAAGGAATTCCCCACTCTTCTCCCTTGACGCAGTGCTTGCCTCAGGAAAAAAAAAAGCTCAAAAATCCGTCTCTCTGGCCCCAATAATCAAGACTCATCCACATCAAATCTTGAATCCTGTGGAAATTGCATCGAGTCAAGACGTCCGCCGGCGCCATGGCCTGCACACCATGTCATCCGGGTGCTCGAGCATTAATCCCGTGATGAGATGGGATGCCAGCACCGGCAGGACCCCGATGAACTCAAGCGACACATAGCCGAGCTCCTTTAGCCATCTCCCCCTACCGGGAAGCAATCTTCACGGGGATAACCATCTTTGAATTCGCAGCGACGGTGACGTAGGTGGGGCCGAACGTGTACGTGAAGATGACCATCTTCACAGTGAAGACCATTTTCACAGCGACATTGATGGGGCGTCGCTCGCCCCACCTCAAAGTGTGGCGGCCGGAGCGTGGCCTTTGCGGCAGAGTGCGACGTCCAGGAGTGTCACCAGCCTGTGATGATATATATTTTATCGTTCGGCACAGATGCTTTTACATAATCCAGAGCGCCCACAGCCCCCACCCCCCCCCCCCCCCCCCTCCACCCCCACCCACCCACACACACTCACAATGGCGCAGAGAGAAGAGAGAACATTTCAGCATCGAATATTTGTTCGAGGAGCATTCTCGGCCAGCATGAGAAGGTCTTATCCTCCGCAGGTCGAGTTTTTTTTACTGGCAACGACATTCCTTATCACTACTCACCTTTCTTTAGTCTCTTCACACGCGTGTTGACATCGGAATTTAGCACGGGGTTTCGTGTCTGTTGCAAGACGTATGTCCAAAGGAGTCCAATGAGGTCAAGGAAGGGTTCGTGATCTCTACACGAAGGAAGTGCCGTAAAGCAAATCAAAGGAGATTTTTATTATATGGTATGCTAAGTGGCCGGAATATTTTATTCATAGCTCAATGGATACACGGAAGGCCATCACGTGAGATTATCTTGAGAGAGCACGTACGGTACAAGGTTTCCATTATTTTATAGTAAGATTAGCACCCTTGCCGTAATATTATATTATTTAGCTAGATCTTAGTCGGTTTAATGTCAGAGTCTTTTCTTGTACGCGAAGTCCAGCAGCTCTATAAATATAAGGGTCACGGTAATTGTAAAAGATATCTCTCGATCAATAATACTCTCGGCGCATCGCCTCCTTTTCATGACGGATTTACGTCTTTTCTTCGCCAACGGCTCGGGGCTCCGGCTCTAAGCGAGGAGAACATGCGGATTCATCCGGTGAGTGCGCTACGCTCTAGCAGTTTTGACTTGTCCTGTTAGAGCTAGCGTACCCGCTAGTTATCCGGTAGTTTAGATCTGTTCTAGGTTGTTGTTCCGAGTATCGGCTGAGTAGGATTGTTTAAGACCTCGTCCAATCCTTTGCCATGATAGTTTGACTTGTCCTATTTTGGCGCTCGGTCGATATCAGGGCTGTAACCTGTTTAGATCTGGCTATTCGAGTCATCTTTGAGTTAATCTTGCCAGTTAGATTTAACCGTGTTTAATTGTTTAGTGCGGTTTGACCTAGTCCCGTATCTATTTCATTAGAGTTTGACTCGTCCTCTGATGAGGCAGTTGGACACAGCTGGTCTAATTAGCGAGATTTAATTTAAAGGTTCTATCAAAGTGTTTAGCTGATAGATTATCACAGCATACCGTGTTATGTCGGCCCAGCATTATGATTCTATTAACTGTGGCCGATGCCTACGGACCCGGCCACTAACCAACCAAAACCAATGCCCATGAGCAAGAGAGGCCATACCGCGTGCAATGAGGCTCGAACAGCAAGCGAGACTGGCTCTTTTGCAAGCACGAAACAAAGCTCTCTCATCTCCTCTCTCTTCCACCTCAGCGAAAAGAAGTTGCGGATTCCTAAGAGCCAGCTCAAGTGGCATAGTTGGGAACGCTCTTGGAGTATCCCCAAAGGCTGATTCTAGAGCTAGCTCTTATGATTGTTTAAATTCTCTAAAGGCAATGAGAGGCTTAAACGTGAACTCCACTCTTCACTATCCTTTCCAAGAGCTGGCTGCTAACTCTTAGCTAGCACTATCATTAGGGACACTCTTATGGACACTTTCTTTCTCAGCCGACTATTGGCGGTCGTTTAACCATGTTTTGATCGCCACCCTAATGGTAAATAAAAGCATAATACCAAGATTTTGTGCATAGTAGATAGGATTAATGCTACTCCACAAGTTTTGGTGGATATTGGGATGCAGGAGCGAATAACTGGAGGAAAGTGGGCCCAGCCAGGAAAATTCACTGGCCGGCCGGCCGCACCTGGTGGCCGCAGGCCCCGGGCTTCCTCCAGTGGGCTGTAAACTGGTCCACCACGCACAATTCCAGGCCCAGCTCAGCGGATTTGCGCCGACTTACCAGAGGTGGGCCATTTGGGCCTTAACTTGGCCCCCACTGCAATTCTGCCGACCCCATCAAGTAGCCGACCTTCGGACCGCCTTCAGGGAGTGATCAGGAGCGTCCGGGAGCAAGTCGGCTGGAATTCCTCAACAATGGCAATGGGTACCGCTCCCAGAACAACTACGGCTGGAATTCTAGGCCCGACCTCTCCTTCAACAAGAATCAGGGAGGTAACAATGGTAATCTTTCCCGCTATGAGCCCTCTATCAAGGATCTAGTTCTCGGCCAGGTCAAGATCAATGACAGTATTAGTAAGAAATTTCTTACTACGGACAAGGCTTTAGAGAGCATAGATGCCAAGTTAGAGTCGTTCAGCACTGCTCTGCAAAATCAGCTAAGCCATAACAAAATGCTAGAAACGCAAATTGCCCAAATTGCTTCAGCTGTGCAGTCTCCTCGTGCGGGTAACTTCCTGAGCAACCTGAGGTTAACCCCAAGGAGAGTGCAAATGCAATAACCATCAGGTGTGAAGAAGACGAGCTGAACTCTACACTCCCCAAGGATGTGATCAGAAGAGATCCCGGATGGCCAACCATCCCGTGTTTGGTCAACGATCGGTGCTTTGCCCGAGCACTATGCGACTTAGGAGCAAGCGTGAGCATCATGCAAGGCGATCTATGATGGGATAAACCATCCATTGTCTCCAACGACCATGAAGCACCAGCTTGCAGACGGATCACTACGCCTGCCCTTGGGGATTGTCAAAGAAGTTCCTGTGCAGGTCAGAAGTCTCTTCGTCCCCATCGACTTTGTTGTGCTGGATATAGAAGTGGATGTCAAGACCCCTCTTATTCTTGGGAGGCCGTTCTTGAGAGTTTTAACGGCAGGGAAGAAACGTTCAACTTCAGGCCCAAGATTGAGCAATGCAAGCAAGTATGGGTCAGATATGGAAAGGACCCAAGGGAAGCGGAGAAGATTGAGATTACTCCACCCATGCCGCAGCCAGACAAGCTCATTGCATACATGAGAAACTAACGGGCAAGAGAGAATGCAAGAAGGCCAGCTAATTATTGGAGGACTCCAAGGAGAATGCCTCAGCCGCCAAAAGCACCGCAAGCCCCTCTTGCTCCTCCACCACAAGAAGGAGCAGGCGAGTCACAATCGCCTAAGAAGAGGAAAACTAGGCGCTCAAGGAAGAAGAAGGCAACTACGGTATCGACCGAGGAGAGTACAACAAAGGCGCCTAGTAAAGAAAAGGTCGCCGCCACAAGCACAAAGAAGACAATCAAAGTGTGGCGGAAGAAAGAAGGAACCTCAACCTCGCCAGATTCTCCAGCGAGCGAGGTCCAAACAAGTTGAAACGACATGGAGAACGTCTAGCTCAAGACGTAAAAATGAGAGCCCTCCGATTGGAGAGGCCATCCCAATCGTTATTCTAGCTAGGCCTAGCGCTTGTTTTTCTTTCATAAATCATAAAAAAATAAAAATATGAAAAATTAAAACAACAAAATAATAGGATTCCCGGCGATGCCCATTAGGGGCTAGCCACTTGCATCATCCTCACTCTTTTTTGCAGATTAAGAAGAAGGAGGAAGAGCCTGAATCAAAGACTCAAGCTTGGGGAGGGCTGACATGTAAGAAGGAGTTCAACACGAGCTCGAGTCAAGCTTGGGGAGGACCCCAGGTAAGTATTTCTAACTTTCCCTGAATAATAAACTCCCTGTTTCGAATAAATGCTAGAATCTTGGTGTTGTGCTACACTTAAGGGAAATGATAATCGAGTTACAAATTAGCTTCCCATGAATCGCATAGATGCAACCTCTACTCCTGACATACGTGTTATTTTTATTTGAGCATGATCACATCAGGAGTCTTGCTTATTTCCGTGGGTTGCACTTGTTACACTAAGTCTGAGCATTGTGGATTGTGATATGGCATGATTAGGACTTGTTGCAATCTCTTAGTATGGTTTCATCCAGAGATGTTTTTTCTGAATTGCTGCAAGTACCTAAAACCATTCCGTTTTGGTACACTTCTCTTAGTGTGAGGATTTATTTACCTACCAAAGCCATATCATAATATTCGAAACAGCCCCACTCATAGCCATTTGTTTATGTATTGAGTTTTGTTAAGGTTTGATGTGCTCTTGAAACTAAGCACTCCTAATTTTGGTCATAATCTCTTCGCGTGTTTTCGAAAAATTTCTCTCCACCAAATAAAAAGGGGAATGTTTGGATAAATCAACCAAACATTTTTCAGAGTTTGTAACCGCTGGTCCATCCAAAAACTCAAGAATATTTCAAAATGTTTTCTTTGAACCATGAAAAGTTTATGGCCCCTTGCACCATGGAGTAGTTAAAAAAAAAACTCTCCATGGTTGCATGACTAGAGTCAATGGCTATATGGTTCTTATCATAAAAATCTTGAGCAAAATAAAGGACCAATAGTTTTCAAAACCCCTTCCACAAGTGTGAGTTCATTTTCTCCCCCTCTATCGCATCATTTCCTATGACCAAAATACATGGAGTTGCTATGTTGATTGAGACTCATTCTTTAGCTTTACAATAAATACATGACATTTGTGCATTCTTTACCAAGCTCCACATACAAAGCCTCATTTAGTAGAAGGTAGGATGAGTGAAGCTTGTAGGAATAGATTCACATCAGGATGGTAAGAGAAGTGCCATCCAAAACGAAGGAGAACTTTTTGCATCTTACCTTGCAGCACATAAAAACTCTAGATGCATACCTGCTAGAATTGTTTACTTGTCCAAAAATGCTGTTCTAATCTTCAACGCTGCATGACAAGGTGTAACATATAAGCCCCACGATTTTTGCAACACTCATGAATATTTTGTGCTATCGTAAACTTACCACTGTTTAGGGAGGATGTTGTTGCATCTTTATTTACCCATGGGGCGCTTCTTTGTAACTCCTGATCCGCCGGTACCCTGAGTTGAGTTTGCTCGGGACGAGCAAAGTTTAAGCTTCAGGAGGTTGTTGGCGGTCGTTAAACCATGTTTTGACCGCCACCCTACTGGTAAATAAAAGCATAACACCAAGATTTTGTGCATAGTAGATAGGATTAATGCTATTCCACAAGTTTTGGTGGATATTTGGATGCAGGAGCGAATAATGGAGGAAAATGAGCCCAGCCAAGGAAATCCCCTGGCCGACCGGCCCCACCCAAGGCCGGCCAGCCCCACCTGGTGGCCGCAGGCCCCGGGCTTCCTCCAGTGGGCTGTAAACTGGTCCACCACGCACAATTCAAGGCCCAGCACAGCGGATTTTCCAGAGGTTGGCCATTTCGACCTTAACTTGGCCCCCACTACAATTCTGCCGACCCCATCAAGTAGCCGACCTTCGGACCGCCTTCAGGGAGTGATCAGGAGCGTCCAGGAACAAGTCGGTGACGAAACGACGCAGGGGACGGCCTGCCGGCCCCCCTACTTGGCGGCCGGCCGACCTGGGTGGCGCCGCCTCTCCAGCTTCGGCTATATGATCCCCCTGCCCATGGAGACGCTATAAATACCCCTGGCCGGCTGCTGAACCAAAGTGCACCAACACACTTCATCCAAGTGTTCATTTCTTGTTTAGTAGTTACTTTGGGAGTTAGAGTAGAGTAGAGTAGAGTGAAAGCTCTCTCGGGCTTCTGGAGTCTTCTCGAAATTTTGGTATAGCTCTTTGTATCCTTACTCTTTAGAGATATTCTTTTATTTAATATATAATTAGTTTTATCTTTATCTATTTCTTTTAGTAGTTCTTTTCTATTTAGTTTATTTATTCTGTGAAGTAAGTGCTCGTAGAAGTCTTGTTGTGGGATTCGTGATTGTTGGTCTAAGCAAGTACGAGAGAGTGCCTCCGTCGGAGATGACGTCCGCGCTTGGTGAAATCTATGCTTGTTTATTCTTAGATAGGCTCCTCCGTTGATCAAGAGTAGTTCCTCTAGACGGATGGTAAGCATGGAGCTTAGAGCTTGGCCTATGCACGTTTGGCACCCAACCCCACGGAGGATGGTAGCCGCGAGTGTATGTGACAGCTGCACCGGTCTCTGTAATCCACCACGTCCGGTTTGGACTCAGCAGGGTCTTAATTATAGCATACGGATCCCTAGGTTGAGCTAGCAGCATCGGTTTCAACCTAGCACGTGTGTGCCCCGAACATATAGGAAGTCTTAATTCTATCTCGCTGCTCTCCCAAATGTATGTTACAGTTTTATTTCTCTTATCAGTTCGGATTTGAAGGCGTGTGCCACCCATATTTATCATGCCAATCTTACCCCCGTCTCAAGTATAGTTGATACATTATTTCTTCTCCAAATTATTCAATGCATTGCTACTATTCAGCTCCCTTTTGCTCTACTTCCCTGCGGAAATATAAATACGATAACCCTGGAATACTCCAAGGTGAAATGCTACAATGGTGATCCGTGCGCTTGTGGAATTAATGAATTTAATTTTATCGCATAAGAACCGCCAACAAGCATTTTTGGCCTTCTGTCTCGAACTTAAGAAAAAGATATTCCTTTTCTTCTTTTGTTTTTTGTTTGCATGTTGCGATCAAAAAATAATAATCTTTGCAAGAGCAACCTACGGGTGATCCACATTATTTACACTAACGTAACCCGTTCTCGAGTTTGCTCTTGTGTTATTACTCTTGTGTGCAGCTATGAAATGGGCCGACAAGTGGCTCATCGATGCGTTGAAGAAGGCGCCAAGCTCAAACCCAAGTCACTCCCGATGTGACACATATTCGTACCTCTCCATCGAGCTCATACCTAGCTCAAGAAGGTTGGCATGAAGAGCTTCAAGAGGATCCCATGGAGGTGGACTACGATGAAAACAACACGTCGAGACTCCTCTCTCACACCAATCCATCTTAGCATGCGATGAGGAGATGCAAGCCTACAACACTCATGGAACCGTGTCCATGCTCACACATGAGTATGTGACTCGGAATTGCTGCACAAAACAGAATGGCTTGCTCTGACTTGTCTTCCTTAAGGCATTCTTTGACCTATCTTTGAGGATATGCTTCGTATCCCTTACGCCATGATTTACAATATAAGGATCTCTCTTGTGCAGTGCATTTGCAATGGTTAGAACTTTTCAAGCAGTCAGGACCTGTTGAGTGCACCTCGTTGATTGCTCTTTCTGCTTATAATATGGGCTTTAGACAATGCTTAATCTTCTTATGCCAATGAGCCCTCATCTTTTATCAATGAGGATTATCATGTTTATGGTCTAACTCATAACATGGTCCACATGATTCGCTTATGCTTATCTTCCTCAGCTATACAGATGAGATCCGGTAACCTAACCCAGGACTTTATTTGTATATGCTGTGAGAGCTAACCATCCCTCTCCAAGCTAGATGAGGACTGCTTGCAGGAGTAGTGTTTTTGGCAGGGATTACTTAAAAACGCTAAGGAATGCAGCCATGAAGGTGCCACAACCGCAGCCCCAGCCTATGAATATCTAAGCGGGGTGGGAAACAACTAAGTATCACTTGGTTGGGACCAACCCACGCAAGGATATGAGGCTTGAGGTTCGTCGTGGCACATGATGGCAGCAAACCATTGAGGACCAATCTGCCAACATCAACGCCGCTGTTGGCGGTCGTTAAACCACGATTTGACCGCCACCCTACCGGTCAATAAATGTATAACACCAAGATTTTGTGCATTGTAGTTAAGAATAATGCTACTCCACAGGTTTTGGTGGACATTTGGATGCAGGAGTGAATAATGGAGAAAAGTGGGCCCAGTCAGGGAATTTCCCTGGCCGGCCGGCCCTACCCTAGGCCGGCCAGCCCCACCTGGTGGCCGCAGGCCCCAGACTTCCTCCAGTGGGCTGGAAACTAATCAACCACGCACAATTCAGGACCAGCCCAGCAGAATTCCACCGTCATTCTAGAAGGTGGGCCATTTGGGCCTTTACTTGGCCCTCACTTCAATTCTGCCGACCCCAGCAAGGAGCCGACCTTCAGACCGCCTTCAGGGAGTGATCTGGAGCGTTGAGGCAGAAGTCGGTGGCAAACCGCCACAGGGGACGGCCGGCCGGCCACCCCCCTAGGCCGGCCGGCCGGCTTTGGCGGCGCCGCCTCTCCAAAGTCGGCAGCAGTGCTTCCACCGCCTTGGAGACCTATAAATTGGACCCCTCGGACTCCGAAGCAACTGGCACCATCACACTTCATCCAAGTGTTCATTAGTTTAGTAGTAGCTTTGGGAGTTAGAGTAGAGTAGAGTGAGAGCTCTCTCGGGCTTCCGGAGTATTCTCGGAGTTCGGTATAGTTCTTTGTATCCTTACTCTTTTGAGATATTATTTTATTCAATAATTAATTTTATCTTTATTTATTTCTTTTAGTAATTCTTTTCTATTTTAGTTTATTTACTCTGTTAAGTAAGTGCTCGTAGAAGTCTTGTTGTGGGATTCGTGATTGTTGGAGTACGCAAGTACGAGAGAGTGCCTTCGTCGAGATGACGTCGTGTGAAATATGTGCTTGTTTATTCTTAGATAGGACTGCTCCGTTGATCAAGAGTAGTTCCTCTAGGCGGGTTGTAAGCGTGGCGCTTAGATCTTGGCCTATGCACGTTTGGCACCCAGCCCCACGGAGGATGGTAGCCGCGAGTGTATGTGACAGCTGCACCGGTCTCTGTAATCCACCACGTCCGGGTTGGACTCAGCAGGGTCTTAATTATAGCATACGGTTCCCTAGGTTTGAACTAGCATCATCGGTTGACCTAGCACATGTGTGCCCCGAAACGACATGACTTGTATGTGTGTGATCTTAACTAGAGTAGATAACCTTTGTAGATTAGACTACTAGAAAGAGTAAATACTAGGTAAACATACAGGTAGCCTTAGCTCTATCTCGTTGCTCTCCCAAAATGTATACTACAGTTTTCTTTTATTACCTTGGATTTGAGGATGTGTGTGCCACCCATATATATCATGCCTATCTTACCCCCGTCTCAAGTATAGTTTGATCCATTATCCTTTCTCCAAATTATCCAGTGCATTGCTATTATTCAGCTCCCTTTTGCTCTACTTCCCTGCGGAAATATAAATACGATAACTCTGGAATACTCCAAGGTGAAATGCTACAATGGTGATCCGTGCGCTTGCGGAATTAATGAATTTAATTTTATCGCATAAGAACCGCCAACAAGCATTTCTGGCGCCGTTGCCGGGGAAGTAGCAGCTAGGAACTGAATAAATGCATTGAAGTTTGTGAGAAGAATAATTATCACTTACTTTTGCAGGCTTACCCTTGTCCTGTCTTTCTTTGTTGTGAAAAATTGAAACAGGACTGTGCATGACTGGTTTCGACCTACCAGAAAACTTCCACCCAGATCCGGAACAGTTCTTGAGAAGGGTGAGGGCCAGGCTTACCCCTCCTCCCACCCACGCTCGATCGAAAGTTCTGGCTCTTGAAGGATCCCTTCCGACGACTGTCGAGCACCCTCCATCTTCATCAACGAACAACAACATGGGTGATCCAGTCGAGAAGACGATCAACGATTTCTCCGCGCCAACTACGGAGAACATCCGCGTGGGTCCCAACCCGCGCATCACCAACAAGGACTACGAGCTCAAGCCAGCCTTGATCAACATGATCTTGGCCAGTCCTTTCTGTGGGAAGCCGTCGGAGGATGCAAATGCTCACCTCTAAAGGTTCCTGATGACGTGCAACACCTTCGTTATAAAGGATGCACCTCAGGACGCCATCCGACTACAGCTTTTCCCATTCTCTCTGTTGGGGAAGGCTCTCTAGTGGTTCTACGCGAACCAAGAGTCCCTCGACACGTGGATGGAATGCTCCAATGCCTTCCTCGCCAAGTTCTTCCCGCCGGGCAAGACGACTGCCCTGCGGAACAAGATATCGGGCTTCCAACAGCTCGCAGATGAGTCGACCGCGGAAGCCTGGGACAGGATGCAGGAGTACGTTCTCTCATGCCCACACCATGGCATGGAGGAATGGCTCCTCATACAGAGTTTCTACCACGGTTTGAGGCCGTCCGCTCGAGAACACCTCGACGCTGCAGCAGGCGGCTCTTTCTTCTCTCTTAGCGTGAAGAACGCTAAGAAGTTGATTGAGAAGGTGGCGGCCAACCAGACTCATGGTGAACGCCAAGCGGCGAGCACCAAGACCCGTGGAGTGCACCAAGTGGAGACGATGGACATACTCGCCATCAAGCTCGATCAGCTACTCCGCAAGGTGGAATCTCCGCAGGACCTGCAAGTTGCGGACTCCCGCATGACTTATGAAGAGTGTGGCAACACAGGGCATATGGGCATCAATTGCCCGAATGCGAGAGAGGAATGTAATTTCCTCAACAATGGCAATGGGTACCGCTCCCAGAACAACTACGGCTGGAATTCCAGGCCCGACCTCTCCTTCAACAAAAATCAGGGAGGTAACAATGGTAATCTTTCCCGCTTTGAGCCCTCTATCAAGGATCTAGTTCTCGGTCAGGTCAAGATTAATGATAGCATCAGTAAGAAGTTTCTTACTACCGACAAGGCTTTAGAGAGCATAGATGCCAAGCTAGAGTCGTTTCACTGCTCTGCAGAATCAGCTAAGCCATAACAAAATGCTAGAAACACAAATTGCGCAAATAGCTTCAGCTGTGCAGGCTCCTCGTACAAAGGAGAGTGTTAGTGCTATCACCACCAGGGGCGGGCGAGGCACTGTGGACCCACCGTACCCCAAGGGTGCAGAGAGAAAGACACCAAACGCAGCCCCCAAGGAGAAGGCCGGTAAAAAGGTTCCAGAAAAGAAGGTCCCTGAAAAGGAAGATGCCGAGAAGGAGAGCTCCGAGGAGGAACCAACGACAGATCCTCCCGTTGAGCAAGCTCCACCTAAGGCAGCACCTCACGAGTATTTTGACACCACAGGCTTGCCTTACCCCGACCGCAGGAAGAAGCTCACTGTGGATGAGCGCTTTGATAAATTTGTTGAGGCCATCCGGCATATATATGTGCATATTCCGCTGCTTGATGCCATGCAGGTACCTACTTATACTAGGTATTTCCGGGACATCCTCAACAACAAGCGCCCCATTCCAGCAGTGGAGGTAGTAAAGCTTACAGAAGAGTGCAGCGCAGCCATTCTGAACATTCTTCCAGAGAAGAAGAAGGATCCAGGATGCCCTACTCTCCCGTGTTCGATTGGCAGCCAGCACTTCTCTCAAGCGCTTTGTGACTTGGGTGCAAGCGTGAGCGTTATGCCAAAGACGGTATATGACAGATTAAACTGTCCATTATCGCCTACGGCTATGTGCTTGCAGCTCGCAGATCAGTCCGTTCGACATCCTGCGGGTATTGCCGAAGACGTCCCCGTACAGATCAGAAACTTCTTCGTCCCCGTCGACTTTGTTGTGCTTGACATGGAAGTGGATGTCAAGACCCCTCTCATCCTTGAGAGGCCGTTCTTGAGCACCACCAACGCCAACATCGACGTGGGGGCGGGAGAAATCCACTTGGACTTCAACGGCAAGGAAGAAACGTTCAGCTTCAAGCCTAATGTTGAACAATGCAAGCAAGTGAGGGTCATATATGGAAAGGACCCAAGGAGAGTGGAGAAGATTGAGATTACTCCACCCATGCCACAGCCAGACAAGCTTATTGCATACATGAGAGACTATCTGGAAAGAGAGAATGCAAGAAGGCTAGCAAAATATTGGAAAACTCCAAGGAGGATGCCTCAGCCGCCAAACATACCTCAAGCCCCTCTTGTTCCTCCACCACAAGAAGGAGTAGGCGAGTCACAATCGCCTAAGAAGAGGAGAGCAAGGCGCTCAAGGAAGAAGAAGGCAGCTACGGTATCGACCGATGAGAGTACAACAAAGGCGCCTATTAAAGAAAAGGTCGCCGCCACCAAAACAAAGAAGACAACCAAGGTGTGGCGGAAGAAAGAAGGAACCTCTACCTCGCCAGATTCTCCAGCGAGCGAGGTCCAAACAAGTTGAAGACATGGAGAACGTCTAGCTCAAAGACGTAAAAATGAGAGCCCTCCGATTGGGGAGGCCATCCCAATCGTTATCCTAGCTAGGCCTAGCACTTGTTTTTCCTTTCATAAACTAATAAAAACAAAATAAAAATATGAAAAATTAAAAACAACAAAAATAATAGGATTCCCGGCGATGCTCATTAGGGGCTAGCCACTTGTATCATCCTCACTCTTTTTTGCAGGTCAAGAAGGAGGAGGAAGAGCCTGGATCAAGCTTGAGTCTTACAAAGACTCAAGCTTGGGGAAGGCCCCCAGGTAAGAAGGAGTTCAATACAAGCTCGAGTCCTGCAAAGATTCAAGCTTGGGGAGGACCCCCAGGTAAGTATTTCTAACTTTCTTAATAAATAAATAAACTCCCTGTTTCGAATAAATGCTAGAATCTTCGTGTTATGCTACGCTTAAGGGAAATGATGATCGAGTTACAAATTAGCTTCCCATGTGTCGCATAGATGCAACCTCTACTCCTGACATATGTGTTATTTTTGCTTGAGCATGATCACATCATGAGTCTTGCTTATTTCCGTGGGTTGCATTTGTTACACCAAGTCTGAGCATTGTGGGTTGTAATATGGCATGATTAGGACTTATTGTAATTTCTTAGTATGGTTTCATCCAGAGATGTTTTTCTTGAATTGCTGCAAGTACCTAAAACCCTTCTGTTTTGGCACACTTCTCTTAGTGTGAGGATTTATTTACCTACCAGGGCCATATCATAATATTCGAAACAGCCCCACTCAGAGCCATTTGCTTATGTTTTGAGTTTTGTTAAGGTTTGATGTACTCTTGAAACTAAGCACTCCTAATTTTGGTCATAATTCCTTCGCGTGTGTTTTCGATTTCTTTCCACCAAATAAAAAGGGGAATGTTTGGATAAATCAACCAAACATTTTTCAGAGTTTGCAAAACTTTTGGTCCATCCAAAAAGCTCAAGAATATTTCAAAATGTTTCCTTTGAACCATGCAAAAATTATGGCCCTTTGCACCATGGAGTAGTCCAAAAAAAAAAAACCTCCATTGTTGCATGACAAAAGTCAATGGCTATATGGTTCTTATCATAAACATCTTGAGCAAAATAAAGGACCAATGTTTTCAAAACCCCCTTCCACAAGTGTGAGTCCATTTTCTCCCCCTCCATCACATCATCTCTTATGACCAAAACAAATGGAGTTGCTATGTTGATTGAGACTCATTCTTTAGCTTTACAATATATGCATGGGACTTGTGCGTTCCATACCAAGCTCCACATACAAAGCCTCATTTGGTAGAAGGTAGGATGAGTGAAGCTTGTAGGAATAAGACTCACATCGGAGTGGTAAGAGAAGTGCCACCCAAAACAAAGGAGAATTTTTACACCTCACCTTGCAGCACATAAAAACTCTGGATGCATACCTGCTAGAATTGTTTACTTGTCCAAAAGTGTCGTTCTAGTCTTCAATGCTGCATGACAAGGTGTGACATATAAGCCCCACGATTTCTGCAACACTCATGAATATTTTGTGCTCTCGTAAACTTACCACTGTTTAGGGAGTATGTTGTTGCATCTTTATTACCCATGGGGCGCTTCTGTGTAACTCCTGATCCGCCGGTACCCTGAGTTGAGTTTGCTCGGGACGAGCAAAGTTTAAGCTTGGGAAGGTTGTTGGCGGTCGTTAAACCACGATTTGACCGCCACCCTACCGGTAAATAAATGTATAACACCAAGATTTTGTGCATAGTAGTTAGGAATAATGCTACTCCACAGGTTTTGGTGGATATTTGGATGCAGGAGTGAATAATGGAGAAAAGTGAGCCCAGTCAGGGAATTTCCCTGGTCGGCCTGCCCCACCCTAGGCCGGCCGGCCCCACCTGGTGGCCGCAGGCCCCAGACTTCCTCCAGTGGGCTGGAAACTAATCAACCACGCACAATTCAGGACCAGCCCAGCAAAATTCCACCGTCATTCTAGAAGGTGGGCCATCTGGGCTTTTACTTGGCCCTCACTTCAATTCTGCCGACCCCAGCAAGGAGCCGACCTTCAGACCGCCTTCAGGGAGTGATCTGGAGCGTTGAGGCAGAAGTCGGTGGCAAACCGCCACAGGGGACGGCCGGCCGGCCACCCCCCTAGGCCGGCCGGCCGGCTTTGGCGGCGCCGCCTCTCCAAAGTCGGCAGCAGTGCTTCCACCGCCTTGGAGACCTATAAATTGGACTAGCTAAATTGGACCCCTCGGCTTCCGAAGCAACTGGCACCATCACACTTCATCCAAGTGTTCATTAGTTTAGTAGTAGCTTTGGGAGTTAGAGTAGAGTAGAGTAGAGTGAGAGCTCTCTCAGGCTTCCGGAGTATTCTCGGAGTTCGGTATAGTTCTTTGTATCCTTACTCTTTTGAGATATTATTTTATTCAATAATTAGTTTTATCTTTATTTATTTCTTTTAGTAATTCTTTTCTATTTTAGTTTATTTATTCTGTTAAGTAAGTGCTCGTAGAAGTCTTGTTGTGGGATTCGAGATTGTTGGAGTACGCAAGTACGAGAGAGTGCCTTCGCCGAGATGACGTCGTGTGAAATCTGTGCTTGTTTATTCTTATATAGGACTGCTCCGTTGATCAAGAGTAGTTCCTCTAGGCGGGTTGTAAGCGTGGCGCTTAGATTTTGGCCTATGCACGTTTGGCACCCAGCCCCACGGAGGATGGTAGCCGCGAGTGTATGTGACAGCTGCACCGGTCTCTGTAATCCACCACGTCCGGGTTGGACTCAGCAGGGTCTTAATTATAGCATACGGCTCCCTAGGTTTGAACTAGCATCATCGGTTGACCTAGCACGTGTGTGCCCCGAAACGACATGACTTGTATGTATGTGATCTTAACTAGAGTAGATAACCTTTGTAGATTAGACTACTAGGAAGAGTAAATACTAGGTAAACATACAGGTAGCCTTAGCTCTATCTCGTTGCTCTCCCAAAATGTATACTACAGTTTTCTTTTATTACCTTGGATTTGAGGATGTGTGTGCCACCCATATATATCATGCCTATCTTACCCCCGTCTCAAGTATAGTTTGATACATTATCCTTTCTCCAAATTATCCAGTGCATTGCTATTATTCAGCTCCCTTTTGCTCTACTTCCCTGCGGAAATATAAATACGATAACCCTGGAATACTCCAAGGTGAAATGCTACAATGGTGATCCGTGCGCTTGCGGAATTAATGAATTTAATTTTATCGCATAAGAACCGCCAACAGCCGCGCTGCAACAAAGCCCGGTCAATCTCAAGACCCACAACCAACGCATGGGGTTCAACCCCAATCAAGGGCTATGAGCAAAGAACAAGTGTGGGGGAGGTTCCCTCCCCCACTAAGTTGACTTATATCGCAACTTGTATCCTTCAGCTTTCACCTTACGTGATAAAATAAAAAAGTTGAAAAAGAACCTAACGTCAAATAAAAAATAAATAATTTAATAAATAAAAAAATATGAATAAAATAGGCGCTTTTACTTCCTTTTTCAAAACGCATAATGCGCCTTGAGCTGGTTTCCCAATTGAATAAATTAAGGCTCCCCGTTCTTTAACCCCGGTAGAGTCCTTTTTGCTTTCACATTCTTTTGTTTGTTTTGAATAAAAAGAAGCCAGGTACAAGAACAAGTGTGGGGGAGATTCCCCTGTCTTCATCACGCATACATTCGAGATCTCCCACCAACACGATGCACAACAACGTACTGATCAACACGCTAAGGAGTGGAGCCATTGGGCACAAGAAAACAAAGAATGATTGAACCCCTTGGTTCGATCAAACACCCAAAGGTCCCACTTGATCTCCAGTTCATCCATGGCGATGGTTTGCGCATCTTATCCCCTAGTCCCTGTTTCATGAGTTAAAACAATCTTTCATGAAAATCTTGTAGAATTAACTCAAATATAAAACGAACCAACATACTTTCACCTGGTTGGCCTGCATACTCTTTTTTTCCTCGCATCATACACCTGTTGCTTGTGAACACCAATCTCATAGGACCCCATGTTTATCTAAGTTGTTGGCGAATGAGATATGGTTGGATGAGAGAAATCTTGCTTACTCTGCATAAAGTGCTTGGGAATTTATCTTGCAAAATTCAAAATCCATAGCTTTGCACTCCTCAATGATCTTATATTCCCACCAGAGCCAAATAATGATCATATTGAAAACCTCTACAAATGTTGCTTGTTATTGCTTTGAGCTCTGTCAAATTGTTGTGACCCTTGTGAGATGCTTGTCGTACTCTCATGATCAAAATCACGTACACATACACCACCACCACAAAAACATGCTAAACTTCTACACTGGAAGTTAGCCACACCATTTCATCCATCCACCAAAATAAATACTCTTTCATTTGTTGTTGATGTCTCTCTCCAAATATTCTTGCAAAAGAGACATGGCTATCGAAAAAAAAGGAGAGAGAAGTCAAAAAAAAAAAGAAAGAAAGAGCGCTCATATGCATGAGCATGAAAAAGAAAAAAAAACCTGCTCAAACATATTGAGCATGATTGAAAAAAAAAGAAAGAGAAGAAGTGATAGCCATGTTCTCAAATAAAAATCAACCAAGAGAGAGACATCATCATATCAAGGAGTATCCACCATATTCACTTCTATCATACACTTATCCACACACGTGCACACGCTTGATCAGATTGTATGACTTGTGTTCTCCTTGGATCCGGTTTTTGACTTAGCAACATAAGTAATGCAAGTATGCTCATTTTCATTCCCTACCAAGCTCCACATAAAGCCTTACATAGAAGTAGGATGAAAAGAGAAAAGTCAAATGCCTTGGTGAGGAATCACACACACTGAGCGATCTGAGAGTTATCATTCGAGGAGTATGAGCTGTGTTTTTACTTTTGAAAATCTTTCAAAAACCCAAGTTACTTAGCAATGCAGCTACGATGACTCAAATCATGACCGTTCTATTCCTCAACCGCCCAAGATGACATGGTAGACACATGAAAGTTCACGGGTGCAGGTATGACTTGGAATAACTTGTATGCTAGCATCATACCAAAGAAAGTTATGTTCCACCTTAGTCCTTTATCTTTACTCGAGGACGAGCAAAGGCTAAGTGTGGGGGAGTTGTTGACGGCTCTTAGACCCAAAATAAACCGTCAACTAGCTGCACCTTTTGCCCTCAAATCAAACACCAAAGGTAGACTTAGGTCTTGAAACTAATGATTTCCACAAGTCTGGGTGAATTTGTGAGTGCAGGTGCATTTCGTATGTAAACAGAGAAAAGGATGCATAAAACATTCACTTTACAAACACCGATTTTCCCGGCATAAAGATATCTCCCCATGAAGCCCAATATCAAGAAGATATGAGGAAAGATCATCTCTTGGAGATCCTCAATAATGGCAAAGATATATGGACCCACCAAATCAATCCACATCACATCAAGAGTATCTCAGAGGATCCATATCAGAATCATATCAAATATATCCAAGGATCATATCAGAATCATATCAAGAATATTTCAGAGGATAGCATCGAGAATCAAATCAAGGATATGCCAGAGGATATGCCAGAGAAGAAGGAAGCCAAGAAGATGATATGGCAGGTCGGCCGACCCAGTATCAAGGCCTTTATGGCTCATCTTTTTATGGAAGCTTCCCACCGACGTACCAAGGTCGGTTCAGCCAGCAATTAATGTCCATAGGCGGTGGAGGACCCCCAAACCGACCTACGAAGGTTATAAATAGAGGGGTACCCCCCTCCTCTCACAACAACAAGAAGAGTACAAGTCATTCCACTCCCATCCAGGCCAAGGGCCTCTTGTATAGTAGTAGAGTAGGAGAGAGGGCAGGGGAGAAGAGAGGGGTAGTCCTCCCTTTGTGGGGACTTAGCCCAAATCTTGCACCTTGGCGGATATTATTTCATTTATGGTTCATCGTTCGTTCTTAGTTCGTTCGTCGTTCATTCTTCATTCGTTCGTCGTTCGTTCTTCGTTCGTCGTTCGTTCATAGTTCGTTCGTTGTTCTTATTCATAAGTTGGTATTCGTGGTGATATTGATCTAGCGAGTATTATTTACTAGTCGTTATTCTTGTTATACTTGTTTGCGGGATCATCGCTCCACAAGGAGTGCTCTAGCCTTCTGAAACAGTACCAGGACCGGGATTAGAGTAGTAATCGACGGCATAGACGTGGTGTCTAGGCTAGAGGTTACCTTTGTTTGCAGCGTGCCCCACGGTTTGTAGAGATAGGCGGCAGGTGGTGACAGCCCTGTCCGTCCCTTGTAATCCTCCACGTTCGGGTTAGTCGTAGAGCTATAGGCTGGCGTGACTTGGCAGACCAGGTCTATACCTGTGCCCGAAGTAGACAACTAGAGCTTGAGTGTGACTATCCTAAGGGATAACTAGATCTTTATTCATCCTCTCAATCCTACACTACTATCATTCTTGCTTGTCCTTGGGTAAAACTAACCTTGCTGCAGGATACCTCCGTTCCTTGGGGAAAACAAATACGATACCTTGGAATACTCCCGGGTGAAGTGCTACAACGGTATTCCGTGCGCTTGCGGATTTATTCGTGATGTAAGAAATACCAACAACCGGCCAAGTAGGGTGACCGGCCGGCAGTCCCCTGGCGGTTGGCCACTGCCTCTTGCATCGACGCTCCTGATCACTCCCTGGAGGCGGTCCGAAGGTCGTTTGCTTACTGGGGTCGGCAGAAATGCAGTGAGGGCCAATTTAAGGCCCAAATGGCCCACCTCTCGTAAGTCGGCAGAAATCCACTGGGCTGGGCCTTGAATTATGCGTGATGGGCCAGTTTCTAGCCCACGGGAGGAAGCCCAGGGCCAAAGGCCACCAGGTGGGGCCGGCCGGCTGTGCGGCCGGCCGGCCAGAGATTTCCCCTGGCTGGGCCCACTTTCTTCCATTATCCACTCCTGCATCCAAAAGTCACTGAAACTCGTGGAACTTTATTAATTAAAACTAATATGCATCGAACCATGGTGAAGTACTATTTATTTACCGGTATGTTGGACGTCATTTCATGGTACCGTCAACTTTAAATAGTTTCAAGTAAATCTAAAAAGATTCAAGTCTATTTGAAATAGCTTCAAGTGAATCTTAAAAAGATTCAAGTTAGGTTAATAATATTTCGAGTCAATTTCATATGGTTTTAGATCAATTTGAAAAAGTTTTAACTTGATGTGTTTCGAGGGAAACAAACCAACATGCTTACTTCTTAGGCTTTTCCCGAGCAATGGCGACACCGGAGAGCAGCACAAGGGTGGCACGGGGTGGGGTGGCGGGGCAAGGTGTCCGTCCTCCTCCGGCTGCGGCACAGGTCTATTAAAGGCCAGCTGCTCTCTGTCGAGAGATAGGGTGGTAACAGGCCTCGATCTGGATCTGAGAGGAAGGAGATGGAAGAAAAAGGAATAAGTGGGCCCACATGGTGGAAAAAAGGGGAAAGGAAGAGCCTATCAAGGGAAGATTTATCTTAGAGTGTGGTCTGTGCTCGCAAATGTTACATTCTGTGCATAAGAGCAATAAACCAAGTCTAGTTAACTATATTATGAAAAAGCTTCTGATAAGGTTAATTGTGACCTCCTTGAGGAGGTACTTAGATCTATGGGTTTTTTTTCTGAAAAATGATAAGCTGGATTAGGAGCATAAATAGATCAGGTAAAGTTTGTGTCAGAGCAAATGATAAGAATAATAGCTATTTCTGCACTTGAAATTAAAGATCTGAGGCAAGGAGACCTTTTGTCTCCTTTGCTATTCAATATAATTGCTGATGTTTTTACTAAAATGCTCAGTAAAGCTGCTGAAAGTGGGTTGATAAAAGGTCTTTTGGAAGACTTCATCTTAAGAGGTGTTACTAGAATGTGTGAGGAATTTGAAATGGTTTCTCTGTTGCTTTGAACAAATATCTAGGCATACGAATTAATTATCACAAAAGTGATATCTTAGCTGTTAATATGACTGAGAAGGAAAACACAAATACCATCTAGCAAAGTGTGGGGCTTTGTGAGCCAGAAGAAGGAACATGGAGGGCTTGGGGGTATCTGACATTAGGAATATGAATATCTGTCTCCTAACTTCCTGATTAAAAGATATCACCTGGATGACAATAAGCTTTGGAAACAGGTTGTAGATTTTAAGTATAGAACCTCCACCCCTAACATCTTTTGCTGCCCTTAGGATAAGGGCTCTCCTTTCTGGAAAGGAGTTATGTGTGCAAGGCAAGCAGCCAAAATAGGTTATAAATGGAAAGTAGGTGATAAAAACAAAATATGTTCCTGGGGAGGACCAGTGGTTTGGCACATCCAGTTTGGCAATCCAATACTGGGAATTATACATTATAGCCAATGAGCATGGCAAGCGTATAGTAGAGGTGTGGGATGTCAGAGAGCTGAAACCGACTTTCAGACGCGCTGTAGACATGAGGTTATACAATCTGTGGCTAGAGCTAGTTGCTATAGCTGAAAGTATCAATTTCAGTAGTGAACCTGGCCTACCCATTTGGGTTTACAATTCTAATGAATTGTACAGTTCGTATCCTTTGGTGGGATACAGCCAATGCATTCTCCTGCAATTTAGCAGATAATTAATAGTGCCATCAAGAATCCATGTCTTCTTGTGGCTTGTTGCTAACGACAAACTGCTGACAAGAGATAATTTTGCAAAAAGGAGAGGAGTGATAGAACTTGTTTGTTTTGTACTGAATCTGAAAGTACAAGTCATTTATCTCTGAATCTTTGGTAAACAATTTGGTAATAACTTTGAAAGTACTGCCACAATGTTGTTTTGAACATGTTTTCAGGGTCAGTAACAACAGAAACGTTGTTTTGAACATTGTATCCTCTGCAGTAATGTGGAACCTGTGGAATTATCGAAATCCCTTATGTTTTCAGGGGCGTACATGGATGGGGATGTGATGTGTAGAACAATTGGAACACTGAAGAATTGGAGGACGTGCAAAGAGAGTACATCATCACGCCTGTATGAGGTCATTCAACTCCTGGAGATAAGTCGGCGGAGATTCTGACGTTGTGTTTCAAAGAGGAACACCGAGTGGCTGGGAGCAGGCAATCAAGAACACCAGCTGGTAGCCCTTTTTTTTTTTTGCGAATTACATAGTACAACTATGAGTATCTTCGAAGACTGAGCCGGCAAATCTCGAGATTGACAAAGTCACCGCTGGCGCCTCGCAGTCGATAGTCACGTCGCCTAGCACTGAAAGCAGAACGCCGTTAAATCGTAGAAAATTCGCTGGGGAGTCGAACCAAAACCTAAAGTGCTACTAAAGCTCTTGTAACCAGTAGACTACGTGCCTTTCGCAAGATGTGAGCGACCAGATGCATGTAGCATCTGTAATGGCGAACCATGAGGCCGTAAGTAGAGTGAACCCGTCTTTTGTAACCGCTGAACTTGAACCATTGGTTTCTGAAATAAGAAACTAGGGGACCTCCCTTTATTCTATAAAAAAATAAAGGAAAAATAAATCGTTTCTCTAGACGGAAGAAGGAAAGCAGCCCGCGTGCACGCTCCGGAGAGAGCGCTCGCGCGCTGAAGAACGCGAACAACGGTCGGAGTGAAAAAATAAAATCCTATAGCTGCTGGGCCCCACCACGTGGTCCATCCCGGTCATCGTGCCCGCGTGAGTCGCGTGACATGCCCGTCCAAGCGAGCGCCAAGCGCCCCACGAGGCGACGAGGGACGCGCGCTTGTTCGTTTTGATTCTCAGCTCCGATCCTTCCCGGGGCCTTGAAACCCTAGACGACCTTGTCATGCTATAAAACGGAACCCCCTCGGTCTTCTCTGTCCACTGCCACCCTCAGCCGCCACTCTCATGCTTGCAAACTACTAGCTAGTACACCACCTCCTATTTTCTTTTAGAAGATGGAGGGACTCTGGATTGGTGTTCCACGCACCCTGACCGTGCCCTGTAACCCAGCCCGTGTCACGGGGGAAAAGGGAACCGTGTACTTTGATTTGACGTTGCTGCCGTTGGACTCCGGTCCTGGTCGAGAATCAAGAGGAGCAAATGTCCCTCCGCACCGCAACCGCCGCACGACCATCCTCCGCTCGCCAAATGTCCCTCCATAGACGCACTCACGTCACACGTCTATGGAGTGTTGAGCAGCTGCAACCTCAATCAATAGGTACATGGACATCGCGGACCTATTTCCAAATGACCCAATGGCGTGCTGATAGTAGCTCTAAGATAGCAGCAAATTAGTGTTAATTTTACAATTGATTTTCTCTTGTTTGTTATGAAAGCTGAGTCAGAAAATACGAAGAGGAAAGAAGGCATTACTTTCTTCTCCGGAGACATGCAGCAAAGAAGGCTACTTCTGCTTCATCTCCTTCCCCATCTCCGGCTGCTGCGACTGAGGCCAAAGAGCGCATTGTCAAGGGGGAGAGAGAGTCATTGAAGAAACTGTGTAAGCTTCGTTTATACATTACTTAAGCCTATTATAGCAGTTAGCTGTGTGTGTGTGTGTTATATAGAATCTATGCTTCTTTGAACTTAATTGAGTGATTTTTTAATGTATATTATCATGCTTTTAGTAACTATATACGTATATACCGAGTCATTTGAATGAATTTTGTAGTTATTTATCAAATTATTCACTCGGGTATTAACTTAGCATACCCTAAATTAAAATCCTAGATCTGCCACTCGTTCACAATGACCCCCCTCACATAGTTACATAGTTAGAGGTCGTAGGCGAGGTCGTCCTCATCGATCGGTAGTATCACCGCATTGCGCGTGTGGACCGACTCTTCCTTGTTGGCTAAGGGCACGTGGACCATGGGGTGTCTTCCGTTGTGAAACCCAAAAGGCCGGACCAAAATTGCATGATAAGTTCATGGGAAAGGCCAAAACATCGTCATGAATATGTTGGTTGGTTTGTAGCTAGGGTTGGACTACCGAGCCGGCTCGGCTCGGCTCGGTCCAGCTCGTTAGGATAACGAGCTGGCTCGGCTCGGCTCGGCTCGTTATCTTAACGAGCTGGAACACTGGCTCGGTTGGCTCGTTACGAGCTCAAGCTGGCTCGCGAGCCAGCTCGTTAAGCTCGCCGCCGCTCGCCTCCAGCATCTCCGCCGCGACCTGGGGAAGACCACGACCACGCCGTCGGGTACATCTTCACGCTCTTGAGCACGACGGTGCGCCGGGCGGGGAGGCGAAGGCTGATATAGCGGAGGTCGTCACGACCGGGAGGGGATGGGGGCTGGTGACGTGGAGGAACAGCGTAGGGGGAGCCGTCGCCACCGCGTGAGGGGAGGAGGGGGACGGGCGGCATCACCACATGAGGTAGAGGAGGGCGGTGAGAGAGCAGGGCAACAGGCCAGCGAGGCAGGCGCGCGGCTCGCGGATGGAGCGAGGCAGGCGGCGCGGTGGGGACTGGGGAGGCGGTGAGGTGCGGTGGCGGCGCGATTCATGAAATGGATAAGGTGTGGGGAGAGAGGAGGGGTGCTGGTCCTTGCTTTCATCAATGGGCTCGTTTAGCTCGTGAGGGAGGGAGGAGGGACTGAGGAGTGCTGGCCTGCTAGGACATGCTGGCTCGTTTGGCTCGTGAGCAGCTCGCGAGCCAGCTCGTTAAACATAATTAACGAGCTACAAACCTGGCTCGACTCGTTAGAAAAAGTGAACGAGCCGAACCGAGCCTGACGCAAGCCGAGCCGAGCTAACGAGCCACGAGCTTTTCGTCCAGCCCTATTTGTAGCCATACCAAATCAGGGGCAACGTAGAGACAAATGTTGTTTGGATGGTGACCATGCCAAATCTTAACAATTGTGACCATGACAAGTGAGGCACATGTGACATTAACATTTTCTATCATAAAAGATCATAAGGTTGTCTCCTTCTCAAGTGACTGATATTTAGCTAATCTCTCAAACACATTTCAAGCATTGGATCTGAATCCAACCATCTAGGTCTTGCTGTTCTCTTTTAACCTTATACATTTTATAGAAACAACAGGAATATTCCAACTTTAATAGAAAACTTTACTTGAAAATATGGCTTAAGATCTACAAACTATCAGTCACAAGAGAACTAGCAAACCTCATCATGAAAACATAGTCACATGGGATCATGTTTTGTAGATAAAATCACGAATAATATTATGGTGCAAACAAATTACAAATTAGACACTTGATGATATATTTGCATTTATATTTTTGTAATAAACTACTCCCTCCGTTTCAAATTATATGCAGTTGTTGACCTTTAGACATCGCGTTTGACCACTCGTCTTATTCAAAAATTTATAAAAATATTATTTAATTTGTTACGATTTGTTTTATCATTAGATATACTTTAAGCTTGACTTATTTGTTTTATATTTTCATAAAAAAATTGAATAAGACGAACGGTCAAATGTGAAGTCTGAAAGTCAAAAACTGCTTATATTTTGAAACAGAGGGAGTAATTAATGATCACGTGCAACCACTACAACGTTAACACGTCACATTTTTTTTTTTAAGATCACGTTAACACGTCACATAGCTATGGCATGCAGGGCCCTCCTATATGTGGCCTGCGCTACTCCGCTTAGGAGTATTGCGGCCCATCAAGACCAGCAAGATGTGGGTAACAGTCGAGGGGCTAAGGTAAGAATTATTTTTATTACCAATTTAGTGACTAATATATCTATTTTTTATGGGGCAATCATGTTCTTACTTTCACTTTGAACTCTAATTTTTATTTTACCTTTAGTTTTCAATTTTGTGATTTTACCTTTAGTTTTTCAACCTGGAGCAAGAGTTTACCCCTACTGGGGGTAAAAACACAATATAGTAGGGGTAAAAACACAATAAATAAATTGTGATTTTACCCCTACTGAAGGTAAAACTCTGGCTTCAGGTTGAAAAACCAGAGGGTAAAATCACAAAGTCAAAAAAGTGAGGGTCAAATCACAATTAAAGTTCAAAGTGAGGGTAAAAACACAATTGTCCTTTTTTTTATATATACTCAACATTTTAAAGAAACAAGATTCAACATGTATTAAAGTAACATTAAATATGTATTAAAGTAACATTAAATATTTTGGTAAACTAGCAAAAGTGCCCGTGCGTTGCCACGGGCTGCCCGAAACAAAAATGTACAAATAAATTTAATAAATCCCAGCTTTTAAACAAAATTGTGTTTGAACAGTTCAAATAAATGTCCAAAAGCAGTCCATGAAAAAACTCTTGATTCCACAACAAAAACACACTCTGAAGGATTCATTCTCCGAACCACAAGGTATAAGTTTGATGATTCATCAAAAATTATATATAAATAGTTAAAGATCCTAATGAATCAGCTTTGTTAAGAAACAAGCAAATTGCCCGTGCGTTGCACCGGGATGAAAAAAAATATGATTCAATTAGATCTCTCCTTGTAGTTAATTATTCGGGTAATAAGATACAAAATTTTAGCCCACTATTGATTTTGGGCTTAGTATAAATTAGGTCCAAATTTAAGCAAAAAATTCATTACCATTCCAACAAAATTAGCATAAACTACACTAATTATTTTGAGCCAACCCGTTACTTAAAATTGTGATCTAAATTAATCTGGAATTTCTTTGAAAATTGAGCCCAAAAGAAAATATGTTCGGCCCAGTAGCCCCTCGTTATTCAGTTCATCCAAAGAAAAGAAATAGGCAAAAATGGATTGGGCTGCGCGATTGTTTAGATGGCCCATGAAGCCCACCGTCCATCACCACAGAATGAACCATTGATCTCTTCTTCAACCTCTCGCTCGCTGCCTCACCTGCGCGCCATTGCCAGCACCACTCAAGCTTCGATTGGGCATGCATCGATCGAAAAGTGTGCTCATAAACAAGCAAAATGGAATTCTGTCTGCCTCCTCCACTGTCGGTCTTTATAAAACCTCGAATCGTAGTCTAATGGTTAGAAGATGACGCTCATCTATCTGCTCATCCGTCTGCCCTGAAGTTCATGTGTAGGGTTAAAAGGACAGAGTCACCTGGGTTTGGGTCATCCGTGCGGGCATTCCATGCAAACGCCGTGGAACTTGCGAGGGCTGTGAGAGGCAGACTCGAATTTGATTCGTTGTTGACGTACAGGACTCGAACTCGATTCGTTTTTCAAATACAGAGTCGTATTAGGTGGCAGAAGTCTGAAATTCTGAGGTTGAAATTATAGGATGACGACCCACTTGAGACTTATTAAGTAGTAGAGAAATGTTGGACGATACATAAAAAAAAAAGTACAAAATTGGTTCAAACATTATAGATGACTAAATACAACATTTCGTAATAACTCATTCAGCTTTTTAATATACAGTTCCAATGTTTTTGCTAAAAAGGTTGAAGTAGCAGAAGAAAAATTTTAAAATAGTAGAAACAAATGTTAAAATGACCCATTTAAAATGTTAAATGTCAAAAAAGAAATCAAAGAAAATGTATAGATCAAACATTGTGAATTACTAAATTCAACATTTTCTAATAAATAATTGAACATTTTGATTATACTATTTGAACATTTTTGTAAAATAGTGAAAAAATACTAGAAAATATCAAAATAATACTTTCAAAAAATGAATTTTTAAAAAATAAAAAAATATAAATATCTATGTGTATCTTTTTTTTGTATTAATTCTAAGAAACACGATGGTTCAAATGGAATCGACGGAGTCATAGTTTTATGGAAAAGATATTTTAAATTTTGAAATCCAATTGCAATAGTGCGCACTCCACGCCTATATTGACACTCCACCAGCTGCGCTCGCAGCCTCCTCACCCGTCGGGCCTGGTTTTAAAGCTGGCTGGTTAACCGGACTCTTTTTTTTTCTTTTCTGGGCCCTGCCTCTTAGTGCGTCAGCAAGAGAGAATCAAACCTGCAATCTTTCTCAAGCAGTCCAGCGCCCTAACCAGCTGACCCGCTTTCTCTTTGTTTCCATAGTTTCATATATATTTTCTTATACGCACGCAGTGGAGCGCACCACCCACCCTAGTATTTCTTTAGATAAAGGGAAATCTAATCAATCAAGCAAATGCAAACATCCCGGCCTATACATCATCTATGCATTTAGACGTCCATTATTACAAAATCACTATGTGTAGACTCCATCTATCACATAGGAACACAATTAATTCACCAAACATATGGTGTGAAAATAGTAAAGAGTTCATCTCAATAGCATAACCTATTACTAAACTTTCACCCATGTTTAGCGAATAATTTCATTGTCACAACTTCCAAAAGACGACATGCCTGCAACATGGAGTTTTTTGCGTCCTCCTTTTGGAATAGTGACATGTTCTCATCCAATATGTAGCCCTGTAGATAACCTGCATAGAAGTTAAAATAGCACTTTTATCAAAAAGAACATATTACGGATTAACCATATTGCCCAACATATAGGAAACAAGGTGAGAAACCCACGCGTTGCTGCGGCACATTAAAACAATACATATTGTTACTTCATAGCATTGAAAAGTAGAACTGCTGCTAGTTGAAAAGAAACTTTCTGATTTCAGAAAGGTATGTGGAGAAATATTTCGAGTGCATTGGAGAAACTACGGAATATTATAATTAGAATATTTTTTTTATGAACTAGAATATGCATCATTCTGGTAAAATTAACGTAATTATCTACCACCATTCAATAATCGCAACAGATTATAGTTATCCCTTTAGAAAATTAGTTGTAGAGAAGATTTTATTTTAGATAATGGGAATGCACCCCCTACCCGGCCTTAGTCTCACATAGACTACAGTCATATATGTGGACGAGATGGGCACCTACTTACCCATCAACTAAAACTTGTCTGCTCTTGAATCATGGTATAGCTGCAAGGTTACGGCATCTTATCTGTGCTCCTAGAAACCTAATTATATCATATGATATCGTATCATATATCATAGTAGTCTTCAACAGGGGGAGTCTACCGCGTTTCTCCTATTTTCCCACCTTGTGGCCGTCTTCGTCGATCAACACGAGTCTACTGCGTTTCTCCGATTTTCGCCCTCGTGTCCGTCTTCGTCGATGGACACTTCGTTTTTTTACTACCTCGCTTTGGTGTCTGTTCAGTACCGCCTCCCGCTGCTTGGGCCTAGCTTCCGCGTCTTCCGCGTTGGGCTGCACTCTGCTGCCGCGTTTTGATGGGGGAAGAAGTCTAATTTACCTCCCTCAAATTTTACAGGAGTTGTAACTTTTTCTCTCAACTACAAAACTGGGTAACCAGACTCCCTCAACTCCTTCTCTTGCTTCAATTTACCTCCCTCGGCGGTTTTCAGATGGTTTTGGCAGACGTGGCACAGTGGGTCCCACATGTCAGATGTCACATCATTATTTTCTTTTTTTTTCTTTTTCTTTTTTTCCTCTCTTCTTCTCTTTCTCCTCCACCACCGGACTCGCGCCGCACCGACCCCCGCCGCCTCCACCTGGCTCGCGTCGCCACCTCTCCCCGTGCTGCCTCGCCCACGTCGCCTCCACCGCCTGGCTGCCGCAACGCCCTGCCCGCCGCGGCAACGCGCACCGGCCGCCTTGCTGCCACCCTGTCCGTCGCCGCAATGCACACACGGCGGCCATGGCAAACTCGCCATGGTCATCTTTATCCGCCCCTGCACCACCTCTGTGCCCTTATAAATGGGACGGAGAGCTTTGTCTCCATCTCGCCAATCCCATAGTTCTCGCGGTCGAGCACGAGCACCACCATAATCGTCCAATTCTGCTCGATCCCCTTCCTCCCCAACTCTGGTCGCCGATGCGATTACTCACCGCCGGTGAGCCTTACCTCCTCTATTCTACTCCACAAGCTTCATCTCAACTTGCTCCTACCTTTGCGCCCCTTCGCGCAGCTCAGAGACCACGGGATCAAAGAGATCGACGGAGCAGTGTCGCCGCCAAGATGCCCTTCACATCGCCGGTTGCCTTTCGCCTCCACCCAGACTCGCCCAGCCATCAGCGAGCTTCGCCTTCCTTCTCGCTCTCTGTTTCCAAGCACGAACTTCACCTTTCCGCACTATACGCACGTCCATGCTGCATCACTCGCCAAGCCATCGGCACGATCCGCTCCTTCCCCGCGGCACTAGCCCCAGCTGAGCACGCGCACAAGTTCCATGCCCTCGCCCGCAGCTTCAGTACCCTCAAGGCCGATGCCAGCGAGCGCGCTCCCGCGTTGCCATCATTCGCCGCCGCCTCTCTCCTCTCCAGCGACCCCGCGCCGCCTCTCTTGTGGCCGTCATCGACGACATGTTCTACCCCTAGCTCCACCTTCGCACAGTCGACCCCATGTCATACTCCTGGCGTCCCTCCGCCTTCCTAGATGTCGCCGGTGATAGTTCCGGCGAGCCTCCTCCACGGGCGGGAGGGAGCGGTGCGAGATGGCAGCGGCGGCGGCTAGGGTGGCAGAGAAAGAGAAGAAGAGAAGAAGAGAGGAAAAAAAGAAAAAGAAAAGAAAATGATGATGTGGCATCTGACATGTGGGACCCACTGTGCTACGTCAGCCAAAACCACTCTAAAAACAGCCGAGGGAGGTAAATTGAAGCGAGAGAAGGAATTGAGAGAGTCTAGTTACCCAGTTTTGTAGTTGAGAGAAAAAGTTACAACTTCTATAAAAATTAAATTAAGTGAGGCAAATTAGACTTTCCTTTCATGGTCCATGTCCCTTTTTTCCTTGCGCGTCGGCCGCATTGGACCGACACCTGGGCTACCACGGCGCTGGGGCAGGGCCCCTGACGCCATCTCCCGGTGTAACTCAACAATCAGCCCACCGTTCTTGAAGAAGATGATGCCCCCATCAATGCAAGAAAATGAAAGAGAAAAGAAGGTGGTGCCCAGAAATTGAGATCCAAATTCAAAAGAGATGAGTAAGAATTTTTTTTTCCGATGCAAACTAAGAAAAGGTTTCAAATCATCTGAAACTTCGAGCTTGAAAATCTTGAAGAGAACTTTCGATCGAACTGTAATACTACACAAATGTATCCAAACACTCCGATTTTAGTCGCAAAAAAAAAAAAAACACTCCGATTTTGATCCAAGACTTTCCAACTCCCTCAAATAAATTGGGAAGGGGGGGTAGAATTGCTCAACTTTTCGGCGGCTCTCCACATCCCCTGAAATCCTTAGGGGGCAGCAGCTATTGATTGATTCGTAGGCCCTCCAAATTCGCGCTTCAGTCATGAGCAACACAGCACTCTGGCCTCAACCTGCACCACTCTCCCAAGCAGGCACAAGCAGCCATGGCCTTCGCCATTTGTGCCCTGTTTCGGACATTTTCCTGCCCTGGGAGCAAGGTTCACAATTTCGTTTTACTCGGCAAAACCGGTGGCCACCGAAAAGTTCGGTTTTTATGAAAACCGGAAAACCGGTCGGAAACCGGATCAAAATTCGAAAAGGAAAATTTGAATAAAAAATGCCCGAAATTACCCGTAAACCGGACCGGTTTACCGGTAAACCGGTCAAAATGTCTGGAAAACCGGACTGAAATTCGAAAAACCGATTTTAGAGGAAAAATGAAAAAAGAATTGCAAAAAATTGAATCAAAAATATGTAAAAAAACTAGATGCAATTTGCAGTGCATTGGTGCAAGAACTCGAAAATTTGATTGTTGCTTGGTCAAAAAAATTGAGGAATCTTGCAGGTTCAAAAAGAGAAAAAGAAAAAGGGTTTTTTTCCCTTTTTTCCTTCCCTTTTCAACACAGAAAACTTCCTCGATTTTTTTCGCCCATCAAACGATCGATTCTTGTGTTCTTCTTCCACCAACGTGCTGCAAATTTCATCTAGTGTTTTTACATTTTTTTTTCAAATTTTTTCAAATTTTAAACCGGACCGGACCGGTTTTTCGGTTTTCGTTAAAACCGGTCCGGTTTACCGCGGTTTTGCAATCCTTGCCTGAGAGTGGACACGGAAGGGAGCGGCGAATAAGATAAGAATAAAGGGACAGGATAAGAATGAGCAGAGCATGTGGCAGACTTTGGGGTCTTAAATTTTAAGACAACCCAAGTTGGTAACTTTGCTAAATTCACCCGTTCTGCACCCAAGTTACAGTAATTAAAAAGAACTTCTATTGTATATATGGCGGTATGGCCTATGGGCTGCCTTTCCCTCGTACTTAATGGAAATTTATTTGAATCTAAACAACGGTAACTCTTCACCTCCAATTAATCACTGTTTACTCCCCAGTATTCTTAAGCATCCGTTCCAACGAAATCTTAAATTCTAAATATATCCAAATAGTAGGTGAGAGTTCTACATTGTTGAACATAGACATTGCCTACAAAATTATAGAAAAAGAAATAGGCATGAAATATGCATAAATTAGGGAATATATTAAATTTTCTTTTATTTTGTGTGATTAATTGCTGCAGTCATTATGGGTGCAGCGAACGGCCACCAAGGAATATTTTTTTCAGAAAAAGGAATATGTATCAATATTTCAGCCTCTGTATCGAAATCTATGTAGCTATCCATTATTACAAACATAGCCCAAGAGGTAGAAATGAGTAAATCACAAACGTTCAGGACACACATGGCATGCATCACCATTATTTCAACTAGCAGGAAAGGAAGTATATTACTAAAGCACCAGCCATTTGATGCAGAAATCTCCATCATCGTTCTGAAGCACACGGCACGTTAATTTTTCTAGAACGTGCATTGCACGTATTTCATTAAGGAGAAGAGAAGTTTACAACATCATACGTGACCGACGCGCCAACTTGGTACAGACACCAAGTTGCGACACACACCGAGACCTAAGGCAACTACTCGTGGCAAGAAAGGTGACCTTCGACCCACAGCACAAGGAAGACAAAACCACACAGAACCCACACCAAAGGAAGAAAACCGACACTACGAACTACTCCCCTACACATCATACTGCCGGAGGAGACCGGGGACGATATCTTGGCGTTGATGACTTGTGAGTAACTCCTTATGGCAAGGCGACCTTGACATGCCTTGTTCCAATGCCTTTTCTTTGTAGTCGCCACTGACAACGGGATACGTCTCCTGACGACCATACGCCGACCATTTCGAACCACGACCATCAGTCCACCATCAGCACGCCATGCCTTGGCTCGAATGCGGGCACTCGATGCGGCACGCCAGGCCTTGGGCTTGACACTGGATGCATTGGGCACTGCATGTACATGTGCGATGCGCTGAGCCAACGACCGATTCCCAACTTCATTAGGCGTCACACTCCGGGCAGGAGAGACGGCTACAACCAGCATGTGAATGGGTTGCACAACCATGGCTGCCGGCAAGGTTGGCAAGGAAGAAGACTTGCCCACTGTCATCTTCTTCGTGGATGAGTCATCACCTGGTGGTGAACCAACAACAGTGGCGGTGGCGACCGAATCAGAGCAAGGGAAGGGCGGCGACGACTCAACCACGAAGGTGACCAAGCCATCGGCTCATCCACTAGCAAAACTGCATGAGACGGCAACCATGGTGAGGCTTGAGCTGCATTTGCTACCGACGAGTGAACATGTTGCACGACCCATGGCCACCGGCAAGCCACTCGTCCATCATCATCACCACACGCAACACGCATCATGCATGGAGCGACCATCCCCTCGGGCTCATGATCAAGCTCGGTTGGAGATCCAAGACTGCAACCGAAGGGAACATCCATAGCAGTAGAAGACAGCTTGGTCTGGACTGTAGTTGGGATCGACACAGAGCACCGAGTGGCCATCGCAGCCGGCTAAAGACCAGAAAGGTCCTCAGCAATGGATGGAGCCGCGACCGTGACTTGGTGCGCCTCCAAGGCAATATGACGAGAGACAACCTGAGCCCTTAGAAACTCACGCAGCGACCGCTCAGCCACCGATAGCGACCTCTTTTCCTCCGCCAAGTCCAATCGATAGATCACCTCAACAGCCATATGCAGTTGGATCTCAAGCGTAGGAAGATCAGTGGATGAGGAGGCGATGCCGAGAAATCACCACCTGCAACACATTTTGGGGCGACCGTGGTTGTTCCAAGAGGTGGTGTCGACAGCATGATGTTGGGATTCGGCGGCCACGACCGAGGGCAAGGTCCTCCCCTCACCCCATCGGCAAGCAGGGGGCCGAACCCCGGCAGGTGCAACCTTGGCCCGCCGACGCCGGCGACAGGTGCTGCTTGTAGATCCGCGCTCAGCAACGGGGGAGAAGAAGAGTCGAAGTTGGAGCGACATCCGGCGACCAGGGACACGGAGCTCGGCGTTGGGGGTCGGCGGGACCCGCCCGGAGAGGAGGGGGAGGGACTTGGGGAAGCTGTGGGGAGGAGCAGAGAGGGAGGGGAACCGGAAGGAGGAGGGGGCGCGGCAGACGGAACCGCCGGTATCGTCGGCGGCGGCGGCGGCGGCGGCAAGCTCGATGTTTGAGGCGAGATCTGGCCGGAGAGGAAGAGCAGGGGCACGGGGAGGCTGTGGAGAGGCGTCGTCTGGGAGGGAAACGGGGAGGAGGGGGGCAGGTTCGCCGGGGGCGGATCCGCCGGCGGCCGTGGCGGCGGCGGCGGAAACCCTAGCTGGGTCACCCCGCGCGTCGCCCCCATCTCTCGAACGTGACCGAAGGCTCTGCAATATGAACAGCACACGGCACGTTAAGTTTATTTGGATCTTTCTTCCTCCTTCAGTAGCAACGCCCAAGGTCGAATCCGGTACGTACTCCTGAATATCACCTGCATGAATGTAAAAACTCGTGTCTTGTTAAAAACCTCGTCATGGGTGCAGCGGACACCATTGGTGCTGACGACGCCGACTTCTACCAAAGAATATGACACACTAGAGAGAAGAGGACACCGTGAGTAATTAATGGATTGTGCTAGTTTCTAGCACTAGTTGTCAACTGCCAATGAGATTCTAACGGGTGGGTTCTGTAGATGAGAGAAACGGAGAGAGATCGAGGAGAGAAAGACAGCGTCATCGTGTGCGGAATTAATTGACACCGCACGCACAGTACTAATGTACCGCGCGGCGCGGTTTGGGCCAGTCAATTTTCGTCCATGAATGGCACCCACATCTCCTTCCTCTCGCCATCCTGTCTTAAGCTCTTGCCACCGCCGCCTCCGGCCGCTCACCGTCGAACGCGCGCTGCTCAACGCCGATTTCAGGCTGAAACAAAACCTTCCACGCGCTGGAACAACGAATCTCTGGGCTGGAACAACCAATCTCCAGACCTAGAACAATAGATCCCTAGGTCTGGAGCAATCCATCTCAGGACCGGAACAATTGACTTGGCGGAGGGCCGGAGCCGGGCAAGGACGTCGCGAGAGGGGGATGTGTTGGTGCAGTGGGCAGCGCCGGTGCCGGAGGCCGCGGTGGAGGCGCGCAGGGGCGGTGGTTCGGGCACGACTTCCCTGGGCCCCGCTTTCTGTGCCGATCTGTGTGCCTGCCCACGTGTCAATCATCTGTTGCCTCTCACCATGCCAAGTGCCGGGCCCACCGCCTAGGAGCTGCAGACGCTGCCGGCGTAGGAGGAGCGCGAGCTGCAGCTCACGCACGATCCGGTGCTGACGGTAGGCGCAAGCGTGGAGCATGGCCTGGCCTGCTGGTTGACGCGGAGCACACGACGGTGAAGCGGCCGGGGCCATTGATTTACTTCACGTTCGCAGCCGTGCTTGCCATGAGCGGCGAGGCTGCAGGCACCAGGAGCAGCGGCGAGGTCCCTCGTGCACGGCACCATTGCGAGCAGCTCGAGATCGGCAGTTCGGCACCGGGGAGCGAACTCGATTTCGGCGGCTTGCTGTTTTATTTTGGTGGCAATATTTTGATTTTTGTGTTTGCTCATAGAATCATGGCGGCTCGTCGACATAGGCAGCGATGTATGCGTACGTCGCGCGCCACCTTCAGGCCCCAGCCGCCCAGCGCATGCGCATGCCTCAAGACCTTGCGATCAATTGAGAGAGAGAGAGAGGCGCCGTTTGTTACTAGTGTTAGGAGAAAAGGCTGTAGGCCCGGCCCCTGGGGGAGGGAGGCAGCATAAGGTGGGCACAGCAAGCCGCAGCCGTAAGCATCACGTCACAAGCTAAATAAAAAAGTCACGTGTCTGTTAGAAAATGGAAACAAAATAGATAAGAAGTTAATAACATATTATATACTTAGAACAACTTATTCAGATAGGTAGAACAAGATGTATTCATGGAACAAAAATTTTGGGACATTGAACAAATCAAATACATATTTGAAACAATTATTTAGCAAATTGGAACAAATAAATTGTACTCATGGAACAAATTATTTACTATTAGTATGGAGCAAATCACAAATTATTTAGCAAGTTAGAACAAATAAGTTGTGCTCGTGGAACAAATTATTTATGGACGCGACTACTGGTAGCCAGCATCTACTTCCTCGCGCCGTGCTCCACCCCCGCCGGCCAAACCACAACCATAGCCGCTCCGCCGCCTCCCGACGTTGCCGCCGCCCGCCGCGCCCTACCTGCCCAGCCTGCAACCTCCTCCGGTGGTCGACGGCGCCTCGCCATCGCCGCCCCACCAGCCTTGGCTGCCACTAAACAACTCCACCGTGGCTCCCCCACCCCAGCCCTTGCCCACCACCCTCCTTCGCCATCGCGGCCGGCGATGCCCTCGCCGCCCCGCTCGTTGCCCGCAACCCGCCACAGGGCTGGCCTGCCGCTGTTATCTATGGTCGGAGGGGAGAGGGGGAGTTGGAGGTACAACCCTATGCATTAAGGGATTATCGGGCTTCCCACCACTGCGCCACCTACACGCCCCCCCCCCCCCCCCCCCCCCTCCGGCACTAGGCACTATGGTCTGGCTCAACCGAGCCAGCTACCAGTAGTTAGATAGGTTTTTCTTAATTATTTATAGACATGGATCAAAACGTTTACATGCCTAGAACAAACAATTGTTTGCATGAAACTTTATTAGAAATCTAAAATAAATAATTCGTATACATGGAACAATCTTTTAAAAACTGGAAAAAATTATTTTTAGACGCCCCTCTTGTCATGGGCTCTGTGGAAAGATGAGCAGCTATAACCAATAAAATATGAATCGGATAAAACTGTGGTTGAAAACCAAAACAAGAAAATTCTTGACTGGCATAATCCTTTTGGGCGGAATCCAACCTTACATGTTTACTTGAATGGACTGTACCAGTAGTCTGGGTCGAGTCCGACCGAGCCTATATACGCTATTGGACCGGACAAATCAACGCTGATTGCGTGGGGTCCAACGCAGGCCAAATTTTATTGTGCAGGCCAAATTTGTAGGGCAGACCAAGGCCCTCCTGATGCCGTATGTGCCACTCGAGGAATTGGTTTCATGCTCCGCCAGCCCACTCTACCAGGGCGTGACCAGACTAATTTCGACTCTTTTCCTGAGCTCGGCACCGCTCAAATTTGAAAAAGTGAGGTAATTTTCAGATCAAAGGTCATTTTCTTTTTTAGATTAAAGAAAATTCTATTTCACCAAACAAAGAAAAGCATCCCGGCCTATGCATCTTTTGATGTATTTCACCATCTTATTACAAATTTTCGCTATGTGCAGACTCCATTTACAACATAGATCAAAAATTTGAACACCAAATATATGGCACCCCATCAATACGCATAAGATATGGCGACACACCAAAAAGCCAAATATATGGCGGAGATATAGCAAAAATTTTATTATTAATTGTACAACCTATTGTTAAACTTTCACTCATGCTTGGTGAATGTATCCATATCACCGTCTCCAAGAGGCATGCAGGTGCATATTTGTTCGCCACTCCTCCTTCTGAAATAGTGACCATGTCCTGATCCAGTTGGTATCCTTGTATACTACTTGCATAGGAGATACAATTAATGTTTTATCAAAAAATCACATCATTTTGGCTTAACAATATGGCCTAGCACATGGCGCTTGCACCCACTAAAACTTGGTTCTTTGTACTGTTATCAAAAGTATTTGTCCACGCATCGAACATATTAGAAACACTAGAATGTGTTTTTTTTTTTTGCAGAAAGAAGACTTATATTAATATAAAATTGGGTACATACTAATGTTACAAGCACTTTGTAAAACAAAAAGATTACAACAAAAAGCACTCAGCATGTAGCTCCAAAACTCAATCCTAATAATGCGCTAGATAAAACTTAACACAGTAGCAATAAAAAGAGAGAGAGAGATGTTGTGTAGTTTCATTTTCACTACAATAACAACATTTTTTATTACCATGTCAATTCTTTCTAACTAAGTTATCTTTGGTGAGAGTGACTTCTTTATGCAAGAACCATAAGAACATTTTAATCTTAAGGATCAACATTAACTTCCACAAATATTTATTGTAAGCAATGATACTAGCTAGTATCAAGAATTGCATTATACATAGATTAAGTAGAACAGATATCACTAGAAAGTAAGGGTCATCTAAAAACATCGTCAACATTTACATATATATATATATATATATATATATATATATATATATATATACGACCGTGCTAATTGGCGCGCTGGCCAGCCCACTGACCAACTCTGCCAGCCTTGTGTCAGAGTAGTATATCTCAGGTCATTCGGTATTATATCTCAGGTCATCATGTAGTATATCGGGGAGATAAGAAGGCCACCCACGTGATATATCACTTTCGGTGTCAGATGTCACTTTCGGTGTCAGGTGTTAGGATGTCGACATTTTCAGACCATTGGACACTAGAGTCCAATATACAACTACGAATACAGTGATATACCTTCGAACAAATCTGAATCGTAGATTTTTTTTGTCGATTTTGAATTATAGAAATTTTTTCTTAACCAAAAGCATTAATATACTTTTCAAACTTATTGAATATAAATGCCACGTTCATAAAATATGATATGAATATGCGTTTCGTGATACATAAATATACTACTGCTGAGAACAAAAAAACCAGTTGTATGCTCCAAACTTCATTGTTGTATTCAGAGTTGTATACTCCAAACTACATTATTATATACAATTATTTCACCGCTATACATTCAAGGCTACGTAGTTATACAACAGGAGCAACAACATCTTCTTCCAAGAATAAAAGGGACAAGAAAAAACAGTTATATACTCCAAACTACATTGTTGTATACAAATATTTCACTTCACAACCTATACATCTAAGGCTACATGAATATACACTCGCAAAAATCCGAACCTCAAATCTACAGAAGAAAGAAAGAAAAACCAATTGTATACTCTAAACTTCATTGTTGTATACACAGTTATATACTCCAAACCACATTGTTGTATACAAGCATTTCACTGCTGTAGAAATTCACCTATACAAACACAAGATGTGCAAGAGATAGCAAGGCAAGATAGGAATGGATAAGGTCATGGACAGAGCAAAGCTGCTGCTAGCTTCGTGCATCTGGCTAGATAGGCTCAAAGCATAAGCTTTCCTCCACGGACCATCAAAAGTAAAAAAAAAAAAACCGTTGAAGCATAACATGCTGCAGGCTCACGGAGCATCAATCGGCATGCTGGACATTCCAAATCTAAAAGAAGTTGAGAAAAATAAATCTTGCATCAATCTTCATGCTAGTTTGCTGCTGAATCTCGGAAGCAAATAAAATCAGAGAGAGACACTATATGGAAAGAGTCGCATGTGCAAATCATCACACCAAGAATCAAATTCCAAAGAAAAAGGCAACGAAGATGTGAGGATTCTTGCTGAGAAAAAAAAATCAAGCTTCTAGCAACACCTCGTACAGGGCCCAAGAAAGTAACAGGCAAGGAGACGAGAGCTTGCAGTTGCTTCACGAAGCAGCTCGTCAGGTCTACAGAGAAGGGAAAAAAGAAGATAAAAAAAAGGAAAAATCAGATCCAACGATGAAGAAAAAAAAAGGGGGGGGGGGGGGGGGGGGGGAATATCCTCCTCCTTGCTGCCGCTCCAGATCTGCAAGGACAAAAGTTGATTTTTGAAGAAACAAACGAGCCCGCACCAGATTCTCCCAAATAAAGAACTGGTTGCAATCAAATCGTGAGCAGAAATCAAGGAACCAGCAGATCTGCAAGTCTCTTTCCTGAACCAAGGAACATAAATCTTGAATTTTCAAAATTTCTAGAGCCAACATCCCAACTGGTAATGCAAAAAAAAAAATCCGATCCGATCCGAATCCGATGACGTGCGGATGCGGATTAGATATGGGATTAGCAAAATCCGACGGATATGGATTATCCGAGATATTAAAGCGGATTATCCGAAGCTCAGAATAGGAGTCAATTTGTGTTTCTTTTACATGTTTTCATAATATTTTAAATTGAGAATTTGTAGTTCGAGTGGTGGGATTTCCTTGGCTAGTGCTATATTTGTACTAGCTATTTTACATGCTTTGATGAACTATCTATCAACATATAATTCTCTACTAATAGACATATCAATCCGATATTTAAAGATCCGTTTCCGATCCGCTTCCGGTCCGAATCCGTCACATTTCCGACATCCGAAAAAATCCGTATCCATAACCGCATCCGCATATTATCCGATCCGCTCCGAATCCGATGAAAAAATGTGGATTAGGATATGGGGAAGGTGTTATCCGCTCCGATCCGATCCGTTTTCATCCCTACTAATTAAGCTATGTTTTGCTACAGTGATGCTATAGTAATTATCGTCTAATCACGCTTAATTATCCTCATTAGATTCGTCTCGCGAATTAGTACAAAGTTCTGTAGTTAGTTTTTTAATTAGATTTTATTTAATACCTTTAAATGACAAGATTCTAGGCGGCCTAAAATTAGGCCTAGAGAAACAAACACCCCTAAAAGATTTAAGACTGTAGCCACTGTATCATGCTATCTCCTAACTGTCTTTCTTTACAAAGTGAGATGCTCTGGTAAATTGGTCATTTTCTAAATAAGGGAACCAAATCTCAGACTTCATGAGATCACATTCATCAAAGTCTAGGCTGCCCAAATTCAAGGTGTGGAGCACGTGGAGCTCCTCGACGTCGACCCAACGCCACGGGCCGGTGTCGTTGTGGTTGTCCAACACGAGCACATGCATCTGGTCACCGCAGAGTCGGTACCCGAAGCAGACGACGGCGTGAAAACGGAGCTTCTCGCCATAGTACTTCTGGCACTCAGCCATGGCGGCTTCGCTCCGGCCGCACCCGCGGTACACCCAGGATCCGTTGTGGAGGCTGGCGTCGAAGAGAGGGTACCATGGGCACATCCAAAGCGTCCCGACGCAGGGGCCGCGTTCAAGCAGCTTAGCCACGGCGCGCAAGTCGTAGCGGCCGATCAACACGTGCCTTTCCCACGAGCTCAGTGGCAGGCTTGGCGAAAGGGAGTTGACGGCCGGATTCGTGGAGACGATGGGCACGCCACCCCGGTCCCGTATTTTGTCCAGGACTTTCTCGATAGCGGCTCCCACGCCCCTCGTCCAGCACACACTGCGCAGGTGCTCAGGCTCCGCCGCCAACCAACGGAACTGCTGCTGCCTGCGCCTGCCCTCGCCGTACAAAAACCGGTGCTTCGCCTCCACGGCCAGGGTGCACGCTACGAGAGCACATGTATCTGCATGCAGGAACAATATATAATTCCGTTATTATCTTTTATTAGGGAAAATTCCGTCATCTATTATCAAAAATTAATAAAAAAATATGCACCGTTGATTTTTATGAAAATTGACGGTCTAGATTAACGAAAAAGTTCATCACAAATACGGCCCCACCAAAAACAGCATAATTTCAGAATAGAACAGAGAAAGAAAAATAAAGCCCATGGATGGCACCCCGTTAATTAATCAACATCTGGCTATTTTGGAAGTCCATTGATTATAGGAAAGGAAAGTTGCTTAGCATATGCAAGAGACAAACTGTGTTAGAAACAGTGTAGACATGGTTTCATCTAGATGAAACCTCTTCCTTCTATCTCTTCATAAAATCCTATTGCCATGTCATAAAAAATGCTTATGTGGCATCTTATTTATTGAAGATGAAACATTGGGAGTTGCCTGTGTGACCATGAGAAACTCCGGTACAGGCATACAGCTGGAAAGGAATAGGCGCAGCAGAACGTCACAATAGGCATGATATATAGGAGTATTAAACATTGCTACGATGAGACCTTCACCATAGAGGCTGAGCATGATCGGTTGATCAAAGGACTAAAATGTTCCAAAGTCATTCCATGATCGATTGTGCTACTAGCTTAATGGAACCAAATACAAGGATATTAATTAGTGAAACAACGAGTAGCAAATATGAATGAAGCCTTTTGGACGAATAGTGAAGAATGCAGGGGCCATCTTATGTTATGCAACTTGCAGTTGTCACAACAGACAGAGAAAGACAAAAAAGTTTAAATGTTTCAGCTGTTGTTGAGCATATATGAAACATAAAAAAAAATCAATTGAAATTTTCTTAGGTACTTTCTACATTCTAAATTAATATGTGCTTGTATAATTTTTTATGTTCTAATTAAAGTGATTACCGTGAAGATATAGATATATTTGCAACGGTTCCATCTAGTCGTGCTCGCTAGTTATCTGTAAGCAAGGGATTGAATTCGAAGCTCACCGTCTACTCGCTGCTTCATGGGCCGGATGGCCACATCAGCTACCCAGCTGCTCTCTTGCCTGATGGGCTGGCCCAACGCTGAAAGATCTAGTTGGAACGTTTTGTCCCAACTCTCGTTCCACCCATGCACATGCTGGGCCAACGCTGAACGATCTTGTCGGAACGTGTTGAACCAACTGTTTTTCCACCCACTCTGCAGTGCATGCGATCGGATCAGCAGGTTTAGTGATGCTAAAAAAAAGATCAGAAGGTTTATTTCCAACAATTCTGGGAAAGCAACAACCAACTGGTCTGTTCATGGGTGCGTTGGTCCTGGACCTCTTGGGTTCGAATGGAGTATCCAAGCCTGAGACTATGGAGGCAATAGCATGTAGGGAAGGGCTAGAGTAAGCGATCTGGCGCCAAGAAGTAAGTTTCAGGCTAGCTTCTAATAGCATCTACGTGGTGGGGAATATGCAGGGAAGTGGACTGGGGCCTTACGGACACATTGTAGTACACGAGATTAAAGCTAGGGCTATGCCTTTTGATGCAGCAGAGTTTTTTTCATGTGGGAAGGGCATCGATCTAATGGCGATGCCCATAGATTACCGAGGAGTTCAGTTTACTTTTAAAGCGCAAATTTACGGACAGGGGGCGTGGAGCTGCTCACATGGCCTCCACAAGGAATGACGGCACCTGAGGCAACGACGATGATTTTCTCGAAGTCAGGTGTGCAGGGAATAATGTCATCATCTGCAACAATGAACACATATAGAGCGTGCAATTAATGCAGGTTGCGCATTCTACTCTCAACTCATCAGTATAAATCTAAATAGTACAACCACTCGACATGAATCTATGATCAAAAGAAGACAATTGAAAACTGCAAGCAAAGTTCATTCTCACCTGCACCCTCGCTGCTGCGAGGCAGGTCGATGCCTGAGAAGAATATGTCATTGCACCCACGACGCGTCAGCAGCTGGGCCGCCGCTCGCCGGCGGCCCCTGGGCAAGCCCAAGTCCCCAATTCGTTTGCTCTGTAACGAACCAAAGGCAAGCAGTGTTACTTGTATCGTGTTAACTGTATGCCAAATAAATTTTTTTTAAAAAAAGACCAAGGGCATAGAACAATTATCCAATTACATGAGAAGCATCTAGAATTGCTGGTCCAAGCAGAACCCGCGATTCCTTTGGCAAAGCCAAACAGAGTACAATGCATAAAATGGCGCTAGGGAGGAAGCGTTTATTCGCTTCCCGCGCCCTGCTGCTCACTGGGACGCGTTGGCTGTGCTGATCAGGGGAGTTGATCGGAGTTGAACCAGGCGGCGGACGACGACGAAGCGTCAGGCGCCAGTCGCGGAAGCCGGCGGCGAGGATGCACATGACCCAGCGGAAGAAGATGATGGCTTGGCCCAGAAGCCGCAGCCATCTGCGGAAGAAGGCTGCAGCCAGTATGCATATGACCCTGTGGACGAAGATGAAGACGCCCAAACGCCGCGCCAGCGCCAGACGGAGGTTGAAGACGCCGACAGCCCCGGCTCTTGATCCCTGCGGCAAAACAAAAAGTATTAAGGAAGACGAAGTGGCTTTTGGACCGTAGAATCAAATCTAGAGTACGAGGGCGCCATCCGGCCGACACCTCAATCGAACTGACTCGGCTGCACCAAGGGCGAGTCGATCTCCACCAATCTAAAGGACGGTGCCCATGGAGCGAAGCTATGTACTAGTGTCTCGACCAAGTGGCTCCTCCAAGTTATCTTTCGCAAACGCAGGTACTCCTCTTCTAATTTCAAGTAAGCTAGATCACCGGCAACCCAGTGACGATCTTTCGCAACGGTACTCCCCTTCTAATTTCAAGTGAAGACCCCGGTGATCAAGATAGATCACCGGCAAACCCACTGACCCCGGCTGTCAGTTTTCCAGAATCCGCCCCTGGGCAAGGATGGAGGCGCCGGGCATCAGCAATTCGGCCTCCATCCCTCCCTCCTCTACCAAATCCGGGATGGCCACCTCCCCGCGGCATCCTTTCAAGCCCGGAAGCAAAAGAAACCCCAATTAACGACCAATCCCGCCGAACCAAAGCTCGCCGGAGGAAATGTGAATCACTCTAGTGACGAACCAAAGTCGCGCTCGACCTAATCGCCAACACCATCAGCTGGTCCATGGGGAACATGCCCGTACTGGGAAAGGATTCTTCTACGATCGACCTAATCTTCAACACCTGGTCCATGGGGGACATGCCCGTACTGGAACAAGGCCACGCTCAACCACAGCGCCCAGTAAGAAGAAGAAGATCTAAGAAGAAGAAGAAGAAGAAGAAGAAGAAGAAGAAGAAGAACCTGCCAGGGAGAGGAGGTGCAGATGATGTCCTTCATCTTCTCCGGGTCCGGGGAAGGTATGCGGCTTTCCTCTCTACCTTGTATCCGCCTCCGCCATGGCCAGGGGAGGCGGGGGTTTATTACGGTTTGGGAAGTGGCGCGAACTCACCAACCCCCGGATTCAGGCAGCTGCTGCGCTGCGCTAATCTCGCCCGAACGCGCGCGGGCCCACCTTGCAAGGATCCGCGTTTCCCTGCGATGACAACGAGGCCAACTGCGGGCAACGCCCACCCGAGATCCTCTGCCTTGAATTCGCATGTGGGGTTAGTGGTCGGTGAACCCACATTCAGTGGCTATGTCCCTCTGGTGAGTTACTCGCAGCTGCTGTGTAACCATGCAAAAACATGAGGTGCTCTTAGTCTTGGCGACGCGCGACGGGCGGCATCAATCCTCCTAAAAACGTCCCGCGTTGTTGTACCGAAGGATTAATTTGCAGAAGACTCGACATCCTTTCTCCGGTGCTCCTCATCGGATGCGGCGGCCGGCGGGAGGGAGTGTTTCAGGTGAGTCGTGACTCGTCCCTTCAAACCCGGTGCAGATATACGCGCGTACGCAGGTCTGGACCGTGCGTCGACCTTACATAGAGCTTCCCGGCAAGGCGCGCGAATTATTGATCGATGAGCTCGTCGATTAATTCCTTCCTCGCCGCCTCGGTAGATTTGGGCGATCGAGCTGCCGTGCCAACTTCTCCGCATTCGATCGCGGCAGGGCAAACCCCATGGCTCTGCGCGCGGTTGTTGCGTACACCCACGGTGGCCGAGCCATCATCAAGCAGCGCTACGTGCGTGGTGTGAACAGCCTTCCGACCCTGCCGTGCCAGATGACGCGCCGGATCCCCGGAATATACTTGCTCCTTTTTTTTTTTGTTTTTGAGACCGGAATGTACTTGCTCCGCTGCACATGGTGGGCGCGCAAGGCCGCCTTCATCGGCTCTATTGGACTTGCGCGTGACGTGAGGGCGCCCAACACACGTACAGCTCATAGCCTCAGCGCACGCGCGCCTTGTTATGAGTCAGTCGAATGGTTCATCTGTATAACGAACTAATCGTCACGTTGCATCACACTCTATGGTTCCTTAGGAAGGACATCAAAAGGCAGGAAGCTACTTGTCGCCATAACACGGACATCCGACAAAATGATATTGGCTGCGATCCGAGAGTACCTCACTTGGTTAATTAGTTATCGCGTTGTCGTACCTGCCAACCAGCTGGGTTAATTCCACAGGTCATATTTATTACTTGGGCACTGTACTTAGTAAATGATGACTAGCTCGGCCGTAATATAATTCACCTGGGCTGGGCACTACTCTACTAAGACATGGAAAAAACAGGGCGCTACTGTACGTACGTACTTACTGTCGGACACGATAGCATATAGAGAAGAAGAAAATGATGAACAAGTCGTGGTACGTACGTATACCTGACCGGGCTGCTTGGTGTCGCCATTGTACCAGGCAACGACGGATTTAAGCTGCCGAGGGTCGAGTCCATCGATCGATCTCCGGTGAGACCAAGGGCGACGCCACCGCCGCTGCTCGATCTTGTGCTCATGTGTCGGGTGGTGCCAATATGTTTGCAGCGAATTGGCCTATATATGTCTTGTAAGTGTACACATCGTTCTAATGCACTGCATGGTTATTCCGCTATCCTACCATCAGTCCAGTCCGCTCGTGCACTGGAGTACTTTGTAACGCTAACGGCGAGTCCTGCGGAAGGAAATTACAGCCAAACCTTCATCGTCCTCGTATTCACAAGTCGTGCGGCCAGATCCCTCCCGCGCGATCACCAGCAACGGCAGGGTGCCCGTCTTACGATTCGGCAACTCCGGCAGGTTCCCGGCGCCGGTGATGGCCACCACAGATCGCAAGCGTTAAGTACCAATCACCAGAGAAGAAAAATCGTATAATCTTCTGATAAAGCACGACAAATTCAAGTGCGTGCTTCCTATCAAAAAAAAAAAAGTGCGTGCTTAAGCTTTCCAGTATATATAGTTCATACATAATGATGAAGATAACAAATACATGCGCTTATTGCAGAGCAACATGAACCCATACGAACTAATCAAAACACGTACGATCTGTCGTCGCTCCAATAGTCTTCTGTTTTGTTGGCAACCGTCATCCAAATCACAAGCTCAGCATGGTAATTAAGAACGACTGCCTCTCAAGCAGGCCGGAGCCAAGTCGAGCCGTCACGACAGCTTCGTGCTGGAATACGGAGAGGAGGAAAGGATTTCGGCAAGATGCATGAAGACAACAGAGTCTTGCGTTTTGAGATACGGGTGCCGCCAGATCGATCCGGCGGCGCGCTTTCGCCACCTCTGCCGCCACTGTTCCTTGCCAGGCACTCGCCCTGAGTCTCCATGGAACTCGCCGTGTGTTGTTGGTTGCGCTCCGCACGATGCGTGCATGTGCATGGCAGGAGCCAGCTGGTGGTAGGCCCAGGACTGCCCTGACCAGAATTCTTAGCTCCGCCACTTTGCATGTGTGGCTGGCTGTAATACACACGGCGTCCACGACTCCGCGCTAGCTGTACGCAACGCGACTGCATGGTGAGCAGAAACTAAAACCGGGACAACCACCTCAAAAATATGTACTACTGGTTTATTTTTCGGTGCTAGTATGTACTGGTTTATTTTTCGGTGCATGTTTCTGCTTTCTCCGGTGACAATATCGATCGATCGAGGGTGGTGTTCACGTATATCTACTCACTGGCCGGTTTACCTTCGCAGTGCAGATACAGGCACGGAGAAGAGACAAAACCTTAATTTGCCGTGCACAAACAGGCACGGAGAAGAGACAAAACCCGACCACTTTTTAGAACCCGTTTGGATCCTAGGAGCTAAAGCAAACTAACTAAAATTTAGTCAGATTTGGGACTAAAATACCAAACACCTAGACTAAACGGCGACTAAAGGATTTTAGTCGGGTTAGACACGGTGAAGTAGCTAATACGAACTAAAAGAAAAATTGGACACCGCCTGCCCCTTCCGTACATTTGAACAATATTAAAAATGTATGAGGACTTAGGGGTATTTTAGTCTTTTTCAACTTATTTAATGAACTTTAGTCACTTTTAGTCATAAAAACCAAACGGGGGTGACTAAAATTTAGTCATCTCATTTTAGTCGCTTTGCTTTACTGCCTGGGATCCAAACGCTACCTTAATTACATTGGGAAAAAGTGGAGGCAGACAGGGCTGCCTGCAGATCGATCACGCGCTTCCGTAACTACGTAACAGTTGTCTTATTTGGGGTGCCAGTTGTCTTCTAACAGTTCGTTGCTGGATCTGCTCCCGTATCAGCAAACATGTTTAGCAGAGATTTCTTGAGGCAGTGAAATCAAGAAGGTAGCTACGAGAACGCGTGACGGCGGTACATGGAGCGCTTTTCTTGCTGATACGATCGATCACCATCCGCTCAGATCAGCGGACGTGACGTAATTGGAAGTTCCAAGTTGGAACACAAGCTACTACTACTACACAGCTAGACGAGTCTGTCGTGCCCGGCCGCTTGCCTGCACTGCGCTAAAGCTTACGACCTGTACTGCGTGTCCTCCGGTGATCATATGCAGTGCCACACCCTGCAGCTGGTCTCGATCGAGCTCGGATCGGCCACGAGAGAGGAGGGTTTGTTCTTTGGACTTGCAGCCAATGCAAGAGGATTTGTCAGCTACCGGAAGCCGGCAGCGCCAGAGAGTAGTACGTACGTAAGCGCTGCGGCCAGGAGGAGATCGCTGCATGGCTCATGGAGGCGCCGCTGCCTTGTAACATCCTGGCCCAGGGCTTAATAGGATTGATAAGAATACTCATACCAATAGTTGCAACTTCTTTTTTGGAAGCTCATCTCGAAAGAACTCTGGGGTTAAGCGTGTTTGGCCCGGAGCAATTTCGGAATGGGTGACCGACCGGGAAGTCCTTCCCGGGTGTGCACGAGTGAGGACAAAGTGCGCAGAAAAGACGTGTGTTGGTCTGTGGGGACAGTCTTGAGATCCTAGAGAGCTGCCAGGCGTGCGGGCCCGGCCTCGTGGAGGCGGGACGTCACAAGTGGTATCAGAGCCGACCCTCGCGGTTTCACGGGCGCGTGTGGGCGCAGTTGCTCAGGCATGATGCGCATGGCTGGTGTGGGCCCAGAGTGGTCATACAGCATGGCACATGCGCTGGCACTGGACGCACGGACGTGGCCAAGAGGGGACGTTCCTGGACTGGGGTTGATCGACGAGGACGTCGATCTCCTAAGGGGGTGAGAATGTAACATCCTGGCCCAGGGCTTAATAGGATTGATAAGAATACTCATACCAACAGTTGCAACTTCTTTTCTGGAAGCTCATCTCGAAAGAACTCTGGGGTTAAGCGTGCTTGGCCCGGAGCAATTTCGGGATAGGTGACCGACCGGGAAGTCCTTCCCGAGTGTGCACGAGTGAGGACAAAGTGCGCAGAAAAGACGTGTGTTGGTCTGTGGGGACAGTCTTGAGATCCTAGAGAGCTGCCAGGCGTGCGGGCCCGGCCTCGTGGAGGCGGGACGTCACATGCCTGCACCGAGAATCCAACGAGCCTTTTGACGCCTTGGTCGACCTTGGTTTTGACGGAGTGTTGTTGGGTGAGGAGGCGCGCGGTTGGCTGGAACTTGGAGACGTCGCGCGTCCATCTCGGAATCCGGCGACGTCGAGAGGTGCATGCCATTCGAAAGCGACCGGGGCGGACGGCTCTTTCCTGGCCGTCCGTGCATGCGCTGTTCGATTGACAACTGCCACGTCGGGCGACGCGGTTCGGTTGCGAAGCACGTTGCGGCTACTCTGGAATACGGTTCGCAAGCTCCAGTTTTGTGTTCGATCGTGTGGGCCCAAAAGAACTAATTGAAAAATACAAACTGCAAGGCAAAGCAGGTAGAAGCCCCCATGTCTCGTGATTCCTGCTAGTATATTTTATTCGCTTTGGTTGCTGCTATGGTTGGACGCATCTGCGGAGTTCGATTCCTTGCTCTGACACGGAGCGAGCGTTCCATTGCTACTATCACCGTTCGGTTTTCATCGCTCACGGTTCGTTTTTTTTTTTCAACACTGCGGGTGAACGAAAGGTCCCTTCGCCTCCCACGCACGCACGCCGCAACATCCGCTGGATTCGAATCCGTCCCGTCGTCAGAAGTTCGATGAGGCGGCTTCGGGTCATGGAGGACCCGTCCGTGCATGCAAGGACGCCGAGCAGGACAATTTTTCACATTTTTCACTTCCTCTCTCCTCGATGTCCAAAAGAAAAAAGAGTCACGTCCCTGGAGACTGGAGTATGGGCAGCAGATACGTCCGGGCTGGCTGATGCGCGCCGCCGCAACACATTCTCTTGGATTCGAATCGAATCTGTGATCCGCGCTGGATTCGTATCGAATCCGTCTCGTCGTCAGAAGTTCGATGACTTCAGGTCATGGTGGGTCCCGCGCAAAATTCATTTCGTCTCTTTCGCCTCCTTCCTCCGGCGTGTGGGGGCGAGGCGCGAGCCACCCACCCCCTTCTCTCTCCGGTGCGTTGGATGGCGACGATCACGATGCGAGGTCATCTTCTCCTCCCTGTGGCGTGGGAGGCGGTGACGCGAGGACGCCTTCTCCGGCGAGGGGGCGACGGTTGTGGTAGAGTCAACTATCCGGATCTGGTGAGTTCATCTCTCTGGTCTGCGCTTCACGAGCAATTTCCTCCCCAAATGAACTGATTAGGGTTTGTGCTTTATGTCTGATTTGGTTTGTACTAGCGGGGAATGGAGTTGAAATTCCAGGGGGGCGCACACAAAGGTGAGTGCATCGATTTCTCATCGCAATGGATCTGGTTCCTCTCTGATGCATAAATCAATTCGTGTTGTGGGACTCATTAGATGCATTGTGAATTGTGATGCGGTGGAAATGGGGGATTGGAAGGGGATTTTGAGTACGGGATGAGCACAACGCTCCTACTGTTCGAATTGATCCCATCCCCGCTCTTATGCAGGCCGCCGGGGTCTAAACTTTGATGCGTTGTGTGTGCAGGTTTGGTATCTGACAGGAATGGTTTGGGTTGACAGGAATCGAGTGCTATCTTATGAGAAAATTGCAATCACTTGCAAAGGTATGCATCAATTTGATAATCTAATAAGTATACAAAATGAAGGCGCAAATCAATCAGTTTCTGTTGTGTTTTGGCTAGACTGATTGATGTTGTATTGCAGCCAATTCTGTACTTAGGATATAAATTTATCACGTCCATTTGTTTAGTTTTAGGTGCGATAACATATATAATGTAAACTCACAGTATTTTCTATGGAAGAATTATGTACACCTGCAATGTCTTTTGTATTTATGAAACACTTTTCCACATGTAGATTGTGGCCTTAAGTTTAAACAAAGAGTTGTGGTTCTGTACCTATATCTGACTTCTGATTTGTTTGGTCACCTATGTAACTGACACCGAGCTGTCCTATTTAGATGCACCAGCACAATGGTTGTATCCTATGTTTTTAAGGCGTCGCCTAGGCGACGCTTTGGCGTCAGGGCGGAAAAAATATCTGGGCGTCCTCATCGCCTTACGAGGATTTGGCCAAGGCGGGGGGAGAGAGGGAGCAGACTGCAAAAATGGGAGGGGGAACCAACAAGCAAGCCGCCGCCGCCGCCATTCCCGTCTGATTCAGCGCTGCTGACCGGCAGAGCTCCGGCGGCCATCGATCTGGGAAGCAATGGCAGCAGGGAGGAGCGGAGGGAAGAGGAGCAGGGAGGAGCGGGGTGGCGCCGGAAGAAGAGCTTCAAGGGAAGGGGAGCAGGGGCGGCGCCGGAAGAGGAGCATGGAGGCGAGGCGCCGGAAGAGCATGGAGGAGAGGCGCCGGAAGATGAGGAAGAGAAGCGGCGGCGGCAGACGCGTGACGATAGGAGCAGAGGATTGGATGAGTCGATCGACACCTAAAACCTATCTGGAGAACGACCTGGGCCACTAGTGGGCTGGGCCAAGTGCTCTTTCTTCTTCTCTCTCCCTTTTCTCCTTTTCTTTTTTCCCTTTTCCTTTTCCGCTTCCAGTCTTCCTCTGTTTTTACAGTTTTAACAGATGATATGGCGTCGCCTTGCCTCGCCTTAAGAACGCCTAGGCGTCGCCTAGGCGTCTGGAAGGGTGCAGCACGCCGCGCCTCGCCTTACCGCCTTAAAAACATAGGTTGTATCGTGTGGAATTTGATTTTCTTGATGCAGAGGGCAGTCCATGTTCTTAGCTGATCTTGTAGTAGGCCCTTGGGTATATCCATTGCATTGAGTTTTTGGCAATCAGGCTGCTATATTGGTTCTGAAATTAGAAGCTACCATTGTGCATAAATGCCTCCAATGCAAGTAAAAACAGAGTTATGAAACAGTAGCTTAGGTGTTACATTGTGCACTACCAGGATCATGTATTGATATTTTGTATGGAATTCGGCGTGTTGTATGGTAGTGAAGCCAAATTTGGCTTGCCCACAGCACCAGCCTGGAACAACCCAATTCATACCTTTTTATGTGTGCCTCAACAATATTTGCTGTTCTTTTTGTGTTTGTAACTGTTCACTGTATTGGAGCAAATATTGAAAAACATATTATTGGTAACTAATAAGCATTTTTTACACATAAGTTTAAGGATTTATATACAAATCCCGTATTCCCGTTCATGACATTATATTTTTGTGTACTTTTTCTTGCTTTGTTAGGCATAAGGTAGGGTACATAAGAGAAGATATGCTGCACCTTGCAAGAAAAATGCTCCATCAGTGCGCAGATGGAGCTGCGGCCGCCATTCCAGCCTCTCAGGTTGGGACTTGGGACCACCAACATCCCACAGATCATCGACAATATAATGACAAGGACAAGAATGTGTTACCATCCGTACGGCCTTCTCACTCTCTTCCTTTCTTAGCTCACTTGGTTTACATTCCATGGAATCCGTTAATGTCGTGCTATTTCCGCCCTCTGTGCTCGCCGTGACTGGGTTCTAGAACTGCTGGATCGGGGGTAATTGTGGCCTCATATGGGGATTTAGGAGTTGGTGTGACTTGGGTGCTTAGGGGATCGATATTAAGCTCTGCATTAGTATGATTTATTGTTATTGTATGTTTGCCTATTAGCTTGTACCTTGAGACGCCGTTGTGAAACCTCTAGCTAGTTTAGCGGTTTAGTAGGGTAAAAAAATTTTCACAACCATGGCCAGTGGTGCATCAGGGCAAGCTGCTTGATATTTCAAGCAATTTGCTTGGCATTGTGTGAGCTTTCTGTGTTGTGTGACCCCGGTGTGAAGTTGCTCATGGTGAGTATGGAAAAACATGCTTAATTGATTATCTTGATTTACCCATATACTTGTAATTGCTTGCTTTGAGTATTTTTTTGTCAATTTGCTTTTTTGCTTTGGACCTGCAAAACTTTAATTATAGATCACCTTTTAAGAAGCATTATTGTGTGAGCCTCCTGTGTTGCAATACCCCAGTGTGAAGCTTCTTATGATGCTGCTCTCGAGAGAGTTCCACACTTGATCATAGCTACTTGCTTTGAGTTTTTTTTTTGGTCGATTTGCTTTTTTGCATTGGACATGCAAAGCTTTATCTCAGAATTATATAAAATTTTTTGTAGGTAGACAATAAGTTAAATGCTAATTCCCTTGTATGTTCTGGTGGACAAAGCATTGAGAACTTGACCCTTCAAACAAGATCATACTTTCTATATTTCTCCAGTTTTTGCTGCACATAAGAAGATTCTATTAATTTCCTTGTAAGCAGCAACAGAGTTTCTTTCCAGTTTCGTATGATTTGGTTTTGTATTGTACCAAAATTGATTTCTGATTTTTTATTGATCCTCAATTAAAAATATCTTTCCAGAGTTTTGCATGAACTCTGTGAGTTAGCGTGGTTTTTGCATGTAACTGTGATAAACATGCCTATTAAGTAACTTACCCTTAATAACAAAAAGATCTTTCCAGAGATTTGCTTTTTGTATATATTAGATTTGTTTTTAACTTATAACATATATGATTGTTGTTTTCTATGATGTGTGCCAATGTGAACTAAAATATGGCCTAGCTTCAACTTGCTTTCTATGAGTACTAAATGCATGTTGATATATAGTAAAATTACTGTAGAGAATTTTAAGAAATGCTTTCCATAGTGGTCACTGAAAACATTCTTATGGACATGTATCTAAACCAATAAAAACCAGTTGGATACATAATACTTTTACTCTGATTCGCCCTTGATCTAAATCAACACAATCTTATAACCGTCTGATTTTAAATTGCCCCGTCCCCCCTGCCACATGAGCGTCACGCCCATCACGCAGCGTGACGCGTGTCACGCTCATAAATGCCTCCAATGCAAGTAAACAGAGTTATGAAACAGTAGCTTCGGTGTTACATTGTGCACTACCAGTATCATGTATTGATATTTTGTATGGAATTCGGCGTGTTGTATGGTACTGAAGCCATATTTGGCGTGCCCACAGCACGAGCCTTGAACAACCCAATTTATACCTTTATATGTGTTCCTCAACATTATTTGCTGTTCTTTTTGTGTCTATAACCGTTCACTGTATTGGAGCAAATATTGAAAAACGTTTTATTGGTAACTAATAAGCATTTTTAGCAGTACAAATAAGCATATCTATACATAAGTTTAAGCATTTATATACAAATCTCGTTCATGACATTATATTTTTGTGTACTTTTTCTTGCTTTGTTAGGCATAAGGTAGGGTACAGAAGAGAAGATATGCTCCACCTTGCAAGAAAAATGCTCCATCAGTGCGCAGATGGAGCTGCGGCCGCCATTCCAGCCTCTCAGGTTGGGACTTGGGACCACCAACATCCCACAGATCATCGACAATATCAATGACAAGGACAAGAATGTGTTGCCATCCGTACGTCTCACTCTCTTCCTTTCTTAGCTCAGTTGGTTTACATTCCATGGAATCCGTTAATGTCGTGCTATTCCCTCTGTGCTCGCGTGACTGGGTTCTAAAACTGCTGGATCGGGGGTAATTGTGGCCTCATATGGGGATTTAGGAGTCGGTGTGACTTGGGTGCTTAGGGGATCGATATTAAGCTCTGCATTAGTATGATTTATTATTCTTGTGTGTTTGCCTATTAGCTTGTACTGGTGAAACCTCTGGCTAGTTTAGTGTTTTAGTAGGGTAAAAAAATTTCACAACCATGACCAGTGGTGCATCAGGGCAAGCTGCTTGATATTTCAAGCAATTTGCTTGGCATTGTGTGACCCCGGTGTGATGTGAAGTTGCTCATGGTGCTCCCGAGGTAGTTCCACACTGGATCATGGTGAGTTTGCAAGAACATGCTTAATTGATTGTCCTGATTTACCCAGATCGTTGTAATAGCTTGCTTTGAGTGTTTTTTTTTTTTTTTTTGTGAATTTGCCTTTTGCTTTGGACCTGCAAAACTTTCTCAAAACTATAGGTCACCTTTTAAGAAGCATTATTGTGTGAGCCTCCTGTGTTGCAATACCCCTGTGTGAAGCTTCTTATGATGCTGCTCCCGAGAGCGTTCCACAGTTGGTCGTGGCTACTTGCTTTCAGTTTTTTTTTTGTCGATTTGCTTTTTTGCATTGGACACGCAAAGCTTTATCCCAGAATTTTTATATCAACTTTTTTGTAGGTACACAATAAGTTAATGGCTAATTCCCTTTTATGTTCTTGCGGACAAAGCATTGAAAATTTTACACTTCAAACGAGATCATACTTTCTATATTTCTCCACTTTTTGTTGAACATAAGGAGGTTATATTAATTTGCTTGTAAGAAGCAACAGAGTTTCGTTCCAGTTTCATATGATTTTGTATTGTACCAAAATTGCTTTCTGATTTTTTATTGATCCTCATAAAAAATATATCTTTCCAGAGTTTTGCATGAACTCTGTAAGTTAGCTTGGTTTTTGCATGTAACTGTGACAAACATGCCTATTAAGTAACTTACCCTTATCTTTCCAGAAATTTGCTTTTTATATATAAGATGTGCTTTTATGTTATGATCCTTAGATCATGTGGTGTAAATACCGCCAAGAGGAAGGCCGGGCGGTGGCAGCTTCGTTGGGAGGGACTAGATTATAGATGGGGATGACTTTTTGATTTAATGAATGAGGATACAATCCCATCTTTATATAGATGAGGTGACTTCACTTGACTCTTAAGAAACTAATCCCTACAACTAATGAAACTACTAAACTATGCTTAGGCCTCGTTCGGATCAAAGAAAAAATTTCCCTTTCCTGTGTTTTTCCTGTGAAATTGAACTGTTTCCTGTGAAATTCCTCTGCAATTCCTGCGTTCCAAAGGAGCCCTTAACCCCAGCCGCCGCTACAGTAGCCGCTCGGCTACAGTAGCTGGCCGTGCTACAGTAATTCGCTGACCCATGGTGTATAGCCAGCGGCCCTATGCCCATGACATCCCCCCCTCCTTCGAAGACAGCTCACCTCAAGCTGTGTGGAGGCCATGGCTGCAGGTCTTGGTACCACCATGATGATAGGAAGGATCGATGTTGGTGCTGTTGCATAACGATCACTGGGCTGCTTGATGTAGATGGTGAGTCCATTTGAAACCAGCAGGATGTAGAAGTGACACCCTTCTTTCCTTTGCATGGAACGTCTGCAGGAAGTGTGCAACTAATGTGCAATTTTGTGCACTTTCGTCGTGCTCCACACAACCAGAGGGATGCCCTTGGTTGATGACGAATAGGTGGCAGCGACAGTGGAACAGTAGTCTTCATCTAGTTCATGATCTTCTTCTGCAGCAAGGGTGCAACAGGGAGTTTGTCCAACACCTGCACGTACAACAGGGGTTTCTCCTCTGCTGGAACAAGAGACCTGACGTACTTGGCCAGATCAGCTAGCTGTACAGTGAGATCTGCGAGTTCCTTTGCAGCGCCCTCCATGGGATCAGAACCAAAGTAAGCTGATACCAAATGCTATGATCATTAGATCATGTGGGGTAAATACCGCCAAGAGGAAGGCCAGGCGGCGGCGGCTTCATAGGGAGGGACTAGACTCTTTGTTTCTTTCTTCATTGCTTAATGAACCAGGATACAATCCCATACTTATATATGTGAGGCGACTTGACTCTTAAGAAACTAATCCTTACAACTAAGGAAACTACTAAACTATCCATAACCCTAACCGATGCTACAGTAGCCAGTAGCCACAGTAGCGGGCCGTGCTACAGTAATTCGCTGGCCATATTGTATAGCCGGCGGATGCCCATGAGTATGGAAAGCTAGGCCATCCTGTGTCGGCCACATCCCCTAAACCATCATTCTGTGAATTGTTTGCCCTTAATCAATAGCTTCTGACGAATTACATCTTTGTTTGCATCAAACAATGAAGAGAATAACAATGTAGCAGTTCCTTGACATGTTGTCTGTTATTTTGCCATTTTGCAGAAATAGTTGGCTTCATTAGAATATGAGGACAAGCCTTGGTGTTTAAAAAAAAAAGGTGAGGTGAGATCTGACTTCCTTGAAAGTCAAATATTGATGGATGGTTCATAGTTTGTTATATATGTTAATGTAATCAGCTCCTGAAATTTGCATCCATCATATGCACTTTAACTTGGCTCAAATTTGATATGCAGCCAAGTTTCAATCTCTGTTTCGGTATTTTGCAGAGAGAAAAATTGCTTCCTATTCATTCCGAAATGGGTTGATGATAGTTTGATGTGAATAATGATGAATTGTGCAGCTTTATTATATCCAAATGGCATAGTTTGTAATTATAAAGATATTCAGAGAGGGAGGAAATGTTAACTGTTGGAAAACTATGCAGTCCGGCAAATGAAATAATTATACATGATAGTCGACGTGATATAATGCAGTTGTCCAAATCTTCTAATACTAGGATCGTTGGGCGCGCTCCGCCGCGCGGGCTGGTGACACGGTTTTCGTATGTGATGTGTGTGCTTTGGACCGGTGGGTGGGGCATGTATTTGGTCCAAGGAACGCCTATATGACTGTTTACGTAGGCCGTTAGAGGCCGACGAAGGAGGATACACCAAAACCATGCTCGTGGACCAGCAAAAGAGGCACACGTGATGGAGCAGCCCAAGGAGCAGCGAATTTGAAGCAGGCCGCGGTGTGCACCGACTGAACGGACATGGGGCAGCCCACAACGCAAAAAGCCACATGAGAGGATCGGGCACAGTGAAACGGGAAGGCGGTGGAGTCAGCGGGAGCCAAAACGCACGCGCAGACTCCTGCGCTGCCCACGTCGATGAAAACTCTGTGGGAGGCTTCTGTCTCCCACAGTTGAAGACTAGGATATGCAACAACGACTGTTGATTTGATAAAAGTTATTACCTCTTGACTACTCTGCCATTATCAGATTCTATGCCGGAACACTGGAGCTGGAAAGTTATATGCAGTTAACGTAATGATTTTGGTAGTATCCTGTTGAATAACTCTCATGGTGCCATGTTATATATGTTTGTTTTCCCCCTACATATACGACCCTCATAGTTAGTTTAATATTTTTTTTCTAGATTGACTATTCCAGTGCCATGTGGCTTCTCTTCATGAATCACTGCCTTGTGCCATTTTAGTGAGCCACTATGCATTCCTATTAGGGCACTAATTTTGGATGACAACTTTTTTCCTGAATGATGTCATGTTTCGAAATGCAAGAATTTTTACTGTAGCGGGTTGACTGGTCAATTCAAGAATTTTATTCTATTTCCTATTTATTTTGTCCCTTTTTTTTTCAGCAAAATATTTATCAGCTGGGCGGTACATTTGTGCTCTGCTGGCTGGTAATCCATCCAGATTCAGTTATCTGTCTGTTGATACAGGTCCTGACAATATAAATCATACTGCAGCTGGTGGTGACAAGATTGTTGGAGTGGAGCCTCATTTTGCATCCAGCATAATGTAATTTTCTTCATCTAATTGTGTTTACGATGTCTGATGTTCTCCAGTTGTTAATTTTTCATGTTCATGACCCCTTCTTAGTTGCTTGTATATGTTCATTATTCGTTGATATAGGATGTCGCTGAGATTGTAGCATTTGTATATTTTATCCAGCCTTACATGATGATTGTGAAAAAAATGACTACTGAATGTTACTTTGTTTGTTTCTTGGCTCAAATATTATGTACTGCACTTATAGCTTGATATCCACCAGGTTTTGTGTTGAATCTGAATGTGTACCAGCATGGCATTTCATTGTTTTGGTGCCTCTGCCCTTTCAGTTGTGTACCTGAAAAAAACTGTTACCCTTCTTTTATATATATATATCGACATCATGTTACAGATGTAAGCTATTATTGCTCATTGGTTGGTCTGTTCACTGAATTTAGCCTCTTGCTTACATATGAGCACTGATTGAGTCCCTTTCTCTCACTTTGAAGCAGTGTTGTCATCGATATACATTGGGTTTTGGTGTTTAGATATGTTAGCCTACGAATCTTTTGTTTTTTGTTGCTTGTGGTATGTCAATCTTATCATATATCCTTGAATTTTAGTCCAGGAATGCAGGAAACAACTAGCCCAGGGGGCAAAAAAAATCAGTTTTCATCGACTGTCTGAAACAAATATGAAAAATGGTGAACTGACCACAGAAACATTGGAGACATTGATTGAAAATGTAAGATAGCTTTAGAAAATATCAGATATATTATAATATTCAATCCAAGTAACTTATGAAGCCGTGCTTCAATTTTTGCCTTCTATAGGTATATTCTTAGTAATCTATATAGCTTCTTTTGTTTTCCTATATTGTGTTTTTCAGGTTAGTTAATGATTTATTTTTAAATTTTTTCACTTGCAGATTCTTGAAAATGAAGCCAGTAAGTAGCACTTATTATAGAATCCTGAACAGATTAACCATAGTCATGTTGCCTGACTAGACGTATTTACTTTTTTTAATACTTTTTTGGTTCCTGCAACCATCCTGATTCTGTTTTGAACATTTTGTGGTTCAATTTGAGTTCGTTTCATCCTTAGTTGTGCTTTTGAATTAAAAATTATTGCGTACCATTTCGTTTTTGGTCCTGTTTCTGCTTTGACATGTTCCTGATGCTGTTTGAAATGATTTGGCATGTTTAAGTTCCTCATTTTTTTACTCTCGAATGTTGCAGTCTCTGAGAGTTGCACGCAGTGGAGTCGAGGTGGCTGGAGCCTGCGGTGACTGATGTGAGTCGCAACCACGTTTGAGGCGTACTCCCAGATCTGGTTCATCCGAAGGCAGTGCCGTCCACTTTTTTCTCCTACTCGCCGACACTGTCCGGTCAGCGGTGAGCCCCACATGAGAACTGCGGATGCGAAGAGGGGCGGATACAAGGTCTCGTGCTTGGGTGTCCACGCCCATGGTGAGGCCTGCGCAGGGGAGTGCCTCTGACTGGTGGTGTAGGGTGTGCTTGCTGTGGCTGCCGCCGGCCACTACCATCACTCAGCAAAGGTGATTTCGTTCTCTCCATGACCTACGGTTTGGACCCTGAGAACTGATGCTACATCAAACATCATCACCATGTTCAAATGCACGAGCTGTGAGCCTCTTGCCTCATGAGAATTTGAATTGTAGAACAGCTGTTGTAAAATATACATTTTGTTCATGGAGTATCGCTCTGTTGCTATGTGCTATCTACCTCATGCCCTGTTACATGTCGGCTCTGTGATTTGTCCTATAATTGATCAAGATTGTGTTTGGCTTTATAAATTTATCTAGATTCCATTTCATGCTATGCCTATCTCTTTTCAATAGCTGAGAAGTGTGATAAATCTCCCAGCTTTGTTGAGTTGGGAGATACTTTCTCAAGAGACTGGAAACTGAAAATTCAGGTGTCCTAATGTCAGTAGGGAGGAATTGAAATTGGAATATTGTATTTTGTCGATAGACAAGAATATGTATTCTTTTCAACCTTTGAGTTTTCCTTATTTACCCAAATCAAGTGGCCGACACTTTTGAAGAAATATGATAATTTTTCGGTAGCTATATCATGTCAATGTGGAGTTCTGTAAGCTATTTCGAATGTACTCTCTAATTATCGTTCAGTTCATCATCGTTCAGTTCATCGGCTTGTTGAAGTTGTGTTCACGTTTCTTTTCTGCATGTGCAGTCCAAGGTTCATTGGGCCCTTCCATTTTCTATTAAGAGCACCAGCAGTGTGCGTTTGATATTTGTTGTCCGACTAGATGGCTCGGTTCGCATGCAGTTCTTGGTTCAACTAGGTCGGCGCCCATGCGTTGAAATGAACGTAACTTACAATTCATATTGTTCATGGAAATATTAGAAATGGTTATCATACAATGCTGCGTGGGAAATATTTTTAATAAATACTGTGCATGATGAAACAAATAAGCACTGTCAATATACAAAGCATCACTATTTCAAAGACGAAGGTATCAAGGCTACTGCTATTGCTGCATTCCCATAAAAAAACGCTAACAGTTCAACCAAAAGCTCCCTCTAGTGATCAACCACCCTGCACACACATCTTCGTGGTTAATGTTATAACAAACAGCGAATCTCAGCTTGTATCTCACGTGTCACCTAAGTGCAAGCACCAGCGCAACAATCCCTCTCCAGGCGAGCGCGCAGAAAGTGGATCAGCCCAACAGGCACAAAGGGGGTGTTCTCCTTCCCCCCGCTTCCCCGTGCTCTTCATGAGCCTCATTGCAACAGCAGCTTACTCATGATGCCGCCTGCACCAATTCGGGTATACTTTACTGAAAGACTTATTTTACAGCCACCTCCACCTACAATCTTCTTTTGCAGACATGTTGTGAATATAAGAGCTTAATTAGCCCGGAAACATTCTCAGTTGAATTGGCTAGATTTTTCCATCCCTTCCTGTATGTGCATATTTATGAGGATCCCAAGGAAATATGAAAAGAAAATTCTGATGTTGCATCCTACACAAATATAGAAAGAAAACCAGCTCTAACCCCTTCACCGATCTTTTCGCTATTATTCCATTTTTTTTCTGTCAAAAGAAGCCAGTGTCAGCTACAAGAATTTCAATCACTACGGGAAACCCCCGGTTTGCCGTGTGCCATAGAGTTTGCCGAGCGCTTTATATCGGGCACACGGCAAAAAGGCTATTTGCCGAGTGCCGCACTCGGCAAACAATAGGCACCCGGCATAGAGTGGGTTGCCGAGTGCCACGTGGCCGGCACACGGCAAATATCACACTTTGCCGTGTGCCACGCGGCCAACACACGGCAAACCTGCCGGCCAGCACTCGGCAAAAAAAAAACACTCGGCAAACTTTGACGCCCGTTGGAATTTTGTTGACGGACGTTGAGCGAGGTGGGCCCGGGTACTCGGTAAAAAGGAACACACGGCAAAAATTTTATTTTTTGCCGAGTGTCCAGACTAGGCACTCGGCAAAGAAACTACTTTGCCGTGTGCCCCTTTCCAGCACACGGCAAAATGGCATTTTTGCCGAGTGTTAGCCCCATTACACTCGGCAAAGATAATTTCAATAAATTTTTTGGGCCTCTAAATTAATTCAAATAAAAAAGTTTTGAACTGCAAAGTTGTATATTTTGACAACCTCTACACTTCTTATTTTGGTATTTTTTTCATTCGACAAAGCGCTAGTAAATTTGTTCAAAAATCCTAGAGCTCCCGGATAGTTTTCCGAAACTCGAAGAAGGATGTTTGGAATATGTGGACAACGCGTCTATAATTATTTTTGAAAAAAAAAGATCAAAGTTACACATCTTTGCTGTTGAACACTTTTTATTTGAATTCAAATTGTCAACAGAAAAATTGTTTGAATTTCTCAAATTTGAAAATTTGAATTTTGGAAACAATTTCGGATGGAGAAATACTAAAAGTAGAAGTCGTAGATCTCGAGAAGTTATGAAACTGTCATGTTGACAAGTTTTTTATTTGAAATCAAATTGTCGACTTTTGAAATTTGACGTAAAGTACGTTTGAATTTCTCAATTTTTAAAATTTGAATTTTTTAAACAATCTCACAATCTCGGATGGAAAAATTGTGAAAATAAAAGTTGTAGATCTCGAGAAGTTATGTAACTTTCATGTTGACAGCTTTTTTATTTGAAATCATATTGTCAACTAAATAATTATCTAAAACCAAAAACTATGTGTTGTCAAAAAAAAAGAAAATTAAATCTTTGCCATGTGTCACGTGGAGGGCACATGGCAAAGATTTGAGTTTGCCGAGCGCCGGATCGCCGGCACTTGGCAAACACGGAGGATTTGACTTAGCGCCGCGCGGCTCTTCTCCCTCCTCTCCTCTCTCATTTCGCATCGAGCTGCTTCTCTTCTACCTAGCTACCGCCCGCCGCCGACCGCGCGTGGAGCTGCCGTCGCCCCGCCCGCCGCCCTCCGCGCCGTGCGCCGTCGCCCCCGGCCTCCGCCCCAACCCCGGCCGGCCTCTGCCCCGCCCGGGCCGCCGTCCCCGGCCTCCGCCTCGCCCAGCGCCGCCGTCCCCGACCTCCGCCTCGCCCCGGGCCGCCGTCCCCGCCGGCCTCCGCCTCGCCCCGGGCCGCCTCCCCCAGCGCCTCCTCCTCGTCGGCTGCGGCCCGGCCGACGCCGCCTCTGCCCGGCCCGCCCTCCTGCGCGCACCTACCTCTGCGCCCGCCCGCTTCGCCCGTGCGTTCTGGTCGGCCTCGCGGAGCGCCGACCCGGCGGCCGCTGCCTCGGCCCCGTCGCCAGACAACAAGAAGAAGGCGCCAACCGGGCAACACCGCCTCGCCACGGTCATCGACGCCGTCAACGAGCGCAAGCTCCCTCCCGAGCTACGAGGCCGCGGCAACGCGGTCAGGTACCATCTCCATCCCTGATCCCTTCTCCTTACCGTGCCAATCCCCCAGGGAAATTAGTTGTTTCTCTTGCGGTGGCAGTGATACTTAAACTTGTACTACTTCATTTATCCTGCTTCAAGCGTCAGGATCCACAGATTTTGATATATGGTGCAATTTCATTCACCAGATGTTATAGTCCTACACCAGGATCTAAGCTTATCTTACCTGCAGCAAGGATGAAATATCACCATGAGCACAATTGGACAATTTTCGCACGCTCATCATTGAATGAAGTATCTTCCGAACCCATTTAGAAAGGGATCACTGATATGGAAAGTGAAACAAGTAAATAATTTCCTTGCGGCATCATTCCAGACATGTAAATTGACGGTGGTCTCTTCAGTTACCACCTTTTGTGAAACTTTTGTTCACCTCTCACCTCAAAATATTTTTCTGTGGGTTAATTAAATATGCAATTAGAGGGTCAGAATTATCAGCGGTGTTCTTGCAAGACTGATCAGCCATCCAAATTTTGGCACATGACCCCTTGTTTACTCATAGTATATCCTATATGCAGTCCATACACTTTACTGTGCTCTTGTCTGTGTCCACGGTAATGATGGTCAAAAAACTTTGGTTGGGTTAACTTTGAATTAGTTTGTTAAAATATTGATTCATTTATGTTCCGTTCTTTGCAGGAGAGGCTTGTGCACACCGTCTTCCACTCGACACTTTGCAGACAGCAAGGTGAGACATAAAAGCCTCCTCTTTTTCCATTCATGTCTGTAGGTCACGCGTAACCTAGTTAGGCGTCTCCCGTTCGAAAGAGATACAGTTGGAGATATGTAGATCTTTGCATATCTATGACCGTATCTGTTTCGAATTGTTCACGTTTTTTGGACAACCCGAGGATGCGTAGGTGGGGTTAGTTTCCATGGTTTACTTCGGTCCGAGACAGAATTTCGGCAGCACCTCCCTATTGTTCTCCGGATACACAATCTCCCTGCGGGGACGTGTATTTGGAGAACAGCGGGGAGATGCTGCCGAAATTCTGTCTCGGACGCGGAGTAAACCATGGAAACTAACCCCATTTACGCATCCTCGGGTGGGATTAGGACCTATCTTCACCTATTAGACAGTTGGAACACGTGTAGATCGATGCAAATGAATTAATTTTATATTACTCGTTGATATATATCTGTTAGAGGATGGAAGACCGTGAGTGGATGTACACGGGCCGCTTAAGTCGGACTGAGTTTACCGACGAATGGATTGAGAAGTCAGAAGCTTTCATGGAACTAGGATTTGCCAAGGCTAAAGGAGCGAGTGCCACTTGGTGTTCCTGCAGCCGTTGTAACAACACGCAGCGAAAAACAAAAGAGGTCATGGCTAAACATCTATGTCTGAATGGATTTACGCCAGGCTATACTCGTGGTTGTACCATGGTGAAGCCGAACGTGTGAGAGACGACGTCGTGAGACAGCGCGTCGATGATTATGATGCTGATGGTGGGGTAGAAGACATGTTACATGACTACCATGAAGCACATTTCAATGTGGATGAAGAACGTAGAGAGGAGGAGCCAGAGGAGACCGCAAAGGCGTATTACGACATGTTGTCTTCTTCACAGCGACCTCTTCACATGCATTCCAAGGTTTCTCAGCTGGATGCCATTGCACGCCTAATGGACGTAAAGTCCCAGTTCAGCTTGAGTCGAAACGCCTTCGATGTTATGTTGACAGTTATTGGCACCTTGCTTCCGGAAGGTCACATTCTGCCAAAGAACATGTATGAGGCACAGAAACTCCTTCGTGCACTTAAGATGCCATATGAGCAGATACATGCGTGTCCGAAGGGATGCATCTTATTTAGGAAAGAATACGCGGAAGCAAAATACTGTCCAAAGTGTGGATCCTCTAGGTTCACGGAGGTATACGCTGCTGATGGCCAAAAGAGGCAGCTCGCGGTCCCCGCGAAAATCCTACGGTACCTTCCGTTCATACCGAGGATCCAACGCCTTTACATGACTGAGGAATCCGCGAAACAGATGACATGGCACAAAGATGGAGTCCGATACAATCCCGATAAGCTTGTACATCCATCTGATGGTGAAGCCTGGAAACGTTTTGATGAGATTCACGATATAAAAGCTCTGGAGGCTCGTAATGTACGTGTAGCGTTGGCAACAGATGGGTTCAATCATTATGGAATGGGAGCTGCCCCGTACAGTTGTTGGCCCGTTTTCGTTATACCCCTGAATCTCCCTCCCGGCGTCCTCTTTCAACGACAGAACATATTCTTGTCGCTGATAATTCCTGAAAACTCGGGGAATAATATGTCTGTGTACATGGAGCCTTTGATCGATGATTTGGTCCGTGCTTGGGAGGAAAGGGTATGGACATACGATTCATCTAAAAAGGAAAACTTCAGAATGTATGTTAATTACCACTACTCTCTACATGACCTGCCGGCGTATGGGACATTCTGCGGCCATGGTGTTCACTCCAAGTTCACATGCCCAGTATGCAAGACAATTGTGTGAGGTTCATTTGGTTGAAGAAGGGTGGCAAGTTTTCTTCGTTCGACCAACACCGACAATTCCTCCCTCCTGACCATCCATTCAGAAGAGACAAAAAGAATTTCACGAAAGGTGTCGCAGTGCACCACCAGGCACGGCCGTTCATGACTGGTGCCGAGGTGCGTGCTCAGTTAGATGCTCTCGTGGTTGATGAACAAGAAGGTGGTTTTGTGGGATATGGTGAGCTACATGCCTTCACTCAGATCTGCGGCTTGTGGAGACTTTCCTATATGGAAGACCTTCTTCTTCCACATAACATTGACCTAATGCACACTGAACATGACATTGGCGTTCCACTTTTCGGAACAATCATGGACATTCCTGATAAGACAAGGGACAACGTGAAGGCAAGAGTCGATCAAGCAGTGTTATGCGATAGACCTAAGCTAGACATGGCGCCTCCTAAATCCGGCAAGTCATGGAGGAAGCCTCCGGCCGATTTTGTCCTTCGAGGCCTCAAGGAGGGAAGTACTAGAATGGTTCAAAACGTTAATGTTCCCTGATGGGTTTGCAGCGAATCTGAGTAGAGGGGTGAACTTAACAACTATGCGAATCAACGGGGCAAAGAGTCATGACTACCACATGTGGTTTGAGCGGCGTCTTCCGGTGATGGTTCGAGGCTATCTCCCTGATCATGTGTGGCTAGTGCTGGCAGAGTTGAGCTATTTCTTCCGTCAGCTTTGTGCCAAGGAGGTATCTAAGACCGTGATCGCAGACATAAAAAAAATGGCGTCTGTGTTGCTCTGTAAGTTGGAGAAGATATTTCCACCCGGCATGTTCACTCCGATGTTTCATATGATTTTGCACCTCCCGTATGAGGCACGAATGGGGGGGCCTGCGCAGAACCGTTGGTGCTATTCAATTGAGAGGTGTCAAAAGGTTCTTCGAACGAAATGCAAGAATAAATGCAAAATTGAAGCTTCCATTGCAGAGGCTTATGTTCTGGAGGAGGTGTCAAACTTCACATCAAAATACTATTCAGACAACCTTCCGAGCGTGCATTATCCAGCTCCTCGTTACAATGCTGGCGAAAACGAATCGAAACTCAGCCTTTTCCTAGGGCAACACGGAACTGCAAGTGAAGGGACCAACAAGACCTTGAAACATGAAGAGTGGCGCACTATCATGCTATATGTGTTGACCAACCTTTCCGAAGTGTTGCCGTACATGCAGTAAGTTACTGTCCAATTTTTTTTCCTAGTATTGAATATTCCGCGTCCAACCAACTTGTTCCTTGTTGGTACAGGGAGTTTATTCATGAATTCTGGCGTGGATCAAGAGAACCAACCGCACAGGAAGTTGATACCCTTATTTCAAAGGGTGCGGGAAATGAAATGCCTGATTTCTTGGTTCAATCAAAAGGTATTTAGCATTTTTTCGTATCGCTTACAAGTTGCTCGTACGTGCGAATAATATAACTAACGATTCTGCTTGAACTTGCAGAGCCAAACTGATGAGTCTATGAGTGCCTATCTAAGACAGGTTGCCGATGGCTGTGCCTATAGGGTTAGGTCATTTCGAAGCTATGACGTTAATGGGTACCGCTTTCACACAACAAGCTACGAGCAGAGTCGGCCCAATCGAATAACCACCAATACCGGAGTTTTTACGCCGGGGGACGATGGGATCGAGTATTACGGAAGAGTTGAAGAAATATACGAACTCAAGTTTCATGGGTCCAAGCCTCTTACTCCTGTCATATTCAAATGCCATTGGTTTGATCCTCAAGCAGTGAGACGGACCCCTAATATTGGCCTAGTCGAAATTCGACAGTCATCAGTGTACCCAGGAGACGATGTATACATTATGGCGCAACAGGCCACACAAGTTTATTATAGCTGGAGGCAGAGCGGCAAAGGAATGACCAGCGGATGACGCAGATGTTCCTTTACATGCAGACTCATGGTACGGTGCCACAGCCAGGGCAACTCCCTCCTCTACCACTACCTCCTCCTTACGGCGGTCCTCCTCCCTTCGGCGTTCCTCCTCCCTTCCGCGTTCCTCCTCCCTTCGGCGTTCCTCCTATTCGGTGGTACTTCTCCTGGCACTCCTTCTGCAGGCACTCCGGTAAGTCACTTCAAATCTTTTGTACTTTAATTTCTTACCTTCAAGTATGATATAGTGAAGTAATTGAAGGGTTAGCTATGCTAGCTTGTAACCAATATTTTGTCACTTCTATTACATTTCAGTTTATATGCTTCTAACCTACACATTTTAGCTTATATGCTTCTAACCTACAATTTAAATACTTGTATTACTTTGCTCGTGCAGAATCAATCGGCGGGATCCAACAATCCCTCTCCGCAGAATGCTTGGTAGCCGTGGCCGCCTCGTCAATAAACCTGTAATTGTATTTCAACTTCTATAACTATGTGTCGTGATCGTGTGAGACTTTGTGATGACGGTTGGTGGACTATGTGTTTGTGATGATCGTGGACCTCTATGTGATGTGTTTGTGATGACGGTTGATCGTGGACCTCTATGTGATGTGTTTGTGATGATGGTGGAGCTTTTTATGTGATATGTTGAGTTTGTGATGGTGGTGGAGCTCATTTATGTGATATGTTCAGTTTGTGATGATGTGGGCTTAAATATGTGATATGTGATGATGATTTGACTCATATATGTGATGTATGATGTTTTTTTGTGATTGTGGTCCAGGTTGTAGTCGATTTGAAATGTTTACTGCAATCTGGAACAATTTTTTGCCGAGTGTTTCAAACCTTTGCCGAGTGCCAGAGTTAGGCACTCGGCAAAGAAGCCATTCTTTGCCGTGTGCTTGATGTGGCACACGGCAAAGAGTCCAGGCTTTGCCGAGTGTCGGGGCCCACGGCACTCGGCAAAGAGGCCAGTCTTTGCCGTGTGCCTGGGCCCACGGCACTCGGCAAAGTAGGGGTTGACGCCTGACGGACGTCAACACCTTTTTTTTGCCGAGCGCCACGTGGGGCACACGGCAAAGTGTTTGCCGTGTGCCCGACAAACGGCACTCGGCAAAGTACTGTTTGCCGGTACCGGTTTGCCGTGTGCCGTTTGCCGAGTGTTGCACACGGCAAACCGTTTGCCGTGTGCTTTTGTCCCTTTGCCGTGTGCCCTGGGCACACGGCAAACGGTGGGTTTCCCGTAGTGAATGTCCTCGCATAATTTTTAACGAAACTGAAGTTGAGCAAAGATGGACCAGGTAAAACTGTCAACCAAATACATTTATATGCAGAGCCAAGCTTCTTAAACAAATGCATAGATGGAGTATAATTATACAATCTCCATAACAATGCAGCTGACTGGAAATTCATACTCTCCTTCCCGCTTCCCATTCTCCGCATCAGCCTCATTGCACCAGCAGCTTACTCACGATGCCTTCACCACCAATTGAGTTCTTCCATCAGAACTCAATGTTACTCATTGCAAGCAGAAAAACCATGTTCTTGGATTTACATTTGATTTTACACAAAAGCAAGCACCATCTAGTTATGATAGAAAGATATTTACCAAATATAAGAACATATGAAAAAGATTCAGAAAATTAAGTGATAAATATGCTGAAAGTAGAGGGAACAACAGGAACAATTATTAAAAAATGATGATTTGCGGGATTCCAGATTTTGTTAACAAATAGCAGTGTTCTAAACTACTGGCATGCAATTAAATCCAACTCTGAGAGTGAATGTCTAGCATTAGTTCATATTGAGCAACTTAAAATTAGGACATTTCAGCTCTGCCATGTAATATTAGAGAACAAATGAACACCAAGCCTGCACAATGGAAAAACAGAGAAATAGCTAAAAATTGAAGTGGATGAAGCAAAGCCAAACAAATTTCCAGTTCTATCAGCATGGGCACACTACACAATAAAATCTGCAGCCAAAAGCCTAGTACATTTATTCCATGCTAGCACCTCCACGTGGTTGAATAAATAAAATGTGAAACAAAAGTGAACCAAGAATGAGGGTGAAGAAAGAGTGAATATTGTAACAAAGAGAGCAACAGGTATCAACTGTACTATAGATCGGTCACAGAATTCTCGGACAAATCACACAAGAACGTAAATATTATGAATGAACTAACCCAGACGAAAATCAAAATTTGATATATTAAAAAACATCTACCTAGGTTTTATCTGATATTTTCAATCGTTCACACGTGTAGGTAAAGGTGCTGTAGAATGAATTCCATGGCTCCGGACCGTCCAAGGACGTATAATCACACATCATGGTAAAAAAAAACATGATTTTAACTTGGACTGAAACAAAGTCAGGTGAGTTCCATAGAGCAGAAAAAAATATCAAAGGAGAGGTCAGCTGTGTAGCTTCCCTCTGACACTCTCCATAAAGACAAATGTGTTCTTCCTTCTCTGTTGGTTCCAAATAATTACCAAAGATTTTGCGACATGACAAGCTAGTGAGTTAAGAATACACTTATCAGTCCATTATTTTTTTACAATTGTTTCAATATTTGTATTATGCTTGCCTAAGAACATGCCCACAAGAACAAACAAATTGAACATTTATGCTTTTATCAGAATGCAACGCCAAAGAAAATGCCCGCAAGATCAATCAAATTGAACAGATATGATGGAAATATTACTCCCTCTGTCCACAGTTATAGTGTCCATTTAGTTTTGTCAAACTTTTCAAACTTTGACCATCAATTACGAAAAAAATATAAATATTGACAACACAAAAGTGATGTCACTAGACTTTTATCGTGAAATTGACTATCACAATATGTAATTCTTTTAGTTTGAAATAATATATATTTATAGAAATTATTGGTCAAAGTTCAAAATTTTTTACTCAAGACAAAACTAGATGGACACTACATTTGTGGACAGAGGGAGTACCTTAGTACCACTAAAAGCTCTCACGGCACAGCACCAGGACATTGCTCCAAATCATCAGCTACAATAAGGACAGGAATAAAGGTGATATAGAATGATATGCTAGTGAATGGAGGCTCCGAATCATCAATTATGTAATGATATGCTAGTGATAGTTCTCAGCGTCGAACTACCAGGATGCCACTGCCCATAACTTGCATTGTTTTGAAATGAGAAAAGGCACCAGCAGGTAAAAGAGAAGCTAAAGATATACTATAACTCATTGAAGCCCAACTCATGTCATTTTCATCTGAAACATCTTATAGTATTTGTGTCGACAGATTCTTAAATAAATCCATAAATAAGGTATAATTACTCTGTAGTGAAATTCAACTAGGAGAAATCCATAAATCAAGTATGTAAATCTTCCACTCCTACAATACTGATCCACTCCTACTTCCATTTCATCTTCTTGAAACCACTCAGGCTGCTACCGAAGAGTTCATTGACATACATATATTCTACTAATATCAAAAGACCAATATAACACATTCGAAACATAACAAGCCAGAGGACAACAGTATCAGGTGAGGCACTCTTTACTTTCACAAACTAACAATGTTCATCTCCCTCCCATCCTCTCCTGACAAAATTATCTTATAAGATCTTCATTATTAGTTCTTTTTTCAGATGAAATTCTAAGGGAAAACTACTTGTTTCATCTCAAAGCTATTGCAGTTGTTGCTACATCAGTAAAGTCAGAACCCACAAAACTCCCTTAAAACACATGTATCTCTGCCCTTATGCAAACACCTTTGCTACTGTTCGGTATTGTAGGATGTTGGTGCGGACCCAAATAGGTTCTGAATATTTGCAAATATAAGTGAGCAGAAAGTGACCACAAATCAGATGAGGAAGGGATTGTTCCAAAAAACGAGGCTAAGAAATCAGTTTATACAGAGTAAATAATCGGAAGTGTAATTATAACTGTATCCAGAATTGCACTTGTGATTGAGGAGCCAACTATTCAGATGTGCACTCGGTACTGAGAAGTGAGAACTCAAGGTTCTCTGTTGGAGTCCAGACCTGTAGTCGTTCTTTTCAGGGACTTAAAATCAATACTGCGACATATAGATCTAATTTCCTAAGAGAAACAGTTGACAGCAGCAAAGAATGAACGCGGTACTAATATAACCAAACCACTCAAAATAATTGGCTACTTGAAACACATTTGGTTCACTCTCCTGTGCGAGACATTTTTATATTAAATAGTAACCATGATGACAAAAACTGGAGTACTAAACATACATATCTTTTCTGTTTATCAAGGCTGATTAACGCATTGACACGATTCATTGCTAAAAATATATGAAACAAAATCTTACCTGGGAGGCAGAGAGGTGTATTGGAATCTCAATTCGGAGCATCTTCGGAATTCTGCTCTAATCCTGCATACACCTCCCTGAACACGTTCAGAAGTTTTGTCATTCGGATGTGGAGTACATAGTAATAAAATACATTTGGAATCGGATGTGGAGTCCATACTGCAGCAAGATAAAATACCATCGGCAGGACGAACTCGAGGCCGTCGTTGTCAATGAGCCGAGGCGAGGCCATCGGGAAGGGATCGACTGGAACGAGCATGCAGTGGAAGAGCCTGAGGACGAGGTCATTGGAGATGTCGATGCCGGAGAGGAGGCAGCCGCGTGCAGATGAATCCCGCTGATGGCACGCGCGGAGTTGGTGGCGGCTCCCCATTCCCCGTTCAATCCGGAGCACTTGGCCTCCTTCAGCGCGATCCGCTACTTCTACACGGCCTGCGACCAGATGAATTCTAGGGTTCTGAAGCGGTCGGATAGAGGCGTAAGGTATGAGCCGGAACTCATAATTTATATTTCTAAACCTTCCTGCTTCCTCAATTCCTCTTGCATGTTGTTATCTATGTCAGATGAATGTACGTTCCTTCTAGTTCATGTTACCATTTTGACCCTTTGTAATCTTCAAATAATCAGACATTCATATCATATGATCAGACGCAGTTCATATACTGGAGTATTTGTTTAAAGCCAGATGCCTTGTAATGTTCAAATAATGACATATGTGATCTATTATATATAAAAAGATTTGACCTCCCCACCACGGTTGCTAGAAAAAAAAAGAGATAGTCTAGAAATTCATACAAACAAAACATCTAACCCTTAATCCTCCCCACTCAGGAAATCCGTCCCTTGATCACCTCATATGCTGAAAGATACTCGTACTTCTGAAATAGATAGTCCCCTTCCTCTTATGCTGGGGAATGCCCAATTTGACAAGTTCTATTCCCGTTTTACCCGCAATATCAACATCGCAAAAAAATTAAACTAAGCAGGTTTAATCATAGTTAGAATAGTGACTTCGATTCAAACAAGAATTATAAGCAGCCCTCAAAAAAAAAAAAGAATTATAAGCACAAACAGGGACTTCTTTGTTGATACTAAAACATTTGATGGGTTTCCTATGATCCTTTAGAGGATTCGGGTCAAGGGTGTTTTAGACCATTTTGCAACACCCATCCCTTTGATTTGTTGTAAATTTAAGTACGATTAACTTAGTTCTGTTGTGCTTTATAACAATTAAGAGCACACGTATTGGTCCATAACTTTGGTCAATAATTGATGGTTTGATAACTTTTAAGAAGCTCCATCCGGAGAACATCTAATAATTACAAGAAACACAAGCTTATGTACAACAAAAATGCAATTATTAAGGTGTGAAAATAAAATGTTACTAAATTGATGAGCAGAACACCCACAATATGGGGAGAAGGGGCGCGCTACTTTTCTAGTTCTGATCTAAATGAAGACAGGAATTGCAATGAGTAAGTATACCTCAGGGGACACGCAGATGTGGGGATGTGAACGACTCGGATACAACGAGTTCAGGTCTATCCGTGCAGGGAGTCCATGGCGCGATTCGTGGACATGGCGGGGCGTGGGGGTCAGCGGACACCGGCGGCGCGAGGCGGGAACACGGCGGGAGTTAGGAAGCAGCGGATACCGGAGGCGCGAGGCCGGGACGAGGCGGAGCGGACCCTGGCGGCGCGAGACGGGGACGCGGCGGAGCGGAAGCTTTTCTATTTGGGCTTTTGCGAACAGGGCTTTGCTATCGCTCATGGCTTGTACATGAAAGGGGCCCAAAGGCCTGAGTTCCTTGATTAAAAGAAAACAAAAGGTCTGAGTTCGTTCAGGGCTTTCGAATTCCAAAGAGTAAACATCTCCTACAACTCCACTTGCAGGGAAGCGGCGACGCTCTTGTCGGGGTCGGCCAAACAGTGACGAAACGAACCAGAGAGCACCTAAGTGATGGTTTGAGAGGTTATTAAGACTGAGTCTCACATACACTTAGGTGGTGTTCGGTTCACTTTAGAAGGGTATAAAGGGGTCACATCAAAGATGCCGGCAGCATTTATGTGTACTAAACAAAGTCAAATTACAAAACTAAGTTCAGGACTCCCCATCTATTTCGCGAGACGAACGTAATGAGGGTAATTAAGCCCCGATTAGATGATGGTTACTGTAGCATTACTGTGTCAAAACATTGATTAATTAGGCTCATTAGATTCGTCTCGAAAAATAACGCCCGTCTACAGAAAGGTTTTGTAATTAAATTTTATTTAGTACCCCTAAATAGTAAGATTCTCTTTTATTTTAGAAGGGTATAAAGTTTAGAGGGGTTTTAGAGGGGGAACCGAACGCGCCCTTAGTTTTTTTTCCAAATCAATTCAACGTGCACGTGCCTGTAGCCTCTTTTTGCCTTTTTTCCTTATACGCACGTAGCCTGTTGGTGAACTACGGAATCTCCATCAGGTCTGATAAAATTCGTCTCCTAACATAGAGATCGAATTCAAACACTGGCGCCTAAAGGGATTTGAATTTATCAGATGCTAAAAGTAACAAGTCGGCAAACGCTCCAACTGCTGCCAAACGACGGTCAAACGGGCCAGCAAAAGTAGTTGACTTCTCCTTGTATAAAATTCTAAACATCACCGTCGGTGGGACCCAGGTAAGTCCATCATGCGTAGAGCGTTGTGGTACTAACGGCTGGGATCAATGATTCCCCAATCGCGAGGATCAAATGATTGAAAGCCACAGCCTTCTTCCACCGCTGTCTTCCCGCATTTTGTTATTTGATTATTGTAATATGTCAATTTAGATCTTTCCTGTTACAAAAAATGTGGAGCAGCTCCTTTTTACAGCTCGTTTGGTGCATGGAAGTTCTTTCCAAATGAAAGAAAAAAGAGTATAGGAGGTAACAAATTGAAACTGCAATTGATGATGTGGTGAAGAGGCCAAATTTTCCTTTATAAAACCAAACGACTAAAGTCTGGACTAATGATATGTTTTGGTCAGGTTTCTTCCTACATTTCTTCATATAGAAACGAAGAGAAACTTTACCAAATGGTGTTAGTTTCTGTTGAGAAACTACCGAAACATTTTCTTGTTTCTCAGAAACAGAAGCAATAATAAATCATGAAACTAGTTTCTCCTGTGTCTTGCTAAAAGTGAAAATCATTGTTAATGAAAAATTAGAGGGACTATAAGATTTGAACCACCAGCACGTATAAGCAGTAAAAAAAAATTGACATTGGTGTATATAAACCACGTTTGGTAAGAAACCGCCCAAATACCCCTACTACATGCTCTGATCTTTCAAGTGGGTCTGTTCTGAATTGAAGTCCCACATGGCGGTTCATGTGATGGCATTCATTTCTCCCTCACAAAGCCGATGGTACGAGGTAGCCGAGCATGAAGAGCCTTCTCCCTACAAACAAAGTAAAATATTGATTGGAATGCTGCAGTTTAATCGCCACACAAGGTAAATGAGACAAAACAAATGAACCGCTCATTCGTTCTCGCACCCGGGAAAAAAAAAGAACCGCTCTACTTTTTGAACTGTGAACTCATTCCAATATTCCATCACGAGCTCGAGACCAAAGCCCGAGTCCCTCTCCCGGGCCCCACCCGCCAGCCTCCAATCCCCGCGCGGGCCCCACCCCGCCCACTCCCTGCTTCCAAAACGGCTACCTCCTCTTGCAGCCCTCCCCCTCCCTCGCTTCCCTGCCCGCGCGCCGCAGACAAACTTCCGCCGTCCGATCGCGCGCTCGACGGCCAGATGGGCGCCGCAGCCCCGACCGTTGCGCGGCCACGTCAGCGCGAGCCGACCGTTGGGGGCTCGGCGTTTCGAAAAGCGGCGAAGATTCCCAAGGGAAGGAAGAAAGCGTGGGATAAATACAGGCGCTCTGCCACGCTCTGCGCCCCACCAGATCCTCTCCTCGGTGCGCGAGCCCAATCGATTGCTCAATCCTGCGCACCATCACCGGCTCGTGTGGAGATCTATAATTCCCAGTCACGCGCGCCACCGCCCTTCTCCGGCCGAGCTTTCGCGGATCCATGGGAGCGCGTGGATTGGGTGAAAATTCTGAGCTTGTTTTGGGTGGGGGCTTCAGCTGCTGAGCTTCGATTTGAAGGGGATTTGGTTTGGAGTGGAGAGGGATTGAGATCAGATTGTTGTGGGGGGTTGATTTGGGGGAGGAAGGGGAGGGATGTCGCGGCGGCTGTCGCTGCCGGGCGGGTCACCGGTGACGGTGACGGTGTCGCCGACGAGGGGGAAGGCGGCGGGCGAAGGGAGCAGCCCCGGGGGCGATGCGGCGACGGTCGTGAAGCGGGGCGGGGTGCTGACGAGCCCCGCGCCGAGGTCGAGGCACTCGCTCGGCGGCGCGGCGGGCTCGTCGTCGACGTCCACCGCCACGCTGCAAGTCTCGCCCGTCCGCCGGAGCGGCGGGAGCCGGTACCTCGGCGCGTCGCGGGACGGGCTGGGCGATAGCGGTGCCGAGTTTGTGCACTACACCGTGCACATCCCGCCCACGCCGGAGCGCGCGGCGTCGGTGGCGGACTCCGTCGAGGCGCCGCCGGCGACGGCAGCCGCGGATGGGGAGGACGAGGAGGTGCGGCCGCAGCGGAGCTACATCTCCGGCACCATCTTCACCGGCGGGCTGAACCAGGCCACGCGCGGCCACGTGCTCAACGCCTCCGCCGACGGCGCCGCCGCAGCCAGATCCGTCGCGGCGTCCGGGAACATGTCCTGCAAGATGCGCGGCTGCGACATGCCGGCGTTCCTCGGCGCCGCCGGAACCGGCGGGTCGGTCTCCGTGCGACTGCGGGTTCATGATCTGCCGGGAGTGCTACGTGGACTGCGTCAACGGCGCCGGGAACTGCCCCGGGTGCAAGGAGCCGTACAACACGGGCGGGAGCGACTCCGACAGCGGCGGCGACGACGACGACGAGGCGGTCTCCTCGTCCGAGGAGCGGGACCAGATGCCGCTCACGTCCATGGCGAGGCGGTTCTCCATGGTGCACTCCGTGAAGATCCCCAGCGGCAACGGGTGCGCCGGCGGCGGCGGCAAGCCGGGCGAGTTCGACCACGCGCGCTGGTTGTTCGAGACCAAGGGCACCTACGGCTACGGCAACGCGCTGTGGCCCAAGGACGGGCACGGCGGCGGCGCCGGCTCCGGCGGGACTGGCTTCGCTGGGTTCGAGGAGCCGCCCAACTTCGGCGCCCGCTGCCGCCGGCCGCTCACGAGGAAGACCAGCGTCTCGCAGGCCATCCTCAGTCCTTACAGGTGCGACTCTGTTCCTTGCTCTGTTTTTTCCTTGCTGTTGTTTTATCTTTTTTTTTTTGGAGGAACCTGATGCTTTATCTAACAAATTTAAATTTAGTACATGAAAGATTTCAAATTTAAATTTAGTACTATCTACTGTAGTTATTTATCTTTCACTCTTCAGTACAATTGTACAGTGTTTCTGCAGAAAAAGAAGTGTTTTTTTTGTGAGTGTACAGTGTTTCTTCAGTACAATTGTACAGTGTTTCTGCTCACTGTTCTTGTTCCTCCGCTATGTTGCAGGATACTGATCGCCATCCGTCTGGTGGCGCTGGGTTTCTTCCTGACATGGCGGATCCGTCACCCGAACCCGGAGGCGGTGTGGCTATGGGCACTCTCCGTAACATGCGAGGTGTGGTTCGCCTTCTCCTGGCTCCTCGACAGCCTCCCAAAGCTCTGCCCAGTCACCCGCGCCGCCGACCTCGACGTCCTCGCGGAGCGGTTCGAGCGCCCGACCGCGCGCAACCCCAAGGGCCGGTCGGACCTGCCGGGCATCGACGTCTTCGTCTCCACCGCCGACCCGGAGAAGGAGCCGCCCCTGGTCACGGCCAACACCGTCCTCTCCATCCTCGCCGCCGACTACCCGGTGGAGAAGCTGGCCTGCTACCTCTCCGACGACGGCGGCGCGCTGCTCACCTTCGAGGCGCTGGCGGAGACGGCCAGCTTCGCGCGCGTGTGGGTGCCCTTCTGCCGGAAGCACGGCGTGGAGCCGCGCGCGCCCGAGGCGTACTTCGGCGGCGGCGCCGGCGGCCAGAAGCGGGACTTCCTGAAGAACAAGGTGAGGGTGGACTTCGTCCGCGAGCGGCGCAAGGTGAAGCGCGAGTATGATGAGTTCAAGGTGCGCGTCAACTCGCTGCCCGAGGCCATACGGCGGCGCTCCGACGCGTACAACGCCGGCGAGGAGCTGCGCGCAAGGAGGCGGCAGCAGGAGGAGGCCATGGCGGCGGCGGCGGCCGGTGGTGGCGGTGGAACGGCGGTGCCCGAGGCGGAGGCGGCGGCCGTGAAGGCGACGTGGATGTCCGACGGCTCGCACTGGCCTGGCACCTGGCTCGCCGCCGCGCCGGACCACTCCCGCGGCGACCACGCCGGCATCATCCAGGTAATTTGTTTGATCTGAAATGCTAATGTGTGTCGTTGAGGTGATATTTGTTTGGTATGAAATGCTGACGTGTCTGTAACTCCGGCAGGCAATGCTTGCGCCTCCGACGTCGGAGCCGGTGCTGGGCGGGGAGCCGGCGGAGTCCGGCGGCCTGATCGACACGACGGGCGTGGACGTCCGGCTGCCGATGCTGGTGTACGTGTCCCGGGAGAAGCGGCCCGGGTACGACCACAACAAGAAGGCCGGCGCCATGAACGCGCTGGTGCGGACGAGCGCCATCATGTCCAACGGGCCCTTCATCCTCAACCTGGACTGCGACCACTACGTGCACAGCTCGTCGGCGCTCCGGGAGGGCATGTGCTTCATGCTGGACCGCGGCGGCGACCGCGTCTGCTACGTGCAGTTCCCGCAGCGGTTCGAGGGCGTGGACCCCAACGACCGCTACGCCAACCACAACCTCGTCTTCTTCGACGTCGCCATGCGCGCCATGGACGGCCTGCAGGGCCCCATGTACGTCGGGACCGGCTGCGTGTTCCGCCGCACCGCGCTGTACGGGTTCAGCCCGCCCCGCGCCACAGAGCACCACGGCTGGCTCGGCACCAAGAAGATCAAGAAGCTCCTGAGCCGGAAGCGCACGATGGGGAAGAAGACGGACAGGGAGAACCACCACAACGACACGGAGATGATGCTCCCGCCCATCGAGGACGACGACGGCGGCCTCCGGCAGCTCGACGACATCGAGTCGTCGGCGCTGCTCCCGCGCCGGTTCGGCGGCTCGGCGACGTTCGTGGCGTCGATCCCCGTGGCCGAGTACCAGGGGCGGCTGCTGCAGGACACCCCCGGCGCGCACCACGGCCGCCCCGCCGGCGCCCTCGCCGTGCCGCGCGAGCCGCTGGACGCCGCCACCGTCGCCGAGGCCATCAGCGTCATCTCCTGCTTCTACGAGGAGAAGACGGAGTGGGGCCGGCGCGTCGGCTGGATCTACGGCTCCGTCACCGAGGACGTGGTCACCGGCTACCGGATGCACAACCGCGGGTGGCGCTCCGTCTACTGCGTCACGCGCCGCGACGCGTTCCGCGGCACGGCGCCCATCAACCTCACCGACCGCCTCCACCAGGTGCTCCGCTGGGCGACGGGCTCCGTCGAGATCTTCTTCTCCCGGAACAACGCACTCTTCGCCTCCCCGCGGATGAAGCTGCTCCAGCGCGTCGCCTACTTCAACGTCGGCATGTACCCGTTCACCTCCGTCTTCCTGCTCGTCTACTGCGTGCTCCCCGCCGCCTCCCTCTTCTCCGGCAAGTTCATCGTGCAGTCGCTCAGCGTCCCCTTCCTGACCCTCCTGCTCGTCATCACGCTCACGCTCTGCCTGCTCGCGCTGCTGGAGATCAAGTGGTCCGGGATCACGCTGCACGAGTGGTGGCGCAACGAGCAGTTCTGGGTCATCGGCGGCACCAGCGCGCACCCGGCCGCCGTGCTGCAGGGGCTCCTCAAGGTGATCGCCGGCGTCGACATCTCCTTCACGCTCACGTCCAAGCCGGGGACGGGGGACGACGGCGAGGACGACGCGTTCGCCGAGCTGTACGAGGTGCGCTGGAGCTTCCTCATGGTGCCCCCCGTGACCATCATGATGGTGAACGCGGTGGCGATCGCCGTCGCGTCCGCGCGCACGCTGTACAGCGAGTTCCCGCAGTGGAGCAAGCTGCTGGGCGGCGCATTCTTCAGCTTCTGGGTGCTGTGCCACCTCTACCCGTTCGCCAAGGGCCTCCTGGGCCGCCGCGGCCGCGTGCCGACCATAGTATTCGTCTGGTCGGGGCTCATCGCCATGACCGTGTCGCTGCTCTGGGTCTACATCAGCCCGCCCGCCGGCGCCAGGGAGCGAATCGGCGGCGGTGGATTCAGCTTCCCGTAGAATTAGTACTAGTAAGTGCAATGTCTGTCTGAACTTCTTAATGCGAGAAGCCCATATGAAGGAGTACTTGCTTCATGGGGTGTTATTAGTAGTGATAATTAGCTGTGATAATGCATCCTTAAGTAGCTGGTGAGCTGCTGCTGTATCGAGATCGAAGACAAGATTTAGTAATGTGCTTTTTGTAAACTGTGTACTGTGAAAGCTTTCTAGTTCTGCATCTTTGCCAGACCGTTTGTGTTCTCAGATTCAGTGGTATTTTGCATTGCTGATGCCCGAACTGCCAGCTGCGTTATGTCTGAACATTGCTGTGCTGAATCTTTGCACTCCCCCTTCAGATTCAGTGGCATTTTGCACTGCTGCTGCTCGCTGGTATTTTAACAGATTATTTCCATTATGTGCAGTGGATGTGAGTAACTTTTAATTTTTCAGAGCACATGTAAAATATTTTCCATTATAGGGAGTAAAAATGTGAAAACCGACGACAACGACCCGAAAGGCTGAAACCGGCCTGAGATGTCAAGAAAACGACAGTACAAGGATTGGATAAAAGCTTTGTCAATGCTTGTGATGTTATATCGAAGACACACAAGATCCTCCAACACAAGCATACAAAATTAACTGGTCTCACAGTGGTTCATTTTCTTCGTTAACAGTGGATTTCAGTAGTTCTTTATCCCTAGAAATTGGAAAATTTTTACACCAGTTTCACCTAGAGGAAGCATATGCAGCTAAATAACTGTAGGAAAATAAGCATGCTGCGGCGACAGCGATCTGAAATAAACTGGCCTGAAATGTCAACAACATGTGTAGAAAGTCAGTGCATAACGGTCTGATGTTGCATTGCAATCACAAGTCAGCAGATTGCGATGTCCCTGAACTGACCGGATAGCAGTCAGACATGCCTCATGACCAAGTTAAGTAGCACCCCGACAACATTTTACAATAACCACATCTTATATCCATCTTTATTCATGATTGACGAAGCAAAATGCTCTAGAAACGGGCACTGAACACACATACAAAATCGTACTACGTAGCATAACATAAAGAAACCCCTTTCGCACAGAAGACTGAACCAGAGGATCAACCCAACCCTGTCCACAGTTTATTATTCCACACACATTCTTGTCATCGATCTTGTGAGATTCGATCAGGCGGCGAACTCGTCGGGGTGCGCGACGAGGTACGCCTCCAAATTCTTGATGAGGCCGAGGAAGCCCTGCGCGATGGCGGCCTGGTCCTCCGGCGACAGCGGCCCGGCGTCGCGCTCGTACTCGACGGTGACCTTGACGACGCAGGCGGCCTCGCCGGCGGGCTCCACCCTCATCTCCGCCGTCTCCGACTTGAGCTGCGCGTTCACCTTGCCGCCCTCGAGCACCTCCGTCTTCACCACGCGCGCCGCGTCGTCCCTGGCCACCACCCGGGTCTTGAACACCGTCATATCCGGCACGGCTTAATTCGACACACACAACATACATATCGCCGTTCAGGTTTCGGACAGATCGATCGAGGAAGACGAAAAACCATTTTGCAAGATCAATTTAGTTTCGTACGTACCTGGGTTGATCTTCATGGTGGCGACGGTACCGGGCCCGCCGTCGCCGGCGATGTCCACGGCGTCGACGAAGCCGACGCAGGCCTTGGTCAGGAGGTCGGGCTTCCAGTTGGTGAGGGCATCCTTCCACAGCCGGTCCGCCGAGAGCCCCACAGCCATCTCCTCAGTGAAGCTGCCGGCCACCATGTCGTCAGTCAGTCAGACTGAGTGATCCGCTCGCTAGTGATCAGACAAGAAGATGTACTTTGTGTGTGTGTGCCTCAACTGAGTGAAACCATGCAGCTACTTATAGATGAAGAAGAAGCATGATCGATGTGCGTCCAACTCGATTGATAATGTACCAATATGTATCTCCGCCGTTAGATGCATACCAGATTTGACCGCCGAGAACACGTGTTTTGGACCAGGAAAGTTGAGGGGCCTTGATGCTGACGAGGGAGAATTCAGAGCGGGTCTAGAAGGGTCTGACAAGTAGTACTAGTACACTGCTGCCGCGGCCATCGTGTTTGTCTGGTCGGGGCTCACGCTCATCGCCATGACCGTGTCGACCGCTGCTCTGGGTCCACATCAGCCCGCCCGCCGGCGCAAGCTAGGGAGCGAGCGAATCGGCGGCGGTGGATTCAGCTTCCCGTAGAATTTTTAGTGGCAAGTGCAATGTCTGTCTGAACTTCTGAATGAGAAGCCCAAATATTGAAAGAGCACATGAGAAAATGCAATGGAAGTGAGTGGCTATCTACCTACAGGAAGCCATGTGTTGGATGGATTGGCTTCGTAGAGCTGTGTGAAGTGATGCGTCTGTTGCGTTTAAATTACGTGAACTTGTTGTAACTGGAACCAGGTACTTTTTGGTCTTGAGTTGCAACGCAACGATGGACTGCGGCTCGTCCTAGCTAGTATATTCCTTTTTTTTTCCCCATTGAAGGAGTACTTGCTTCATGGGGTGTTGTTACCTGTTAGTAGTGATTAATTAGTAGCTGATGAGCTGCTGCTGTATCAAGATTTTACTTTATAAACTGCATACCGTGAAAGCTTCTAATTTCTGCATCATCTTTCCCAAACCGTTTGTGTTTCAGATTCCTGGTCACTCTTTTGCCGGATATTTCCATCAGTGGCGAGGCCAGGCCCAAACCTGAGGTGGCCGAAAGCTTGCTGGGCTCACATGGATGGGCCAAAGAAGGAAAAAAAATGAAAAAATGGTGCTACAGTGATCCAAAAGCACGTTGGGCCGAATCTGGCGGTGGGCCGCCCCGGCGGCTGGACTCGCCACTAATTTCCATTATGTGCACGAATTGCAGGATCATTTCAATTTTGTGGAGCCCTTTTGGAAAGAGAAGAAAAAAGATATAGAGAACAATAGGGAGTCAAAAGTGTCAACCGAACTGAAGCTATTGGCACAACGGCCTGAAAGGCTGTTGAAACCGGCCTGAGAACACAGAACAGAACGTGTGAAGCGATAATTTTTAGGAATCTGATGTTGAATTCTAGGAGCAGACGGGTTGGACAAAGACATACGCGTCAGTCAGAGCTTTGCTTGTTGATGTTCAGCTATCAAATTTAGGGGATGGTCTGAAGTGCCACCCCTGAATTCATGCATTTTTTTCATCTAGACTCGCCGTGTCCCGGAATAATATGCAATCGCACCTTTATTAATGCTCTCATGAACACTGAACACACATAGAAAGATCCTGCAGGATTGCCGTGTGGGAAAAAAAAAATTCCCCGCGGCCCGTCCGTAAAGCACTGCTTCTTTACGGCCCCGCTCAAATGATCGCCGTGTGGACGGACGCCTCCAGCAATCCGACGCACGCCTGTCGCTCGGCTCCCGCAGCTCCAGTTCTCGCAGCGGTTCGATTTTCTTGATGTACAATGGTTCCGTCAATGAAAATTTCTAGAAATAATAAAAAACAAGGCAGCTAAAATAACGAGTCAAACGGAAGAAAAAGCACAGCCACAGATATCCCTCAAACGAATCGAATGCAGCTAAAATAACGAGGAAAATAAACATCCTGCGACCTGAAAGTCAACTATACATATGTGTAAAAAAAAGTCATCGGTACTACTTCAGTTGACTGACCGACGGATAGCAGTCAGACATCACGCCTCATGACCAAGTGCAGATGGTCATCCTGACTCCTGACCGGCAACATGTCTTTTACATTAACCACATCTTATCCATCTTTTTTATTGATGATGAAGCAATAACGAGCACTGAACACACACGCACAACAGAACCGTACAATAACATGAAAACCTTTCCCGCAGAGGATTCAAGTCCTCAGTTTATTACACGGCACGAGCAAACACACACACACACACACACTCTCTGACGGCCTCGCGATCGGATTTGCTCTTGCGCTGCTGCCAGCTGATCCATTAATTCATTCAGTTCAGGCGAACTCGTTGGGGTTGGCGACGAGGTACGCCTCCACCTTCTTGACGAGGCCGAGGTAGGCCTTGGCGACCTTGGCCTGGTCCTCCGGCGACAGCGGCCCGCCGTCGCGCTCGTACTCGACGGTGACCTTGACGACGCAGGCGCCGTCGCCGGCGGCCTCCACCTTCATCTCCGCCGTCTCCGACTTGAGCTGCGCCGTCACCTTGCCGCCCTCCAGCACCTCCGTCTTGAGCACGCGCGCCGCCTCGTCCCTGGCCACCACCCGCGTCTTGAGCACCTTCAGGTCCGGCACGGCTGCAGCGGAGCGGACACGACACCACATGTATTAAGATTAGAAGAGTTGTTGCAAGATTTGAATTCGAACTAATTAAGTTTGCTTTGGTTATTCTATTAGAGCTAGGGATAAAAAGAAAACAAAAATGCAGTTTTCGTATAGTACCTGGGTTGGCCGTCATGGTGGTGACGGTGCCGGGGCCGCCGTCGCCGGCGATGTCCACGGCGTCGATGAAGCCGACGCAGGCCTTGGTCAGGAGTTCGGCCTTGACGTTGGTGAAGACCGCCTTCCACAGCCGGTCCGCCGAGACCGCCACATTCACATCCTCGCTGAAGCTGCCGGCCACCATCTTGTCAGACAGACAGTCACACAAGCTAGCTTTGAAAGTTCAGGATGATCACTGATCAGACAAAGCAGATTTGTGTGTGTGCCTCAACTGAGCGCAACCTTTCAGCTACTTATAGATGATCTGACGAGCAGGGAGCAGAGAGGAAGAAGTGTGCGTTGTCCGACGTGGATTCCACGCCGGGGACACGAGATTGGACCGGCGAGACCACATGGCTTGGACCGGGAAGAATTCAGGGGTCTTGATGCTGACGACGAAGAGGGCGTTGCGGGTTCAGAGAATTCAGAGGTTTAGGGTCTAGAAGGGTTTGACGAGGAGTATAGTACGCTCTTGCGGTTAATCAGGGACGAGAGGCCAGCAGGGAGCCTGGAACCCTGTTTATACTCACTCTTTATCGTGTGTGTAAGTACAAACTGGTGGGAATTTACGGTGGTCATCATCATCAGGGTCGTGATCATCGTACTTGGGATTCTAGAAAGGCCAACAGACTTTGATAGTTTGATCGATGGGGACAGGAACTCAAAATATTGCAAATCAAAATATTCTTGTTATACAAAACGTGATTTCTTTTTCTTTGATTAAAATAAAACGTGATGATTGCTAAAAATGTCGTTTGGGAAAAAGACTAAGACAACTAGAAAAAGGCCCAAAGTGAGGCCCAACCAAGACAGCCCTGATAGCGAGCACACCATTACTAGGGCCCAGATGCTAAGGCCGAAATACGCAAAAAAAAAAAGGTCTCTGTAGAATGGACTAGTTTAGGCCCATTTAGGACAGAGAAGCCTGGACCAAACTTTTTTATGATGAACACATGCAGCGATTTCCACTTGTATAAAGGCTGTTTTCCCTAAACAAAACTTTTATCCATCGCAAAAAAAAAAACTTTTACATCCATGCTTTCGTTTTCCTTAAAAAGTTTTGTGAAGAGACAAAAGTTCGAAAAGCATTATTTAAAGTGCAACCGAGTGGTCAGGCACACCATTATTTTTTGTTCACTTTTCACGGAAATACGTAAAGCACCAACATAGAAATTTCTTAGTTCGTCCGACACATCACTATTGGCGCCCATTGAAATATACCTTCTTCTTTCTTTTTTTTTCTTCTTTTTGAACAAATGCGGCAATGCCCACTGAAATATCGTAGGAAAGCATTTATGAACCAATATTCTAGTTCAACTCTTTATGGACAAGCGAAGCATACACATTCTTGGATGCCAGCCGGCAGCCCTGTTGGTCCCGTATTTCTCATCAAGTTGGTCGGACGCATCATTACATACATGGACACCCCACGATCCCATAAGTTTTTGTTGCCGATCAATTTAAATTTCAATATTTTTAAGGTGAGAATCGAAATTGAACGGCTGTAATTCTGCTGCTCAGCAGTGAAAACACTGAAACCACAGTTGCCAGTAACTGGACATGCAGCAGCTGCATTCCATCATCCAATCCAACAGGCAATTCACTCCCTGCTTTGACTGCCTGGAGAGTCCTCTGAATTCCTGAACTCTCTTTTGGATGTATCTTGTACAATGATATGTTGCATCACATGGCCACTCTGTCCAGGTTTCTGACCAGCTAGGATCCAATGTTACTCTGCCTTTCACACGATATTCTGTTCTGTGCTTACCTTTCATGAACAGCTTCGAGATGAAGAAATAAACAGTCTAGCTTCAGTAGTAGTAAGTGTTTCAAGATTAACTGCTGTACAAAATTCCTATGGCGTTCTGGCATCAGCAGATTATACTCTCCAATGTAGTACAGTTTTGAGCCTTGACAAACACAACAGGCGCTGCACATGCTGCTCAACTGAAGCCAGAGGAGTTGTAGTACAAAGAAGACACCAGCATCACCAGCTAACCATCAGGCCAGCTCCCGTCATGGCCTTGCTCATATTCTATTCGCGCTACAAGCGAGCAGGCGCAGCCGAAGCTTGCATAAATGGCAACCAGGAAATGACGCCAGCTCATTGGCGCCCGGGATGACGACAAAGCGAAGCTAATAAAGCCTCCAGGAAGACACAAAGGAGGCCATCAACATCAGTCCAACAACTCCATTGACACCAATTTATTGGCAGCAAGGTGCTGCCCTGGCCCTCAGAGGCCAGCCTGGGAATCCCAGGATAACATGTGATGTTGCTGTATTGGATGCCCACAAGATGATAGGATGTACAGGGGTGACTTAATCATGATGTGTTTATTTTTATCACCAAATTGACAAGTGTATGAAGCACAACTCTCTGGACTCAACCCCTACCACAAAATTTTTCTTACAGATTGAATGAAGAAATTTTAACTGTACAAGCAAACAGATCGCTGTCGACAACCCGCCACCAGGCTTGCTCTTCAGGAACGCGACGCAGACTGTATTTTTGAGCCTCAAAGCTGGATGTAGCAATATGAATGATTCTTTGGTGCGCCTATCATGAAAGAATTTTAAGGGGGGGGGGGGGGGGGGGGGGGGGGGGGGGAAGAAAGCTAGATTCTCTGAATTGTACAAGGACTGAAACAAGGAGGATGAACACTTTGTACTCTATGCATTTACGCTACTGCAACGGCATGGTAGCTAGGGAGGGAGAGACAACTAGAAGAATTCGAGGGATTATGGAGGTCTAAGCAAGGCTCAGGGAAGACCAACTCAGAGTATCCTGAAATGTTGGAACAAGACCATGAGGTGGAATTGGCTGAATCAGCTAAGGAGATATTGATATTAGAGAGGCAAATATTGGTGAATGGATCACCAGTAATCCCTGACAGAACACCAGCGACAGAGATGTTTTTCCCAACCATGTTCTTCAAGGTGATTCCGCTAATCACTGGGAGTGCAGTTGGATCAAAATGATCACCTGGGTGAGTTGACCAATCGCCGGTGAACGCAATAGCAACACCAACGTCTTCCATTTCGACATCTGAGATTACCGCATCTCTTATATAACCTCCACGGCCTTGTGCAGTTTTGAAGAATATGCCTTTGGTGGAACCATGGATATGAAGGTGGTCAACATGAACATCTGAGATCCCACCAGACATCTCACTCCCAAATGAAAGGGCAGCTCCCAACGAGGATTGCAGATTCACCCTTCTTATGTGAATGTCTGAGGTTGGCTTTCCAAAAGTAATTCCGTAGTTGTCCCACCCACTTTTTAGGGAGATGGCATCATGGCTAACAGTAATGTTGCTGTCTTCGATGGACACGTTTGAACATGAATCTACAGAGAAAAAAAATATGTATATGAGTTAAAACCTTAAGCCCTGGTTATGGAGCAGAACAGTCTAGGTAGATAACGAGTAAAGTGTAAACAAATAGCACATAAGCAATATTCACAGAAAATTTATGTTGTTTCCACCTGAAGGATATCATCAATTTTGTTTGTCGAAAAATTAGTTAAACTTGTCATAGCTGCATAAAAACAGGCATAAACATCCAACCAGCCAAAGGGGTCTTGGTTGAAATGGCTAAGACTTCCGAGCGGCACTCCTCAGGTCCTGGGTTCGACTCCCCGTGGGAGCGGATTTCAGGCTGAGGTTAAAAAAATCCCCTCGCCCTCCGCTGTGCCAAAGCACATGGTAAGGTCCCGCCCGGTCGCCCTACGATGCCGCCGCGTTACCGAGCCGTCAGCTGGGGCTGTCGGTGGGCCGGACCGGTCGGTCGTGGTGGTCGCTCCCAATGGGTTGTGGACCCCTGTGTAAGACCAGGGAGGGGGTTCGGGGGTTTTCTAGACCAGTGGGAGATGGTCTTCTCCTTAAAGTCAATGCCCTGGGGGCGGCTTGCCCTAGCTGGTCTAGTTTTTTTTTTTTTTTTTAAACATCCAACCAAAAACTCTAACAGATGATTAAGGGTTTAATAAGTTATAAGATTTCACTAAAGTAAGGGATGCAAGACAATCTAGTGTAGAACTGCAGAGAATATTTCTTCAAGGAGCTTCATATGGTTGCCCATCATCGAGCCAAAAACAAGCATGTGCAGCAATTAAAACAACGGATTGCAGATTGGGCCTAGTTTCGTTCTTAGTCATTTTTTTTTCTCTTTTTGTTGCCTTATGTACAGACTTTTTAATCTGCTTTAATAAAATTGTGTGTGTGTGTGTGTGCGTGTGTGCACACACGCACACACGCACACACACACACACACACGCACGCACACACACACAAGAAAAAAAAAAGATAATCAAGTGTAGCATTTACCTGGAACAATTCCATCAATTAGTGGAGCATCCAATGAAGTTTGAATTGTTATATTATGGACCATTACATTGCTGGTGGAAAAAAAAAGCATGTGTGTAAATAGTCTGCCAATTAACGTTGAAACATTAAGCAAAATGGAGCAGCATAGGTGATTGTTTTTGAAAGATTCACAATACCTGCAATACACCGGATGAATACTCCATGCAGGAGAATTTAAGAATGTCAAGTTTGAAATCACAATTTCTTTAGAATCCACAAACTCCACAAGATGAGGGCGGCTATAATTCAACTTGTTTGACCGAAGCCAGTTCCACCAAGTCAATCCTTGGCCATCAATGATTCCATTATTTCCTGGAACAAATTTACTTTAAGTACACAAACGAAAAGCATCAAATAAAATCCAGATGAGCCTCAGAAGATTATATTACCAGTAATTACGACGTCGGTAAGACTCTGCCCATTTATTAAGCTGCGATGTCTTGGTCCCGGAAGATCAATTCCTTGGCCATAAGATGGCAAAGGTTCCACAACTGGCCATTGTGACACCTCCTGCAGTACAAATGCAAAAAAGTTAATTCATATATTTTATTGAACTACTTTTATGCAAGAAAATAGGGCATCATTTCCACGAGTAGAAGAAGAAATGAAGTGCATATAGAGATAGGTTTGCATTTTATCTATTTAGTTATTTGTGTCGCCTGTGAAATATTGCAGTGTATTATATCTGTTTCGCAACATTTCAGTTCAAACTTCTTGAGAATGCAATGAAACAAAAGCGAAACATGCCATCACGATATTCATAGAAAACTACTCCTATATATTACTAACAAACAATCCCAATCAGATTACTAGCACAACTGATTGAGGTAAGATTATAGAAAACAGCTTGACTTCAAAACAATGCAATGTGATTTGCCTTTCCTTAGCTATTGTCTTCACATTGATAGCTACATGTCACCATCCAGTACTCCTGTTCTATTAGGAAAGAGAAAAGGAATAACCTGGAAAGTCCAATATTACTACTCTTGTGATGTGGCAAAGTCCTAATGGATAAGAAATTATGCAGTACGTCATGAATACGTGCAAGACCAAAACAACGATCGTACTGGACATAAATGTTTTCCGGATGAAATCGTAGAAATAGAAATCATTACGAAAAACAATATCCTAGAAGGCTAGAAACATGCTAAATCATTGCAACGGGACATCCTCCACCAACCATATCCAAACAAACACATGAGTTGGCCACTAGAACAATGCCATGCTCCAAATGCAAATGAAACTATAGGAAACCAGCATTCATTCTACAGCACCCCAACTATTCAGCCTCTGTGCATCTCCATCAAGTAGGTGAATCGATGGCCAAACGAACATGCTAATACCTACTGCAAATGTGAAACAGAAGTGGTAGCTGTATACTAATCTATTAGAGAAGAGTCCACTCCATCAACCAATGGCATTGCAAAATCCTTATGCTGATCGAACAGAGAAAGCTTGACTGAAAAGAGAAAAATCGACTGAAGAAAGGAATTTGGGTAATAACGCAGTGTAAAACCTGGGCGCCCACGATGACAGCCCCCGTCTCTAGGAAGAGAGTGAGGTGGCTGGTGAGGTTGAAGCTGCCGGTGAGCCACCGTCCCTTGGGCACGTACAGCTGCGCGCCGCCCTTGTCGGCAAAGGACCGCAGGTAGAAGACAGCGTTCTGGAAGGGCACCGTGTTCAGGGTGACGCCATCGCCGACGGCCCCAAATTCGGTGATCGTCACGCTGTGCGGCCGGTGCGGCGCGCTCCGGACGCTCCTTGCGCACTGCGGCTGCTCCTCTGCGCGGGCGAGGCCGAGCACCGCCGCCGCCACTACCACCGCCAGTGTCAAAGCCACCTGCAACCAGCACAAGCACAGAAACGAGTCAGCACTCACTGGCACCACTGCCCCCATGAATCCAGCGAGAAGTTCCACACTCTCAGATGAATCAGAGAAGAGAAAACGCAAGAACAACGCATCAAATCGCAGGATCTCAGACGAATCCCCCTCCACAGGAAGATCTCGATTTGAGGGAGACGGAAGCAGAGCAAATCAAGAACCGGGCGGCCCCAGGACCGCACAGCACCAAACCACAATCCAAGAGAAAACACATCGCCGGAGGCCGCGGCAAGCAAGAAAAGAGGCTCCTTTGCGGGGGAAATCCACGGAGAATTCAGCAAAGGTGGTGATCAGACATACTTACAAGCCTCGCCATGAGTCCCCCCCTTTGCGGCGGAAGGGGGGAAGAGCGGAGCGGCAAATCAGAGCAGGGGAGTCGGTGAAGACCAGCGCTTCGACAGTCCCTGGAACAGGGAGGCGAGGATTTCGCTTGGGATTCGAGGAGCGATGAGGTGGCGCAGGAGAGACAGAGGGGGGAGAGGTCAGGCGGAGGAAGCTTAAGAGCAGAGGAGGTTTTGCTTTGCTTGCTGGGGTACAGCTTGGCTCATCAAGGTTGTCCTATTGTCCTTCCTAGCATCATTTTACCTTCTGCCGTAACGAATTATTTCCCAGTTGTTGAGATTAGTTGCACTAATCGTTTCTTTGCATATTATATGCTATTGTTATGTACCCTAATTGAAAAGATTATTCAAGTTGAGTGATTTTGTAGGTGAGCATGATATAGGAAAATGGTTACTAGCATCGGCATGAACAACGAAGAGAGACACTTGAAGACAAGTAGGTGAAAAAATGAGTGATCTTAAAATCAAAGGCGACTTGTAAGAGGGGTTGGCGAGTTTAAATGCGAGCGCGGGAAGTGAAAAAATTAAATGCGCGAGAGTGTGGTTTTATTTGCTTATAAAGTTAGAGTGACGACGAGAGTTGGGGAGGACGGGAATGGGCGTGTGTTGTTGCCCTGTCTAGGTAACGCATGATCGATGTTAAAGAAGTGTTCATATAAATGGTTCGAGCAAGCGAGTGAAGTTTTGCTGTGGAAAAATTTGTTGTGAGTGAGAGACGTTGAGTTAGTGAATAGACTGAAGACGTTCATTTTCATCATATTTAACTCAATTAATAATTGTTTTAATATTGCATTAAGACCTGGTGTAGTATTTAATAAAGGAAATAACAATAGAAAGAATATGCCAATCATTAACAATGGATAGAGCTTGCCGAATGTTATATAAATATTAAAGTAAATAGCAATTGAAAACATAGGTGCGATATTTACCTATGGAAACTTTGTAAAAATAAGTTTTGGCATTTCAAAGAGTACATGTGGTTCTTTCCCAATATACCGCTACTTTAGATTTTCAGCATGAGGGTGATAATAAGACTTATTATGGCTCGTTGGATTTGTCATGTGTGGTTTTATTTGCCTTTTTTTTTGCGATTACACAGTACAACTCAGACACTCACAACGCACGCACACTCACCCCTATGAACGCACATACGCAAACCCTACCCCTATGAGCATCTTCAAAGACTGAGCCGGCAAATCCTCGAGATTGACGAAGTCACCACTGGCGCCTCACTGTCGACGGCCACGTCGCCTCCCGCTGAACGCACAACGCTGTTAAATCCTAGAATATTCACTCCTACGGGGAGTCGCACCCAGGACCTGAGAGTTCTACTGAGGCTTTTATAACCATTAGGCTACAGGTCCTTTCGCTGGTTTTATTTGCTTTTAGACCACACATGACACATTCCAGTGGCCTAAATGCCAATCTTGTGTCCAAAATCATCTCAAACGAAAGCTTAATGTAAGACAAATACAATGAGGTAGTACCAACTTTTAAGGGCGTTTCTTAAGCAGCTTCAATTAACTTGGTAATCAAATGATAAGTGAATAAGAGGACATATAGGATGGAGAAAGACCAAGGAGAACTAAAAAATAACCCTGGCTTGACAAAGTACACAGTTATTGTTCTTCTCAAACACTATGTAGAACTTTTCAACCCAGAGTGATAACGATGTATTTGTACCTGATCCATGATAACATTGTACTTATGAAAATAAGACATTTGCACCGAGCATATAAAATTCGGCATAACATATAAAAATAGCCAAGGGAAGAGCACTGTAAGTGGGAAGGCGATAGGAATATTACTCTTAGAGAAATCAATGTCAAATTAACAATTCAAACAGTTTCTTTTACTTTACCGGTGGATCAACCGATCAAGGTGCTTGTGTTACATATATATGCGCTTTACATTGGAGAAATGTAGGAGACTTTACATTTGTGAAACACTGCCCATCATCTGTTCATGGTTTACCAAATGATTACCCATCTTGAGTGATCGCAAAAAAAAAAAAAAAGGATTACCCGTCTTGAGGTCATTCTCAAGGTGCCCTCCATTATGAGTCGAGTTGGAAACTCAAGCACATGCATGTGAGACACAACTGGATCCCTGGTATGAACATTGGAAGGCTGTGATGCGTTGTACATGACTATTTTTTTATTTAATAACAGGATTGTGGTACAGCATGCATGTTGTTCAGTCTTAGAAATAATACCATGTGCTGTGTCTTACATACAAAGTCGAGTGCAGGATTAGACCAATTATTGTGCTACGTCACTGCGAGCATGGTGACGAGCGGCCGGTTGACCAGCCACGTTCCGTTGGAGTAGGAGACCGTTTCTTAGCTAGATACTAGGACAGGGGTAATTAAGGTGCATGTCCTCTTCACAATGCTGATGCTGCAACAGGAAAACACAATTCAGTGACGAATGCTAGTGATGAAATATTTGATCACTGATGTCCCCATGCCAAGCGTGCCAAATTAAACTATTTTTCTCTCACTAGTATGCAGTAACAAAATTTTATGCCTACACAAGATATACTATTAGCAGCGACAAAAACCTCTCTTTTGCCACAGCTTGCAGTGTTAACTGTGACTAGACATTTTTCCCTCACTATAATATGAAGTTTATCAGTGACAAAATAATGTTCTACCTATACATTTGTCATGTTCGTACAACCTACCTGGGCCAAATCCATGGACTACTGGGCTAGACAAACTCATGGGCAAAGATAGAAAGGAAACGCCAGTCACGTAACCGAGAGGAGTGCGCGAGTAGCATCTTCCAAGGCGAGTGATTTCGGGAGGACACGATCATCTGATTTGAATTATCTCACCATGATTTAGAGCTGGTAGCTTATTTGCAATGTCCCACTATTATGTGGCCCATGATTCGGAGCCCGCAAGGCCGATGCCAGATGCACTAGCTAACTATGACATACAATAAGTAATTGTACACAACACACAAAAGCAAACAGTCTATAAAAGGTTCAATAGGTGATCACCTTTCACAAAAAAAAAATAGAGACAGTGCTTTTGTTCAGCCAGCTAAAATTGAGCTGCTCTCGGTCGACCCACGTGAGCCTTCCATTTTCCATCCAACGGCCCTGCTATCTTCTTCTTCCCCTGGCTGGAAAACAAAGCAGAACATTCTCTTTCCTCAATTGTTGGTTTTTGTTCTTCTACATTTCATCGACTGAAAGTTCCCTCAATTTCTATCGACTGAGGAAAAGTAAATACGAAAAAAATACTTCCTCCGTTCCAGTTTAATTGTCACTTTAGCTTCCTCCAGTTTTCCCTAAATAATTGTCATTCTCACTTCTCAATGCACATTTCTCTATTCCTAATACACCTATCTCTATGTCTCTCCTCCTCGTTTCCTGCGCACCTACGTGTACCAACTTTTCTTAATCTCCGTGCCAAGAGCTAAAACGACAATTAAATTGAGATGGATGGAGTATCATACCTTTTTTTTAAAAAAAATGCATTGAAATCAGTAATAATCAAATCGTGACGTAATCGAAATCTCTCGCTCAATATAGAGCAATCAATTCCTTAGGAATCTCTTAGGAACACATCTTCTAGGAAGATTAGCCTAGGATTTCAGTAAATGCGATTAGAGGATTAGAATAGTTTAGGACTTCCTTATGTCCATTTGAGTCGGTCCATGTACAGCCTGGACAGAGCAACGACGCAATCGTGCAGTGTGCGTTTGTTGCACCCCTCTAAAGTTTAAAGTTTAAACCTGGCACATCAAAAAGAATCTTACTATTTAAGAATATTTTTATTTATCTAATGATAAAACCTATGTCACGACCCTCCTCTAAATCGCGAGACGAATCTAATGAGCTTAATTAATCTAAGTTTCGCTACAGTGATGCTACAGTAACCATCGTCTAATCACTGCTTAATTACCCTCATTAGATTCGTCTCGCGAATTCGAGCGGAGTCCTGAAATTAGTTTTGTAATTAAACTTTATTTATAATCACAATATTCGTTGTAAAAACCCTCTAAAGTTTAGACTCTATACAACGAACACACCCATGCAGCAGATTTACCACGGCTTCGGACAACGGCCAGCGCCGCGTCGTCACGCGGATTTCATCATGGCTTCTGGATCCGTTCTCAGGCAGAGCAGATAGAGCACCAGGCCACCAGCACGTCCGCGCGTGCGCCTTGATTTTTGGTGATGCTCCACGCCGTAAAATCACATGGATTCTGTTACGGACTCAGTTAAAAAAGAAATGCGATTAGGCTGAAAATCGGACGCCCGCGCGAGCTCGAACTCGAACTCGATTCGGTCTTCAACTGCGCGAGCTCTCGATCGATTAATAAATAACCTTATATAGATATAGATTACCTTTGCCGCGCCGCGAAAGGGTCACTACGGCCTACGATATCATCAAGTTATCGTAGAGAGACCCTCGTCGCCACGGTTCCCAGCAGTCATCATTTTCCCTTTCTTTTTCGTGGCAGAGCGGAGGAGGATCCACCGGCACCGTCGTTGTTCGTTCTTGATCGGCCGGGATGATGGTGGAGCAAACGGTAATGGCGCAGCCGCCGCCGACGCCGGGTGAGGCGGCGCCTACGTACCCTGCGAGGGAGATCGCCGGGATCGTGGCGTTCCTGGGCAACGTCGAGGCCGCGTTCGAGTCGGACCCGGCCGCCCGCGACGAATTCTTCGCCCTCGTCACGGGGTTCGGCGAGGGCGGCTCCGACGGCTCTGGCGCCGGCGCCGGCGCCGTCGTGGTGCGCGCGGGCAAGATCCTCGCCGGGCGCCCGGGCCTCCTCGCGCAGTTCCACGCCTGCCTCGCCGGCGCCGACGCCGAAGCCGCCACGAACGAAGGTCTCGCCTCCACGCGGCCGCGCCGCAGCAACCGGAGCCGGCCGGCGCCGCCGCCACCACCACCACCGGCGTACGCGCCGTCAGCGTCGGCCCTCGCCGTCTACGAGGACGAACTGCGCGAGGAGAAGCTGCGGCGGAAGCGGGAGAAGGAGCGCGCCCGCCGCGCGGCGAAGCGCGAGGAGGAGGCCCGTGCCGCCGGGGCGCTCGAGTTCGCGGACCGGGTGAGGCGCCGCGGCGGGGATGAGGCATTCGCGAGGTTCGTCGAGGCGTTGCGCCGCGCGCGCGACGACCCCGACATGGACGCCGGCGCGGTCTACGACGCCGTCAGGGTGGCGTTTGTCGAAGGCGACGGCGACGGAGGCGAAGAGCTGCTCCGCGGGTTCGCCGCGTTCCTCCCCGGCGAGGCCGAGTGGGAGGCGCAGGAGGAGGCGCGGCGGCGCGCTGCGCGGAAGCGGAAGCACGCGGCTGACGGCCACCATCATCACGCGGCGGCCGCCGCCAAGAGGCCACGCACCGACGACGACCGCCGGCGCAACGCGTTCTGCTACGTCAGCGAGGGTTCGGTGTGGCGTGAGGCACCGGCGCCAACGCGGGGTCGGGACGACGGCGGCAAGCAGCTTACGATGTTCAAAACAAAGAATGGCCGTTCCGGCGATACCGGCCACCGCCGGCACGTCCAGAGCATCGGCGGCGAGTGCTCGCGCGCGTCGCGTGGCCACGACATCGACGGCTACAATCACATCGCCGGAAGGGACAGGCCGGAGAAGAAGCCGCGCGCCGACGACTACTGCAACGGCCGGAACGCCCACCGAATCAGCGACGGCTCCGGCATCTCCACCAGCGTCGCCGGCGAAGGCGCGGCACGGCCACGTGGACACACCACCACCACCACCACCACCACCACCACCACCAACAACAACAGCAACCACAACAACACCAGCAACAACGACAGCGAGTTCAGTCGCTTCCGGGCGCACTGGGAGTTCGAGACGGGGTACTCGGTGCTGCTCTCCACCATGGCGCGCGTGGAGGAGCTGCAGCTGCTGCGGCAGCGACACGGCGACGGGGCCTGGCCCGCGTCCGAGGAGGATCTCTTCCCCAGCCGCGACAGCCGCAGGTTCCTCGAGCAGCTCTACGAAGGCGACGGCGAGGGGTGGGGCGCGATGCGGGAGGCGCTCGAGGAGGGCGGCGGGCGGGCCGACCTTGCGCTGGGGCTAGTGCTGCGCGGCCTCCAGTGGGTGGAGGAGGCCGCCGTCCAGCACGCCAGGGAGCGGCGAGACCGCGCGCGCGCCGCCGAGCGGCTGACCCAACTCATTGAGCAGATGATCGATGACGATAGCCAGCAGGAAGACGACGGCGATGGCGGGACGTGAACCAGCTTCATTTTTTTTTTTAATCAAGAATGTAGTATCATTGCCAAGAGAAAGTAAGACTGCAACCTGTATATTTCACCTCCAAAAGAATATTAAACGTCCCCTCTAAAAGATTCCAGCCTCTAAATTCTTGTTCGTTGCAACAGCGACCTCTATTTGCTCCTTCATCCGCTGCCCGCCGCCGCCTTCCGCGCTCCCCTACTCGTGCCTCCACTGCTCGGCGGGTCGCCGGGCGCCGTCGCAGGCCGCTGCCCGCTGCTCCGCCGTCGCCGCCGAGTTCAATCTTGATGCGAGTGCGCGCCCGCGCCGCCGTTGCAGGTCGAGCTCTGCGGCCACGCGGCGCTGGCCTCCGCGCACTTCGTCTTCACCTCCGTCCTCGCAGAGCACGACGCGATGGTCGAGTTCGCAACCAAGTCCGATATTCTCGCCACCAAGAAGGTTCCTGCACCGGATAGCGCAGGCATCTCCGGTGAGGGGAAGCTGTTCATCGAGCTGGACTTCCCCATGATTGACCTCTTCGCGTGTGACAACGCCGAGCTGCCATCCATCCCCAACACTTGAAAGCGTCCAAATTTCTCTAGTCGGCAACTGCAGGAGACATCATTGTAATTTCTCTGAAACTTATCCAAATTTCTCGATTGAATGTCTACATTGCAGGCCCCATTGCTGTGGAATCCTGGTGATTAACTTCCCAACCGAACATGTATGGCAAATTTCAACATGAAAGTTGATGTAAAAGAACCATTTCATTCTACCTTACTCATTTTCCTCGACTGTACAAGTATTTGCTTGTCCAGAATGAACTAGTGCTTGCAAATAAGTACTAGTTCTTGTTAGGTGTGCGGCAATTTTGATGTGGATGCGTACTGAATCCAAATGACCGTTCTAGTATTTGCTATGTTCTTGTTAGCAGATTGTGTTGTTACAAACGGAAGATTGAATCAGATGAATTGTTGTGTGACCGTTCTTTGCAGTGGTTAAATCTGATTCAATTTCTTTTGCTTGCAGGACAACAATCTTGCATGTGGTGGTAGTGGAGGAGGATCTTGTCAATCTTGTGAATCTTGTGCACAATAGATATCCCACATCCATCGGTACGGCTGCACCAAACATTGGAAGAAGAAGATGATGATTTGTGGCAGCACATCACAAGTTGCGTGACCAAGCTGTCCATATCCAGATTCAAAAGGATCTCATCGAGCACAACTGGATGCGATATGGTTCAATCTAGATGCCTACCTGTTGTAGTTTGTTGTAAAAAATCATGTAAAAATAGGACCTTTTATTCTTTGTTTGTTCAATGGCAAGTAATGGCTGCCTACCTGTTGTAGTTTGTGTAAAGGTACATTCTTTCACATTGAAAACAGTTGCTTTTTTTTCAGATTAAAAACAGGGCTGAATTTTCATTTTAGTGTTCTTGCCTACTAACCATTTTAGTGTTAACTGAATGTGCTTTGCCTGAGAACAGGGCTGTTTTCACTCTATAGAATTCTGATTTAAAAAGCATGATAATATTGTTCAGATTTAAAACTGATACTAGTACAAGATATCAACTCCAGTAGAAAAGATTGATTGATTAGGTGCTGGGTAACCACAATACTAATGCTATTTTATTCAGTATTCCTAAACATGTATTGGTCAAACTTCACTTGATGGTCGACTAACTGCAACTACAGTTAGTCTGAAAGTTATATGAGGCAGTTAGTCTGCAACTACAGTTAATTTGAAAGTTATATGAGGCAGTTAGTCTGCAACTACAGTTAGTCTGCAACTACAAAATGTATAAACATGTATGCAACTGGTCGCTGACTGCAACTACAAATGCAAACTGCACTTGTGTCACTCTGATTCCTCACATTCAGGATAGAGAACTCTGAAAGTTACAGAGAAATATGAGGCAGGCTCACCCTTCTGCTAGTTGCAGATTGTTGCAAATCAAACCTACTGACATGGCAATCAGTTGTGGGTACAGAACTGTAGATTCAAGTTGCGGGTACAGAATTGCAGATTCAAGTGTCAATATTTTCAATGATCAAAGTAACCATTAACAGTCAGCATGCTTCTCATATACAGGATTGTTCAGATGAGGAATGAGGAATGTATCTTATATAGTCTCAAAAATATAAACACAGGATCAGAGAAGCATGAAAAACATGAGCATCAGAATTAACAGTCAGCATGCTTCATTAGAGATATAAGCTGCTGGCCAAGCTATAACACAGAGTACAAAATTCAGCCAGTTATACAAAACCAGCAGATATTTGGCAGAAATGTTTAAAGGCACAGAGATGCCACAAAATCATATAGGTTTATGCCTACTTGTTACAAACGTTCGCTCTTCTTACTACAAACAGCGATACAAGCTAGAGATACAAGCTTATTCATATAGCTAGTGACTCGGCGACGTCGGGACTGCAACTTCAAAATGATCTCTTCTTGTTGCGCTTGATAGTAAATTCGTTCCATAGATTGACATTTGTCCAGGTTAATGGCCAATATATGTGCTCGTCCTCTTTCTTCTCTTTCTTTTCAGCCTCCATGTGTACGCGTTTCTCCTCTATAGCCAACCTTTTCTTCTCCAGCTCCAACATCATTTGCCGGTGTTCTCGAGCCTCATTGAAAACTCAGAGCCACCTGCAACACTCTGTGCTGCATGACCAAGACTGTCTCCAGAGATATCAACTGATGCATCATGGAGGGCAGTAATATAATCATCCATCCTACATAGTTGAAGAGAAAATTCAGTAAACATTTGTAGTAAGAACAGGGCAACTGCTCAAATATGACTGAAATTATGAACTGAAAATTATATATAATCTATGTCAGTGAGAAAAGTTCATATAGCTACAGCCTACATTTATGTAATCCATGATGGCAAAAAGGAATATAGCATGCCCATATGTACTACAAAAACAAATATCTTTTCTTGTAGGAAGGTAGTCTGACCAAGTTAACACAGCATCAGACATTCAGACAAGCATATGAGTAGCAGGCAAAGATGCACTTTCAGTTCATTGCAGTTTCAGTCCAGCAATAACAGGCAGGCTGACATGGACTTTCAGTTCAGTTCAGTTCAATGAAATCAATGCACACAAGCAGGCTTGAACATCTGAACTTCAAGTTCAGATAATAAGTTCTGTTTAGATTTTGATAACAAGCACACTCCAATGATGCACACATTGCTAATGACAAGCATCCATGCCAACTTTCGGTAACTGACAATGCCCTTTCTGTTCAACAACAAGCAGCATGCCATTTGCTAATGATTCAAGCACCCATGCTCACTACTGATATTAACCGAGGCAAGCAAGCAGGCAAGCAGCATCGCACACAAGCAGCGCATGCAAACAGGCAACCAGCAACGCACGCATGCAATATTCTTGCCAATTCAAGTTCTTGCCAATTCAGCACCTGCGCATTCAGCAAAGCAAGCAAGCACACAGGGAGCTGCGTATGTCTTCTTCCTTCCTCTGCACACAGGTAGCACACAGCCAAGAAAGCAAGAAGCCAGGCAACAGCAGCAGTTCTTGCGTCTGTACACAGGCAACAACAGCCAAGAAATCACCTGTCTTTTGAAATCGATCGACGGTTCTTGCTGTCGCGACGGGGAGACAGAGGTGGCACAACGGGGAAGGCGGAGGCGGCGCGACGGGGGAGGGGGAGGCGGCGACGGTTCTTGCCACGGCGGCGCAGGCGGAGGGACGCCGATGGGTGGGGAGGCGGCGACGGCGCGACGGGTGAGGAGGCACCGCGACGGGGGAGACGGCGCGACGGGGGAGGAGGCGCGACTGGGGAGACGGCGCGACGGGGAGGCGGACGCGGCGCGATTTGGCGGATGGCCGGCCACCCACCAGATTTGGCGGCGAGCGACTAGACCCTGGATGATACCGGGTCGTTTACAGGCGGCTGTTGCAACGGGTACCGAGTGGATGATCCACTAAATTAAGGGTACCGGATCGTTTTCAGGGTGTTGTTGCGGTCAGTCTGAGGACCGCGCAGAGGAGCAGCCGCGACACGGGAGAGCGTTATCCGGATTCAGGAGTGGTTTTGGTATAGGGGATAAACCTTGCGGCTAGCGATGGCCAAAGGCCGGGCCAATCCGGCGGGTACGAATTCATTGGCCCGCCCAAGCACGGCAGGGTCTGAAAAATTCGTGTCGGGCCGGCATAGCCTGCGCGTGCCATGCCATGGGCCGATGGTCGGCACGACGTGCGGCACACCACGGCACAAAATTAAATGTAACATATGTGACAAAAAAAGAAATTAAATGTAACACATGTTTCATAATAAACATCAAAAGTGAAGTGCTTTGGTGGTAAAACACTTGCATTCTAACTCAAATGTCAAACCCTCATCTTGCTTTATTTTTTGTCTATTTTTCAAGGTTCACCCAAGCATGTGGGCACGGCTCGAAATAAAAATAGTGTGGTGCATGTCTGAAATAAGATGGGCCGTCCCTTTTTTGGCCCGGGCCATGCCATGTCGGGTCGTCCGTTTGGCTATCACTACTTCGGCTTCTCCGTCTGTCTATGGTGATTTTTTTCTCCCTCCCTAACTATTAAGGCCCTAGCGGAAACCTTAGAGCTAATTGTAGCTTCTCAGTTTTTTTACGAGAGAATTGTTATTTTTCTTAAAAATTAAAAATGGATGAAGTATAGAACTCTCTCATCTTCAACATCACTTATTTTTGATTGATCAATGCCACCGAAGAGGATGATCAAAACAAAGCCATGACCTCTTCAACCACCAAAAAGAGACACCAACATTGTTGAAGCCGCAAGATATACCGGTGTTAGAACTCATTATCAAGACAGATCTAGTTCTTATAAACGAGAATCGGCCACATCTTCACTAGTAGAAAGAGAGAAAGAATCCCATCTCACTAGCCTTTCATCATAACCAAAGGGAATTGTTACTTCTTCGTCACATATAATTTTTAGTGGTCCTAGTGCTTCGTTCAAAATATTAATGAGCTTCAAGATGAAATATCATAATAAACTTTTTAACAAAAATATTAAATAAATAAGGCCAAAATCGCATATAAAAGGTGATATGGCAACCCAAATCCCATCACATATATACACGTCATTTTGGACATGACAAATTCAAATTTTGAAAATTCAAAATTCCACAATTCCAAGTAAGAAATAGTTGAATATATTTGTGAAAGTAAACAACGATTACAACTTTATTCAAATTATTGGAAGTAGACAATGATAACATTCACAACCCCACGGCACACACAGACACTTACAGCTGAGAATGGGAAACTTTATTAGATTTTGCTTCATATATTCTTCTGATTTTGCTTCATATCTTGTTCTGAATGTCCCGAAGATTTGTCATGAGATTGAGCGATGAGCTCAGTTTTACAAGATTATATGTGCGTTTGAAGTCACCGAACGTCATGGCGCGATATAACGGGGGGTTCTCCTCGCTAAGAAACTCTTCTGCGGGGCCAACGAGACAATCGTCAGTCGGATGTATGAAGGTCCCCATAGACAACCGTGGCACCGTCGAGTTGGTCACCACACGGTGCTCTATGCTCTTTAGCATCCCATTGGTCACAACCTGCATCCAATCCAAATCATAAACAACCAAAATCAACCAACTTGATCAAGATCAGTACGTTGTGTCGAGCCTACAATTGAACGAACAATCAACACAGATTGAAATGATTATCTAATTACCTCGAGTTGTAGGCCGAAGTTGACAATGAAAGAGTTGGGCACGGACTGGGCATCGATCCAGTCCCCGTTATACAAAATCTGTAGGCCCTTGACGGCGCTGGGGAGGAGGATGGTGATGAGGTTCCGGTCACAATGTGGTGGCAGGCCGAGAGTGATGCTTGCATCTGGGCATGGCGGATACTGAAATAGGCTGAGGGTCGTATCACCTCTGCTAATGTCCCCTTCGAAGTAGTCAGACCGGAGACCCAGGCTCTGGCACAAAAGTCGTAGCAGCTCCATCCCCAAACCTCTCGTGAATTCCATATACTTCTTGGCAACCTCACTTTGTGCCAGCAGAAACACACAAATAAGATCTAATAAACTAGCTAGGATCACTTTTCTACGTCGAATAGCCATGCATTGAGAGAAATTCATTGGTTAAAGAGGATACTTTTATAAATGTATATGTGATTATTACCGCAATCTTGGGGGACTGCTGGGCCAATCTTTCGAGCTGTCACCATTGGGAAAGGAGTAGGCAAGGCGAAGATTGTTCATTAAGTACTTGTCGCCGCCGGTCTCAAAGGTGGTGCCAGAGAAGAACCGGGTAGGCTTGTTGATATCCTCCGAATACAAGTGAGCTTTATCTGCTGCCGGCAACTGGAAAAACTCCTGGCACACCAACTCCATGTCCCGTACTGCTTGCTCAGGGACTCCATGGTTGACCACCTGCAGTTTTTTTTTTAACCTCGTGACGATGGGCAAATACAAATGAGATATATGTCAATTTAATTAATGGGTTGGTTTGGGAAGTTAGACTAACTTGGATGAAGCCGAACTCCTTGCCGGCATCCAGTATGGCACGACGAACCTCATCGCGGCTGCTAGACATGTCAACCACGGGCGGCAATAAGGCAATAGAGGCGGTAACCGGCTGGAGCAGCTGCTTGGAGTCTTGGAGCGATGCATGGTATGCGGTTGTTTGGAGCATTTTGCCTGTGGATGAATGGGAGGGACTACGGGGGATCTTGAGAGCAAATGAGGTTTCTGTGGGAACTTAAAATGCTAGCGCACCATTTTATAGCAGTCTAAGCGGTGTCGGACAAGTTTTGAGCAGCTGCATGACATCTCTATACCGAACCACTTAATATATGCTGAGTCTATGAAAGCCACTCTAAGAAACTAATCTATTCCAAGACCTGGCCTGCACTAACCCCTGAACTCCATCATCCATTAATAAATGGTAAAGCATACACAACTAATATGTTAGGTCCATGTAGTAATATACTACTATATGCAAAGCATCTCCCAGACGAGAAATAGGCAAACAACCAAGAGAGAAGACAATTATGATGAGCTAGATCTCATATATGCATAGCATATTAAACACTTGGCATGAATCATGCTTTTTCTTTGCGGGGTGGCATGAACCATGCATACGTACGTGCATTTAACAATCATGTCAACACTAACGCCAAAAATAACAAAATAAGTATTTTGATTATCCCTGCTACAAGTGCCATTTTTAAATTTGCACCGTTTATATGTATTTTGGTTGGGAAGCAATTTTTAGTCTATCAACCAACGAAGGTCCCTTTGTTACAGTGTTGCACACAGGGTCGGCTCTGGGCTACCGCAATGAGTGCGACAGCCTAGGGCCATGCTAAGTAGGGGCTCAAAGTAGTTGTATCCTTCTTTACTAGACACAGATTTAGAAGCCCACCGAACCGTTGTTTCCTGTAGACCAAAGCCCACTTGTCAAGTTTGCTCTAGGGCCTTCCAAAACAATGAGGCAGCCTTGGTTGTACATTTTGGTAAGCATATTGGTCAACAACAATTTCCAATGGCGCATGGCACAGAGGAGGGGACGAGACAGGGCGGCAGCTGTTGTTGTTATTGTTGTTGTTGTTGTTGTTATGTGTGTGTGTGTGTGTGTGTGTGTGAGAGAGAGAGAGAGAGAGGTGGCCTGTTAGGTTTAGGAGTTGCTTTGGAGAATGGACTTTATATAGTCCTCGCGCCTATGGGCTGGATATAGGACAGTTTTCATCCAGATGTAAGCAGATTTTGGGCCAAGAGCGGCCCTTATGATTTTATTTTATTTTAAACAAATTAAGGTCATAGATTGCAAAGAAATATATTCTATACCTTGATACATTTTTTACATGTAACAATCCAGGCCCAAAAAATGGCTCCAGACCTGCTTGCACATTATGCGGATCACATCTCATGAAATAACTCTTATGTTTTCGTTCTAGTTTCGCGTAAAAAGGTTAACTTGATTTATTATTGCATTTTTAGAATGGTTATTTAACTTGGTCGTGCTCCCTCTCAGCATGGCTAGTGAACTTGGCTGTTTAGCGTTAAACCGTTGCTACAGTGATTTTTCAAACCCAACTACAAATACTTCATAGAATATGCACAAAAGAAAGAAAGCAAGAGTTTGTTCCGTTGTACAGCAATGCATTTTATTACGAGCCTCAGCAACGCATTTTATTACGAGCCTCACGTTTCGAGATGGAAAGTGGAGGAGCCACAATGAAGGCCACTGGTAACGCCCAACGACACTACATTAGGGCCTGATTGGTTGCCTGTATGAGGTCTGATCAGGCTCGTCGCATACAACTTTCGATTGATTGGTTATGGAATCTATGTTGCCCGAGCTCACCGAATGCAAACACCGTTTGGTTGCCTTGGGCTGCGGCTCGCCCTGACTCACGGGATGCACGAAGCAGCACTCAGCCTGGCTCATGGGGAACGAAAACAAATTTCGTTTCTCCTCAGCCTGGCGCGTGCGCTCCTGGCCAGCACTGGCCTGTCTCCCGAGAACCGAGCCATCCTCCTTTGGGAAAGGAACCAATCGCACCCTTAAGGCTATTCTCAATGGGAGTTTCATGAAGAGTTTCATGGCACTAAAAATCATCAATTTTGCTGATATGGCGGAGAGAGAAAAGAAAAGAGTTTCATGGGATGTGAGGAGAGTTTCATCCTCATGAAACTCCACTGGCACAATTATCTAGTTTACAGTCTAGGTAACTGTGCATTGAGACTGGCCTAATATACATCCTTGCACATGTAGCAACCATCCATTTTATCCGAGTCTCATTACCCACCACACACTAGCTTTTTTATATATATAATGAATAACTTACAAGAAGTTTTCGGCCTTTTGTACATGGAATGCATACAGCCAGTGATAGCACAATATTAAAAGTATGAAAAGAAGCACATGAATAACTTATGAAGTCTAACAGCCCTCCAGGATCGAATCTCACGGTGCCGTTTAAGCGGACATAAGATAATACAAACACGATCATATTTAAGTCGCATAAAAGTACTTATTAATATTACATCAGAGTTTATTAAAGTGTAGCGGAAAAAGAAAGCAGAAGCGTCAAGTTTGAAAGAGTGGGAAGATACACGAGAGCAAGACTACTCTCATGGTACAGCAGAAGTGGTACTCGGCGCCCACACAAGACACCACACTAGCATCACATCATCATCACTGCGGCGTCTGGTCAGACTCCCAGTGTGAAGTCCAACCCTCTGGGACTTGCGGATTTGCACGTCCCAGGGTAGAACACCATCAGGCAAAACAACATCTTGATTACCTGAAAGCAAAAACAACGATGGCACAAAGCCTGAGTACTAATTACTCAACAAGGCTTACCCGTCAAGAGACATCTAGACCATGCAAAGGCTTACAATAGGTGGCTGAATTTAAATTGACTCGCACTAAGCATAATGAGTAATTCTAGCAGAATTATTAGCCAAGTTTTATCTCCTTCTTCAATAGTAGTTGAGCATAAACAATAAGAATTCAGCAAGCATTGAAGTAAATACATAACCAGAATATTAATTAAAACATCATTAACCATAAACCATCATCAACATAATCAACAACATAAATATCATGTGCTACGTGAAGGCGCAAATCACAAACGGGTACTCATTACTGCGAGGGATAACGATTGCAATCGATTTTACACCAGCTGGCAAAACCCGAAGCACACGACGTATATGCACCCCACCATGGTCATATACGGCAACCTTTCGTAAGACAGAAAACAATTTAGGTGAACATAGATGGCAAGGAGTTGGGCAGCCGTCAAGCCAACAGTCCGTCGTGACTTAGACCTGCCCAACTACGCCCGACGAATTCATTGGCCCGCCCAAGCACGGCAGGGTCTGAAAAATTCGTGTCGGGCCGGCATAGCCTGCGCGTGCCATGCCATGGGCCGATGGTCGGCACGACGTGCGGCACACCACGGCACAAAATTAAATGTAACATATGTGACAAAAAAAGAAATTAAATGTAACACATGTTTCATAATAAACATCAAAAGTGAAGTGCTTTGGTGGTAAAACACTTGCATTCTAACTCAAATGTCAAACCCTCATCTTGCTTTATTTTTTGTCTATTTTTCAAGGTTCACCCAAGCATGTGGGCACGGCTCGAAATAAAAATAGTGTGGTGCATGTCTGAAATAAGATGGGCCGTCCCTTTTTTGGCCCGGGCCATGCCATGTCGGGTCGTCCGTTTGGCTATCACTACTTCGGCTTCTCCGTCTGTCTATGGTGATTTTTTTCTCCCTCCCTAACTATTAAGGCCCTAGCGGAAACCTTAGAGCTAATTGTAGCTTCTCAGTTTTTTTACGAGAGAATTGTTATTTTTCTTAAAAATTAAAAATGGATGAAGTATAGAACTCTCTCATCTTCAACATCACTTATTTTTGATTGATCAATGCCACCGAAGAGGATGATCAAAACAAAGCCATGACCTCTTCAACCACCAAAAAGAGACACCAACATTGTTGAAGCCGCAAGATATACCGGTGTTAGAACTCATTATCAAGACAGATCTAGTTCTTATAAACGAGAATCGGCCACATCTTCACTAGTAGAAAGAGAGAAAGAATCCCATCTCACTAGCCTTTCATCATAACCAAAGGGAATTGTTACTTCTTCGTCACATATAATTTTTAGTGGTCCTAGTGCTTCGTTCAAAATATTAATGAGCTTCAAGATGAAATATCATAATAAACTTTTTAACAAAAATATTAAATAAATAAGGCCAAAATCGCATATAAAAGGTGATATGGCAACCCAAATCCCATCACATATATACACGTCATTTTGGACATGACAAATTCAAATTTTGAAAATTCAAAATTCCACAATTCCAAGTAAGAAATAGTTGAATATATTTGTGAAAGTAAACAACGATTACAACTTTATTCAAATTATTGGAAGTAGACAATGATAACATTCACAACCCCACGGCACACACAGACACTTACAGCTGAGAATGGGAAACTTTATTAGATTTTGCTTCATATATTCTTCTGATTTTGCTTCATATCTTGTTCTGAATGTCCCGAAGATTTGTCATGAGATTGAGCGATGAGCTCAGTTTTACAAGATTATATGTGCGTTTGAAGTCACCGAACGTCATGGCGCGATATAACGGGGGGTTCTCCTCGCTAAGAAACTCTTCTGCGGGGCCAACGAGACAATCGTCAGTCGGATGTATGAAGGTCCCCATAGACAACCGTGGCACCGTCGAGTTGGTCACCACACGGTGCTCTATGCTCTTTAGCATCCCATTGGTCACAACCTGCATCCAATCCAAATCATAAACAACCAAAATCAACCAACTTGATCAAGATCAGTACGTTGTGTCGAGCCTACAATTGAACGAACAATCAACACAGATTGAAATGATTATCTAATTACCTCGAGTTGTAGGCCGAAGTTGACAATGAAAGAGTTGGGCACGGACTGGGCATCGATCCAGTCCCCGTTATACAAAATCTGTAGGCCCTTGACGGCGCTGGGGAGGAGGATGGTGATGAGGTTCCGGTCACAATGTGGTGGCAGGCCGAGAGTGATGCTTGCATCTGGGCATGGCGGATACTGAAATAGGCTGAGGGTCGTATCACCTCTGCTAATGTCCCCTTCGAAGTAGTCAGACCGGAGACCCAGGCTCTGGCACAAAAGTCGTAGCAGCTCCATCCCCAAACCTCTCGTGAATTCCATATACTTCTTGGCAACCTCACTTTGTGCCAGCAGAAACACACAAATAAGATCTAATAAACTAGCTAGGATCACTTTTCTACGTCGAATAGCCATGCATTGAGAGAAATTCATTGGTTAAAGAGGATACTTTTATAAATGTATATGTGATTATTACCGCAATCTTGGGGGACTGCTGGGCCAATCTTTCGAGCTGTCACCATTGGGAAAGGAGTAGGCAAGGCGAAGATTGTTCATTAAGTACTTGTCGCCGCCGGTCTCAAAGGTGGTGCCAGAGAAGAACCGGGTAGGCTTGTTGATATCCTCCGAATACAAGTGAGCTTTATCTGCTGCCGGCAACTGGAAAAACTCCTGGCACACCAACTCCATGTCCCGTACTGCTTGCTCAGGGACTCCATGGTTGACCACCTGCAGTTTTTTTTTTTAACCTCGTGACGATGGGCAAATACAAATGAGATATATGTCAATTTAATTAATGGGTTGGTTTGGGAAGTTAGACTAACTTGGATGAAGCCGAACTCCTTGCCGGCATCCAGTATGGCACGACGAACCTCATCGCGGCTGCTAGACATGTCAACCACGGGCGGCAATAAGGCAATAGAGGCGGTAACCGGCTGGAGCAGCTGCTTGGAGTCTTGGAGCGATGCATGGTATGCGGTTGTTTGGAGCATTTTGCCTGTGGATGAATGGGAGGGACTACGGGGGATCTTGAGAGCAAATGAGGTTTCTGTGGGAACTTAAAATGCTAGCGCACCATTTTATAGCAGTCTAAGCGGTGTCGGACAAGTTTTGAGCAGCTGCATGACATCTCTATACCGAACCACTTAATATATGCTGAGTCTATGAAAGCCACTCTAAGAAACTAATCTATTCCAAGACCTGGCCTGCACTAACCCCTGAACTCCATCATCCATTAATAAATGGTAAAGCATACACAACTAATATGTTAGGTCCATGTAGTAATATACTACTATATGCAAAGCATCTCCCAGACGAGAAATAGGCAAACAACCAAGAGAGAAGACAATTATGATGAGCTAGATCTCATATATGCATAGCATATTAAACACTTGGCATGAATCATGCTTTTTCTTTGCGGGGTGGCATGAACCATGCATACGTACGTGCATTTAACAATCATGTCAACACTAACGCCAAAAATAACAAAATAAGTATTTTGATTATCCCTGCTACAAGTGCCATTTTTAAATTTGCACCGTTTATATGTATTTTGGTTGGGAAGCAATTTTTAGTCTATCAACCAACGAAGGTCCCTTTGTTACAGTGTTGCACACAGGGTCGGCTCTGGGCTACCGCAATGAGTGCGACAGCCTAGGGCCATGCTAAATAGGGGCTCAAAGTAGTTGTATCCTTCTTTACTAGACACAGATTTAGAAGCCCACCGAACCGTTGTTTCCTGTAGACCAAAGCCCACTTGTCAAGTTTGCTCTAGGGCCTTCCAAAACAATGAGGCAGCCTTGGTTGTACATTTTGGTAAGCATATTGGTCAACAACAATTTCCAATGGCGCATGGCACAGAGGAGGGGACGAGACAGGGCGGCAGCTGTTGTTGTTATTGTTGTTGTTGTTGTTGTTATGTGTGTGTGTGTGTGTGTGTGTGTGAGAGAGAGAGAGAGGTGGCCTGTTAGGTTTAGGAGTTGCTTTGGAGAATGGACTTTATATAGTCCTCGCGCCTATGGGCTGGATATAGGACAGTTTTCATCCAGATGTAAGCAGATTTTGGGCCAAGAGTGGCCCTTATGATTTTATTTTATTTTAAACAAATTAAGGTCATAGATTGCAAAGAAATATATTCTATACCTTGATACATTTTTTACATGTAACAATCCAGGCCAAAAAATGGCTCCAGACCTGCTTGCACATTATGCGGATCACATCTCATGAAATAACTCTTATGTTTTCGTTCTAGTTTCGCGTAAAAAGGTTAACTTGATTTATTATTGCATTTTTAGAATGGTTATTTAACTTGGTCGTGCTCCCTCTCAGCATGGCTAGTGAACTTGGCTGTTTAGCGTTAAACTGTTGCTACAGTGATTTTTCAAACCCAACTACAAATACTTCATAGAATATGCACAAAAGAAAGAAAGCAAGAGTTTGTTCCGTTGTACAGCAATGCATTTTATTACGAGCCTCAGCAACGCATTTTATTACGAGCCTCACGTTTCGAGATGGAAAGTGGAGGAGCCACAATGAAGGCCACTGGTAACGCCCAACGACACTACATTAGGGCCTGATTGGTTGCCTGTATGAGGTCTGATCAGGCTCGTCGCATACAACTTTCGATTGATTGGTTATGGAATCTATGTTGCCCGAGCTCACCGAATGCAAACACCGTTTGGTTGCCTTGGGCTGCGGCTCGCCCTGACTCGCGGGATGCACGAAGCAGCACTCAGCCTGGCTCATGGGGAACGAAAACAAATTTCGTTTCTCCTCAGCCTGGCGCGTGCGCTCCTGGCCAGCACTGGCCTGTCTCCCGAGAACCGAGCCATCCTCCTTTGGGAAAGGAACCAATCGCACCCTTAAGGCTATTCTCAATGGGAGTTTCATGAAGAGTTTCATGGCACTAAAAATCATCAATTTTGCTGATATGGCGGAGAGAGAAAAGAAAAGAGTTTCATGGGATGTGAGGAGAGTTTCATCCTCATGAAACTCCACTGGCACAATTATCTAGTTTACAGTCTAGGTAACTGTGCATTGAGACTGGCCTAATATACATCCTTGCACATGTAGCAACCATCCATTTTATCCGAGTCTCATTACCCACCACACACTAGCTTTTTTATATATATAATGAATAACTTACAAGAAGTTTTCGGCCTTTTGTACATGGAATGCATACAGCCAGTGATAGCACAATATTAAAAGTATGAAAAGAAGCACATGAATAACTTATGAAGTCTAACAGCCCTCCAGGATCGAGTCTCACGGTGCCGTTTAAGCGGACATAAGATAATACAAACACGATCATATTTAAGTCGCATAAAAGTACTTATTAATATTACATCAGAGTTTATTAAAGTGTAGCGGAAAAAGAAAGCAGAAGCGTCAAGTTTGAAAGCGTGGGAAGATACACGAGAGCAAGACTACTCTCATGGTACAGCAGAAGTGGTACTCGGCGCCCACACAAGACACCACACTAGCATCACATCATCATCACTGCGGCGTCTGGTCAGACTCCCAGTGTGAAGTCCAACCCTCTGGGACTTGCGGATTTGCACGTCCCAGGGTAGAACACCATCAGGCAAAACAACATCCTGATTACCTGAAAGCAAAAACAACGATGGCACAAAGCCTGAGTACTAATTACTCAACAAGGCTTACCCGTCAAGAGACATCTAGACCATGCAAAGGCTTACAATAGGTGGCTGAATTTAAATTGACTCGCACTAAGCATAATGAGTAATTCTAGCAGAATTATTAGCCAAGTTTTATCTCCTTCTTCAATAGTAGTTGAGCATAAACAATAAGAATTCAGCAAGCATTGAAGTAAATACATAACCAGAATATTAATTAAAACATCATTAACCATAAACCATCATCAACATAATCAACAAACATAAATATCATGTGCTACGTGAAGGCGAATCACAAACGGGTACTCATTACTGCGAGGGATAACGATTGCAATCGATTTTACACCAGCTGGCAAAACCCGAAGCACACGACGTATATGCACCCCACCATGGTCATATACGGCAACCTTTCGTAAGACAGAAAACAATTTAGGTGAACATAGATGGCAAGGAGTTGGGCAGCCGTCAAGCCAACAGTCCGTCGTGACTTAGACCTGCCCAACTACGCCCGACGTGTCTTTCAACCACTTGTGTCTGGTTATCGTCTACAATTGCCCCCGTATAAGCTACATCGGTTTCCTAGTGTCCATATCACTAGTATGCACTCGGTACTTGAAGGACCGAGAAGGCGACTAGAGGGGGGGGGGGGGTGAATAGGAGCCGATAAAAATTCTTTGCAAGAACTCGGCTTATATCCCGTCACACCACATGAAGAAGCACTAAAGCCACACACATCAACCAAACATGATGTGCTAACCCTAGTAAAGCATAGAGAAGGTATAGGAAGACTAGCGGAAGCAATTTGAGCAAAGAAACACTCCAAAAGAATTTTCCTTCACATCACACCCGAGGCACCAGTCCCGGAGTATCCGGATATGTGCCGGATGGTCCGGGAGACCGGAGTATTCACCGGATGGTCCGGGGGACCCGAGTATCCGGTACCTTGCCGGATGGTCCGGCCCTGTCAGGACAGCACGCGCGCAAGCTCAAGAAAAATCTCGAAACCTAACCAAACGACCTCCAAAAATCACGAAATTTGAACCATAGATTCGTCTTGAGATGGAGAACATCATCCAACAGGATTCATACCCAATACCCCAAGAAATCCATGTGGATTTTGGATTCTATCAAGAAGGGTAGGGTTTGGATGAACATGAGAGGAAAACTTCGCAAATCCTTCAAATCGAAGGTGCTCGTGCCATGGATTCGGTCAAGGACTCATCAATACATGTTCTAGCACATCCTAGCACCAAAATCCCCCTAAAATCCGAGCCCAAAACACATCATACAAAGCGAATCAAAAATCGCAAGAAAAGAGCTCTGAAAATAGGGAAAAAGAGAAATTCGGGAGGGAGATGAAGAACACGAATTTGATGCAATAAAAAGCTACTCCATAGATGCACAAATCACATACAAAGTAGCAGCTAGGCTACCGCCCAATCATCCTCCCTCTCTTGTGAAGAACAAGGGAAAAGAGCTCTCACCTCTCTCCTCTCTTCCTCTCTTGAAGCACACAACTAGCCCAAAAGATCTAAAATGAAACCCTAAGACTTGGGGGTGGGGAGATGCTCTCCATTTCCACCAGCCCACTGTCTATTTATAGGCGTGTCCGAATGTCCAAAATGCCCATGACTTAACATTACAACTTAACTACTCCTAAGGGCAAATTTGTCCAACTTTTCTCCTCCGCCCGAACGCCATCGGGCCCTTCATCGCTTTGCTTCGCCTCGACGCAAGCCTCGCGATGGTGCCACGTGCACCTCCATCCGTCGCCGCCGGTTTTGAGGCCCAAACCGGGAAACCGCCTTGCACGCTTCTCAAAGCATGACTTCCGCCACTTGCTTACTCCTTAAGCAAGCCACTCGATGTCGACGCGTGTCACCTCGTCCCGCGAACGCCGTCAAGTCTCCATCCCAGCCCCGTCGGGCACATTTGACTCGGCCTCCATTTGCCTTTGACTTGGTCAACCCGCCGTCTTCATCTCCTCCACGGTTTTGAGGCCAAACCGCGAAACCGTCGTGCCGCTTGTCCTCTCCACGTGTACGGTGTGGATCACCCTTGACCTCACCCGGCCTCTCGATCGTCCGGCCCCAAGTCCCCAACTTGGTCCCGATCCTCCCGCCGTTGACCATCAAGTCGACTCCCTTGACCTACACATCATGAGACAAGCAAACACATTTCACCTCTTCTCCATTCTTCCCAACACCTTCACTGCCACCGGTTAGCCATAAACATAATCAAAAAACATGCTTATGCAACCCACACAATCCCGCATTTCAACTCAAACTCAACATCAACCCATGTCAATTACTCATCACATTTCGAACCATGGCACTTCTCCACATGGTTCCTCAATCTCCCCCTTGATGAGTACATTGACAACACCATCAAAGCATAAGACTCGAGTTTGAAATGCGAAGACATCAAAGCTCACCTAGATGGTCAAAACCAAAGAGAAAGACGTAAAAAGACCATCTTGTATAGAAAAGGATCACAAAAGCCAAGTGTTGGCAAAGACAGCAACTCATAGTCACAAAGATTGCGAATGACTCAAGAAAAAGTCAGAAACAAGATGACAAGGTCATGCACTCCCCCTGAAATGATGCTAGCTCTCATGCAATGCTCCCAGGCCCGGATGGTCCGGTAGACTGCCGGACTGTCCGGTGCCGGATGTTCCGGTAAGCTACCGGACAGTCCGGTAGAGTCCAGAACAGAACAGCACACTCCCCCTTTGGTTTTCACAAACTTGCATATGACTTCCAAAATGGCAAGAAAAGCCCAAAAATTCTCCAGATTGCTCAAAGGCACATTTCAAACATCCAAACTTCTCAAACTTCTCCCCCTTTGGCAATGAACTCATCAAGTATACAAAGGAAGCCAAACAAGTCAAATTGCAATGCATGAGTATGAAACCTACAAAAGCTTCACCAAAGATGCCAACGAGCATTTTTCATTGCTACAACCCAACATAGAGCTATGGAGTGTAAAGACTAGAACGCACAATCGCTCGAAGGCCATTAGAGAGAGCAAATCACAAAAGCATTGAGCTAGATAGGCTAAGCAAGAAGATTAAATTGAGCAAGATAGATTCAAATTTGCTACAACATGATATAGCCGCCACCACAAGCATAATTACCCCCATTCAAGCCAAAACAAGCATTAAGCTAATGCAAGAAAACAAGCTAGTCTTATTCTCAATCCGAGCAACAAATATTCGGAAAAGTGTGCTTTATCAAACGCTCACATATGCAACAAAGCCTTAATTTGATCATGCAAGATTGCAAGCTTTTGCTTGTCCTTTCATTTTACGATCCTCAAGTAACCCCTTATCCACGCGGAGGGTCGCACGACTGGTTACGGCAAACACCCCGAGGCATCAAGGCACCGTATTGGATAAAATGGCATTTAGCACAAGATCAAATTGATTTTATAAAAATTAAGCACGAGAGCAAATGAGCATGCCTTTGGCAAAAGAAACAAACGTTTCCCCAATGTCCCATCATGAGCTCCATTTGCAAAGTCCACCCCCCAAACACAAGTTGCTCAAAACAAGAAAATTGCTAAAGCAAGCCTTAACACAAGTCTTGTCATGAATAAAAGCAATTATACAAGTGGTGAACAAGTCATTGGCACGCATAGATCATAAGATTCACAAAAGCCTATTTTCATCTTTGAGTTTAGCAAACTTTCTCGAAATGAGTTTGTGTTAAACTATCTAGAAGAGCCTAAGATTGTAAAGATTGTTTAAGCATTCACACAACATGGCTAAAGCTCAATCATAGCAATAAGAAATACAAGGAGGCATATAGGGTGAAGCTTGTCTAAGATATGCATATGATACAAAATGCTTATGTTACAAGATGCATATATTACAAAATGCAAGACAAAAGCAAAAACAAATGCAAAAATAAAGAAAAAGCACAATAGTATACATATGTACAAGAAAAGCCAAACTCCCCCTCAAATGATGCCGTAAGGGTGGCAAACACCTAGCTCCCCTCGAAGAAAAGCAAATCTCGAAGCATCTAGGGGTTTGGTGAAAATGTCGGCCAATTGTTGTTCGGTGTCTATGTCTTTCAACTCAATGTCTCCCTTCTCCACATGGTCTCTCAAGAAGTGGAATCTCACATTGATGTGTTTGACCTTGCCGTGTTGGACTGGGTTCTTGGATAGGCATATGGCTCCAGTGTTATCACAGAAAAGTGGGACACTCTTGAAATTTAACCCATAGTCACTCAAAGTATAAGTCATCCATAGGATTTGGGAGCAACAACTAGCGGCAGCAACATATTCGGCTTCGGTGGTACATTGGGCTACACTAGATTGCTTACGAGAAGACCAACAAACCAAAGAAGTACCCAAGAAATGACAAGTACCCGAAGTTCTCTTTCTATCAACTCTACACCCAGCAAAATCCGCATCGGAATATCCAAGAAGAATCAAATTGGATGATGCAGAATAGAAAAGGCTAAAGTCAAGGGTGTACTTGAGATACCTGAGAATGCGCTTCACCGCTTGGAGATGAGAGTCCCTTGGTGAAGATTGGAATCGAGCACAAAGGCACACCGCGAAGTGGATGTCGGGTCTTGTCGCCGTCAGGTACAAGAGGGAGCCGATCATGCTCCGATACTCTCTTTGGTCCACCGCCTCGCCATTCTTATCGGGATCGAGCACGGTTGTAGTAGCCATCGGTGTCGAGATTGGCTTCGCATCCGCCATGCCAAACTTCTTCATGAGGTCCTTTGTGTATTTGGCTTGATGGATGAAGGTACCTTCCTTGCATTGCTTGATTTGGAGGCCAAGGAAGTAGTTGAGCTCACCCATCATGGACATCATAAATTCTTTCTCCATCATTTCCTGAAACCTGGACACAAGAGCATGAGAAGAACCACCAAAGATGATATCATCCACGTATATCTGTACCATTAGGAAATCTTTGCCATGCTTGAGAGTAAACAAGGTTTTGTCCACACACCCCATCTCAAACCCGCGCTCCAGGTGCTTGCTTTAGCCCGTACAAAGCCTTCTGAAGCTTGTACACTCGGTTTGGGTACTTAGGATTTTCAAAGCCTGGTGGTTGTTTGACATAGACTTCCTCTTCTATGAAGCCGTTTAGGAAGGCACTCTTGACATCCATTTGGTAGAGCTTAAAACCTTTGGATGCGGCAAAGGCTAGTAGGATTCTTATTGCCTCTAAGCGCGCTACAGGGGCAAAGGTTTCACCAAAGTCTAAACCCTCCACTTGGCTAAACCCCTGAGCAACTAAGCGAGCCTTGTTTCTCACAACCAACCCATCCTCACCCTGTTTGTTTTTGAAAACCCACTTGGTTCCTATGATGTTCACATTGGGTGGAGGCTCAACAAGGGTCCAGACACGGTTTCTCTCAAAGTTTTCTAACTCTTCATGCATGGCATTGATCCAATAGGAATCAGAAAGAGCGTGTCCAACATCTCGGGGCTTAAAGGTGGCAACTAAAGCAGAATTTGTAAAGCATGAGAGATGAGCAGACCTTGACCGTGTAGTTCGTTCACTGAGATTACCAATCATTTGCTGGGGAGGATGCCGACGTTGAATGTGTCGAGGGGCCTCTCGCTCAGGCTCGGAGAGTACCTCCCCCTCAACACGAGCTGGGGCTGGCTCGATGGCCGTCGAGGAAGATGTAGAAGCATCGGGACCCTCTGCTGGAGTAGTGAAAGCAGGGATCGGCTCAGGAGCAGGTGAAGTAGAAGGAAGTAGTGGTTCATCCTCATCTTCATCTGGAGCCGATAGGTCACCATCTACAAAGATGCTTTCCCCCATTTCTCTATCACCTGCAATCTCAACAGGAACACCACTTGCACAAGAAATTGTTTCATCAAAGGTTACATCGCAGGACTCCACGATGATGTTAGTTTCCAAGTTCAAAACTCGATATGCATGACCATGAGGAGTGTAACCAAGAAAAATGCCATCAGAAGATCTTGCCTCAAACTTATCCAAATTACCACGCTTGAGAATAAAGCACTTGCAACCGAAAGCACGCAAATGAGAAACATTTGGCTTCCTCCCAGAGCGTAGCTCATAAGAAGCCACATTAAGAATTGAGCGCAAGAAAACTCGATTAGACACATAGCAAGCGGTGCTAATGGCTTCAGCCCAGAACCGCCTCGGAGTCCTATGCTCATCAAGCATCGTCCGGGCCATCTCAACCAAGGTTCTGTTCTTCCTTTCAACAATGCCATTCTGTTGAGGAACACGTGGTGCAGAGAATTGATGCTCCAAGCCATGCTCAAGACAAAAATCATCAAAGGAGGAGTTCTTAAATTCCGTGCCATTATCACTACGAATTGCGCGTAATGCACCCGGAAGTTCCTTGAACAATCTCAAAGCCAAACTGCGAAAGTAGTGAAAAGCCTCATCTTTGCTCTCAAGAAAATAGACCCATGAATAGCGAGAGAAATCATCCACAATGACAAGAACATACCACTTCCCACCGGCCGAACGAACCCGGGAAGGACCAACAGTGTCCATATGCAGCAATTCCCCAGGACGTTCAGTCATCACCAAATTGATTGGTGGATGAGAAGCAACAACCATTTTGCCATGTCAGCAAGGAGCATAAACAAGATTTTTCTCAAATTTCAACTTGGGCAATCCTCGGATCAAACCTAGGACACTCAATCGACAAAGCAAATCAAAACTCATGTGACCTAGTCTCCTATGCCAAGTCCAAAGCTCAGAAGATGGTTGAACCATCAAACACTTGTGCAAATCATGAGAGATAGAAAAATCAGCTCGAAAAACTCTTTCAACACGAGAGATGTTGCAAACCAAAGCACCAGAAGAATCAAGAACTCGAGAAGCATTTCGCTTGAAACGAACTTCAAGACCATCATCAAGCAATTGCGAGACAGAAAGCAAATTGTACTTGAGACGATCAACCAAAGCAACTTCTTTGAGAATGAATGAGTTATTTACCTTGACAGGGCCCACACCGTTTACCCTTCCCTTCTTGTTGTCCCCAAATGTCACATAGTCATTGTGCTTCATGGGGGTGAGGCTGGAGAACCATCTAGCATCTCCGGTCATGTGGCGCGAACAACCAGAGTCCATCAACCACTTGTCCTCCAAGCCTCCATCTGTCACCTACATAGAACGAGAGAAAGAGATCGAGGGATCAATGCTGGGGTTAGTAAGCAAAGACTTGGGTAACCAGCATCTCACCACTCGACCTGAGGGAGTAAACACAGTCCTATGCACAAGTTCATTAGAAGGTAAAGAACGCGAACCACGAGAGTAAAAACGCGGCCTGTCAAAGCGCTCAAACTTGGCACTTGTGTCACGGGGATAGTGGCCATAGGAAGGACGACCATATCCACGCTGAGGACGGTCACCACGATGGAGGAAACATGGGCCATCAAAGCGTTTTGACACATATGCATTTTTCCGTGAATCAAAGCCATATTGAGGATGACCATGTCCACGAGAAGAACGAGAAAGCACATGAGGCGGATAGTTGTCATAGGAACGATGGAAGGCATTCCTAGCCAACTCAGCTTGCCTCCTTTCAATCCTCTTTCTCCTAAAGCAAAACTCGTCCAAGTGACCACCACGACCACAAAACATGCAAGTGAAAACATGCTTGGGTTTTGGTTTAGGTTGAGTAGGTTGCTTGGCTTGCTTGGGGTTAAAGGCAGGCTTTGGGTTTGATGGGTAGTAGTTGTCGATAGGCTTGAGCTTCTTACTCTCATCTTGTAGGTTTGTGCTTGGGATGAACTTACCCACATTCTCACTCTCCTTCTCACACCTCTCAAAACCCAAACCCAACTTGGATTCTTGATAGGCACTCTCCTTAACCCTTGTCAAGTCACTCTCCACAATTTCTTCACTCACTTTGGTTCTTGTGAGACGGGTTGTGAGGTATTCATTCTCTTGGGAAAGCTTTTGGTTTTCCTCATGGGTTTTGACAAGCTCACTCTTGAGGGATGCGCACACAATGCATGGTGGTGGAGTAGCATGAGACTCACAAAGCAACTTAGACTCTAGATCCTTGATCATGACAATTTTGCTATCCAACTCACGGGTAAGCTTAGGGCAACTAGTGCAAGCACCCAAAAGAGTTGGTCTAGCTTTGAGCTCTTCAAGCTCCTTCTTGGCACTCTCAAGTTGACCGGCAACTTGAGCATGCACAACTTCCCTAGAGGCTAGATCATTGAAAACCACTTGACAAGACTCACACTCATCCACAACACCCTTCTCAAATTTAGACTTGATTGAGGCAAGTTCAACTTGAGCATTTTCTAGTTTAGACTTAAGGTGACGAATTTCACGAGCGGCATCACAAACTTTCTTATCTTGCTTGACAATCACTTCACCCAAGTAATCAATTTGAGCAATGAGTTCTTCGGGGGATTGTGATACCTTGCTTGTGTCGGAGTCGGAGTCGGAGTTGTACAAGGCGTCCTCCTTGGCCATGAAGCATAGGCTGGTGAAGTCGGTGTTCTTCTTCTTGTCTTTCGACTTCACCACCTCCTCTTCCGCACTTGAGATGTCGTCGTTCGAAGAGTAGTCGACGTCGCTCAAGGAGGCCATGAACGCTCTTGCCATCGCCTTCACCATCTTCTTGGATGTCTTGCCTTTCTTGGAGAAGTGGTTCCTCTTCTTCTTCATTGAATCGTCCTCGCGGTTGTCGGTGTAGTCGAACTTTTTCTTGCGCTTGGGGCAATTGGCGATGAAATGTCGAGTGTCCCCGCACTCGAAGCAACCACGGGAATCACCACCTCTCCTTTCCTTGCGGTTGTTATAGAACCTCTTGAATTTTCTTGCAAGCAAAGCGAGCTCCTCCTCTGGTATGCACTCCATCTGTTCATCTGTAGCTACAACCAAGGAAGAAAAAGCATACTCCAAAGAAGGTTGTTTGATGAGGGGTTAGTAGCATAAGCATCATCATCATGAGAACTAGACATCAAGGCGATACTAGAAGAAGTACCAAGATTTGGTCTAGATTTTCGGGAAAGTTCGTGAGACTTAAGCTTGCTATAGAGTTGCTCACAAGTGAGGGTGTTAAAATCAGGATTTTCTTCCAAAGCAGAGATTTTCACACCCCAAACATTCTCAGCAAGTGAATAAAGCAATTGCTTAGCTCTTTCATTATCATTGTAGGCAAGGTTACCACAAGCACGAAGATTACACACAATTGCCTCAAATCTAGCAAAGGTAGCATCAAGTGATTCTCCAGGTTTTTGAGCAAAAGTTTGATATTGCCTATTGTATGAGTCTTTTCTCATTGATTTTACTTGATTAGTTCCTTCATGGTAGGTGCACAACTTTTCCCAAATAGCATGAGCAGTATCAAGGTGGCACACACGGTCAAATTCATTTCTACCAAGAGCAGACAACAGGATATTTACGGCCTTAGAGTTGTGTTCAAAGCGACTTACCTCGCCGGGTTGAGCCGTATCGATGTTGTCGGGGATGACGTACTCGGATTGAACGACGTTCCAAATGGCCAGCCCTTGGCTCATGAGATAGGCCTTTGTGCGAGACTTCCAATATGGAAAGTCCTCACCATTGAATACTACGAGCTTGATCGCGCCTTTCTCCATGTCGCCTTCGGATCACAAAGCCGGTTAAAGCGAACGAGTGATCAAACCGGCTCTGATACCAATTGAAGGACCGAGAAGGCGACTAGAGGGGGGGTGAATAGGAGCCGATAAAAATTCTTTACAAGAACTCGGCCTATATCCCGTCACACCACATGAAGAAGCACTAAAGCCACACACATCAACCAAACATGATGTGCTAACCCTAGTAAAGCATAGAGAAGGTATAGGAAGACTAGCGGAAGCAATTTGAGCAAAGAAACACTCCAAAAGAATTTTCCTTCACATCACACCTGAGGCACCAGTCCCGGAGTATCCGGATATGTACCGGATGGTCCGGGAGACCGGAGTATTCACCGGATGGTCCGGGGGACCGGAGTATCCGGTACCTTGCCGGATGGTCCGGCCCTGTCAGGACAGCATGCGCGCAAGCTCAAGAAAAATCTCGAAACCCAACCAAACGACCTTCAAAAATCACGAAATTTGAACCATAGCTTCGTCTTGAGATGGAGAACATCATCCAACAGGATTCATACCCAATACCCCAAGAAATCCATGTGGATTTTGGATTCTATCAAGAAGGGTAGGGTTTGGATGAACATGAGAGGAAAACTTCGCAAATCCTTCAAATCGAAGGTGCTCGTGCCATGGATTCGGTCAAAGACTCATCAATACATGTTCTAGCACATCCTAGCACCAAGATCCCCCTAAAATCCGAGCCCAAAACACATCATACAAAGCGAATCGAAAATCGCAAGAAAAGAGCTCCGAAAATAGGGAAAAATAGAAATTCGGGAGGGAGATGAATAACACGAATTTGATGCAATAAAAAGCTACTCCATAGATGCACAAATCACATACAATGTAGCAGCTAGGCTACCGCCCAATCATCCTCCCTCTCTTGTGAAGAACAAGGGAAAAGAGCTCTCACCTCTCTCCTCTCTTTCTCTCTTGAAGCACACACCTAGCCCAAAAGATCTAAAATGAAACCCTAAGACTTGGGGGTGGGGAGATGCTCTCCATTTCCACCAGCCCACTCTCTATTTATAGGCATGTCTGAATGTCCAAAATGCCCATGACTTAACATTACAACTTAACTACTCCTAAGGGCAAATTTGTCCAACTTTTCTCCTCCGCCCGAACGCCATCGGGCCCTTCATCGCTTTGCTTCGCCTCGACGCAAGCCTTGCGATGGTGCCACGTGCACCTCCATCCGTCGCCGCCGGTTTTGAGGCCCAAACCGGGAAACCGCCTTGCACGCTTCTCAAAGCGCGACTTCCGCCACTTGCTTACTCCTTAAGCAAGCCACTCGATGTCGACGCGTGTCACCTCGTCCCGCGAACGCCGTCAAGTCTCCGTCCCAGTCCCGTCGGGCACATTTGACTCGGCCTCCATTCGCCTTTGACTTGGTCAACCCGCCGTCTTCATCTCCTCCACGGTTTTGAGGCCAAACCGCGAAACCGTCGTGCCGCTTGACCTCTCCACGTATACGGTGTGGATCACCCTTGACCTCACCCGGCCTCTCGATCGTCCGGCCCCAAGTCCCCAACTTGGTCCCGATCCTCCCGCCGTTGACCATCAACTCGACTCCCTTGACCTACACATCATGAGACAAGCAAACACATTTCACCTCTTCTCCATTCTTCCCAACACCTTCACCGCCACCGGTTAGCCATAAACATAATCAAAAAACATGCTTATGCAACCCACACAATCCCGCATTTCAACTCAAACTCAACATCAACCCATGTCAATTACTCATCACATTTCGAACCACGGCACTTCTCCACATGGTTCCTCAGTACTGTTCAATGCTTGATCAAGGGGCCAATATCGAGACGGTCCTTAATCGACACAGGCAGGGCTACCACCATGAAGGCCCGGCCTTCCCAAACCATCCTACACATGTAATGTCCCTGTCTGGTCTCAACAAATACATAAACTCATTATTATCTTCAGCTTTAGTGACAAGTTCATTTTTCTTGAGCAAAGCCAACAACTTATCAATTAATCTTGTAGCTAAGCGTAGCAAAACTAACGAGCTATTCAGGGGGACACATAGACCACATAGGATTTATGGGGATCATGCAGGTGGGTTTCATCCAACGCCTATAACGTAAATGCACATTACACTAGACTCACTAGCAACATTATTTCCTAGAAACCAAAAATTTGTAAAAGGGTTGGGATGGACTGGGGCTTGCCTTGGTCTACAAAAACACTATCAGTGGCTGCAACCTCAGGCTCCTGGGAGAAAGTATCCTGCTGAAAATCCTCTCCCACGACCTACTTATCGGTTCCTATAAATGCGATGTATGTCAATATAAAGAATGTAAAAAATGCAACAATATGACCAATGCAATGTGACAATTCAGAATGTATTAGTAAGGGACATGCTCCTGAATTAGTGATGAAATTACTTTAATTTATTATTTCATTGACTCCCATGAAGCATTGCGATAAAAAGAGAATTTCTTTAATAAAAACATCATGAATTAATCCATAAAATCATAGAAACTTCTCCCAAAATTAGAAAAGGCTCACAAGACCCACTGAGGTGCTAAGGAAGTTAAAACAGCACTGAGCAACTTTAGTCAAAATTTTTCTTATTAACAGTTTCTTCATAAATCTTAAAATAGGCTGAGAAAGAGTAAAATCCAACAGAAAATCATAAAAACAAATCTGACCAAATCCTAATTTCTGATGATAGGGAAACACTCAAGTGTCCAGGATGCCAAAGATCCAAGTCTAATGATGAGTAGAAAAATTATGAAAAAGATGACAAGTTCATCAAAGAGAAATTCATAAATATAACTTCCTACAGAATAAAATTCCATGGTCGACAACTGTATAGGACATGTCATAAGGAACCCAGAAAACCAAGTTTCATATTTTTCCAAGCATGTAGAATTTAATTAATGTAGAACTAATAAAAACCATACAGAGAAAAATATGTTGAAACAAGGGGTACTAGAGGAACTCAAAAAGTCTTGTTTCACATTTTTCCCATGAGTAAATAATTAAATATGGATTTAATAGATTTAGATTACAACAATTTTCCAGAACAACATATACCAGAAACGGGTTCAACAAGCATACCATTGGAAAGAACTACCAACAAGGAACCAAACAAATTTGGTTTTGCAATTTCTGGATTTCAGGAACTCCAAATATGGATTTTTGAAGTTTCATTAGTTTTGAAGGGAGTTTGAGTTATTTATGAAACTGCCATCGGCTCGTCGCGCGTTGGCGCGCACGGCGGCGAGGCTTGGTGCGGCTTGACGCCAGCGAGGTAAGGGCCTCGAGATGAACGTGCGCCACGGAGAGTGTCAGTGAGGCGAGAGGTACCCGTCGGTCAAGGTCGCGCAGACTGAGGCTCACCATGGCGGCGTGTCGACGTGGAGGCGGAGTCGGGGCGAGGACGAGATGGCGGCGACGGCGTTCTGGCGAGCTGAAGGAAAGGAAGAGGGAACCGAGTGGAGCGCGAGCATCATGGTGCTGGCGCGGACATCGGGGTACCACGGGTTGATGAGGAGGAAGCCGGGAAGGAGGTGCTCGACGGAGACCTAGTGCGGCGGCTGACGGTGACGAAGGGGAACGCCAGGTTCCGACGTGTTTGGTATTCGAGCCACGATGAGGAGCAGTCAGGAAGGTGTGCACGAGAGTGAGGAAGCTTCGTATGAAAGGAACCGGAAAAAGGCTCACCGATGGCGACGGAGAGAAGATGGAGGAATTTGCGGGCTCGGAGCAACGGTGACGGCAATGTGCTTAGGGGCTTGACGAGCGGCTCAAGACACACCCATACTAAAGCTCTTCGAGGTCCGAGTGAAGTGAGGAGGCAGGACGTGGTGAGCTCGGTGGGCTTGGCAATGGCGGGTGGCGCTCGGGTGGGGGTGGAGGAGGAGAAGAAAATGGCGACTGGCGAAACGGGCACGGAGGAGGACGACGTACGAGCCTGTTACGAGCCTTACGAGGGCGCGGGCGGCGACACGCAGCGGGGGGCTTCCAAACTTTTGAATTTTAAAATTCAAACATTTAATTGGAGGGCTTCCCAAAAGAGAAAAATTTTGAAATTTTGGCTAAGCTCCTAAGTTAGTCATACCTTTCACATAAATTTTTGATTGACCTTGGTTCCGGCCAAAATTTTGAACTTCTTTTTTAAATTGGCTCTAAGTTTGAAATAATTTAAATATTTCTCAAGGAATTTGGAATCAAATTAAAAATTCTTGTTTCACTAACTCCTTAAGCATGATTAGCACTATCCAAAAAGGAAAAGAGACACCAGGGGTGTCACATGAAGCATTAAGCCTATGATTAAACGGCCATCCATTTCTGGCGAAAAGTTGCATTGCCACCACCTCCAAAGTCTGGCAAGCAGCCAACATGTCTTCCATGTAAGCTTCTTTTGGCAGCAGTCTCCAAAACCTTATCCAATGAGTGCCTCTGAAGATAGCATGCATAAACGTTGTCTACTGTTTTTTGTTAAACCCAATATCAGTGCGACATAGCCAAATAGACCATAAAATAGCTGCCACACCAACAAGGACAACTCCCTGATTATGAACATAATTAGCACCATGCCAACCATTCAGAATATGAGCAATACTGTTTGATTTAGGAATGCCTAGTTCTATGTGTATAATTTGCCAAATGGTCCCAGCAAAGTGACAATCAAAAAACAGGTGTTGAATAGTTTCATTATGATTATAGAAACTACATTTGCTGCTACCTTTCCAATTATGTTTTACTAAATTGTCTTTAGTCAACGTAATTCCTTTACCAAGGTACCAAAGAAAAATTTTGATTTTAATGGGAGATTTAGTTTCCAAAGGGCCTTTGCCTGAATATTCACATTAGCAGCCATTAGTTGATTATACATCAAGCGGATAGAGAATTGCCCGTTTGGATGTAGTTCCCATTTGAAAGTATTTGGGTTGTCATTTAGTTGTACATGACTTAGTTTATTTATCATATTTATCCAAGCGACAAGCTTATCACCTATTATTGCCCTTCGGAAAGAGAAGTTGAGGGGAATCGTTCTAAACACCTCTGCCACAGTCGCATCCTTGTAACAAACAATGTTGTGAAGGTTAGGGTATTGGTCCTTTACCAGTATTGGTTCTTTATCGGTATATCATCCAGCCAAGAATCTTTCCAAAATCTGATTTGGGTACCCTCATTTACTTGGAATTTACCCCACTTAACTCGTTCTTAACTCGCATAAGGCCGGTCCAAAAAATGTGAGTCCCCGGGCTTGCGCTCTACTTGAGAAAGAGCTTGTTGCCAATGTACTTGTTGTACAATAGTCGCTGCCACATCCCATCCTCATTAAGTAGCCTAGCAAGCCACTTACTAAGGAGACATTTGTTTTTGACTTGAAGATTAGTAAATCCAAGTCCCCCAAAGTCTTTAGGCTGACAGAGTATATTCCATTGAGCTAAATGATATTTCTTCTTGTGTCCATCTCCTTCCCAGAAGAACTTGGATCGAATAGTATTCAATCTCTTAAATACTCCACTGGGGATCTCAAAGAAAGGCATCATAAATATCGAAAGGTTGCTCAAAACCGCATTGAGGAGTACCAATCTCCCGTTTGAGGACATGAGTTTTGCTTTCCGTCCACCCAGCTTTTTCTCAAACCTCTCTATCACCCATTCCATTCGCTGTTTCTCAGCTTCCTATGTATCATAGGAATGTCGAGATAGTTAAAAGGCATGGAACCGCTCTCACAACCAAACAAATGCACATATTCTTGCTCATGATGCTTTGCGTCTCCGAAACAAAAGATTTCACTCTTATGAAAGTTTATCTTTAGCCCTGATAATTGTTTGAAGATGCTTAACAGAAGCTTCATATTTTGTGCTTGCTCAAGGTTATGGTCCATGAAGATGATGGTGTCATCAGCGTACGTACTGAAGAATAGACAACTCATCTTCTATTAGGTGTGGTACTACACCTTTAATTTGCCCATCCTCTTTAGCTCTCGCAATTAGTACGGCTGGCATATATATCCACAACTAAATTAAAGAGGATAGGAGAGAGGGGATCTTCTTATCTGAGCCCCTTATGTGTTTGGAAATAAGGGCAGAGATCATGATTGACCTTAATTCCTACATGGCCACCGGAACACTGTTAATCCAGTCACACCAAGCACACTAGCTACGTGGTCGTGGTAGGTGTCCCAAAGCACGGACGACGGCACGGTTCATGCATGCAGCTGCTGTTTCCATGCTCCACCACTGACGCAAGGACAAAAAGGTAAGTGCCGATGAACGCTTTGATTTGAAGCCAGCCACCGCGTGCGTGCTTCGTGCCACCACCCGTGCGTTGCGTGGCAGTATAAATGGAGGGCACCGCGCGACCATGTCCGGTCAACTCATCGAGTCCACAGCTACCTAGCACAGCGCACGCAGCGAAACCCTCCCAAATAAACTCATCTCCTCGATCTTCTTCTTCTTCCTCCACCATAATGGCGCCAACCCTGCTGAACGGCAACGGGCACGCGGCGGCGGATCAGCAGGCCAGGTGGAGGTTCGCTCGGGGCAGCAGCAAGGAGGAGGACGCGGTGGTGGCGGACGGGGACAAGCTCAGCATCCGCGCCATTCGGTTCAAGATCATGGCCAGCGTGGAGGAGAGCGGCCCGCGGCCCGTGCTGCCACTCGCGCACGGGGACCCCTCCGTGTTCCCGGCCTTCCGCACCCCCGTCGAGGTCGAGGACGCCGTCGCAGCCGCGCTCCGCACCGGCGAGTTCAACTGCTACCCCGCCGGCGTCGGCCTCCCCGCCGCCCGACGGTAAATATATCTTAATTCCTGCATGCGCTTTTCTCGATCAGTTTTTCTCTACTTTTTTCAAAACTACAGCTCAATAATATGCACACATCCAACCGATTACTACTATTAACTAATTACGTCTGTCTCCAAATTAACCTGCAGTGCTCTGGCCGGGCACCTGTCGCAGGACCTCCCGTACAAGCTCTCCTCCGACGACATCTTCCTCACCGCCGGCGGCACGCAAGCCGTCGACGTCGTCGTCTCCGTCCTCGCCCAGCAGCCGGGCGCCAACATACTGCTCCCCAAGCCAGGCTACCCCAACTACGAGGCGCGCGCCGCGCTCAACCGCCTGGAGGTTCGCCATTTCGATCTGGTTCCTGAGAGAAGCTGGGAGATCGACGTCGACTCCCTCGAGTCCATCGCCGACGACAACACCGCCGCCATGCTCCTCATAAACCCCAACAACCCTTGTGGGAGTGTCTACAGCCGCCAACACTTAGCTAAGGTACGTACATTGTTGTTGCCTGCCTTATATATTTCATTCAGAATTTATCTATATATTGCAATGCGCAATACTGCTCTTATATATATACTCGAACTTGCGTGAAAATTAATAATTAAGCATGGTATATTTTTTATGTCGATCGCTGATTAGGTTGCGGAGGTGGCAAGGAAGCTCGGAATACTAATCATCTCCGACGAAGTGTACGGCAACTTGGTTTTTGGGAGCTCCCCGTTTATCCCCATGGGAGCGTTCGGCCACATTGCCCCTGTGTTGACCATAGGATCCCTGTCCAAGCGGTGGGTAGTGCCCGGATGGCGTCTTGGTTGGGTAGCAGCATGCGATCCCAACAAGATTCTGCAAAAATCTAAGGTGCGCAAAAGTCATATTAATACATACGCATTTCAGCTGAACCCATCGACGATGTGTTGTTTCTACTGATTGAAATATATATCGATCCTCTGTACGTAGATTACTACGTCAATTGCCAACTTTCTAAACGTTTCAACTGATCCGGCAACTTTCATTCAGGTTAGCATGCATTTCCTCTCTAGTTTTACTCTTATTTTCAAATAATTTAAACCCAGAGCATGTAAGCACAAGATACATTAATTCTTTAATTAGATGACAAATAATTGATCCACACATTTTAAATTTTACACTGAACCCGGTACCTTGCTTCCTTTACTTGTAGCATCGTTTTATGCATATTTGACACATAAACTAAGAGATATATATTGTCTGATTGATTAGGCAGCGCTACCAAATATTCTCGAGAACACAAAGGAGGAGTTTTTCAACAGGATCCTTCATCTGCTAAAGGAATCATCAGAGATATGCTATAGAGAAATAAAAGACATCACATGGATTACTTGTCCTCACAAGCCAGAGGGATCCATGTTTGTGATGGTAAGCCTTTTTTTAGAGTATGATATATGGGAGTTTCGAGGATAAGATGAAGTAATTTGGGAAGCTGAAAATTTTAACGAGCCTAGCACATATAAATGATTATATATTTGGTCTTTCAAATTAGTTGTTGAGATTTCCATTTTTACAAATTAATGTGTACATTAAAGATTGCTATCAAATTAGTTTTCTATGCACGATGTACATGTATTCTAGGAGCTAGAAATATTCTACAAGTTCTTATTCAACCTTCTTATATTGACATGTCATTCTTCATATTTAATTAGGTGAAATTGAACTTGTATCTTTTGGAGGGGATACATGACGATATTGACTTTTGTTGTCAGTTGGCAAAAGAAGAGTCGGTAATTTTATGCCCGGGTAAGGAAATATCGGCAACTAAAAAGGCTACATCTGAAGAAGCTTATTTCATACATTACATTTTGATCTAAGCAATTGTTGTAATCATTAACTTCAATATTAGCTATTGCTAAATGTTTTAATTGATTGTATGTTATAACTGCCCTGAATTGAAATAATGTAGTATAACAGTAACAAATGTTGCCAACAATATTGAATATAAATAAGAATATGTCCGTGAGCAGTCAAAGCTCGAGGTGAAGATATATAACGAATTGTAAAAGAAATATAGTCAAGATTCACAATTATTGTTGATACCTCTATCATTTTATTTGGACTTAGCTCTCTTCCCGTCAACGTAGGTAGTGTACTTGGAATGGAAAACTGGGTCCGCATAACTTTTGCAATGGATTCAGCTTCTCTTCTTGATGGTCTTAAGAGGATCAAATCTTTTGGCGAGAGGCACAAGAAGAAGAATTTGCGTAATGGCTTCTAAATGTACCTGGCACCAATGTTGCAGCTCAGTTCCAGTGTTTCCCATTGTATCATTCACAAATGTGGAACTTTGAGTTTTCTGGGAAATAATAGAGATAAAGTTTGCAAGATGATCAATGAACTCCAAGCTTTGTTTGTGAAATATAAAGTTGAGTTTTAGTTTGGTGGTATTTTATATTTGCCTCTGCTATGTTGTTCTGTGTTAAGATCTTGTAAATATGTGCCATTGGCATTATAGTTGGTGATGAAATGTAATGAAAGTGTGATGAAGCTTAAAGAAAAATCAAGAGAGTGCCAAGGGCCAACTATGTTTGTTTTATTTTTTGTTGTCATCTGTAATACCTCAACCATCAATCTTTTCTTCGAGACAATCCAAAGAGAGAGAGAGAGAGAGAGATAAAAATCACCACATGGCCGAAGCAAGTGTGATTTTTGTCTTCACAAACTATCCTGGTAAATATGAAGCCCATAACCAAAGAACAAAAGCATATGGATCTAGTTCATTCAATCGTAGCCCCTCCTCTACATCTTAAATTTTTGCCTAGATGATGGTCTCGTGATACCAATTGTTGTGGTTCGAGATCACAAACTATCAATTATCAAGTGATGTGAGAAGCCCCAAATAATTGTTCAGGATTGAAGGTCCAAAGTGACTCTATTGCTGCTGAAATTCATGCCAAGAAGAAAACCCATTTTCATCCTCAAAAACTGTAAGCCCCTTCTTTGAGCTGAAAGGATGCCAAGTGAACCTTTTCAGATTCAGAGATGCTTTCTAGTAGAGAAAGTCTCTCGCAACGAAAAAGCCAGGAAAGATGATCTGAATCTCCATGAAAAGTTGGAAATTGAGTTTAGTCGAGGAACCAACGATTATTGGAAGTTTGCTCCTGGATTGATGGCACCCATATTGCTGAGTGACGCTCTTCCGTCTCCGTGGTGTCGAGACGCCTGAACACATAGTCGTGGTGTGGACAGTACACTAGAATCTCTCTATGAGATTGTTGATGCAATGATTGAGCTTGAGAAAAAAATATTTGGACTTCTTTCTCTCATGAATCATTGGAATTTGCCATCTCCTGATTGGATATCCTCTAGTTCTCCGTGAACAAAAGGTGGCTCCGAATACCAATATGTTTGGGGCTTGTTGAAGAGCTTTCACAACAGCGAGGCGGCGGTGCTTTTGCTTAGGAGGGCGGGTTGACCCCTTTAATTATATTTCTTTACTTTATTGATAAACTACTTTCTCTCTCTCTTTATATATAGAGGGTAAGTTGGGTAACTTGACCCCTAATTTACAATGACCTATCTCAAACCTTTGCTCAGTCATCCACCTCTCGATACTTCTTTCCCCTGCTACAGTAAAAAGCGAGGGCGACGCTGATTTTCCGGCGTCGATCTCGCCGGATCTCGCCCTCCGGTGGCCGGTCCGGTGCCAGAGGGGTCGGGATTCGGTAGATCGACGTCCGGCCTATGTATATTAGTTACTTTTTTTGCTGTTTCTAGCTGCTTTTGTTCCTCCTTGTTCTTCCTCGTCGGCGATGGGATGGCTGCAGGGGTCGGCGCCGGGGTTGGCGGTGATGTCGACCTCGCGGTGCTGGTAGCGCTGCTGGGGCGGCTCCGCGCGGCCCCGGGTGTCATGTGGACTTCGTCGCGGAAGAAGGGGAGGGCCTCGCGTCGCGTCGTCCCGGCCGGAAGCTGCCCATGCCTGGTGCGGCTCCTCCGCTCCCCTTCAACCGGTGCTGCCTGATGCAGCTGCTCCTTCCCTCCCCCATCTTGCTACTGTCGAGGTGGTGGATGATGGTAGCCGCGGGGGAAGACAACGTTGTGAAACTTTTGTTTCCTTTACTTCGGTTTCTCCGGCGAGCTTCTCCGGTGGCCGGGGTACAAGGAGCTGTGTCCGGGCGCGTCGGAGTGGCGGAGGCGATGGCGTGCTGTTGGAATAATCTCTCCCAAGCTCCCCAGTCTCGCCGGCGGTTCCTTCTCCGGCGCCGTCTGTGAGAGCTTGTGGAGTTTCTTTGCCGGAGACGCGTCGGCAGAACTCTGTTGGGTTTCACCGGCGGTGAGGTCTTCCAGGACCTTGTCTTTGGTACCTCTCATCGCGTGGAGACACAAAGGGAGTGTGACGTCTCTCGTCACGTATCGGGTCCTCCTGATGATCTCTCGAAGGACGCGTTTCTTCGCTGTGTTTAGGTGTGGGTTTGGTCGTGTGTGTATGGGTGTTGAGTTTCTTAATGCTTGTATGTACACGAACAGATGCTACACTTTAATGCAGAGTTGAGAGGTTCAAAAAAAAAATAAAATTTACAATGACCTAGATTACCAAGTAGATTAAATGGGCTTTTTCTTACTACTTTTTTATCACACAATACAACTTAGACACTCACAACGCACACACACTCATCCTATGAACGTACTTACGCAAACCTTACCCTATGATCATCTTAGAAGACTGAGACGTCAAATCCTCGAGATTGAGGAAGTCACCACTGGCTCATCGCTGTCGACGGCCACGTCGCTTACCGCTGAAAGCACAAAGTCGTTAAATTCTAGAAAATGCACTCTCACAGAGAGTCGAACCCATGACCTTAAAGGTGCTACTCAAGTGCCTTAACTGCTATGCCAAGACCCTTTCAGTAAGCCTAATGACTAAGTGTATACCACCTATTGAGGTTTGTCTTTTTTTTTTTAAATCTCATCTTACACGTAGAAATTTTTAGCTCAAATTTTGCATTACGACAACTCACGCGACAACATATGTTAAAATAATTATGACATATTTTTGACACCATTTATATAGAGGCTATTATCATGTAAATTTTGATTTTTATTTCCACTTGTAGGCCATAAAAAAAAAAGAAAATGGATTTGTCTGGGAAGTAAAGTGAGCAATCATTTTGTTTAAAGGGTATAACCGACACAAATAATTGTTTAAGAGAGTAAAATAAAATTTTTTTCATCATTTATTAAAGTCGGAGGTGAAATCCCTATTTCTATAAAGAGGTACTCCGTACTATTTAAAGCTCTGAGGGATAGGCGGGCCGATGACACCTGTTTTTTTGGATTGAAGCTGGTGTATGTTAAGCAAGATCCACCGTGTCTTATCTCAGCCGTCCAATTTCCGAGGGACTACCAGGATAGCCGTAGTTGAGAATATGCCCTTCGAGACACTGAGCCCGTCGTTGAGCTTGAGCTTGCGTTTCTCTGCCGTTCTTCGCTCATACACAGAACCCTAGACCCGCCTCCCGTTCGATCCCGCATCAACATGGCCTCTACCGACGACGATTCCACCGGTGGCGGCGGATCCGCCCCTGCGGAGGCCAAGAAGAAGCCTTCGTCGGCGGCCAAGGGGAGGGCGGCCGGTAAGGGGAAGGCCGGTCCCAAGGCCGATACCAAGGCCAAGGAGAGCAGCCTTCTGAAGCAGAGTGAGCCCCCTCCCGCGCTTCCTGAATCCTTTATCAATCAGCGCTTCCTGAATCCTTTATCAATCAAGAATTTCAGTCCTTTTGGATGTTTCTTTCTAAGAAATTTGGAATCTTTTGCGGGGTTTGTGTTGCAGAGTCGCCGGCAGAGTTCTTCGCAGAGAACAAGAACATTGCAGGGTTTGACAATGTGAGCTATTTTATGCGGCTTTGTTTCTTTAAATTGAATGCAACTGTCGATATATGTGTGTTCATAACTTAGATAAATGCAACCGTTCTTATTGTTGCCTAAAGCGTAATGTTTCTCAAAATTTAACATCGACCACAGTTCAAAGCAGCTGGAAAGAACAGAGGATATCATTTAGTACTTGTTTCTTGTTTGTATTGAGGTAGCCTGTTACTGTTAGTGTATTCATTACTTTACAGAGCACTGACTTAACAAGTCTGTTCAGCCTGGCAAGTCCCTGTACACAACAATGCGAGAGCTTGTTGAGAATGCCCTTGATTCCGCCGAGTCAATATCTGAGCTCCCTGACATAGAAATTACAATGTAAGTTATTCACAAAGGTACACTTTGTGGCGTTTTTCCTTTCCGAAATATAGGACATCACTCCATGGCTTCTCTTTCTCATATCTTATCAGAGAAGAGATCACTAAGAGCAAGTTCAACACAATGATAGGGCTAGTTGACCGAGAACGTGTTGATGAAGCACTCTATGATGACTTTGAATCAGATAAGGCTCGTGAGGTAATATATATATATTATTCCTATTTCTTCATTTTTCAGTTGTTCGTGTATTTTTATAATTCGATACAAGATTCTATAATTTCACAATACTCAGAAACGCTTAGCGAAAGAAGCACGTTTCCAAGAGACACAAGCTAAAAATGCTGCTCTTGGGAAGAAAGTTAAGGAGGCTCCAACTGTTCGAGCAAAAGGCCGGGGTGAAGCTGCATTTTTCAGAGTGACATGCAAGGTCTTAGCACAACCACTTTGCATCATAAGTTCACACATTATTTCTTTTCTTAACTTTCAATCTTAATTTTTTTGGTTAACTCAGGATAATGGCCGTGGTATGCCACATGATGACATCCCAAATATGCTTGGGCGAGGTATGTTTATTATCCTTTTAAGTTAGATGTTTACCTGAGCAGACAGTGTCATGCTGTCAAATAACCCTGAAATTATTTATATTTGATACAGTTTTGTTGGTCACAATATATAGTTTGAGTCCATACTAAAACTATTTATATTTGATTCAGTTTTGTCGGGTACGAAATATGGTTTGAGGCAAACACGTGGAAAATTTGGTCTTGGTGCTAAAATGGTAAACTTCTGCGTTTGTTCTATTGAGAAAGAAGATTCTATGTAGTCGGTTACTGTAAACTATCATTTTTATATCTTTTCCAATGATAAGGAAGAATACAAGCTTTTATTTTCATCTCTGCATTATCAATTTATCATAAAGTAGGGGTCATGTTTTCCTTTATGGAATGGAGATGAATGTCTTGTGGCCTGAATTGGATTGTTTAACTAAGCAATATGGTTGTAGCGTGAAGATATTAGTCATCTTTTCTGTTGTTCTTCTTACTTTCAATCCATTTTCTGATTCAGATACGTTCATTCCATTTTATGTTCAGATATGTTTAAAATATAATATCATAAGGATTATAATTTTTCAGTTTTGCCGCATGATTCTTAGTTGTCACAGGTTATTCATTATTCCATTTTTGTCACAAATTTTTTGTTATGTTGTAAAATGTAACCAGTTACATCCTTTGATTGCAAACTTGTAGTAATTCTGTTTCTTTAAATGTGTTGAGTTGTTGCCATGTTGGCCTCTAAAGAAGTGTAGATATGAAAAAAAAAATAATAAACATGTGACCTGCATTGATATTCTTGGTAACGTTGTATTAGCTGTTAGTTCTGGGTAGCAAGTTATAATGTTGAATTTCTTCATCTTAATGTAAACTGTCACAGGCACTTATATGGTCAAAGATGAGCACTGGACTTCCTATTGATATTAAATCAGCGATGAAAGGCCAGAATTACATTTCATTCTGTCGCCTCGATATAGATATTCATAAGTAAGTATAACTTGGTAACATGCTAACCAACAGGTTATTGCTATTTACTGTCAAATATATCAATTTGACAGCTTCTGCAAGTGTGACTTATTTTTTTGCATTCCACCACTCAGGAATGTCCCTCATGTTCATTTACATGAGAAAAAGGCGAACAAGGATCACTGGCATGGGGCAGAGATTCAAGTTGTAATTGAAGGGAACTGGACAACTCATCGTGTGAGTGCCACATTTTCGAAAATTTAAGACATGAAATGATGTGGTCCAGCTAATTTTAATTCTCCTATCTCTTCTTTGCAGTCAAAGATCCTCCATTATATGCGTCAGATGGCTGTCATTACACCATATGCACAATTTCTATTTAGGTTTCTATCAGATGCTGCAGAGTATGAATTTTATCTACAGTACTTTTTATGTTGCACTAAAGTGACAACCTTATTGTTTTGATAAGAACTTTTTTTTGTCATTGCAGAAAGAATTTGACAATAAGGTTTGCACGACGAACAGATGTTATGCCTCCTGTTCCACTCCAGACAAAGCATCACCCATCAGCTGTTGATTTATTGCTTATAAAGCGCTTAATCTCAGAGACCACGAAGCAAAACCTTTTGCAGTTTCTACAGCATGAATTTGTTAACATAAGCAAGGCGCATGCTGAACGTTTAATAGGTGAGTCATATGATGTCCTACTCCTATGTGATTATGTGGTTAGTATGAACAACATGGAGTACTGCACTTTGATTTACTAGAATAATATCTTGTGGATATCGCAAAGTAGGCTGCCTATACCAATACATGCGTATCTTGCTTTACCAGGTTGAGTTTTAAACTTATGTAGAACTTGCTTATTGTGCTGAAAATGCGTATTATCATCATGTGCTTTTGAATTGCTTTCTTTCTAGTCTTTATAATTCATATTATCAATTCGAATTTTTATGTATCACATATCTTCATCTTGACAGGGGAGATGGGACCTGATTTCAATCCAAAAATGGCAGTGAAGGGCCTCACATCTTAGCAGTTAGTACGAATACATCAATTATTTCGGCAGGCTAAGTTTGATGATCCCAGCGGCAGTGTATGGATCCCTTTCACGTAGATTTATTGTCAACTTTCGTCAGCTATATCATCTTTTATGTGAAATTAATCAGTATAGATATCAGCCAATTCTGTAGTGCCTTAGCCCTGCAGGTGAGTATAACTTACGCTTGGGGATCATTAAAGAGCTGCACCCTGATATGGTTGCAACACATGCAAGCAGGTATAGCATTCTAATAGGAACTGATTTCAGGAATTGTTTCTCTTACGTAATCTGGGCATTTTAATAACATAATGTTGTTCTATGCTTAGCCCTCAGGTTTTTGAAGGGCATCCATTTATTGTTGAAGCTGGAATAAGCATTGGTGGAAAGGATGTTAAACATGTAATGAAACACTGTAGTATTTATTTCGTTTGGGAACATTTTTCATTATTTATTTTCCTTGACAAATTCTTGAAGCATTTTCTTCTCTTTCACTCAGGGAATAAATATTTTTAGATTTGCAAACAGAATACCTCTTCTTTTTGAACAAGGTGCAGATGTCATCACAAGAACTGCTCTAAAAAGGATCAAGTGAGATTTCTTTTGCTAGTAACTGCAGTTTGGTTTCAGATAATATATCTTGTTCACTTTTTCCCCAACCTTGTTTTAGTTGGAGCAGCTACAAAATTAATCAGCAGCAGGATAAGATTGGCGTCTTTGTGAGCATTGTAAGTACAAAGATACCTTTTAAAGGAACTGGAAAAGAGTACATTGGTGATGACATAACTGAAATATCATCTGCTGTTAAGGTACATTCAAATTTCCCTCATACTATTTGACTTAAGTGGGTGCGTGGTGTGTGCTATACGCTTTCGGGGTGCATGGTGTGTGTTGTACGGGTTCCTACCCTGTTTTTCTTCTTAATATAATTGTCCCTGCGTCATCACATAATCATGATCATCTTGCACCTTCAGTCAGCCCTTAAGCAGTGCTGTCTTCAACTTAAGTCAAAGATTGTGAAGAAACTCCAAGCTCGTGAGCGGCAGGACAGGAAAAGGAATCTGAATAGGTACACTCCTCTTTTGTGTGACCTACATTACTAGCATAGAGGTCTAGATCTTGATACATTTCTCCACCACCCCCCCCCCCCCCCCCCCCCCACCCCAAAAAAAAAAAAATTTGAATCTGTAAGTTTTCTGCTTAATGCTAAACTAGCAGTAGCTGATAGATTCAGGCTCATATGGTTTCCTCTAGGAACTAAGTCTCATTTTCATAGCTAAGGCAAGATTGGAGACTTTTCACAAGATCCTCTGGATTTGTTTTTCACAGATACATTCCTGATGTTGCAAGAGCAATATGGAGACTCTGGTAGAAATTGCAGATGAATCTCCTCCCAAAAGACCGCGCTATGACAAGGAAGATGAGGAACTTCTTGAGAAGGTTAATTCTCAGGAGGTGACAGAGGTGACCTTTAGGGATTGCTTGGCACAGCATGTTGAACAGGTACGAAGTTCTTACAAACAATAACAAAAAAAATTTCCTTCTGCGTCGTGTTCATTGTAGTCTTGTACCTTTTCTTGGTTTGTTGCAGCCTTTTGCTATATTATTGTGTAGAATTCTTATCATTCAGATTGAGGGAATTTTTGTTCATACTACGGAATGCTATCATGCAGCTGTTTGGCATTTTATTTTGGTGGTAGAAGTAGAATGCAATTGTGGTTTTATGATGGTTTTGGTTTCACTTTCTTTTCTCATTGGGACTTGTGGTCTTGGATTTCATTTTTTATGTGTTAATTTATCTATTCAAATCTCAAACCATATAGGTTGATTATGAAATGGCCCTGGAGTATGCCATGCAGAGTGGAGTAAGCGAGGAGCCTCGAGAAGAAATATATTTGAACTCACTTGATGGATCCTACGAGTTTGTGGACTTTCAGAGTCCTCTTTTTGTGTTCAGGTTTATTCCCTGAGAGGGGAATTCACACACCCATACGACCCATATTAGATTTCCCTTGCACTATGGATTGTATTTGCATTATACCTGTATTGACTGGGCCTGTTCCACATCAGCCAAGATTTTAATAGAGCACTAATATAGGGGGATAGTTTTAATCCAGGATGTTCATGTATGTCTCATTGGTGTAGTACTGACAAGATTCAAACAACAGATGGCTAAAATGCTGAAATAATGTGGTCAGAACGTTTTGAGAAATGGACAGCATGAGTTTGAAGTAGCAAATAATTGCTCCATTATGGATTGGAAAAAGTTTGACCTTTCTGAAATTAGTGAACTTCAATAATAGTAGCTAGCTTGAATTGAGGTGCCATCTAACAACAACAGCAGTACATACATCAATGCGCAGAATATTTTCCAAATCACAATTTTTCTTTTAACTGTCATGGGGAAAAAAAATTATCCCTTCTACTTGTTATGCATCCGTTGCCATAATAGTTACTCTCTCCAAGTAATCTTAGGTGTAGAATAGCTATTACACGCAGCAAGTTTTACTGAAGAAAATGATCACGAATGCCTGAACTAGTGCAAGATAATACTGAAATATGTTAGTAATGTTCAATATTTTCTGTAAGGACGCAGTTACTGCGCGTCCGTACGCGCCTTAGCGCATTGCGCGTCCGTCCCGACCACCCTGTTGAGCCGCTCGCAGGAAATGGGGCTTGTTCGGCTGGACTACAGCTGGTCTGTTTGGTCTGTTTTGCGTGAGACGGCTGGTCTGTTTGGTCTGTTTTTGTGTGAGACGGCTGGTCTGTTTTTCACTGTAGACAGCAGGGAGGGGAACAAGCCCCAAATGGGGAAGGGGCTCCCGTGCGCGCCGCCTCTCTCTGCGAGCTGCTCCGCCGCTCGCCCCCATTTCCCTCCGCGAGCTCCTCCGCCTCCCTCCTCGCGCTCCGCCGCCGCGCGCCCCCGCCTCCCTCTCCGTCCCCAACTCCTTAGCTTCTGTCCCCAGCGCGTCGTGCGGCGGAATCCTCCACTTCCCGCTCCCTCAGCAGGCAACCCAGCCGCAACCCGGCGCGGCTGCGCTCCCTCAACCTCGTGAGCCAGGAGTGGCTCGGCGGCGCCCTCTGTGACCCAGGTGAGGTGCAGCCCGGCGGCACCCCCCCCCCCCCCCCCCCCCCCCCCCCACCCACCCACCCACCCCCTGCGACCCAAGCGATGCGCGGCAGCGCCCTGTCCCTCTGTCGTCCAGACGCAGCCTGTCGGCGACCCCCTCGCTCTGCTATTCAGAAGCGGCTCAGCGACACGCTTCTCCCTCCAGTTCAGTCCTTGCTCTCATTTCCTACACAATCCACCAACCGCTTGACTTCCTATTATTTAATGGAAAAACCTTTACAGGTTCGAGGTACAAATCCATCACGAAGACACTTTTTCCACTTTTAACCACATGTAATTAACCATAGCCTAGAAAGGTATTGACTCAAAAACTACGTAATTAACCATAGACATTTTTCCCACCTTTCCGGTTTTAGTCAATATGTTTTACAGGTTCGAGGTACAAATCCATCGGCAGCAGCAGCTAGGTTCACTTGCATCTGGGTCGAGCAGAGCATGAGGGACTCCAGGACGGGGCTCCTGGCGAGGATGGAGTCAAGATCCTTGTCCTCCATGTCGACGTAGCCGAGGCCAAACTCCAAGAGGCGGGAGAAGGCGGCGCCCCGAGGAAGCGCGGTGGTGTCGGGGAACGCCCAGACGCCGAGGTGGATGCACCTGACGGATGCGAGGCTGAAAATCGCTGAGGGTGGCTGGAAGCACCATTTTTGCAAAGCGGTGGCGCTTCACAATGGCGCAGCTACTGTCATCCGGGCGGATTATATATGCTGTATCTGCTACCAATCAATTTTCTCCATCACTCCCGCAAACACTTAAATAGAACGGTACTGCGCATTGTTCGAAATTACATCTGTCAACGTTGGAGATGCTTTGTTCAGGTGCTGTGCATGACATTCCCGGCATGTGACTGTTAGATCAATTGATCTAAATTTAGAAGCATTAACTAAACAGGACCACTAGTCTCGTTTAGATCACACCTAGTAACTTCAATCTAATGCGGAATTTAGGAACTAATGACTTACCAGGCTGTAGATGCCTGTCGAAGAATTAGAAGTAGTGGATGCGGTAGACGTAGAAGAATAGAGCATCGACCTTCCAAGCCTTCCAGCACTTTAGAGATCGGTAGAGTTAGAGTTTCGGGAAAAACCTTTAGACTAATTAATCTAGAGATTGAAAAACCTAGGTTTCCTCGTAGTTATATAGTGCTGTAGGCTTGGGGCCGGGTCCAAAACGTGGGCTGAGATTGCCTCCTGATCAAGGCAACTAACCAGGGTATTAGTTGGATTCGGAATGGGCTTTATGGGCCTATTGACCGAGGTCAGTAATTCCAACAGTGACACTGTGAGTTTGTGACACGAGGATCTCTTCCTCGAGCCGGCCATGCAAGCATCAAGACAAGGACAGGGCACCGTCAATTCGGAAAAAAAAAAGGACAGGGCACCGTCTCCAGTCCACGGCACCACCCGCACACGCGCGCATCCATCCAGCGAAGCCACTGCCCAAGTAGCCGCGCCCCGGCTGGCCGACGACGTCGGCCTGGCCTGGCCTCGATTGACGTGCCCCGTACTCGACGTAACCACGAACCCGCGTCGGCCGGCACTTTGATGTGAGCGGAGCGCGCGACGAGGGACGCCACCAGCGCTGCTGCTTCTCCGCGAAAAACCGGCTCGTCGACGTCCGGGTCATGGACCAGCACGTAACACCGCGTGCGGATCGCACCGTTCCAAGCTATGGTTGGTTGGTGCGCTCGGCCGGGCGCCGTCGAGAGGGACGCGTCCAGCTCCGGGTTGGGTTGGCCCCCGCGCTCGTTCGCTGGGTACGCGGAGGCGGCAACACACATTAACATCGATCAGGTTGTCCTCGCCTCCTTAGCAATTGTACGGGGTGGCTTCGGCCAACCGTTAAACGTCAGTGTTTGTAAACAGCCAGTGGTGGTGGTACATGTAAACCCTACCCCTATGAGCATCTTCGAAGACACATATGTCATCCATGAAGATGAAATACCTACCACATTACAATATTATAAAAGCAGTAAGTATCAGAAAAATGGAATAATAACATCAGTTCAGCAATCTAAATAGGTAGTATTTGGTACTAGAATGCAATCAGTATCACAAACGGTATTATAAGACAGTGCAATCCCCAACAAATTAAGCGGTTCCTTTCTTCGAAACTAAATTAGAGATAAAAAGTCTTTCAGGCACCAGCATCACTGCCAAGCACTATTCGATCCACTTGGCCTTGTGCTCCGGCAATCTCTTTGCATCGTTGGGAAAGGGGAAAGGAATAAGAGCCATAACTGTTGAATAAAGGTTAAGGTTTGGAGGGAAGCTTCAGTGACTCCTATACGACACAAAAATATCAGTGCCTTGTTCCAGTGCATTAATATAGGTTGGTGTTCACCAGTTTCAGGCAGAGAGCTGCGCGGACAGGCTACTGAATCATTCTTAAGGCGGCTAGTGGAGAACGGCTGAGTGGAGGACGTTAGGAATCTCAGATCAGGTTTGCCAGGGTTCCGTTTTGGGGACTAAAAGAGCAACGGCAAAGAGATCAGGTTGAGACACCAAATTTAGACTGATGGAACTGGGATATTGGGCCTGACCGTTGGTCATGCCAAAGTCAGGCTTCCATCCCATGGTCATGCCAAGAAAATGTACATCAATCAGCACTCAGAGACTTGTTGAGTTTGAGATTTAAGGATGAATATCAAGTGATCGACAAGATACTACAAAATTTTCGTAATATTCTAAGAAACATAATGAGATTTAGGAAAGAAAAACAAAGGACATAGTGCTGTGATACTTGTTGAGCTCGAAATTTTAGGCTGCAAACCAATTGTTTGGTACTACAAAGTCCACTTGGATAAGTTAGGATTGACATTAAGTCGAAGAGAAAATTAAAAATATGTACCTTTTGTTTTTGAGGAATTCCCAGAGCTGAGGGGTGACCTCTTGCTCATTCAAGGAGGCTGTGGTATCATGACCAGCCATCTCTGGATTTACTTGAAGGAACACATCCACCAGGGCAGTTATGGGTGAATTTGGCCCCACAGTAACGGAAGCATGGCAGTCGAACTGCCCATTAAGCTCCTCATATACCTTCGCGGCAAGAGTAGTCTTGCCAAATCCATCCATTCCCAGCACGGACACGACCTTCCGCTTCTTCTCCGTATCTTTCAGATGCTCTTCAAGCTTTTTTCTTGGGCCATCAATACCGACGAGGATGCCCTTCTTCTCCCAGAGCAGCTGAGAATCAACTACGACCTTTTTGCGGGGTACAACATCAACAAGATCGGCGTCAGATATAGCAGCTTTGCGGGCAAGGTCGTACCTTTCCCAGCAGGCACGCGCTTCCTTGATCTTGGCCGTGAATTCGTTGATTTGTTCTTCAAACTCCGTCTCAGATTCGGTCCCCAGATTCAGATCGATCCAGTCTTCTATGTCATAGACCAGTTGGCGGTTCCGCTTCATCCACCCCTTAACTTGCCTATGCGTAGCCCGACCTCTGTCAAATTTATTCACCAGATCCTCTCGAAGGCTCTGCAGATCTTGCAGCAAGGTGTCCACCTTGGGATGCGTCTTCTTCACTTCAGTGAGCTTGTCGACAAGTGAATCCATTACCCCTCTCGAATAACAAACCATGGGTGGAGGCTCCTCCATGGTCTCTCTTCTTGCTCCCTCACAACACACGAACAGTTCAACGACTAGTGATACAGGATATGAGTGACTGCATCTGCTATTTCATATTGAAATTCCATCTGTCGATAGGAATTCTCATAAAAAAACCAGCGTCAAGAATCTGTTTTAGACGTTTTACACATGCATGGAAAGCCAAGAAGATAACCTCTCCAATGGCACCACTTCCATGTCGAAATTTCATATGGGTCGACAGGAATTGTCAAAAAAAGGTCAGCATCAAGAATCTGTTTTGGTGCTGCGATCATATTTGGGGGTCTTGCATGACTCTAGACTCTATATTATCTCTAGCCCCCGTAAAATTAGGGTTGGGAGTTTCGTTTAGTTCTAGTTTTTTTTTTTCAAGAAACAAATATTGTTCATTGTATTTGAAGGAAGACCTCGGCTGCATTGAATTAGGCTCCTGTTCCTGTCTCTATTTGATGAATACTAGAGGTCTTGACTTTCTGAAAGGTAACATAAATTCGATTGGTGGTGCGACGATGTTGCTGTTTTGGGCTTCTAATCCAAAAGATTTGAGTCTGCTTTACTGGTTATCAACCAAGAACAACTCGATTGACCTCGACAATAAGGCTTTTCCTGCAAGTGAATCGAAAAACACAAGCAAGAACGATAAGAATGCAATAAATCACAAATATGTAATAAAAGCTGATGCGGGCAATAAAGTTTCTAGTACCAAATACTACCTATTTAGATTGCTGAACTGATGTTATTATTCCATTTTTCTGATACTTACTGCTTTTATAATATTGTAATGTGGTAGGTATTTCATCTTCATGGAATTTCAATATGTGTCTTCGAAGATGCTCATAGGGGTAGGGTTTGCGTGCGTGTGTGCGTTCATAGGGGTGAGTGTGCGTGCGTTGTGAGTGTCTGAGTTGTACCGTGTAATTCGCAAAAAAAAAAAAAAAAAGAAGAGATGTGATAGTGGATGCAACACATACTCGTTTGATACTTCCCCATTTTTGTTTGTGTGAAACTATAATCTGTATCTATGTCATCTTTTTTAAAGAGACTGAATTAATGGCAAACCGTGTGAGTGGATGTACACTGGTTGGTGTCGTACAAAGGCTCCATCTAATGACTGGATTGAAAACACAAACCAGATCTTAGACCGTGCATTCTCTATGCCTAATCTTGTTGAAGTGGTACTAAGTGTCCTTGCGCTACTTGTCGAAACTATGTTAGGCATAAAAGATTTGATGTAGAGATGCTTTTATGAAAATTTGGGTTTAAAGACGACTACTAATTAATTAAACATAGACATCACATGGTGAGGGCTTGTAGATAGTCAGGTTGAAAATAAGAATGATGAGGGTTTTGGCGAGACAGATCGTGTGGACGACATGTTAATTAATTGAACTAGGAGGTCAAAATCCACCCCCTACATATTGATGAGGATCCGGTTCTGCCTCTTTTTTATAGGATTGTTTCTAGTGCTAACGAACTAGTCCGGGTAACACCACACACTCAAATTCTTTCTGCTATGGTACGTATATATGTACATAATGACAAATCTGCTATGAATCGCCACAAACATGGGGCAAGGCTAAATGCATGAGCCAAGCTTAGGCTGAATTTGCGATTGATGATGATAATTAGTAGGCATGAAAAAGACTCAAGAAGTAGGACCCTATATGAAATCTAGAATATCAACAAGTACGCCTCTATGTAACATCGATGAAGCCACAAAATAATAATTAAGGTAAACCATGGTACGTACCTCTAATTCTTTATGATCTGATTGTCAAAGTTCAAAAGGTCTAATGGATGGAATTCTGAAATGAGTTTTGTAACCGAAGAGAGGGGAGTAGTATTCCAATCACAATTCCACATATTTTCGTGTTAGATACCAATTTTTACATTTTGTACTCTTATGAAGCTCGAAAACACATCTGGGATGTAATATGCGTCAGTTACATCCCGATCTCCCCCTGAATTGCCTTGCAGGTAGCATCGTCACATCGACCAGCAGCATGGGTGACGAAATAATAAGGAAGTCATTCAACATCACGTCGTCATCCAATACACAGAGCTTCAGACAATTCATCTATGCACTGCGCCGCATGGTTCAAGCGCCGGTCCGGCCGGTTGTGATGCAGGACGCCCTCCGCCTCCCAGAGCAGGTGGACAACCCAACCAGGTTTCTGGATCTCCGGCTGAGTAACGCTGAACACACATCATCCTCAGGCTGCGGACCGACAACCTCTACGTCGTTGGCTTCCGGAATGCTGAGCGGAGGTGGTACGAGCTCCTGCACAACGACGGCCATGGCCACATGATACGAGACGCAGGTGTTAGATTTCTTCCCTTTTACGAGGGTTACATTGGCGCGGAAAGCCTTCGCTTGAATGAGGTGAGGTACATATTTAGTTTGTGCATTTCATTTTCCTCTTTGCAATAGTAGTCTCAAAATAACATGCATCAAGTTGATTCAACTCCGGCCAGTATCACCTACTCCGGAGTATATATATATATATATATATATATATATATATATATATATATATAGACATACACACGCAAGGTTTCTGATCCTCTTTGTGTTGCACACGTACTCAGGGCCTCGAGCTTGGGCGTGATGCAATCGATGGGGCCATTAATGACCTAGCCACTTAGGCACTTATGATGGAACAGAGGCACTCAACGAACAGCTGAGGCTGTCTCTGCTCGCGGTAATTGTAAGCTTCGTGGAGTCAATGAGGTTAAACAACGTCCTCGACCTCGTCGAAGCCCATATGGCCGTCAACAAAAGGGGCTGCAAGCTGGGGTGGTTACTCTTCGGAATGATCAAGGACTGGAGCAGCCTCTGCGCACTCTTGTTGAAAGCCGCCAACGATGTCGTGCAAGACCCAGAGGCGCGGCGCCATAGCTTCGAGGCTTACGTCCGCATGGGCATCCGCAACGCCTTCGAATTAGCAGCGGTGCTCGGGATGGTGCTTATCAAGAGGCAGGCCCATGGGAATCGCCGGAGGCGCTCCGCCGACAACGCGGACGGAGCCGTCGCTGGGCTCACGCTCGTGGAGATCATCGAGGTGATCGTCCTGAACATCGACCGCGAGGATCCCGGCGAACTCTACGGCGAGATCTCCGTCAGCGACTGCTTCGGTTCGCAGCGAGTTTTCAACCGGAGGAGGTCCAATAGCCAGTCGGTGGGGCCGGGCGACAAGGCCAGGCTCACGGGGCCTGGCCGAGCCGTGTGCGGCACCAGCAGCTTCGCCGTCGACTTTAAGCTCATGGACCGGGACAAGGTCTCGCGGGACGACGAGATCAGCAAGGGGGAGGTAGTGTGGAACCCCCTCGACGCCAAAAGCTACGAGTTCGACCAGCTACGGCGCAGGACCGTCGCCGGCGCACACGGGGCCGTGGAGCTCCGCTAGGCGGTGATGACCGATGCAGCGGTGGCCACCGTGGAGGTCCTGGTCATCGACGGCGACCTGGACATCACCACAGCTGGAGAACGGCACGCCGGTCGCCATCATGCTCCTGGACACCACGGTGGATGAAGCCATCGGCGTGGATAGAATGAAGCCCATCCCGCTGCTGAGGAAGGTCGTGGCCGTGCCGCTGTGCTCCAAGCTGAATGTCGGCGTCGACTTGGTCGCGAAGAGAGGGTCGCTGCTGGTGACGTGGTTGTTCAAGTTTTTTGGCCTGGTTCGGGCCATCCATGATCTCATACACGGCGACTATAGTATCGCCAATGTCACGCCTGGTAAACTAAAATTCTCGCAAGCGTTACACATTGTAACATTCACGTGGCAGGTGGGTTGGCCACGGCAGGATCTGACGGTTCTCAGGTGGGGTGAGATTGAAATCAAGGATGGATACGCAGGTTGGGTAGAATCTAGCAGGATGAAAAATATTTTCCTCCAAACTGGAGCTTTATTGGTGTAGATACAATAAATACGCGAATTAGCATCAGCGAGATGCTAAAAGATACGTACATGGTCTTGAGAAACCACATGAGAAAACACCAGGGGTATGCTTTCTCGCGGGGCAATGCAAAAGTTAATGGCGGAAGTGTACATCGTAAAGGTGCTGAGTCTCGACATCCAGATCCACGAGGGAACTCCATACGAGCAAAGGAGAGGCATGAGAATGGTAAAGATAGAAGCAGGAATGTGGAGCACATGTCCAACGGGGTATATATATAGTTAACTCCAGCTGAACGAGCGTGATCTCCGGCACATAATCATGATTTGTTTTGTTTTTTTTCACCAAATTAACCATGTAATCTCCGCAACAAAACCATGAATTGTTTCCATTTTTCACCAAAATTAACAATGATCCCCGTAATCTCCGGCACAAAATCAAACATGAAAGTCGAAGGTTAAGGAGGCGTTGGCGCCCGCAATTACAATGTAATCTACGGCATGAAATCGAACATGAAAGTCAAAGGTTAAGGAGGCGTTGGCGCACGCATCTGCAGTGTAAATCGGATTGATCGGCGTTTGAATGTCGAAGATTAAGGAGGCCTTGGCGACGGCATCTGCAGTGTAAATCAGATTGGTCGGCGTTTGAATGTCGTAGGTTCTGCTCCAACAAATTCGAATTTTGCAAGACAAATCAAACATTTCTTTCATTACAATTACAATGTAGACTTAATCAAACTTTTGCCTCCTGCGTCGACACCGAGATGCCCTGACCTTTAGCTCTCCAAACCTGGTGCGTTGATTCAACTGTCCTTTAGCTCCCCAAATCTGGTGCTTCATATTGTTCTTCTTTTGCTCGTAAAATTGATAAAGGTTGGTCAGCACAGTACACGTGTTCACCTTCGATCATAGGCGAAGAACATACCAGCGAATGTTCGCTCAAGTCAAGCACGGCATCTTCGATCCGCGGAACTCCTGCCTACGTAGTTGATCCACGCATGGCTATCATCGATTCTTTTCCCAATAGCCTCAACGCAACCGGGCTATTTGGATCTCTCAGCCTTTCCGTTTCTATTTGAGCGAGGCACAATTTTTTTTGATTTACTGTACAATCTCGCCGGTCCCCAAATTCTAAAAAAAAATACATTAGACTGTATAATAAGCAGAAATCGATCCAAAAACATACCAAGTTAGATGAGAACATACCAATTGCGCCCTTGTAGTCATAACTGATACCAAGTCTATCACATGTGGCCATCGCTGCCTTTGACATACGGTATTTCTCGCGGCGTAGTCGATTCCGCTCTTGACGAACATGGTCTGGAATGTTTCGCCTCTTCTTGATCCTAGATTCCTTTTCAGCGCGCTCTCTTATTCTCTTTGTTCTGTTTGACAGACAGTCAAAGAAAGAAGTCAAAGGTTTCGGTGAAGATTGATAGATCGACCATAGATCAAATCAAGGTTGACCATAGATACCTTTATGTTACCAAGGTTGACCATAGGTCCTAGATCATGACCTAGAATGTAGTAGCCTGAACAGTTTGTAGAGAAGGAGGTAGCTCCGAGATCCAAATCGGAGGGTTCCTCTTGGAGGTTCATTGTTGGAGACAGAGATCCCGATCGGAGATCGCTCGAAAGAGGGTTACTGGCTCGGAAGACGCAGGTCGACCGGAGGAGAAGCGCGGACTTATGGAGATTGAGACCTTTGACTCTGTGTTTTAACTTGACAGAAGAGCTTTCCGAGATTTAGGGTTCACACACCAACGACGAAATGAATGTGGAGCGTCGGATTATGGTTTACACACCAACGACAAAATGCACGTGGAGCGTCGGATAACCTGGGAGCTTTCCGAGATTTAGGGTTCACACACCAACGACGAAATGAACGTGGAGCGTCGGAGGCCTCAAGATAGAGGCGCGACTCGACACCAACTACGAATCGATACTGGTCAGTCAGATCAGAATCAAAGGCGCATGCGCCACCGACGGAGAGTCAGAGGGTGCGTGGGTCTATGGGTCTATCGAGTTCCAACGACGAAATGAACGTGATGTGCCCGATCGAAAAAGGACGCAAGATATGCGACGGGGATGCAAGCGAGGTTGCGTGCGGACGATGGGGGCGTCGATCGCATACCAACAACGAATCAAACTTGGACACGATACACGATGGACGTTGATGCGGGACGCGGTATCGCAAGGGGCGCGGTATCGTAGGGGGACGCGGTATCGCAAGGGGATGCATGTGGACGATGGGGGCGTCGATCGCATACCATGACGAATCGAATGTGGGTCACACGATACACGATGGATGTTGATGCGGAACACGGTATCGGAGGGAGCGCGGTATCATAGGGGGCGCGGTATCGTAGGGGGGCGCGGTATCGCAAGGGGATGCGTACGGAGGATGGAGGCGTCGATCGCATACCAACGACAAATCGAACGTGGGTCACACGATACACGATGGACATTGATGCGGGACGCGGTATCGGTGGGGGCGCGGTATCGTAGGGGGGCGCGGTATCGCAAGAGAGGACCACCTTGCTGGGGGGCCCACCTTGATTGGCGCCGCCGTCGACTTTTGATTTATTAAGTAGTAGAGACTAGGAAAGGAAACAAAACAAAATGAAACTCACGACAAGGAGGCAATATTAGGTGTAGATGCTTCTTTATGGTCTAGTACTTGACATATTTACTTCTCCATGCACTGGTATTCCGTGCATCACCCGGTTCTTCTATCTCAAATATCTGGAGAATTAAAATACTTGTGTGCGAATCATGTTCTTTCTTGTCGACAGGACCTGGAGCGTGCATTTTTTTTATGGGCATCATAAGGCCGCGGTCGGCATATATAGGATGCTTTTGGCAAGATTTAAACAATTTCTCAGAGTTAAATTATTTCAATTAGGTTGGGACCAGGAGGAGAATTTCATGTTGTTTTCCTTGACTAGCCAAGGCGTACAAATTAGAGCTAGACTATCATCATCTCTTTGATTGGCTGTGAACTCAGAAACGCTTGAGACAATACCCAGAGTCATTTTTGTATCATTAGGTTAGCTGGTTAGGTTCCGAAAACGATCATGTACCAGACCATCCCAAAATTATCTCTACTGGTGAACATGCATAGATAACAGCATACTGTAGCACTTAGTAATCAATACGTTGTACTTGAAAATCCCATAAGGCTCCAAAACGATGACGTGTGACATACATTATTGCTCTAGACAAAACATAAAATCTTATTGAGCCGGGGGCTCGTCCAACGAACAGAAACTGCAGTCCAGAATTAAATATTGAAATGTGATGCATGCATATTGCTAGGTACAATGAGCATCCGTTGATTCTGTAAACAAACTTATGCGTGTAAATTGAGATATATAGACTACCATTCTCGTATTGATTGGCTTGATGGTTTTGTAAAGAGTCTTGAGATAATGTCCTGAATCGTCTATCTGTTTACCATTAGGTCCGGATCAGGAGGAAGTTATAAAAATGTCCATCCAAAAGTATAACTACAGATGACGTCCAAGCACTAACAAAGATATGTTTTAGTACTCCCTCCATTTTTGTTTAAGTGAACATGCATAGATAACAACATACTGTAGCACTTAGTAATCAATACGTTGTGCTTGCAAATCCCATAAGGCTCCAAAACGATGACGTGTGACATACATTATTGCTCTAGGCAAAACATAAAATCTTATTGGGCCGGGGGCTCGTCCAACGAACAAAAACTGCAGTCCTGAATTAAATATTGAAATGTGATGCATGCATATTGCTAGGTATAATGAGCTTCCGTTGATTCTGTAAACAAACTTATGCGTGTAAATTGAGATAGACTACCATTGTCGTATTGATTGGCTTGATGGTTTTGTAAAGAGTCTTGAGACAATGTTATCGTCTATCTGTTTACCATTAGGTCCGGATCAGGAGGAAGTTATAAAAGTGTCCATCCAAAAGTATAACTACAGATGACGTCCAAGCACTGATAAAGATATGTTTTAGTACTCCCTCCATTTTTGTTTAAACCACGCTATGACCTCCCCTACCCTTCGCCACCGTGAGATCTGCAAGGGCGAGCTTCCCTCGCCCACCGCCTCTCTTCCACCCTTTGTATCTGTTCCCTTTCTCGCAATCGTCCACAGGGTTAAACTTTGGAGGTATATGACTTCGTTTCTTCGGATGTACGACCAACAAATCAATTTAATTATTGTCTTTCCTTTCTTTCAAGATGGAAAAAATAGTCTTTAGTGGAATTTTTTCATATTTTGACCCTTTGTGAAATTATATTCAATATATATAGACTCTTTGTGTAATAATTTTTTTCAGTTTGGACAATTTTTTTAGTTGTGCCATTGACGATGATCTCAGAGGTCCATGAGCTAGAGTCGCCAACTATGGCGTTAGCCCTCTGTCAACAATGACCAACGCTATTCACCGTTACAATAATTCATCACATCAGAATCAGTGTCACAAAATGTACATAACTAGCAGGTGGCCCGTGCATATTGCGCGGATAGACTCGTTACATATTTTTCATAGATTCATAGACATACGTTCTGTTTGAATTTTTTATTTTCTGACAAACTAAATCGTATATAGTCATATATGGGCTTATTCTCTCAGCTAATTGTACGAAGATTCATACCATGTTTTATTTATCGTGAAAAGAGAAATCAGAAAAAAAAAATCAACTTTGACACATGCAGATGTGTATCCGCACATGCACGACCTCTTGTTCTTATGCGATCCTTGCCGAGTATTGCTTTGCCCATCTCTCTGCACCGAATACACCATATATATATATATATATATATATATATATATATATATATATATATATATATATATATATATATATATATATATATATATATATATATATATATATATATATATATATATATGTTTCTTTGTAGGCGAGATGACATGTCATTTCCTTTCACCCTGTACGAATCTTCACTGTCGATGCATAACGCATTGATGTTCATCAGCTTGAGCAAGCGTAAGACCAACAGTTCCTGAAGATAAAAGAAGCTAGAAATAGTTGTGCTGCTGCAAATTTCCCTCCCTGCTTTTCAATCTTTAATATCATGCAGCAATGTATATTATACTCGGAAATTGAAGTGTGATTACGGATAGGACTCGGAGGTCCAGCTTTCTTGCGTGCAAAATAGATGCAATTCTTGCTCCTGGCCGGATTTTTCTTTCCACAAAATCTAATGCCAGGACGACTCTTCACCTGCCATAGATAGGATCGGTGTCTACTGTGTGCAAGGCTATTAACAGTATTTTACATGGATTCTTTTAGCTGCTCTCTCTCCAAAGTTGTATCCAAATCCAGCTACAATTTTTTGTTCCGAATTGTTTTTATTATGAATTATTTTAATTTGAGTATGTTGTTTAATCTTCACCGTTAGATGTTCATAAAATCCAACGGCTCGTAGCTTTTCTTTTTTCCGACTAATTAGCTTTTCTTTCTTCTTGAGAGCGACGTGGTAGCTTCTTTGGACCTTCAAATACTAAGATAATAGATGACAAATCTACTATAAATCCGCTGTACCAACTCAAGGTCTTTCTTCCCCAACGAGCACAGCAGACCTCCCCAACTCCAGGTCACCCCCAAGGTCGCCCATCCCCATCTCCAGCGCTCCAATCCCCCGCAGCCTGCATCCAGTACACCAACCCCTCCATGTCTCCAACCTAGGTCCCGCGCCTCCACCCCCAAATCCGACCCTAGGTCACACAGTTCCAAAAGCTGAAAATCTGCTGGCTCCACCATATCGCCCCGAAATCTGGGTCTCCGTCGAGCCAAGACATCCTCCATCGAGTCTCCCTCACCCGAGCCGCGCTTCCCTGCATCAACTCGACCTCGGACGACGCTGCTGCCCCCACGAACCCACTGCACCAACTCAAGACGACTAGACGAGGCCTTGAAGCACTGGTCCAGGACCAGGAGGAGGGTGCATCTTCGATCAAGTCTGCGCTTCTCACCTGCAAAACTTAGGTAACGAATCCTTGCTGCCTAAACTTTTTATAGGACTGTTTCTAGTGCTGATCAACCAGTCCATGATAACACAACACACTCAACTCTTTCTGCTATGGCACGTATGTACATATATAATGACAAATCTGCTATGAATCACCACAAACATGGGGCCAAGGCTAAATGCATGAGCTGAGCTTGGGCTGAGTTTGCGATTGATGGTAATTAGTAGGCATGAAAAAGACACAAGGAGTAGGACAACCATATATGAAATCTAGAATATCAACAAGTGACACCTATATGTAACATCGATGAAGCCAGAAAATAATAAGGTAAACCATGACACCTCTAGTTCTTTATGATCTGATTGTCAAAGTAAGTCTAATGGATGGAATTCTGAAATGAGTTTTGTAATCGAAGAGAGGGAGTAGTATTCCAATCACAATTCCAGATATTTACGTGTTATATACCAAAGTTTACATTTTAATATTCTTATGTTGAAGTGCAAAAACATATCTGGGATGTTTTTCACGTATACTATTCACTAGAGGTAGCTAGTATTAGGGACTGCACGCATATGCGTCAGTTACATCCCCTCTCCCCCTTAATTGACTTGCAGGTAGCATCGACCAGCAGCATGGGTGACGAAATAATCGAGAAGTCATTCAACATCACGTCCTCATCCGATACACAGAGCTTCGGACAATTCATTTATGACCTGCGCCGCGCGGTTCAAGCGCCGGTCCGGCCGTTTGTGAGGCTCGACGCCCTCCGCCTCCCAGCGCAGGTGGACAACCCAACCAGGTTTCTGGATCTCCGGCTGAGTAACGCAGACCATACCATCATCCTCAGGCTGCGGACCGACAACCTCTATGTCGTTGGCTTCCGGAATGGTCAGGAGGGGTGGTTCGAGCTCCAGCACAACGACGGCCATGGCCACATGATACGAGAAGCAGGTGTTACATTTCTTCCCTTTTACGAGGGTTACACTGGTGCGGACAGCCTTCAATTAAATGAGGTATATATTTAGTCTGTGCAATTCATTTCCCTCTTTGCAATAGTAATCTCAAAATAACATGCATCAAGTTGATTCAACTCCGGCCAGTATCACCTACTCCGGAGTATATATGCATGGTTTCTGATCCTTTGTGTTCCACACGTGCATCCATGCGGAAACTAAGAGGCTCCAAGTCGGGCGTGATGCAATCAATGGGGCCATTAATCAACTAGCCGATTACGATGGAACAGCGGCACGCCAGGAAGAAGTGAAGCTGAGTCTGCTCACGGTAATTGTAAGCTTCGTGGAGTCAATGAGGTTAAACACAGTCCTCAACCAGGTCGAAGCGCAGATGGCCGCCAAAAAAAAGGGCTGCAAGCTGGGGTGCTTCCTCTTGGGAATGATCAAGGACTGGAGCAGCCTCTGCGCACTCTTGCTGCAAGTCACCAACGACGTCGTGCAAGACCCAGAGGCGCGGCGCCTTAGCTTCGAGGCTTACGCCAACATGGGCATCCACAACGCCTTCGAATTAGCAAAGGTGCTCGGGATGGTGCTCATTAGGAGGAACGCCAATGGGGATCGCCCGAAGCGTGCCGTCGACAACGTGGACGGAGCCGTCGCTGGGCTCACGCTCGTGGAGATCATCGAGGTGATCGTCCGGAACATCGACGGCGAGAATCCCGGCGACCTCTACGGCGAGATCTCCGTCAGCGACAGCTTCGGTTCGCAGCGAGTTTTCAACCGGGGGAGGTCCAACAGCCAGTCGGTGAGGCCGGGCGGCAAGGCCAGACTCACGGGGCCTGGCCGAGCCGTGTGCGGCGCCAGCAGCTTCGCCGTCGACTTTAAGCTCATGGACCGGGACAAGGTCTCATGGGACGACGAGATCAGCAAGGGGGAGGTGGTGTGGAACCCCCTCGACGCCAAAAGCTACGAGTTCGACCAGCTGCGGCGCAGGACCGTCGCCGGCGCACACGGGGCCGTGGAGCTCCGCTACGCGGTGATGACCGACGCGGCGGTGGTCACCGTGGAGGTCCTGGTCATCGACGGCGACCTGGACATCTACGGCAACATCACCACAGCAACGAGCCTGGAGAACAGCACGCCGGTCGCCATCAGGCTCCTGGACACCACGGTGGATGAAGCCATCGGCGTGGAGAGAATGAAGCCCATCCCGCTGCTGAGGAAGGTCGTGGCCGTGCCGCTGTGCTCCAAGCTGAATGTCGGCGTCGACTTGGTCGCGAAGAGAGGGTCGCTGCTGGTGACGTGGTTGTTCAAGTTTTTTGGCCTGGTTCGGGCCATCCATGATCTCATACACGGCGACTATAGTATCGCCAATGGATCCGTGGAGTTCACGCCACGCCTCTCCGGGAAGGACGAGAAAGAGGTCAGGGGCGAGTACGGCCGCGTTCTAGTGCGCGTCTCATGGTCCACCTGGTTCTAGTACATGCAATTTGTGTCAATAAAAAGCCAAGCAGGACCTGCTGCTGTCTGGGTCAAATCAGCATGCTGATGCTGGCATACCCTGTCAATTTACTTGTGTTGTCGGGCTACGTTCACTACCGATCGAACTGCTTCGCTATTGATAAGATGTCTGTTAGTTTTTGTTAACGAAGTATGGTCTGGTTTACCTTTCAAGCCTTTTGTTTTGCTTTGATAAATGTTACCTTGTTCTTATGGTCGGCTAGTACTCCCTCCGGCCTCAAAAAAGATTGTTTGGGATAAGGTCAGTTAAACTTTTTAAAGTTTGACTATTAATAGCTTTTATATTCAGTGCGTGAAAATATAGAGAGCATATGTATAGATTTGCCTTCGAGTGTGCTTTCTTAATACCATATTTATCTTGGTTTCTATACACATATTTTAGTAGAAAATAGTGGTCAGAGTCGTATCTTGAAGACTGTGTCCTTTGTCCAATACAACATCTTTTGAGCTTTTCCCTCGCAAAAAGAAAAAAAAATCTTTTGAGACTGGAGGGAATAATAAGTAGGTAAAAGTAGATGAAACAAACAGGACCTAACTAAGATGTCAGCCTCTATCAAGAATAACAGGATATTTATTGGCGCAAAACTGTCAGCGATTATTTATATACCGTCAGAGATTTAAATAGAAAAATGGACATGCACACGCTCGTCCAGAACTCGGAATCGGACCCAGTCAGCAGTTCATCACAAGTATTATACCTTCGCTGCTCCACGAAAGGGATGCTAGCTAGTAGCTACTGCGATCATCGGAGTTAGAGCAGAAGATCGGCCGGCCGGCACCGGCGTTGTTTCCTTTCGTGACGATCGAGCGAGCTGTCATGCCGCAGCCGCCTCCGCCGCCGGGCGAGGCGACGGCGTACCGGCCCCGGCCCGGCGCGGGAGATCGGCGGGATCGTGGCGTTCCTGTGCAACGTCGCGTTCGAGTCAGACCCGGCCGGCCGCGACTAGTTCTTCGCCCTCGTCACGGGTGTTCGGGGAGGGCAGCGCTGGCGGCGCCGAAATCGGCCCCGTCTTGGCGCGCGCCGGCGAGATCCTGGCCAGGCGCCCTGGCCCTCCTCGCGCAGTTCAGCCTGCCTGGCTGGCGCCGAGGCGCCGAACGAAGGGGTCGCCTCCACGCGGCCACGCCGCAGCAACTGGAGCCGGCCGGCGCCGCTACCGCCACCGGCACACACGAATGCGCCGCCGTCGTCGGCCCTCGGCGTCGTCGACGAGGATGAGTTGCGAGGAGAAGCTGCGGCGCAAGCGGGAGAAGGAGCGCGCCCGCCACGCGGCGAGGCGAGAGGAGGAGGCGCGGCTCACCGAGGCGCTCGCGTTCGTGGTCGTGGAGCGGCGTGAGGCGCCGTGCCGGGGACGAGGCCTTTGGGAGGTTCGTCGAGGCGATGCGCGGCGCGCGCGACTACGCCGACTTGGACGCTGGCGCGGTCTACGACGCTGCCGGTGCGGCGTTCGGCGAAGGAGGCGGGGATCTGCTCCGCAGGTTCGCGGTGCAGGGCCGGCTCTGGGCCGGGGCAATGAGGGCGACCGCCTAGGGCCAAGCCCAGGATGGGGCCCCAAAAATTTCTGCGTATATAGCGATTCCAACATGGTAGCCCAAATCAAAAGTAGGCCCAAACAAACCAGTGCAGCTAACAGGCCGGCAATCACAAGCAAAGCCCATGGAAACAACGTTCAGATCTCTTTTTCTTTGCCTGGGAATCCATCGCCCATGATCGCTCCTCGTGGCGGCGATCTCCTTCTCAGGTCCTCCCGTTCGCAGCTCCACCTAAGGCCTGATAACTCCCCTTTCCTTATCCCCAAAATTCCTGATTTAATCTTCAAGATTTTCGCCTTTGATCGCAACTCCTCACTGGCCGCAAAAGGGCAAATCAATGTTGTATTATTGGTTCTTGTGTGTTGATATCCGGTGATTTGGGGCTTTAGGGCTCACTGCTCAGGATTGAGTTCAAGGCAGGACTAAGGTAAATCCAATCTGTGCCTGTTAATTTGTTAATTGCCTACGTTCTACCCATAGTTAATTAGTCTATGTTTTTTTTATTTCTGATTACCAAGTTCTAGGTTAGGGAAGCATGCCAAGGAAGTATTTGTCCGGTGTTGCAAAAAAGAAGAAAAGAAAACATGCATGATGATAGTTTATTGAGTCGAAAATGGTTCCATACGTAAGTTCTTTTCTTTCCAAGTAACACAGCTTATAATGATAGTCCTGAGGAGTAAATTAAGAGATCAGGTCTGATAACAAACAACATGACCAACAACCTCTTATATTAGAGAATGCTAGTGTGCATGAAAATTTTAATGAAGAAAATGAGGACAATGATACTAGAGAGCTTGAAAGTTTAAAGCATTCATCTTATATTAGAAAATATATGGAACCGGCCGTGATTTTGTTGTTTCACCGTTGTATGTATTTTGTGAGTACATTATGTATATGTGTAACCTTAAGGGCCCCAGCGCCGTGTTCACCCCAGGGCTTACGAAAATATAGAGCCGGCCCTGTTCGCGGAGTTCCTCCCCAGGGCGGTCGAGTGGGAGGCGCACGAGGAGGAGCTCTGCCGCCGAGCGGCTCGAGCGGGACGTGAACCAGCTTCAATTTTTTTTTCATCAAGAATGTAGTACATGATGTGAGCACCGATGGCCTGATGCAATTACCTATGGTCGGTGAGGATGGGACAACGTTTGTTCGCGGCAAATGTATACTCCCTCCGTTTTTAAATGATCGACACCGTTGACTTTTTAAGTTATGTTTGACTGTTCATCTTATTTAAAATATTAGCTTAAATATATAAAATTATAAGTTATATTTCAATTTTTTTACTAATAAAATAATTCATAACAAGATATACGGTAAATTTAAAAATATTTTGAATAAGATGAATAATCAAATGTAACTTAAAAAGTCAATGCATCATTATCAAGAGATTACTAAAAAATCTTCTTCACTTCAATATTAGTTTTCCCGGAAGCAGCACCTCCACTGTGTTACAGTTTGATGGAAGTTTCACCGTGTTCAAGAGCCAAAAATGGGCATGATTCTCAACTAAAAAAGAAGTTAACAAGATCGCCTTCATTGTTTTTTCCATGCAAGATCAGTTGTGTGTTTGACATGGCTTTTGAAAATTGATTATGTTTTCACGCAAGGAGGTCATTGTGTATTGAAGATAATTTGCTCTATGATTTGCCACGCGCGAACGATGTGATTATGGATTTCTCATTGTGAACATGACTAGAAAACTGGAACAAAATCGTCTGCCGTCCTGTTAAAACGGCAAAGCTGTGCCGTTGTACCTCCTCCCTCAATTAAATCGACCGGACCCACCGATGGAGAAAGAGAGGACGGGAGTCAATTGCTACTGCTCGCCGGCGCCGAAGAGCTCCGAAGGGCGGCGTGCCGCAGGCTGTCACCACCACCGCCACGCGAGACCTCGAACGACCGGAGCTGCGGGCTCCACTGCAAGGCGCGAGCCACCGCCATGGAGCTAGGACGCATCGCTCCCTCGTCGTAGTGGCATGGCCTGGTTTCCAACGTTGTCGTCCACCATTTTGATCCCTAGTGCTGACGACGGGGAGCGAGGAAGGACGACGGTGACTCGGTTGCACGAGTAAAGCATTTACCTGCTCAAAGCTCAACAATGACGGTGACGCCTCCGGGCGAACAATAATTAATCGGGTTAATGAGGGCATCTGGAGCTAATAACCATGTTACCGATTAATCTGGAGCCGTCCAAGTAAAATAAGCGGTGCTGATTAAGGAACGGCACAACGTTCCGTTACAGCTACGACAGCAGAGGATTTCGTTCCTAGAAAACTTGCGTTGTTATTATCATGCAAGGGGTCAACAAGGGTCTTTAGCTTATATACAGCTCCGCTATTGAATTCACGTTACCTGTCTGTCTTAGACTGAACCTCAAAAGTTATAATATCAAGTTAGTCCACAGGCTTATCCTATTTTTTGCATTAGATCGTATCCATTTACCGTTTACCAAAAATCCAGCACAAACGATCACTCTGTTCTTGGACGAAAATGGCTGGTTGTTGGAATTGTGGGCCGTATGTGGACTTTGAGGCCACAATTCGCCTGGCATACAGTTCGGGCCTCCAAATGAGGACAATTTGGGCCCCAAGACTAGTAATTCTGTGGCCTAAGCCCATAATCGTGTGTTTCGGACTTTACGTGGCACCTGCCCTGATCATTTTCCTCTTCTTCGTTGTCGTCTTCTTCTTCTTCTTTGAGTTCAATCGACCTGGCATGTAACTATGCATGTTAACCAGCACGGTACCCCAGGTCACGGTAATCGAGAATTACTCTAAGAAAAGCATGGCTCGGCATAAAAGGTATCTAACTGTTCTTGAGGATAGCAGATCTTGGCTCGACTCTGAAATGGGGAAAATGAGGTGGACACAAACAATGTGAAGGAATTTCTGGGCTACACAATGGATCCAGGGTTGGAACATAGATCAGGAGGAAGAAGGTGGAAAACCCTAGACGCCGCTGTCCTAACTCGAATCGCCTAGGAGACCTAGGTGCCGACACCTCAAAGATCGTAGAACAAGCTAATAACATATATATAAGTTTATTTATAAATTATGCATCACTAATGTATGAATTTATCATATATAAGATATTGGGTCAGAATTAAGTAACATTAGATTTGAGCCATTATATCACAATCAGTGTGACACTCGAGGGGACATATGCCCCTGCACTACAAAGTATTCTCATTAAGGTCATCCAATATAATATGTAGGATTTTAATACCAGTCACGCAAATACGCAGGTGACCCTGTCAGTTACTATGAGAAAGACAAGGCTTGAACTTAAAAGGTATCACGAGACGAATTTTGACGGAGGATTTTTATTTATGACCATATACATACTCCCTTCGGGTTTTAGTTGATGGCGTCGGAGCAACACTTTTATTTTATTTTGAAGTTATTAAAATAAGACATTAATAAAAAAAGAAGGAGGTATCTCACACAACGAAGGGAATCAACATGGAGTATGTGTTCATAGTAGAGTATCTAAGGTGATATTTCAGTTGGGTATGTCCACATACTTAGAGTATATGGACATACCTATTTTCATGTAGTAGGGTGTCTCACTAAGTGCTAAAAGTTGTGAGTTGCCATTTAATTTTTTTCAGATGGTTCACTTCAAGGAGTAGCTGCACTTGGGAGTAGAATGAATTTTCCCTATGACGATATAGCAACACCTCAGTTTATGCCATCACTTTAGTAGTCACATTTTTAACCTACACCGTCCCTTACGTTTACGCCCAAAGTGTTTTAACCTACACTTGTCTGACTGCATGCATATGTGATGACTGGGCCTGTGTCTTGTGGATGCGCTGCATGACGCAAGGCATATCAACTTGCAATCTGGTGATCGATTTTGGTCTGAACCTTGTAGCACCCCACCTCAAATTAATGAGGGGTTTGGCAAACCAGGATCATAATCGGGGGATACTTGACGAAGCAAGCATGTACGAGACCACACACATAAGCATAAGTAAAATAATTTTACAGCAAGTTCAGTTATTACATTGGTTCGACGATTAACATAGGGTACAAGGTTCGGAATATGGTTCTTAATACATAAAAGAGTTCGAAATTCGATTACATAAAAACGAGCGGAAGCGAAACACACGACGATATAACTAAAGTGATGTCATGCCCGGCCATAGACACGAAATCACTCTTCATGCTCCGAAGAGGGAGAAACAGGAACCACTTCAAAGGTCCAATTACCTACATAAACATTTTCAACAAAAAGCCCTGAGCAACTAATACTCAGCAAGTCTTACCCGTCAAACTTGGCCTTCTAAGACCAACTTCTAGTATGAAGGGGGTTGACATGGCAAAAGATGTATGTTTGCATAAATATAGCACTAGAAATTGATCCTTCTTTCATATTTTAGCCCAATTTATCTTTTATGGCAGAAATATAAAGGTTTGCACCTAAACTAAATCAAACACGTTGCAAGACAATTAATTGAAATACAATTCAGTAATATTCGTCCATTCAATTCACTTCTTACTACGAGGTGACTCAGTGAACAAGTGGTACTCAATAACCGCGAGGGACGGCGACTCGAATCGATTTACATCCTGCAGGAGAAACCCGAGATACACGACGTACGCACACTCAAAAGAGTCACGCACGGCAACTTTTCACAAGACATCGTAAGGTCGAGCCGATTTCCCCTTTCCCGAGCACACGTCCTCCACGCGATACCCGCGCCGGGCAATCCGTGGTTAGCCCGTGTGCCCTCCCTTCCTACACAAACCCGCAACCACCATTCCATCTTCATCACCAAAAGAGAGGGGGTGCACCGCCCAACACAAACAACATCGAGCTACATCAGTTTAATTACTAGTTCCCATATTACTAGCATGCACTCGGTACTGTTCAAACTTGCTCAGCGGGGCCACAACGATCGGTCCTCGGCCGACACAAACGGGGCTATGGCGAACAAGGCGAGCCTTGTCACCCCAACCTACACATGAAACTTCCCCGTTCGGTCTCAAATTCATTATCATCATCATGTGAGAGCATAAAGTAAATCCGACCCACTTACACCGAGCGGTCTCCATACCACTCGATTTTCTACCGATGACACAACCTTATTAAGCCTGGCAAATTCTACCGAACGGCTGTATAAAACTGAACCCACCCATAGGACCATATAAGGCAAATGCATCTACGGTTTCATACAACTCCTAAAACTTAAATGCACAATTCATGACTCGAAGTACATGTGAGAAAATGTAAAACTTGGTAGACATGGGAGTGCACCGGGGCTTGCCTTGGGGCTGGTGGTACTGTTTACAAGGAAGCCAACAAAATTTAATTTGCATTTTTCGGAGTTGTATTTTATTTTCTATCGAATTTACAAGTTCAGCTAAAATTCTGAGAAATCAAGAAAAAGGAAAAGGTCGTGGCACTGTAGCAATGTCAGCGCGCGGCTGCGAGGTCGTCGTTCCGGCCAAACGACGGCGAGCTAAGGTGCACACCTACCGGAAACACGACGAGGGCATCGAGGCGACTCCAAAACTCTAACGGGTGCACGTGCGCGCGGCCGGGAGGGAGAACGGCGGCGAGTGGAGGCGCGGCGAGCGGCGTTCCGGCGAGGGAAGGCGGCGCGTTGGCAAACAAACGTGGGCATGAGCATCACGGGGCCGAGGTGGTGCTCACCGAGCTAGCAGCCGACGTCAGGGAGGGGTGGAGCGGTGACCTTGTCGACGAGGTGGCGAGGCGAGCGGACAGCGGTGTGGAAGAAAACTTTTTCCGGCGAGTTCTCTGCGACATTGACAACGAGGTCACGACTGAGAGGTGCGCAAGACAGAGGAGAAGCTATGGGCGAGATTAATTGGGAAATGGCGCTGCACGTACCGAATTAGACAAGGAATCGATCGACGTTCACCCGGCGGCCATTGGGGACGAAGGTCGCCGATCTCGCGCTACGGGCGGGGAACTACCGAATGGAGTGGAGGAGCAGCTAGAGAGGGTCTCGGCGCTCTGCTTTGATGTTGGGGTCGAGCTCGGGGAGCAGCAGAACGGCGGCGAGGCGACGAGCTCTGTCCGGCGGCAATGGTGGCTAGGGTTTCGTGCGTGCGCGCGAAGGAACGGGAAGAAACGAGAAGGGAGTGGGTGTGGGAGTGGTTGCGCGACTGGAAGACGGCGTCGCCCGGCCGGCGCTGGCGCTGAGGCGACGGAGCGGCGAGCCACAGCGGTCGGCATGGGCGAGCAGAGGCTAGAGACGATGACAGGTGGGTCCCGCGACGTTTTTTTTTAATTTTTCAATTGAATTTACACGTGCTGACTGGAAAAGATTGAAACCTAACTCTACTGTGCTCCAAAAAATCTGAGAAATTTACCCCAGAAAGATCTCACTAGAAGGAACCACTTCTCTTATTGGAACTTTTCCAAATTCGGAATGGATTTTGAATAACAATTCTGTTAAGACAGAATTTGGATAGGTCTTTGAATTATTTGAGCACCTTCCCTTCATCAGAAAAATCTGAGAAAATCTCCAAAATTCTATCTTGGTACAGGTAGACTACGAAAATTGTCAAAGAGCCCCACTGTTAAGAAACATTTGGTCGAAAACAAATATGACCATGGTTTGACTTAATTTTTTTTAAAGCTTTGTTCATTTATCCTTAAATCTTTTGTCCTAAAACTATGTTAACTGAAATAACCATTGATTAACAGTGGGTTTAAGTTGGGGTGTTACAAACCTTTTCTTCCCTTTTGTGTTCATCTTTTCGCCACCCGGCGCTGCAGAAGACTCCACGGGCTTCTTCTATATGCTCGTCAATTCAGGAATCTGGTCTCCTCCCCGCTTTATGCTGATTCGATGGAGCAAAGTCCTGTTTATATGTTTCTTTTCATGCAAGGTTCGTGACATGGAGTCTATATGCGTGTGTGAGCTTAGCTAGCGTGCAGAACTATATGCGTGTGTGTGAGCTCCATTTCTGTGTTCTAGTACTTTTTTGGTCCTTTCACCTTTTTCCAGGTGACTGTAGAACATATGTGAAAGAAATGAAGTTCAAGTCAAACAATGGTTTTTTTTCAATGGTTGTTGGCATGGCAGCTGGATTTATGTACTCATGCATGCCAGTAACACTAATATTCCTCTAGAAGCGCATTTTCGTGGAACACTAATACCATCTGGTCAAAAATCCTCCCTTTTCCCTTCTGATTTTTGTTGACGTTTGTTAGCTCAAATTCTGAACGGATGGAGTCGTAATTCTGAAAACGGCACAATATATAACCAAACGTGGTCACGTATGCATGGTAGCACAGTCGCGAATATACATCCCTGGTGAAAAGGACACCATTCACGAAACGAAAAACCTTCTCCCTGCTCTTTAATTACACATTCGATCTAGAGGGGACTGGCTTCCTTCGATCACGCCAAAAAGCGAGATGGTGACCTGAAAGTAAAGCCTGCCATATGTCTCAAGTTCCTTCGCATGGAAGGACCGCGTTGTGCACTATGCCTCTGTTCGCATTATCGTCATCGATCAGCAACTGCAAGGATCTCAATCGCCTCTTTTTTTTATGTGCAGAGAAAATCAATCAGTGCTGCAACTGCAAGCACGAGGATTTTTCGTGGGAGCAGAAGCGAACTAGCTGGGAGATGCAGAGCCTTCCTTCGGACTGAAGAAAACTCGGCAGTCCCTGACGTACCGTGACGCGTAGCTTTGTTGAATTGAACACAGACTAGACGCCGTAGGAACACGATAACGCATGCAGATAGATCGAGTAGTATGTTTCAGTTCACAAGTCACACGTTGTTATCTCTCTTCTTAATGACATCGTCGTCGTTGCCGCTGGGTGATCGATGGTGACTTGAGCTTCATGAGCAGATAAACCTTTGCGTAGACTAGCTAGTTGTCACTGGGTAGTAATTTTCTCGATTAATCGTCGTTTGTTCGTATGCGCGTAGGTCAATGCTGGTTTGGATCAGCCGCCGTGAGGAAGGAAGAACAGGGTAATTAATTAGCCAGTCAGATGATAGCTAGTGCTTTAATTATGTCAGCTGTCACTGACGCGATCATCAGAAAGAAAGAAAAAAGAAACTAAACAGGCGCTGCACTCTCGCCGCAGCGTTACCGCCTGGTGCAATATTCGGCGCTGATCAGTTTTTAACCGGCGACGAAATCTACGCAGGAATTAACACCCAGGCGTTAATTACTGACCGACAAAGTGTTTTAACCCGTGGACGTGAGTTAGCAAGAGGCAGCAAAACGTTGTCTACACCTTTGGTTGATGACGCTAGCTGCATGACGCGAGAGGCATCAGCTTTGCAGTCGATTGCGTTCTGAATCCTCTTCTTTTATTTCTTAGATTCTTCGATCGGTCGGTTCTTCTTTTCACCGGCCGCCACTGAAACTGAAGTCTGAAGAAGTCTCCGATGCTCGTCAATTCGGGTTTTCTCTGCTTTATTCTGATTCCATTTAGGCAAAGTCATGAAATGCTTCTTTTTGATTTTTCTGTACGTGTTTGTCGTGCATGGTTCTGGCCTGAGTTAATTAGGAAGCGTTTCTATGTTTTTTTTTTTTTTGGGTTGATCAGAGACTTTTCCTTCTTTGCTTCGATCGGATGCCCTTTCAATCTTTCGAGGTGACTTTGTCAGCAGAACAGTACTACCTCATCAGGTCAAATGAGGGAAGTTGGCGTGGCAATGACCAGAGACATATAAGCTCATGCCGATAACACGCTAAGTTAGGCTTGCAACTAATCCGGACGCCAAGTCGCCCGGCCTTCTTCTAACTAGCACTACTCCAAAACAACGCGTTCTTGCAAAATGTACACCATTTTTGCAGTCAGTCAATTTATGAGGCCTTGCTGCAACCAGAGACTAAAAATCTGGGAGCATCAGCAAGCCGTTCCCTTGGCCCTGAAGAAATCGGAAGCAAAAAGCTTTCAGTTTTCTATAAACATGCGCTTGGCGATCGAACACAAAGAATTCAACTCAACACTTGTTTCTCCTTCTGAAATGCCACGGGAAAACGATGGATCACACTTCAATCACAAGTAAGATTATTATCACTTACGTTGCTATCTCTGGGTGAGACTAAGATTGATAAATGCGTAAGACCGGAGTTTCCACCGTGATCCTTTGATCTGTGCAAGTCAGCGGTATCAATCAGCTGCCGTGAGCCCGTGACCGTGAGTGAAAAGAAAACATCCATAAGAGGATTAATGTTTGCCTGATCTCAAAATGTAAACAATGTGATCAGGACAATAAAGTTGTGAGTACCGTCATCATGCAAAAGCTACCATTATTCACATGTTTTTATTGTTTTCGTTTATAAATTCGATAATAACTAGTATGGCTGCCCGCGCATTTGCGCGCTTAGACTTACTATACTATTTAAAATATGTTTATATTATTACATTAGTTTAATATAGTTTATTGTTATTACTTATTTTATACTCTATATTTATAAAGTAGTAGAAAATAGATGACCAACAGTCCTGCTATTAGGGAACATGTTGCCAGGATGGTTCTAATCTACTTTACAGCATTTTATCCCCGAAACATTTTACCGACCGATGAATAATCACACAGCATTAGTTCAAAAAAAAAAGACATTAAGTGCAACTCCAACATGCTAGGTAAAACATGGTTTCTCTAAATATGGCTAGTACTATTGGAAATGGCTCTCCAACAGTCTCTTCAAATCCCTCTCCAAAATAGCTAACTCTTCATTCCAGTTTTCTAGTTAGCTATATTTAGCTAGAGACCTTCACTCTCTATTCCTTCTTCCCGCGGACTCTTGGTGGTTTAGAGAGTGTGTTGGTTTACTCCAACTTTTTTAAGTGTGTTTTATTTATAGACTAGCTAAAATCGAAGAATTTAGAATATATTTTGCCTAACCTTTTGGAGTTGCTCTAAGCATACACAGCAAGATACACACTTCCGAACGGAATTCTTGTTTGCAGTTTTTGAATCCCTGACAATTAAAGCCTTAAGGGCCCTTTTGGTAGGCTTTCCCAATAGCTTCTCTAGCAGGCCGCACTCAAAAAAGAGGTGAAGTAGGAAGCCACGAAATGGCCTTATTTTCCTAACCGCGGCCCTACTTTATACATATTTTTCCATAAAAACAAAGAATAACTGCATGCTGGAAAAGTCGTTCTGCCAAACTTTTTAGGCACATCTACAGACACAACCAACACAAACGTTTTTCCACCACAACCAAAGCCAGCGCAGACAAATACTAGAAAAAAAAAAGAATCTACATGTTTAGTTCGAGCGTGAAAAACTAGATTTGCTGCTAAGTAGGTGCACAGCTCTACCAAAGAAGCCCTAAGCAAGGCATCAAACTAACAATCCGTTGATCGATTTTGTTCTGCGATTCTTGGCCACCAGGCACGATGAACTTTCGGGACAGCCTCACAGGTACACGAAAGATTAGTGCTTCACATTATCAATCTTTTGCCGCCATTTTAGAAGAATCTGCGCATTTTTATTGTGCTCGTCGAATCGGCCCACTTTCATGCCATTCCTAGCGAGGCCTCCTGCACGAATATTTGTTTGGTGACTTTTAGTCATGTTCATCACGACGGTTCATGCATTGCGTGGCATGCATGTCGCTACCTGTGCATGCAAATTTGGTCTCCTCGTTTGCATTTTTATTTGGCAGGAATCGTCTCCTCATTGGTTCACTTATCGTGAGAATGGCATCTTGCTGGTTTTCCTCGTGGCGCGCCTTTCAAACTTTGAAAGATGACTTTGTCAAGAGCACCTACAACGCACTGTATAGTACTTGCAACCTGCATATCATCAGGTCAAGTCACACATAGGTTGTTGGCCTGGCAATATCCTAGACCTAGTAGTACTACCTCCGTCCCTTTTTATAAGACTTTTGGAGGTTTGAATTTTTTTTCTAAATGTAGGACGTTTTAAGGATAGGACAAACAAACTTTATAGTTAGTGGGTGGGTTGAGGTAAAAATAAGAGGTATGATGGTCTTTTGACACCCAGACTATTTTTAAGTTTGAATGCTAGAAAGCCCTATATTTAGGAACGGAGGGAGTATACCTTTGCACTTTGGCGGCTACTCTACGTGGCCTTCTAGGGATGATTGGGCCGCAAAGTCTGAATGTCCCTTTGTTGTGGTTTCAGCCAGTCTTCTGGACGTGGAAGCACATTTTTGCAAGGTTGCCACTTGGCCTGATGCGCGTGTATCACAAGTCACGGCCTTGGGATCTCGTTTTGAAAGAAGCATCCCATGTCAATGCACATGTGAGAGTGGTGTGCGCATAGTACACCAGAAGCCTCAACGAGTTCGTCTCTCCACGAATGAACTACTAGTAGATGTAAAATAGCACTACCACACCGAACAAGCAGACGGTCAAATCGTCTACAGGACGGACGCCAAAAAAAAAAAGGACATGTTGGTGGGTCAGATCAGCAGCAGCCGATGGAGACCATCGGTCGGTCACTTGGTCCATGGATCCACCGACTCCGTCAGTCAGCACGTAACACGATCAAAAGATTCTCTCAACGACTGCCTCTCGCACTGGCGCGTAGGAGTAGTAACAATCTCTGTTTCTCTGTTTATTTATCTAAAAGTAATCTTATTTTGTATTTTTTCCTGTTGCAGAACTTGCAGTTGAGATGAAATATACTTGGTCGCTACATTGATACATTCATGGGTCAGACCTGAGCTACGACGAAACAAATCAAACACGAGTCTTATGTATTGTACTAGTATTACTACGATTGTGCAACGGACTCTGAAGGAGGAAAGGGTACTTTGGGTAGTACAGGACTGCTACCTTTTGGTCAAATCATGCTGTGAATGAAGCTGGCTAAGGTTGTACAATGGTCGGGGGGCTTTGCTCCTAGCTAGACAGTGATCGTTGTTCAGTACCAATTATACTCCGTGTTTAAGCCCCACAAGGATGGCCCAGCCTTTTAATTCCGGCGGCTTCGATCATCGTTCGGCAGCTATATGTTTCTTCTTATATAAGCCTGATCGATTCCATCATGACATTGCTGAATAAAATTGAGCTAATTAAGAAAAAAGAAAAACATGCCTCCTTCAATTCGATCAGTACAGTCCCATAGTCTCGTATCATATCAGCAAGATCCACGTAGTAGAGTGCTATAGCTCTTTCCACAGGAGAGAAATGGTGAATTTTATTTTAAATAATATTTTTATTGTCTAGAATCACAAAAATAATACAAAATCAGAAAGAAAAAAATACAAAAATAATACACTGTGGAACGTTGGTTGAACGAAAATTCAATTTTCGTATGTTGGTCGCACGAAAAATAAGGTTTTAGTACGTTGGAAACACGAAAAATCTTATTTTCGTACGTTAGGCGCACGACTATTAGTTGCACGTAAGAGTAGTAGTACGTTGGACGCATAACTGCTAGCGGTACTACGTAGGAGTAGTAGCACTAAAATTAGTGATTACTTTTTTTTTCCATGCATGCACTTTTTGTTTCTCATTTGTTTAAGATGGATTTCCATTTATGTGTTGTTTCTTATGTTTTCGTACATAAAGTGATGCGAGAAAAACGAAGTCTACTCCATACCGTTGGGTGACCGGCCGGCAAGGCAGGTGGTCGCCGGCGCCGTTCCATAGGAGGCCCCCCTTCTCGGGCAACATTTGCAGGCTTGCAACAGGCCATCACCTGCCGACCAGAATTCCAGCTCCCAGAAAAAAAATAAAATCGCATGCAGCAAGTTGACGGGAGGATCGGAGTCCACGCGCGTCCTTGTAGTACTACGCACGGGGCGGGGTTGGGAGCTGCAGATGACAGGCCGCCGGCCCCCGACGTGTCGGTTGGGGCACTTGAGCAGCTGGACTGGCACGCCATTGTACCCTGTTGCATGCATTCATATGGTGGTCTCACATTTCATATTTCATTTCTTATATGGCAGATATGTACACGGTTTACTAGGAGCACAAATAATGTGGGTACAAGGTGTCGCCAAGACCTTGTTCATCACGATTCTGAGATAGTACATTTCACCGAACCAGGTTTGGAACATAGAAATTTCACATGAAGTTGAGTTTTTTTTTTTGAAGAATCACTATTAAACCCTAAACCCTCACCATGAAGAGACGTTCACGCTGCCCCGCCCAGTGAAGGAGCTACACCTTATTAAATAGGGGGTGGTGGGGGGGGGGGGGGGGGGGGGGGGGGGGTGTGGCAACATTGTTTGAGTAGGTTATTTATCTTTTTTTGATCTTATGGGTGGTTGGGGGGGGGGGGGGGGGGTTTCAACATTGTTTGAGTAGGTTATTTATCTTTTTTTGATCTTATGGGTGTATATTTGTGAGCTACGAGGATGCGTATGTGGTGAATGCAAAACTTATAGCGTTGAAATTTCTTTTAACATGGGTGCGGATGCACCCACTGCCATATATAGCTCCGCCCCTTGCAGGCACCCTTGACGATCTATCAACAACGTTGTCCTTCGAGGTTAGCGAGATAGGCAAAGCTAGTGACTTGGTTGTGTTTGGTCTGCCACGTGAAGACATACTAGCGGTGCTTGATTTCCAGCCAAGGACCGTGGCAGCCGCAAAAACGAAGTGTAAATGGTTGTGGCGGCTGTGACGCCACAATTTGGCGAAGGCGGCTGTGGCTTAACGATTTATGGCCAGCGACCAAACACGCCCTAAGCATATACGGAAGAAAATTATACATGTGTTTAGTTTGTGAGCAAACCGTGTCTTTGCTGCAGTTGCGGCACTCCAAATCGCTACCACAGGTCGCTAGTAGAGAAACTATGCTGCCGGTAGCTAAGAGTACGTGTGGCAAGATCCGTCACACACTCGCGACGCGAACACACTTGAGAAGTTGAGCTCCAACTAAATGGAGCCCTCCAAATAACAGGATGACTTGAAAACATGAGATGGTCTATACAGTTCCAATTGGAGGAGCCCATAACTGGCCGGCACAAGGAATCATATTTGCCGTCGCCGGGCTGGCTCCCTCCAAAAGCCGTGATGTCACGTCAGGCCATGCCATGAACACATGCCTGGCTGGCTAATCCATGTCGCCAAGATGATCATTAGTATCGCATAGTGTAATGATGTGGCCCGTAGTACCACGACCACACCAACCGAAGAGAAGATAACATTGTTTCCGGGCCTCGTACCACGGCGGCACGTCGCGTGTTCCCGGCCCCGTGGCCGTGCGCCTGCTCGAGTTGACCTGGCAGGGCCCGGAGGCCGAGACCGGTGGGTCCATATGTCAGTGGGCGGAACTGAGAGTTTTTAACCGGGCCTGACGATACTCATCGGGTTGTCAGTCATTTTTTCTCACCTGTGGATCTTCTGTAGAGGCCGCGTTGTGGCCGACCGAAGTCTTGTGAGATGGAGCACGGTCGGATACCAGTCAAATACATTGTTGTCACGTTATAGCCAAAGCATATGCTTAGCTACATTAATTTTGTTCCCTCCATTTAGAAATAGTAAATGCATTTTATTTAACAATTGTCACTTCATTAACAGATCATAATTGAAATCAATTATAGTCATGAGTGATGTTAATATAAATTAAATAATAAAATCAGTTTACACAACAAAAAACTTCAATAACTAACAATTATTAGTGTATAGCAATACTAATTAATTAGAGGTTGCATCCTGATGATATAATAACGTACATTTACAATTTCTGAACGGAAAGAGTAGGCTACATTCTGACAAGTGTTTTAATTTGTAAGCTCATGCGCAAAATAAGTGGTCAATGAAACTCGAGAAAACCTGTTGAGCTTGGAGTTTTCTTTTCTTTTCGGATTATCACCAGATATTTTTGCGTACAAGGTATCGCGATAGCAACTTATGGAACAACCTACATCACTGAGATGTATCAGGTTAATCGTGAACTCTACAATAGCTCGACCGGTCCACACATTACCTGTGTTTTGGGCCGGAAACCAAATGATTAGCGAGTTCAAATCTGCAAGTATGGAATATCCAAGCATAGAATCACTGAGATACCTGAAGCATAAACATGATTCCTCAAGTTATTCCTCCTCCTCCCATGTCTTAGGCTACATCCATTTCTTTCAAACAGCCAACATTTTGATCCGGACCAAGCTGATTTGCTCACTTGGACGCTGGGATAAGAAATGTTTCGTTAATAATTGGTTTGTGAGTGTGACCTTTTCCTCACCTGGATGTGGAACCCACGCCCGCGTTGAGTAGCTTTCATGTATATGCTCTTTCATATTCCTCCTCGCCAATGGCAGATTCCGGCTTCACGATTCACGAAGGAGGCAGCAAGCAGTAGCTTGGTCCTGCAATTTGGATTGACAAGAATGCCCTTGGCCCCAATGTTTAAAACGTAGCTCAACGAATAGTCTAGTTTGGTGGGCAGTAGGAACAAAAAAGAAAGGATGTTTGACTAGGTCAAAACATTGTGGATGCAGCAGACGCTAGCTAAATGATTTTCTTAGCTTAAGCTAACACCAGTTTGTAATCAACTTTGAGTCTGACTACCCAATGCATGTCAATGGTTGTATGGTTATATCCTGAAATCAGAGTGAAATTTGCAAACAATAACCATTCAGTCGGTGGGAACTTTATTAGCTGCAGCCATGCATTTGCATGTAAAACCGTGGAATAGTATGTGTAACGTGGAAATTGAACTTTGCTAGTCAACCAGGAAATTGAAGTGCAAGTTAGTGGAAAAGGAACTTTGGTAATCTGCCAAGAAAATAAGGAATCTTCAGTTGGGGCCACATTTTCCTGTTGACCCAATGATGAGCTTCTTGGAATGAGATTGAGATCCTTGATCATGTGTAAACTTAGTTTAGTTATAATCACACATGGAGTGTTTAAGAAATAAACCACGTTATTAGATCAAAAGTAATCTAAGAGATAAAATGCTATATGGATGTCACTACACCACAACACGAAATTAACGACCCACACCCGTTGGTAAAAGTAGACTTTTCCCGACTTATAATGGATCGGCAATTCTTGTTTTGGTAACAAACCGTGTCGGTAAAAGATTTTAGGTATAGCCTCGAAGGATGGGCCGACAATTCCTTACTTGTGCGCACTGATGGTCGGTAAAAGTAAAACCCAAGGCCCAACCAAGAGGGTCGGCAAAGGCCTTTACCGACCTATAGTGCGTCTGTGAAGGGCCTTTTAGCGACTCACGGTGGGTCGCCTAAATCGAACAGTGGTGTATTGGGTCAGCTGAATGCTTATCTAGATAACCTTACTTGCAAAAGAAGGCAACGGTCCTATGCACGGTAATGGCTTACTCCCTCCACTTGCAAGCCGGTGATGTTGGTTGAACTCAAGGCAGTATGGAATGGGTAAGTGATTTTTTCTTTTTACAAAGGATCAATCATCGACACTGGACTCGTGCGTGTTTGTGAGTATCTACGTCTGTACTATGTTTCAAAAAAAATCATATTTGATGCATCATCCATGTCGAAAAAAAAAATGAACTCTAATTGCGTAGAGAGCACAAATCACATTCTGATTTGGACAAGGTTGATTGAGATTTACTTGCTCATAATCTTGTGCAAGTATCTGTTTCCCATTATCCTGCCTTTATGTAGCCACTTCAGGTTTGCAGCGAACTTGTTTGATCAAATCTACAATTTGATCCTGAACCCAAGTTGGAATCTGATAGCAATGACTTCTACTATTAGTACCTAATTTTAGCTCGAAGTCGATCACAACTGGCTGCAGGTGGGGCCCGAGCTCGGACACTTCCGGCGAAAGCGTGTCCTAAACCCCCAGGGGCAAAACCGTCCTTTCTGCATCGGCCTTCCTCCAATTTAGCCGCCGCACCGGAAACCGCTTCCACCACCGCTCACCCGACGCGACGACCCCTCCTCTTCCCTCTCTCCGACACCAGCTCTCACACACAAACGCGCGCAAGAACCGCGCGCCGGCGCGACGATGGGCTCGACGGGGGTGGCGTCGGCGGCGGGGACGGCGGTGCTGGTGTACCTTGTGCTGTCGGGCCGGCTCTGCGGGGACGGCGCCGACGGCGGCGCGCGGGGCCGGGAGGACGAGCTGATATCGTCGGCGGTGGCGGAGGCCGCGGCGGCGCGGCGGAGGCGGAAGGAGGAAGCCCGGGCGCGGCGGGAGCAGCGGCGCGCGCGCAAGCGGCCGCGGTGGCCGGAGCGCGCCCCCGCCGGGTGGGGCGAGGCCGCCGCGCTGGCCGCCCGCACCGTGCGGTTCACCTGGGCGGAGACGCTCGGCAAGTGGCCGCTCGGGGAGCTCGCCTTCGGCATCAAGTACTACATGCGGCAGCAGGTTGGTTCTGATCACCGCCTGCGAACTCCTGTGCACACCACCGGCACTCTGCTGCGCTCTCCATTGCGCCATTAAAAATTTGTTCTTGCTCTGTTCTTGCCTAGATTTTTCTCTTTCCGCTTTTACTTTTTGTTTTTGGGGTGTTTGGGTTACCTCGGAGCGACGGAGCGCGTGGAGGTAATTTGGTTTGCTTCCGCTGGATTTTTCTCGGTCAAGCGAGGTTGTCGCTTCTTTTCCTTTCTTTTCTTTATTCGGACACTGAGATATGCGGCATATGCCTCTCTTTTTTAAGTGAAGAAAAACATCTCCTAATATCTTGCGTGCAAGAAAAGATGAAGGGGAAATGTGCAATATAGGGCTGGTTGGCACCCTGCCGAATTTGCCTGAGTCAGGCGTGGCCGTCAGCGTCCGAAATGGGGCTGCAATGCGCGCCTGACTCAGGCACCTTCCTGCCAGGCATAAACCAAACATGCCCTATTATATGTGCGGGCTTCTCTTTTGTTTTTCGCTTTCTTTGATTTTTGTAGCTATTTTCTTTTTGTGCTTTATTGGGTGGATTAGGAATATCTTTCTCTCCCCCCTACTTGATTGATTGGCATTGCTCTGTTTTTTTTTTTGTTGAAAAAAAAGGAAAAATTGAGAGAAAGAGAATAGGATCACATCTTGGTTTGTTCTGATTTTACCACAACAGGAAATAGTTAACTGCTTCCTGATTAGTCCTGTTGAAAAGTTAGCGGGAAAGCAATCTTTGTTCCTTTTTTTTCTGTGCAGAATTTTTATTGCCATCACTGAAAATAGTCTCGGTTCATTGTCATGGCAACTCCACATTGTGGTTTGGCATCGGTTTGGGACCAAGTCAAGCCGAATGCTTGCTGACGTTGCAACATGTTATCCTAGCTTGGAGGTTACGTGGGCACTTTTCCTGCCTAGCTGACAGAAGACTTGTTGTCATACTTGTTGCACCTACTATAAAGTTTGCCAAAAATCTGTGGATGGGCACATATATATTTGCATTGTTTCGGATTCTTCAATGATGCCCAGCTCATTGAGCACTCGATTAACGATGGCCACCTTCATTATTTTCTCTAACTGTGCTGCTATCGAATTTTAAAGAATGCTGAAATGTTGATAGTGCTTCATCTCACTATCAGTACAACTATATAATAGAGCTTTGTGTATTTGGTTTTGGTTCATCACTGAAGTGGGACTGCTTTTGCATACCTATTAAATTTAACTCCTTGATTTCAAAATAAGCTGAGTGTTATCTGCTTGGTTCCTAGATACTGAACCCTACTTTGATTAATTTAAGCTCCCGAAATATAAAGGGAAGCGATAGTTGGTTCTGAACCTGATGCCTAACTTCAGAAAAAAAGAATGATGATTGCCTTAGCTTCTCAAAATATTGTACATTCTAGAATGATAAGTACAGATGAATTTCTTCCAGGCCTTGCTTTGGTGCGCTTTTGCCTCCTTTTTTCCGTCATGATGTAGATTTGTCATGGACATGACTTGACATATCAGTTTACTATTTCAGGGAAATCTGCAGCATGAGTATGCTGGAAGCCACTCTGTACCACTGGATGGGCCTGAAGTGAGGCTTGAGCTGATTTCACTACTCAGATATCTGAGGCTGTGCATGTATTTCTCGAAGAAGCCATATGACGTGTTTATGCAGTTTGGCGGGTATTCCCGGAACGACGTTCTTAGAAAGAAATCTAAGGGGAGGGTGCGTAAGTATCAATCAACTCTTCATTGTCAATTATGTGCTGAAACTTAACACGCCAAACTGAACTTGAGCAGATAATTAATTGATCATTTGGTACGGATTACGAATCAAGACTTGGGCAATTGGCTGAAATTCTGTGTTATTGTGCAGCTACTGAAGCCCACTTTCACAATTGTTCGTGATGAAAGTACAAAATGCTTTCTCCTTTTCATTCGGGGGGCTATCAGTGTTAGGGAACGGCTGACAGCAGCAACTGGTGCAGAGGTTCCATTCCACCACGTTGTGGTGCAAGAAGGTCGCGTCTCCAACTTGGTGATGGGGTATGCCCACTGTGGGATGGTTGTAGCAGCTCGCTGGATTGCAAAACAGGTCATTCCTTGCCTAAGCAAAGCAGTCGAAGAATTTCCAGACTATGGGATTAAGGTAATTTATTTCGGTTTCTGAACATCTGCAGATGATCTTTCGATGTTTAACCGTCTGTATTTTAGAAGTTAAAACACATACTACTGTTAATCATTAATTGCCCCGTTCTTTTAGTATGACTATAGTTTACCCTTTTATCTTCTCAGGATTGGGATACGTTGTCAAAGTAGTGAAATACATCTTTTTGCTTCTGTGTTGACTTCAGTTTCGCATGCAATTCACAATGCGTTAGCTGTCCATAGATTGCACTAGAACAAATGTCTATTCTGTAGACTGTAAAACAAGTGAAAACTGCAAATTGTAGCAGAGTGATAAATCTGGTTTCTTGGCTTGAAGCCAAAGTAAAAATCTTTAAGTGTTCTGGCAATTAGTTCATAGGTCTCTAGTGCTGAGCACGAATTGTAAGAAGATATGTCTGCCAAAGTACTCATGTGAAAAGTAGAATTTAGGCCACCATTACTAGATGAAGAAGTGTAAAGGAGTAGAAATTTTTAAAGTTTACGCTGTAATCTTTTGGTCATATCTGTGACCTCTAGCATTAGCTATGCGGCAACCTAAAGGTAAGTTGTTGGAAGAAAAAGGCTGTGCTGTTAGTATTGCTCAACCTACACTCGCGATTAGCTTACTTCAGAGTATCTTTCATCTAGACTTACCCACCTTGATATTCTACCATTATCAGAGAATATGTTATCATTTTCATGTGTTATATCCGATCATTTTACTGACTCAAATATCAGTACCTTTTTTATTTAGATCATTGGGCATTCAATGGGAGCTGCGATTGCTGCAATTCTGACATACATCCTACGCGAGAATGAAAAGCTATTATCATCCACCTGTCTTGCATTTGGACCAGGTACTGTGTTGCGTATCTTGCTGTACAAATCTCTAGGTGCCTCAAGGAACTATGATCTGTAGTAACACATGGTGTGATACTTACATTTCCCACAATTTCTGTTCAGCTGCTTGCATGACATGGGACTTGGCTGAGTCTGGCAAAGACTTTGTTACCACTATTGTCAATAGAAATGACGTGGTACCATCTTTGGGGAGAGCTTCTTCCACAAAGCTTCGTACAGAGGTACGTCTCAGGCGTATTAAATCCATTTACTGATGTGTATATATGCTGAGAAAAGCAGAACGAGGAATTATATTGGATAATTTGTATGCACAAAATGTCGTATATTAACCATTGCAGTTATGATGGCAGGTTATGGCATCATCTTGGGTCCGTGACCTTCGTGATCATATTCAGCAGACTAGATTCTTAGGTTTTGTAAACCGTTCTGTGAGTTTCATCAGATCCCATGTGCCCTTCATATCTGATCCAAGATCCAAGGTTGTAGATATCGATATGCTACAGTCTGACAGTGCTAAGGTATTAATAATTTGTTATTCCAGACACTGTTCTTCAACCGAATGCATGGATATGTCTAGTACTTATGAGTTGATTCCTCATTATTTGACAGGCTGGTAAGAAGCCTTCAACAGACAACCATGATGCGGTAAAGAAACGCCCTGCGCGTTGCTGGTCATGTGTTGCTGCTCAGAAACAGACTATTGAATCTTCAAAACAAGCTGAGGACATGAAAAATAAATCAGAGACTGATGTCAAAATTGAGAAAATTAGTGAAGCAGATGCTGCTGAACTAGTATCAGCTGCTCTTGGAGATCTAAATCTTCATGAATCAGATAGCGAGAATGCCCACAGCGAGGAAAAGGAATCAGTGCTGAAAGGAAAAGACGAAAAAGAGGCCTTGGAGCTTCTAGAGTCCTTGACCAACGAGCAGCAGGTTCCGTCATCATCAAATTCTTCTCAAGAGTGCCACCAGTTGTACCCCCCAGGGAGAATATTACACATGATTGGATTGCCAGCAGCAGAGCCAAACACAAGTGAGCAAGCTGGTCTGGAGGAGGTTGTCACACTGTATTCAACACCCCGACATTTATACAGTAAGATTCGCCTCGCGAGATCCATGATAAGAGAACACTACATGCCCAAATACATCAAAACACTGGAGCAGTTGATCGATAAGCTTGCAGAGGAGAACATTGACGACCAACTGGACTCGTTGTAGCATCACACGTGTGTACAGAACTATTATTGTACATATTATGGAAAGGAAAGGCATTGTTTCTGATAGCTAATGCATTGATTTGTTCGGGTTGTTTGGAGGTTTGTGTTAGCAATCAAGAAGCTGTACACAACAATACAAATTTGACAATAGTCAGTTGATTTGCCATCATTCCATTTTAACAGCCATCTCAGAAAGAGCTCAAAGAGCTGAACCTGGTGATGATTTCAGAGTAATTTTAGCAGAAGTTGTTTTAGGTCGTGGATATTACATTGACCGTTACATGTTGTAACCATAATATATTCATCTGACACGACCTAATTGTTTATCAGCAAGGCATTTATTTCTTTATAGTTGTATAAGTCTTAACTGTGTGATCAATTTACTTACAGGAGTTCCCAGTTTTTAACAGCTATTTTCTTTGGTTGAGCTCCAATGCCAAAGTTTATACACTTTGAAATTATTTTGAAGCTTTAGACTGACTCCAACAACAATGTGCACTTTTGAGAGGCATATTGTCCTTTGGATCACGCCTACAGTGTTTTTCCTCTCCTTCCCACCACACCATCTCCAACAGAGAATAGGCATCCAGCGCTCCTCTGTTTTCTCCTCGCCATGGCTGAGCTATGGGAGCTCAAATCCACATGGGGGAAGGGCAGGAGGGCGGCCAACGAGTGGGGGAATCGAAGGAGTAGGCCGTGGCGCATCCATTTGAGGTATCAATTTGAGGGGAGGTCATGGGAAACGGCGGCTGCGACGGGCACAGAGGGCGGCGGCCATGGCTGCCCGAGATGAGCTTGGGAGAAGGAAGGAGACGGCGGTTGAGCAAGCTGGGGAGGTGGAGGTGGTGCTAAGGATGCTCACCTACGACTCAATCGAACCTGGGACGAGCTGCGGCGAGAGATTGACGGCGCGGCCGTCGGGATCGGGAAAGACGACGAACTGCTCGTCGACGGAGCTGGGGAAGAGGATGGTGGCCTGGTGGTGCTGCTGGGTGGCGGAGGAGCTCGGCAAGGGCCCACCTCCGCGCGCGCCGCAGCGAATGCATCGGAGGAGAGAGGAGAGCCAAGTTTGGCTTCCCTCTCTCCTCCGATGCAAAGATGCATCGGGTGATGCCTCATCTGTTGGAGGATGAACAGTAGCATCGGAGGAGCCAAAATGAGTTTGTCTCCCCTAATGCCTCACCTGTTGGAGTCAGTCTTAGCCGATTTATGTGGTCCTGTGCAACAAGTATTGAAGTATAGCTTTAGAACACGATGTATATCGATTACCAGACATCAGGGGGCAAATGTGACAAGCGGGGGTATATGCACCACGATGGACGACCGGATCCTCTGCTGTCACTGTGGATAACAAAATTGAGAGGGTTGTAGCACTCGCTAGTACCTGTCCCTGAATTAGTACGGTTGCAAAACATCATTATGACATAGCAGTTTTTTGAGCCCTCTGCTTTGAATCGGACGGTCGAAAATGGAGCTAATTCCGGACTCTGTAGCCCTCTGCTTTGAATTGGACGGCTTTGCTCTGCGGCCCATTGGTGGATCAAATTATCCATTCTTTTTCTTACCCCCTACAATACCTCCCTTCCTCCATGTTTGTACTTTCTTCTGCTTCTGCTTCTCCTTCTCGGCAATTCGGCATGCACGAGCTCCGTGTGTTCATGTGCTACTGCTCTTGCTCTTGCCATCGGGATGAAACGTGATGAGAATGAATTTTTGTAACAAGAATATTATTATAGCAACCTAAACGAAAAACAAACACGGAAACAAATCAGGCATGACTCATAACACTATCAAATGAAGGAACCATATCAAATGAAGAATTTGACCTACGACCCTCAACAATATACAATCACAAATTACAATGGAGAAAGAGGTAAGAGGGTTCTCATCATCGTTTCTATATATTTTTATATAATGTAAGAACCACATTATTATTATGGTGAACGAGATTGTTCTCTCTTCATTTATTTTCCCGTAGTTATGAGACCACCTTTTTTTCATGGTTCACTGCATCAAACATTTAACTAGATAGAAGGTGTCAAGTTTCTTTTGGGCGATAAAACTTAAACTAAACATTATGCATTATTGACGGGAGAAAATGAAAATTTGTCACATACAACTTCAACAAGCTCAATCGCAAAAAAAAAAAAAAATCTTCAACAAGCTCAATCAACTTGAATACCTTGATCTCCTAATTAAAAAAAAAAGCCTTGGATACTTTGATCACACGAGCGCAGGCACTGCACGGTGGGGCCATGTTGTCAGCCTCTTCAGCCCGTAAGCCCGCAACCATTTCCGCCTACCCGACCCGCTTTTCTCTTCGTCTCAACTCGCCACCAGTCTCCGAGCTACTCCGCCTGCCCTGCGCATCTCGCGAGCCCCGCCCCTCGCCCGCGTCTCCGGCGACCTCCCCGGCGGCGTAGCGGCCGCATGGAGGAGTAGTTCCGGCGGCGCAGACATCTCCTCCTCCCTCCTCCGGCGGCGATGGCGAACTACCTCGCGCAGTTCCAGACCATCAAGTCCTCCTGCGACCGCATCGTCATCGCCGGTACCACCCCACCCGCCTCCTCCCCTACGAACCGTGAAACCAAACTCTGCGATCTGAGCTGCGCTGTCGCGCCCTGGCCGGGAGCTGGCAGGTCGCGGCGGGGCGTGATCTGGGCTAGCTCGGTCAGTGTGATCTCGGGGCCGCGCGATCTGGAATGGCCTGATCGAGCGGCGATTCGAGCAGGGTACCGGTCGTGTGTCTGCTGTGGCTATCTGGTTTTGTAAGAATTGTGGCATCTTACTGCCCAGTGAGATTTACTGTGCTTAAGCTGAGCAATGTGAAGATCTCCTTGTAAATTCGTCCAAACTACACTGTTGTTCCTGCTTCTAGTCATGTGAAATTCATCCAAGGGCATAGGTCCTACTGTAGGTAGATGCTCCCACATACCATTCTCTAGACACCACAACTCGCGTAAGTGTAGAGATGGATGGGGAAACACCATGTACAAGTAGCTATTTTGAAGGATTACATTGAAGTAGACTTAACAATCACTTCGATTCTTTGCTGTGTGTCTCTCTCTTTTTTTTTTTTTTTACATTCATACAAGTTTGTGCTCATTCGGCTGGCTACCTTTTGCAACAGTTGAGGACGTGAGCGACTTGTGGCTCAATGTCAAGGAAAGCTTTGAGCGACGCCTGCCAGTGAAGAAGGCCTGCCTCAACAACAAGGCGAGGAACCCTGTCTTTGTTGACAACCTGCCAGCAGAGTTTATACAAACTACAGATTCAAGGCTGCGGAGTCGATTTCCGCAAGAACAATACTTGTTTTGGTTCAGGGAGCCATATGCAACTGTGGTCCTTGTTACTTGTGAGGTATTTCCCTCCTGCATTCCCCCCCTATACTAATTGCTTGCTGCTCCTTTTCATTCTTTTTGTTAAGAAACAGTGCTTATCAATTTGCCATTCCTTTATTTACGAAATTGTGCAGGATCTTGATGAATTTAAGACCATTCTTAAGCCCCGCCTCAAATTAATTGTGCAAAATGATGAGCGGGAATGGTTCATCGTGTTTGTATCGAAGGCCCATCCTAGCAACGATCAAGCAAGTAAGATGTCAAAGAAAGTATACGCTAGGCTTGAAGCCGATTTCAACACCAAGAAGAGAGAAAGGTACTTGTTACCTCTTCTCGATGATAATGTTGGTAACATTTGTACTATGGCTTGAAAGAATGCACCTGTCTGCCCTTTCTAGTTGTTTCATCTCAACTTTTTTGGTTCCTGTTATTTGGCAGTTATCTTATTTTTTATGAGTATGTTTTCACTCTTAAGTAGAAGTTTACTACAAACAATGTGGGTTTAACCATCAAGAATACTCATTGATGATACAGATGCTGCAAATTTGATTTGCATGGACCTGATGCGGAATTTTGGGATGATTTTGATTCAAAAATGGTGGACTGCATCAGAAACACATTAGATAGGCGGGTTCAGTTTTATGAAGAGGAAATTCGGAGGTTAAGTGAGCAACGGTTCACTCCAATTTGGAACTTTTGCAACTTCTTCATTCTGAAGGTACAACAATGCAACTATGTTAATGCTTGCCGATTGCTATTGCATTTTTCAGTTGCACTGGGCTTTATCTGCCTTTGTGCTATTGTTCAGTTGGACTTCGTTTGCACTCAAGTCACTTTTATCTTCAGGAAAGCTTGGCGTTCATGTTCGAGATGAGTAATCTTCATGAAGATTCACTCCGTGAATATGATGAACTTGAACTATGCTACTCAGAATCAGGTTTATATCTTACTTTATCTGACAATTTCCTTGCATTCAGCTTTGAGCCCTTTTCTGTTATAGCTAGTCAGATTTGCATTGCAATAGACTTTTTCTGTTCTAATGTACTGATATTTGACTATAAGGTTATTTTAAGAGCTGAAATTTTCCTCATGAACTTACTATAACTTCATGTATTCACATTGTTGCAATTAACATCACCAAACATTATTACCTGCAGCATAGATTCTTCCCTAATAATCCCCAGAGTTCTATTTAGATGCATGAAAAAGTTGACCTGGATGAGGTTTGTTAACAAAGATTCTCATCACTGACCAGTTAGATGACACTGAACACCCCCCCCCCCCCCCCCCCCCCCCCCCCCCCCCCCCCCCCCAAGTATGCTTACATTGCGTAAATGGCCTTCAAACCATAAACCTGTCGATCTGTTTGTGAAAGTTTTCTTTCTCTTCCGGGAGACAGGTCAATGGATCACTATTTTAGTTATCAGTAATTTGTTAATTTGCTACGTTTCTCGCTTCAGAACTATCATGGCATCATCAATGTCCATGTCCCTTTTCTTTTCTTCCGCCTTAAGATTTTGATTTTTGTGGCATGAAGCTTAACCTGTTTCTGCCAAACAAGGCATACGTTTGGAATGATGCTTTAGAAATTTCTAGTACAACATCTTCTTGGATTTATTCCAACTTCTTTGCTTAACTGATATGCATATAACTTTGTTCCAATGAGCAGTGAACTCTCCAGGGAAACATCGAGAATTCGGAGGATTAGATGGTGGTGATGACCAGGCTGCGCTGCTAAATCCAGGATTCAAATCTCTGACCCAAATAGTTCAGGATGATGTGTTCAGAGAATTTGAGTTTAGACAATACATATTTGCCTGCCAGGCTAAGGTCTGTACATAAAGGATTCTTCAAGTTCTGTGCATGGATGTGTGCGGGTGCGTGTGATGCATTTCTTTATGTCAAGCATTAGCACTCGTCCTGCTTTGTTGCTACATTGAAATGGCTTCAGCATTGTTACATTGCTTCTTACTGTTTTAGGTAAGATTGGAAGCGCAAACAGGCCTCTAGCTGAGTTGGTTAGATAGGTCTAGTAGCACTCCTCAGGTTCTGGGTTTGACTCCCTGTGGGAGCAAATTTCAGGCTAGGTTAGAAAAATCCCCTCGTCTATCCCACACCAAAGCACAGGTCTGAGGCCTGACCCAGGCCGTTGCTTGTCTCACATGGGCCACGGTGCCAACCTATTATGTTTCTTTTTTCCTTTTTTTTACAAGTGGAGACCTTTACATGTTAGGGAATGAGTGCGAAAGAACTGATTTTTTTTGTGTAAAAAGTTATCTATTACTACTTGTCAATTTTTGTATGTTGACCAAATGCCATCAAACAGAGTGTCACTACGCTCAAATTTATCATGCCATATAGAGTTTATTTGCTTTTTTTTTTTGGTACTCATTGTCAAGCCAACTGAGATTCATACATAATATTTATCATTTATTTACATTTCAACTTTGTTGCAGTTACTATTTAAATTGTCGCGACCAATTGAGGTTGCTGCCAGGGGCTATGCTTTTGTTGTTTCCTTTTCCAAGACACTATCATTGCATGAGGTATGTTGTTAGGATTTTATAAATTCATTTCCCCTCTACAAAATCTTTATCTATTGTCATTATGAAGTTCTTGTTTATCCCTGAGTATGCTTTCCCCCTGCAGAACTCTCTACCATTTTGTTTCCGTGAAGTGTGGGTGATAACTGCATGTTTGGGTTTAATAAAATCTACAAGTTCATGTTATGATGGTGAATCTGTTGCTATTGATTCAGAGAAAGAGTTCTATCGTCTTCAGGGTGATCTTTATTCGCTCTGCCGTGTTAAGGCAAGTTGTGTTATTTCACTTTTAATCTGTCTGGCATATTATTATTTTATCAGTGTTCTGAATCTCTGCTACACGTAACTGTTGGACATGCCACCTTTTATAAATTTAAATTGCTATTACCATTTTAGTATTTGCCTAGCACCAGTGCTCTTGTCTTGACACCAGCAGCTTTACTTTGGTCATTCATGTACAACCAAAATAGGTCATTTACCTTTATTCCTGGTAATCACGCCGTGGTTTATTTTTGGGTTCATATCTTAAAATTTAGAATAGAACTGGAGAGTGCCTTTAACATTATTAGCTTCTTCATCAGCTGAGAATTAATGTGTGCCATAAAGTCCTTGTTGCTTACCTTTTGGATTACGTTATTTGTTTACAACATACAAAACTGTTTGTTTATGTCACTTCTTGTGGATATTGCAGTTTATGAGGCTTGCTTATTTGATTGGTTATGGTGCTGAGATAGAAAAGAGTCCAGTCAACAGGTACAAGAGAAATGCTGTTATTTTATTTACTGACCCATCTTCCTTTGGCAATTTGAATCAATAGATTGCATTCCTCTCTTTTTAAAGTTTGAATCAAGGTCTTAAATGCGGTAGTTCAGTTATTCAGGCAGTCTTGCATTCAAACTGACATTTTTAATGTGTTTGCAGTGCATCTTTGAGTATGCTACCATGGCCAAAGCCAGCTACATGGCCTTCGATTCCTCCTGATTCATCGGCAGAAATAATGGCGAAGGAAAAGGTAAAGCATTTGTCATCTTTGCTTCATGGCTTCTAATTGTATTTCCCATGGATGGTTCTCTTGCATAAGAAATCATATTTTGCTCCTGTCCTGTATAATTGATCCATATCCTTGATCCTTCCAAACTGATGAGATCAACATATTTAAAATAGGTTATTAAATATTGTTTCTCTTTAAATTAGTATTCTCAAAAGGGAAAACATTTAATATGAAGTTGAACCCTAAGGAGCATGAAATATGGAAACTGGCTATTCTTTCCATGTGAATCGTCAGTATCGCTCCAGTTTATTGAGCATTTGTCAGTAAATAAGCATATTTAGTTTTCAATAGTACACCATAAAGCTGTTGCTCTCATCTTCATTTAATGGTCTGATACTAGCCTATTTTTGTTAGTAGTCAATTTCATTTTTCTGAAAGAGAATTTGCACTCACTATTCCCCTCGTAGTTACCTATAGCACACTTATTGCAAACTGTAGCTTAAAATTCTTGATAATTTTTATGCAGATGATCCTTCAAGCAAAACCAAGAGAAAAGCTCTTCAACATTCACAGGAAACCTCTGCCACTTGAACCTTCTTTACTTCTACGTGAGGCTAATAGGCGCAGAGCTTTTCTTTCTGTTGGAAATATTTCTGAGTTATATGATTCAGCTGATGGGTAAGGGCTATTATTTTTCCCTTTTGTGATGTACTTATATTCCCAGTAAAAGTTTCAACCAACTTAATCCATTTTTATTTACTTATATACTTGTGCATATTTTCGTCTGGGCAGTTCAGGTTTAGATGCAAATTCAAAAGTTTCTCCCAACAGATCTGCTTCTAGCTTCATTTCAAGAACAATGTCAGGTCCAGCAACGTCTGAGACTTCTCTTGATCGACCCATGAGGCTATCGGAAATTCATGTTGCAGCTGAACATGCACTGAAACAGACAATATCAGATCCTGATTTTATGACATCGCTTTCATCAGTAGAAGAATTTGAGGTAGCGTGTTCACACTCATGATGACAGGTCCTGACATTATGTTGTCGTAAAGTTTCCTTGTAATGTTTCTGTCCTTTAACCTATTTTTAAGAAAAACTCGACCAACCTAGGAGGAACTAGGTGGCATTTGATTAAGAAGACATAGGCACCCAAATTCGCATCGAAGAGGACTTGTACCTGGGTGGTCAGGGTGTACACTGTTATGGTCGGCCTCTTGCCTCTTGCTCTCGCTCTTGCGCTCGTGTTCTCGCCATGCGTCGCCACGGCGCCGATTCGCCGGCGGGGCTACAGGCCACGACTGGCGATCTCGCATCCCTATTTCCTACGCAGTTCCCGGCGCCGTAACATACACGCACACCATTAACCAACTGACTCTAGGCTCAGTTCCTTTTCTTTCTTTTACTAATTTATAAAGGCAGTAATTATTGACTTCTATGATATTGGATTTCACACAAGCAATAGATAAAAAAAAGTGAACTGCAACATTAATTGTTTTTTGTGTTACAGAAAAGGTATATGGAGCTTACTAAAGGAGCAGCTGATAATTATCATCGTTCTTGGTGGAAAAGACATGGAGTTGTGCTTGATGGAGAGATTGCAGCTCTATTCTTCAAGCATGAAAATTATGACCTGGCTGTGAAATCATATGAGAAAGTTTGTGCTCTCTATTCTGCAGAAGGCTGGGAAGAGCTGTTGGCAGATGTCCTTCCTGATCTTGCAGAATGCCAGAAGATTCTCAATGATGAAGCTGGTTATTTGTCTTCCTGTGTAAAGTTACTCTCTCTGGACAGTAGCTTGTTTTCATTGAAGGAGCGACAAGCTTTTCAGTCTGAAGTTGTTCGGCTTGCTCACAGTGAAATGAAGCATCTTGTGCCCCTTGATGTCTCATCACTAATTACATTTGCTGGAAATGCTGGTCCACCGCTAGAATTATGTGATGGAGATCCTGGTACACTATCTGTTGCAGTTTGGAGTGGATTCCCAGATGACATCACACTGGAGTCTCTGAGTTTAAGATTGTCAGCTTCTTCTAGTGCAGATGAAGGTATCAAGGTACAGGTTCCATGTTACTGATTATTCCTTTCCACCAGTGGTATATGACTTGTTCATAATTTGGGTATATTACTATTTTTCCAAGTTTGCAGTTTCATCCTCGCAGAATGTCTTTCATAAATCCAAACTGTACTTCTTTGCAGTGTATACAAACTGTACTAATGAGTTAGTGTTGTCATGCCATGCAGGCAATAAAGAGATTAGATTCTCATGTTCTCGTACCAGGCAGAAACATCATCTCTTTTGACATTCCTCCTCAAAAGCCTGGTTCCTACGTATTGGGTGCTCTTACTGGACAGATTGGCAAACTGTCATTCAGGTCACATGGATTTTCTCAAGACGGTCCAGTGGAAACTGATGAATTCATGAGCTTTGAGAAGCCAACAAGACCAGTTTTGAAGGTAATTGCATTTAATTGAGCTGAAATATCTTATAAATCTTAAGCCACCATGAATTATTTCATTGAACTGGCTATAAAAAAAATACTGGAATGTTAAAAAAAACAAAGGGCAGCAAATAAAAAAAACAAAATTTTCTTGTAACTACGAAGCATTGTTATAGGATAGTCTTGTCCTCATTACTTTCCACCCTCCATTGTAGGTGAGAAAACCGAGGGCCTTAGTTGACATTACTCCTGCTGTGTCCTCTGCACTGCTTATGAATGAGCTTCAGTGGATTGGACTGATCGTCAAGCCAATAGATTACTCCTTAAAAGGTGGCATATTGCATATAGATGCTGGTGCTGAATTGAGAATAGAGGAGTCTCAGATGATTGAGATAGAAAATTACAGAAGCGATATGGAGCATGCTGGTTCTGCTGATGGCACCATCGAACCTGAAAGGGTTGAAAAGATCCCTATTGAGAATGGAAAAATAAAACTTCCAGATTGGGCTAGTGATGTGACTACTCTTGTTTGGTTTCCTGTTCGTGCTATTGATAATACAATTGCCAGGGGAGAAACCTCAGGTTTGTACATAACAAGTACTCTCTCAATTTTCAGTGTTGAACTAAAAGAAAAGTTGCTTTGATGTCATAAATTTTAAACTGGAGGGAGTAATAAATTGATTATGAGAATGATTGCTGATTGACATTTTGTTGTCTCTTTTCTCAGCATCTCCTCAGAAGCAGAGCATAGTAGACGGAATGAGAATGATTGCTCTCAAGCTTGAATTTGGGGTTTTCCATAATCAAGTATTTGAAAGGTAGCTCCTCTTCTTTTCATATATTGCCTTGTAGACATGGGAAGTAGTTTAACCATTGTGACTTCCAGGACTATCGCAGTACATTTCACCAACCCGTTCCATATAAGCACACGCGTCGTAGACAAGTGCAATGATGGAACTCTACTTCTGCAGGTATAGTTCTCCTGTCTATGACATGTGTCATTCACTCATTCTGTACACTGTCGATGCATGGACACTGAGTGGTTGTGATTTTGCGTACAGCACAAGTTTGCATGAATATCTAGTTATTTCCTAGCTGAATGCGTAAATTTTTTTGGTGCCTATGGTTCTCCCCACTGGTCTGGCATGATGACACTGCCTGTATAGGATGCCACGAGTGTATGTGTCTGTAGGCCCGTGTCCCTGCACTATAGTTTTGAACATGTAAGTAGTCTTTATTGGCCCTTCAGAAGCGTATGTGAACTTCATCTAAGTATGCACTTGCATAGAGATCAGGGACTTAGGGTGACCTGAATTCATTCTTCTTCATCGTCATCAGCATTGACATTCACGAGAGCAGTAGCCACAAAATTTCACTTCGATATTGTGCCCTTTTCATCCTTTGATTTTTTGTGCTTAACTACTTGATCATTGTCTTCATGTGCCCCTATCAAGATATTATGCATTTTTGAACATTTGCTGAATCATGATATTACAGCTATGTCGTACTGTGCTTGCTTCATAAGTTGGCTTATTGCACATGTGAATTCTGTTGTCTATAGCTGGCCTTGTTGCAAAAGGCACCATAATGTGGTGGAAGCAGCAGCAATACTTCGCATGTTCAAGTGTTACTTTGGCAATATATTTTTTAATCTTACTGAGAATTCGCATGCTCTGCCTATTTCAGGTGATATTGCGTTCTGAAGTGAAGGCCAGCTTGCACGTAAAGGACGTATGGTTAGATCTTCAATCTGTATTTGAGCACTTGGGCAAAGGAGACGGACGCCCAGCTTCAAATTTGTTTCCTCTGGTTATTGCTCCTTCCTCCAGAGCTGGAATTTTGTTCATTATAAGGTTAAGTAGCACAACAGGTATGTCTGTTAGAAGTTTTACTTTTTGTTCCTACCTGTATCGCTTGCAGTACAATGTTCTCTTTGCTAATTTTTGTACTTCACGATTTTCAGGTTTGGATGAGCTAGAAAATGCAGACAGCATACTGAATATCAAGTACGGTATATCTGGTGACAGAACAACTGGAGCACATTGTCCAGTTCCTGTCAACCCTGGCGATTCTGAAGAGCTTCTGTTCAAAATTGCACTAAAATTGAAGCGACCTGTCCTGGATCCATGCCTGGCAGTTGGATTCCTTCCATTTTCTACTGACTGCCTGAGGGTTGGACAGTTGGTTAATATGAGATGGAGGGTGGAAAGACTGAAAAGCCCGGAGGATGCATCTATACCTGACGTAAGCCTGCAGAACATTATTGCTCAACTTTGCACCTATTTCCATATTCTCTCGTGGTTTTCATTCTCCTGCCACCTTGTGGCATTGTGTTCCCATGTAGAAAGTAAGGTTTTCTTCACAACTAAACTTTGATTTTTTTTGTGGCAGGATGACATACTTTATCAGGTTGATGCTAATCCACAGAACTGGATGGTTGCTGGTAGGAAATGTGGTCACGTATCGTTGTCAAATGCGCAAGGTGAGGAGAATCTTGGTTCCTCATCGTCATTCCCTGCCCATAATTTTGCGGCACAATGCCAATATTAATTTTGTGCACCACACTATAGGTTCAAGGATGGAGATAACTGTGACATGCATCCCTCTGGTTTCCGGATATGTCCACCCGCCGCAGCTGGGTCTACCGGAGGTAGGTGAGGCGAACATCAGCTGCAATCCGGCAGGGCCTCACCTGGTGTGCGTCCTTCCACCGGCCCTCAGCACCTCCTACTGCATACCGGCAGCTTGATTAGCTGAGATATCATTTTTTGCATTGTTGAGGCTGCCTAGATGAGACTGGCCTAGATGAGACTGAGTCCCCGTTTCGGGGGAAATGTGTTGAGGGGATGTGTTCCACTAGAATGAGTTCGTTGTAATTTTTGTACCTTATCATAGTGGACAGCTGTAAATTCGGGATGCGTTTCACTGGAATGAGTTCATTGTATTTTTTGTACCTTAAATCATAGTGAACATCTGTAAATTTACTAAAAGTTGAAAGTTGCTGCTGGATTCGATAAAATTTGCGATCCTGATTCATTCTGCGATTCTGATTCATTTGCGATCCTGGTTGCAGTGTCTCCAACAGATATGACAATTGCTTGAAACTCTGCTAACGTTGCTCAGGATTTGGCCTCACAGGTCCCAGCTTTTTTTTTACTTAGTTCAGTGTCTAAGCTATTGATAATTGTCAGATACTGGGGAAATTAACATTGCCAAAAATTTGAAACTTGCTGCTGGATTCGATAAAATTTGCGATCCTGAATTCATTCTGCGATTCTGCATTTGCGATCCTGGTTGCAGTGTCTCCAACTGATATGACAATTGCTTGAAACTCTGCTAACGTTGCTCAGGATTTGGCTTCACAGGTCACAGCTTTTTTTTTTACTTAGTTCAGTGTCTAAGCTATTGATAACTGTCAGATAATGAGGAAAGTAACATTGCCACTTTAATGTGTCTCAGCCGTTGATAACTGTCAGGTCATGAGGAAATTTACATTACTGATTACTGTCTCAAAATTGTTCCGCATTTCATTTCCGCGTGCAAATATTAGTATTCAGTTCGTGAAGTTTCATCCTCCAGTCGCGCATCACGAAACAAAATAAAATGTATTTGACATTGGGAGAAAACAAAATGTATGACATAGGATGTGCCAGGAGACAGGTAACACGGATGCAGTGAAATAAGCATCATGCTGTTTAATTCTGGCTTCATGTTCAATCTATGCTTCCCTCTACAGAATGACCAAAAACAAATAATCAGGCCACTCTTCCAGTCGTGAAGCAACATTACGAAAAAAGAAAATATTTTTCAAGATTTTCCCTAAGAATTAACTCTCTTCAGTTCAGGTCTCCAGATTGCTTCCGCACGGCGCCATGAGAAAGCGCATCAGTACAACGAAAGTTTTCATTTTGATCATCACTAGAGAGTAAACTTAAAGAACATTTACAGATATTTCAAATTCTATACACGAACAAGAAAATAAGTTGGCCACCCTCAGAACATGTATATGCAGAGTATCAACAGATTGATAGTTTTTCAGACAAGGCTGAAACTTAAATCATGCAGAGTCATCGGGAGCAAAGCAAAAAGACAGACTTTTTCTGGAAGATTTGGAAGGTGAACCAGATCCCTCGGCGTGATAAAAATGACTCATCAACGATGTAAATCAGGCCACTACTTTAACATCACAAGTCTTCACCGAGATCTTCCAAGATTCACCCAGATCAATCCAGTGACGGTCTGAAGGATAAAAAAAAAATCAAAATAAGGCAGAGAGAGGTCGAGTAAAAACATATAAAGAACCGATCGAATAGGTTACGCCTCAGTTCAGGTCTCCAAAATGTTCTTCCACAACGTGAATTTCAGAAGAACGAAAGTATTTTTTACATCATCATCGGAGATCAATCGATCCACAAAAACAAAAACAAAAATGAGAACAAATCGAACCAACTCGGAATAACAAAACGACCAGAGATAGACAGAATTCGTGATAACCCAAGCACCACGAAGAGAGGATAGCTTCTGGCGGCGGCGGCGGCGGCGGCGGCGATGCGTCCGCTCGGTAGATGGCATCGTTGCTACTTGCTACACTATTTATTGATGAGTCTCGGGCTAGGGTTACCTCCGACTTACGACCTCGAACGGTAGAACTGGGCCTAAAGGCCCAAGAGTTGGCCCAAACATGGCAGAAAACAAATGTCCAATAGTTTGGCAGAAAAGGCCAAACGGATCTCCAAAAAAAAAGAGACAGAGGTCCAATAGTTTGGTTGCGTTGTATGGCAGAAAAATCACAACAGAGAGCTGCTCATGCTTCACCCGTTGCGCATTGAACTCATTGCAGCGGGATTATGGTGACAGAAATCATATCAATCCCAACCAGCGAAAGGTATCTTCTCACTAAAATCAGTATATATGATAGTTATTATATTGAGATATCAGAAACTGATAAAAATGCAGATAAATCAGATGAGAAAATTAGCAGCGGTCCTTTTTTTGTGTGGGGCATGCAGATGAGACTCTGTCACTTTTTTGTGGTTCTGGTGATCAACTGGAAACAATATTAACTCTGGGAAAAAATGCACAAATGACCTTGATGTTGTCAGTTGCTTGATAGCATACCTGCTCTGCTCATCTCTCCAATAAATTTCGATCACTCTCCTCTCGCATGTTGACAAACGAATTCAGTAGCAGACTAATGTCAACCGGTTTGGTCCCTGCTATTTGCAGATTCATTTCCTAAACCAATGGTGTAACAATGAAATTCTGTTTCATAACAACATTTATTGACTGATTGCTTGTCTTATCTATTCATCCATTCACTGCCTTCAATAATAGAGATACAGAGGTAAGAGACTACTTGTAATCATAAGGCTTATATTGTAAATTGATTGCTCAAATAAAACAAAACACACAGGTACATCATATAGATACAAGCATGCCACAAAGCTTATCTCACACGTTTACACACAGAGAGAGAACATTATTTATTCTACTCAGACAACATTTATATATTGTCAGAGCATACTAACATCTTTCTCTTTATGATTACATTGGTGCTTGCGGTGATCTGTTTGAGCCTACTTGTTCTTGAGTTGTAGACATGGCATCAAGGAGATAAGATTCATAACTGATTCCCTCAAAGTCTTGCATGTCACTAGTGAGTGGAGGAAGATTAGTGGAAGTAACATCAAGCAAAGGTGATGGGTTCTCCTCTATCATGACATCTTCCCAATTGGACAACCAAGATTCATCGGCTATCTCAAAATCATCCCAGTTGATATCAGAGTTATCTCCACATGCATTAGAAGCACCAGAAGCAGCACCAGCACCAGCAACTACTGCATCTAAGGTTCCATCTAGAGCATTTGGAGGATGATTAAAAACTGTGTCTTCCACTTGATGTTGTTGCTGTTGCTGACCATCCTCAATTCCAAGATTATCATCATGATCAATGTTATCAATTTCATTAGCAATACTGGAAACATGCGTAATGCATCTAGTCTTTGCAACTTCCGGTAAGATATGATGCAATTCAGTTGCCACACGTTGGTCGTGTGCAACAGTGTTATTATTACTAGTACCACCAACATCATAAGGAGCAGAAGCATTGGCCATGTTGTTCATGCCAAAGAAAGTACTAGGAATGCTAGGTGTAGCTCCTGCATATACTTGTAATGGATGATTCATCTCACCTGAAGCAACAATGTTATTATTCACAACAAAATTGCTTGGGATAATGGTGTTGGTACCATTTCCGAAGAACCCCAAACCCCTGGCCATGTAGTTGATAGGTGGCATTGTAGGACTCACAATGGGTGTGGGTGTCACTGTTGTTGACATCAAGGGGTAAGATTCTTGCAATGGAATGGGGAAGGGAGATCGAAGTGGCATGGGATGAATATTTGTTAGCGGCAAAGGAAGTGGACAACGAACAATAGGAGGATAATGTGAAAATTGACCCAGATGAAACTGCGGCACTTGATGTGCAGGAGGATGGCATGATCTCGATGGTTGATATATTGACCTATAGCGCTTCTTTGTAGGCTTGGAGCATGGAATAGAACTATGATCCCTCTGGTAAGCATGTAGAATATCCTTCAAAAAGTCATAAGACTCAGTGATGGCTATGGCCTCAGCAATGTCAGATTCTAATATGATGGAACGATGGTGTGACTCAGCACGCATCCAAGCACGGAATGCGACTTCCTGCACAAAGATCTCACATGCCTTTGTTAGGAAAGATGGTGTGTCGAATGTCATCATCATGTTGCCCTTCTCGGCACAAATGACCTTCTTCAAACGAGTCATGGGGATTGCACGCTCCCCAAAGTCCTCAATCGCCTCAATTTCTTCCTCTCTATTCTTCCAAAATTCTTCAATCCTTTGCTTATCGGTCTCTGGTGCTGGCGCCATTGGTGATGTACGAATGTGAAGAGGACGATCCATCTCCTTCTTTGTTAGCCTGGTAGATGGACCTATATAAAAAACAATCATACGGTTGGTGCTTAATCTTAATATCAATATCCAAGATAGGAGTTTACAAGTTAACATGCTTTCAAATTACAAAGTACTCTAAGATATAATGGACACAAACTACTTTGAGAAAATAAAGATAGCTGTTATACCTTACATTAAAACTCTGAGATCGCTATCACCGATTGATGAGGATGAACACCATGTATGGTTCTTTATATAGCACACCAAGGGGGGAAATAACTCTAAAGAAAGGGAGAATTCTGGTGTTGGTTAATTGTTTTCTTGCACGTTTCTTTTTGCTTTAGACTTACTTAAAACTTCCCCGTGGTTTACACCAAATGATCTAAAATGTAATCTGGTGGCGTAACGCATTGTTGCATGATTGTACACTCAATCTAGCCATGCATATTGCTTTATATCCTTTGGCTATTGTCGGTTTGTCGTGTACTATCTTTTCTTATATAACACCAAATGATCGAATAAGTAATTTGGTGTCGTAACGTATTGTTGCATGATTGTACACTCAATGCTAGTCATACACCTTGCTTTATATCCTTTGGCTACTATCAGTTTTCATGATTGTACACTCAATGCTAGTCATGCACCTTGCTTTATATCCTTTGGCTATTGTCAGTTTGCATGATTGTACACTCAATGCTAGTCACACACTTGCTTTATATCCTTTGGCTACTATCAGTTTGCATGATTGTACACTCAATGCTAGTCATGCACCTTGCTTTATATCAGTTTGCATGATTGTACACTCAATTCTAGTCATGCACCTTGCTTTATATCCTTTAGCTACCGTCAGTTTGCACGATTGTACACTCAATCTAGTCATGCACCTTGCTTTATATCCTTTGGCTATTGTCAGTTTGTCATGTACTATATCTTTTCTTATATAACACCAAATGATCTAATAAGTAATTTGGTGTCGTAACGTATTGTTGCATGATTGTTCACTCAATGCTAGTCATGCACCTTGCTTTATATCCTTTGGCTACTGTCAGTTTGCATGATTGTACACTCAATGCTAGTCATGCACCTTACTTTATATCCTTTGGCTACCTTCAGTTTGTATGATTGTACACTCAATGCTAGTCATGCACCTTGCTTTATATCAGTTTGCATGGTTGTACACTCAATTCTAGTCATAAGCACCTTGCTTTATATCCTATAGCTACTGTCAGTTTGCATGATTGTACACTCAATTCTAGTCATGCACCTTGCTTTATATCCTTTGGCTACCTTCAGTTTGGATTATTGTACACTCAATCCTAGTCATGCACCATGCTTTATATCCTTTGTTTCAATGAAGTTGGATATATCTGTAACAATTAACTTTATGGTTGAGTACAGTAAGACATGCTACATGAGGACTACTTGTCTGCTTGTGACACAATAATTGGATCCATGCATGGTGCATGGTTAGGTGAAGCAAGCTTTTCTTGCAAAATTAAAAATTTATAAAATTATTGTTTTCTAATGTGGCACTACTATACTAATTTTCAGAGCATGCATGAAAAGTGTTACTTCTGTTCTATGTGATGGTCATCAAAATCCATGAAAGTGTTACTTCTGTGCTTGTGAGTATGTTACTAGTCAAATTCATGAATGTTACATGAAAAGGGAGGAGCATGTATGTATGATTAGGTGAAACAAACTTTCATGCAATCTACTAAGCCTTTATCATCTTTTACTTATTTGACACCATAATAGCGAACGTCTAAATTGTATTGTAGAGGTGAACCTTCTAGACATAGATTATCCCTTCCTAGATCATGAATGCATTGCTCATGTGCCTGCAACTTAGCTTCATAGGTTACTTTTATAATTATGGTTTTCATATAAAGGCTGCTTGATCATGTGATTCGCTAACTTCTTATTTTGATTATGTGTATGTGTAGACTACTCAAGCAAGATGTGCACATAAGTGCACACTCAATGCTATCCTTTCACTTTGCTTTATCCTTTGGGTATAGTAGGCTTGTGGTTTACCACCTATCCATTTGCTTAGATGATGATGGAGTGTCCAACACCTTTATGATTCTAAAGCATAATGATCTGGAGGCATGCAAAATGTCACTTGTCAACGCGTTACCACTTCCATATATACATGTTGCTTGTACAATGCAAGGTTCTAGTTGAGGTCCACTTTCGAGCAATACAGAAAAACTTTATAAAAGTAATGTTGAAACTATCTTTTATGACCACCTATAATTGTATATCAAAGACAATGTTATTAGGTTATGTACTTGATGCGAGACAGAAAAGACAAATGCATCAAGAACTTTCATGACCACCTACCATTGTATATCAATGACAACTTTCACCACATACATTCATAAAAATAAAGATGAAACTATGACTTTTCCTTAGCAAAAATTATGCAAAAGGTAAAGGCATGATCCAATTAATTTATTAATAAAATAATAAAAAGACAACCAAAATGACACAAACATTTGATATAAAGTACCTGTGATACGTGAAATGAGAAGTCCACAAGGAATTCCTGTTTGAGACGTAAGTGAGTTGTATAGAAGCCAGATTGTGCTTGTTGGTTGAAACTTGACTTCTACTTCTAGGTGAAACCATTGAAAACACTCGCGTATGTTTAAATCATGAGCACAAGTATTTGAATCTTGGTAGATGTGTAGCAACACTTTCCTCCACTGCCCACCATGGCATAAATTTCCATACATGGATATCGTAAAGCACTAAATAAATCATTGTTAGATATATAAAAAAGGAAATTTTATATTATCATATTAGGGAAATCTAGTACTTACTTCCTCTTATCGGCGATGATATTACCATAATCTTCAATAGTGAAAGGTTGATGCAGGAAAGACAAGAACAATTCATCGGGGTAAAAGGAAAAATGAATGGCCCCATAGGTCCTAACCCGATGAGGGTAGAGAGTCTGAGTCTGGGAAATAAACTTGAGCTTTCCGATCCTGAACCCTATGTCGCCTGTTGGGTCTCCTTTTATAGAGCTCTTACACGTAATCATCGTTATCTTCTTAGGTAGTCTATCACGACACTTCAGCTGTAGTGCCGTGTCGGTAACATCACGAGTCATGTTTTGGGGGCTTTATTAGTGAAAACTTAGAAGCTCGGGCCAGACCAAACTAAGCCCAGAGCCCCACCATTTTGAAAAAGCGATACAAAGTACATCACAACTCCAAATAAAATGAAAGCAATTAAAATCTACTATCACCACTAGCTAGTAACACCTCCATCACATGTTAGAACTACTACTTTCTTTGGTGTACATGTCTTAAATATTCCAAAACCAATAATATAATCTTATGGATAGGCCTTTGAAGAATCAACATTTTGGGTTGATTCGTTAATCTCCTATTGCTTTAATAGATGCATACTAGGACTACATGTCATAAAATAATGTCAAACAAAGAAATCAAGTAAGGTCTACACAAAAAAAAATGAATACTACATTATGAAGTTTTCTATTAATAATGGTATTGGCCTATATAATTTTCAGCAACTTAAAAAAGAAAAAATTAATAAACATACAACTAAAATTGATCGAGCATGTTTTCCAATTCAAAATTGATGGATTTTTTAAAACACCAAAACATAATGGGATGGGATTAAACAAGTTAAAAATGAGAAAACATGATGGATTGAGTGTGTTAGAGGTGGCCAATTTCACTCCACCTTTAGTGACTGTCATCAATCCCAATATCAAATTGTTGGGAAAGCACTTCTAAATATGAAAAATGAGTAAATTGCACCGGTGGTATAATAACTTGTGAGGTAGGTTATATGAGTAAATTTTAGTCATAGAACTTAAAAATTGCTCAATCGGATCACACAACTTGTTATATGAGTATAAATAAAGTCATAAACTTAATATATATTATAGGATAAGTTCGTATGGAGCAAAACAAAATCAAGATTCAATATGTATTCAAAGATATGTTTCCACAACACATATTTCATGTACCATATACAGAAGTCACTTTTTTTCTTCCCGCACTTGCAAATTCTGTTGAATCCATTTTTATCAATACAAATACTGCAACGAAGTCAAATTCTTCATTAGCATTACCATTAGCTCATAAATCACGCCATATATGTCAATGTGACATCCTTTTGCCTACATGATGGTTGTTATTTGCTCTGTAGGATCTAGGATACCGCCTAGAGGGGGGTGAATAGGCGGTTTAAAACTTAATTGCAAGATGATCATATGTAAATGCGGAAATTAAAGACAATTGATCAATAAGCAATATGAAAGAGCTTACACTATATATATCAATGCTATGTAGAGGTTTGCAATCCTAGGGTGATAAGCAACAATTCTATTTCTAGGAAAGTAAATAGCTCTAAAGTAAATAGACAAGAGACAAACAAATTTTATCCCGTGGTCTCGATGACTTGCCGGTCACCCCTAATCCACATTGAGGTGGATTCAAGCCTTTGGCCGCTCCTCTATCAAGTATGCAATTCTCCAACGAGAAGAGGCTCACAAAGAGCAACTTGATCTTGAGCCGGTCCAATCCCTTGAACCTCTCCAAACCTCGATTCCACTAGAGTTGCAACTTTACCGCTCCGGTGAGGTGTGCACAAGACCTCTCACAACATGAACTGGGCCACCTTCACAATCTTCTTGAAGGGCTCACGGTTCCAACTCCTCCAAGCCGTCTAGGAGGCGGCAACCTCCAAGAGTAACAAGTCGATGACGCTTGCTTGAGGAATCACTAGTGCCAGAAAGCTCAACTCAATGCAAATCAAGCACTAGATACTCTCACTCTCTCAAGAATGTAACCACAAGGCTTAGAGAGGGAGAGAAGGATCTCAAGGACTCAAATGTTCAGTGTAGGTGTGCAAGAGAGCCCCCTTGAAGCAGGTGGGGAGCTATTTATAGAGGAGCCCACGAAAAGGAGCCGTTACTCAACTCTTAACGGCTACCTGCTGTTCTGACGGTTCAACCGCGAGGCATGGCGGTAAAACCGCCAGGACACCCCAACGGCTACTTTGACATTTAATGCATTGGGCGTTCAAACTGACTCTGCGCAGAGGTATGACCGCGAGGCCTCAAGGTTTAACCACGAGACCATACGGTACTACCATGGTGTCTCACGGTACTACCAAAAATCATGTCTCAGAAACAGAGAGCTCCTGACACAGTGGTGTGACCGTCGAGCCTCGCGGTACTACCGCTAGGCGAAATGGTACAACCACTCTTCCTCATGGTACTGCCAATAAATCTCGCCACGCAAACAGAGAGCTCCTGTCGTTAAGGTATGACCGTGATGCATGGCGATGCGACCAACTAGCCTTACGGAAAGACCACCATGCCAGCAGGTATTACCACTGTGCACGACAGATCTGAAACCTCGTCTTTCTCATGATTCTTGAACTAGACACTTCATGAACGACTTAGAAGTGAGCATCATGGCACTTTAGACTATCCACAGTAGTACCGACGCTGAAAACCTGATTTGTGGGCCAAGCTCAGGCGATGCCGAGACCCGAGCCAACACCCGCTATAGTCGGCACCGATGCTGAAGGATATGTGGGGTCATTGAGTCAGCGCACCTCCTTTCTTTCTTGCTGTGGCCAAAGGCGAGCGCAGGCAACCCAAGCCACCCACGTGAGCGTTTATTAATTTTTTAATTCTCAGCATCGATGCCTATACATGATCGGGGCAGGGGAAATTTCTTTTCAGCATCGGTCCACACAGTGGTCTGCATCGGTGCCGAGTGAGGAGAGAGAGCATTTCGGCATCGGTTTTCATCGCCACTGTGGGTAGTCTTAGACACCTCAAGCAAATGGACATCGTCCCCTCTTAATAGTACGGCGTCTACCTATAAATCCGGTCATTTTCTCCTCTAATCACCTTGACCGGTAAAATCAAAATGCCTATCCTTATACCTTTGCCTTGAGCTAGCCATTGAAGTGTATTCCTCTCCAACTCCTTGAGTTTCTCTGATGCCCATCATCTTGCGTTTTCATCAATTCCCGAACCAACCTTCCATTCATCTCAATTGAAAATAGTTAGTCCCCAAATGCTTGTTGTCATTAATTACCAAAACACCAAATGGGGCCTAGATACTTCATGCTCTCATATAATCAAAATATGTTGTCATGGTATGCTTTATAACTTCATTTGCACCGTCGTAACAAGTTGTATGACCCAGTTAAGCAATTTTTAAGTTGTGTGACTAAATCTCACCAACCTCACAAGTTAAGTACCACTGATGCAGTTCACTCTATGAAAGTTGTTGATGAAACGAGTGTATATATCACATACCTGTGCATCTTGGATATTGAACATGAACATATGGCTCCTGCCCCAAGACACAAAATTAGAGTGATATCCAAGAGCTTGATACTAAAACCTTCGACTACTCCCTCATGTTGGCATTTTACATATAATTTGGAACAATATATTTCCCTTGGACAAAGGGTTCATGTTTTCGTATGATTCTCTTGGTGTCCCGCTCCCTATCAAACAAATGGACTTGTGTTAGTGACATGTAAAGGAATCTTATGGAACGGGTTATGGGGAGCACCAACCATCTAACAAGACTCCCAAACGATGAACCTCTTCCACTTTTGAATTCTAGCGGTTGTGGAGATGAACACCTCCTATTTCTATTTTTGTTGGAAAGTGTTGAAAATCAGGACCTGAAACATATGTAGGCTATGTTGAAGAAATAAACAAATCCAGACAACCTCGTTATGTAGAGTGTCAAAGAGGATCTAACAGAGGAGTCCTGATGAGCATTCTTAGGCCATGTCCAACCAGGGCAGCCGGTGGCCTCATCAAAAAAGTGAAGTTACACGTCGACCTGACTTAATGGGGCACCCAGACCCTTAAATGCAGGCAGAAATAACGGTGTCTCAAAAACGACAGAATCCTTTGGTTGCTCCCACTCGGACCCCAGAACACGCGCTTGAGCAGTGTCTTCCACTTCGTCTATCGGAGCACCCGCCCCACGGAGGTAGTCGTAGCCACTGTTCCTGTTCAAGCTGATCTGGATATCCGGAGTGAACGTGGAGGGAAGCTGGTAAGGGTGAAAACAGGACAGATAATATCCGATCAACCGGCTGCCAAATACGCATAAAATCAATATAGTCAAATACAGGATGCATCAATAATTATCCGGTTCTATTCGTGCCCGAATCCGAGCCCCAAAAATAGTAGTAGGATATGATACAGTACGTGTGGTATCCGTCTCGAATCCGAATATCATATGATCTGAGTAAATTTATAATGACTATAGACTAAAAAATATAGTGTAAATCATGTGATTAACTTAAATAAGAGTCAGAATGATCTTGATCATGTATATCAATGATTATGTCCTTTCTTACTTTAATTTCTTCTATATCTTTTGATTTTTCATCCTTGCAAATAATATGATAATATCCGTGTCCGACTCTGGGTTCGCACAGAGAATATAGGATGGGGTATGAGATGTAAAAAATAATTATTCGGTCGTATCCGCTCCGACTTCGAATTCGAGTAAAAAAATATAAGATAGGATACGGAAAGAGCACTATCCGCTCGTATCCGATCCGTTTTCACCTCTAGAAGCTGGGGCACTCAGCCACTTTGCACGTTGGACGTTGGACAAAGCCTTAGCCCAATTTGTTTGAACTTTTACTGGGTTTTGAGCTAGAAAAGCCCAAAGCCGACACAAATGAGGTTATGAAAATTTGTCTTTTGGACCGCTGGAAAGATAGCTTTCGAGGAAATGAACTAAAAACTGAAAAACTCATCTGAAGCTGCTTTTCTGGCTTTTGGTGTGAAGAGAATCTAAAATTTTATTACCAAAGCCAAATAGCTAGCTTTTCAAAACTCCAGCCTACAAACAGGGCCTAATGTCCTAAAACTCAAAACTCCAGCCTACAAACAGGGCCTTAATGTCCTAGCGGGATGCTTAAAGCCACGTAATCGACTGATTAGGATCCCTTTCCTCCTGTCATTTGATTTAACCACATATGTTTTTTTTTTGAACTGATTTAACCACATATGTTATCGTTGTGGGATCATAGGCTCTCTTCTTTTTTTCCTTTTGGATAGGGGCAATTAAAAACCAAGTATGGATAATAATAGTAATAATAATAACAATAATAATAATAATAATAATACGTATACCAAACATCTAAATGAATTTCGAAAAAAATATGTATATAGCACATAAAAGTTTCATACAACAACAACAATTAATAATAATAATAAATAATAATAATAATACGTATACCAAACATCTAAATGAATTTCGAAAAAAATATGTATAGCACATAAAAGTTTCATAGCTATGGTAAACTTGCAAACTTGATCCTACCGCTCACAGAAAGCTCCTACGAAGTAGGAACCAAAGTGAATCATATACCATCTTTTTTCTTTTCTTTTTTTTTTTGAGATCAATCATATACCATCCCGTACACCACATAGCACAAGCTACCAAATATGTAGCTTGTCCGCCCATAACAATCTAGTTGAATCATTCATAAATGTTCTACTTTGTGCAAGCAACGAAACACTAGCTTAGGCAACAACATGCAGCTGCGGATACAACAAGCAAACAACTTTCATTCTTTAGCAACATAGAAAAAACTGGCTACATGAGTGGCAAATGTTCCTCAAACACTTCATGAAAATGAAAATATCCACAACGGGTTGACCTTGTCCAGTAATTAGCAAGTACATGCAATAAACACTGATGGACAAGGGGTGAACTAAAAACAAACCCACCAAAATGTTTATGATAATCCAGCAATGTAATAATAAGGGGAACAACTTCCACCAAACTGTTAATCATAGCTGGCATTGAGAAACTTCAGTAGCTCGTTACGCTTGCTCTCAGCCACCTTATCTTCCTTCGATTTCTCAAGCTTCATCATTATCTACACATTAAGTAGGCCTAATGAGTAACTTTTTTTTGTTATATTTGCAAAGAAAATAGTAGGCTCAATGAGATCATTATTTTTGAAAATAAAATATTATGTGTTCTCCGAACCCTAAATTGAATGAATCATTCTGTATTTTCGATATACCAATTAATGTCACCACTAGAAACTGGAAGGATTTTCATTTCAGTAGGTAATTACTTCACTTTGTACAACACATTTTATATGAACAGTTTTACCCTTACCTTTTTACCAGAGATTGCACTCCTTTGAACACCTTCTTCTTTTTCCTTATCGCGTCCAAGGAACTAAATGGCAAAAAGATAAACTATGTTTCAGAATGATAAAAACAGAAGTAATCAGAAAGATGCAAAGCAAATATCTTATACCTTGGAGAGCTGAACAGGGCCATCAGTATGTTCACTCTCTTTCTTCTGTATAAAGCTCCCGCATTGAAGAGAACACAACCAACCAACAGGACAACCAGCAAACAATTGCACCATGTTGTCACCCGTTCATGAGCCCCAGCTCCAATGTCAAAGAGCCAACCCAGAAACAGGCAGAAAAAAATGTAAGGACCTCTTGTGTGGCAATATAAAAGGCCACGCATAAACAATACATACTTCTAGCACCAACATTTGTGTCACTCCATAACATTTGTGTGTGATAAATGTCTAATTCACCAAACTATGAAGTCATTGTAAAGGGAAACTGCTTTCTGCATAAATAATGAATTTACCTCTTTATGTTTGCTCTTGTCTCGTTTATGATGTTTATCCCTGCTTCGTTCCGTCTCCCTAGACTGTTAAATAAATGGTAGCCCAAATATGAATACAGCATCTTCGAGCAAAAACTGAAACAAGGCACCAAAAAACACAAACGGCTGGTGCAAGTACCTTTCTTGATCTACTGCTCTTCTTATGCTTACGTGATCTACCAGACGCCTCACGGTCGCTGTCGTAGGAGCTTGCACTACTACAATGAGAATCACATACTTCAATATAACAATAGCATGGAGAGCCACAGAAGGCATATTCAGCGAGGAAATAGTTCTCTTATGTGCAGTCCAAAACACCGAGAAAGCTGTAAACCTAATTAACCTATAACAATTGCTCATGTAGGATGTTCGTGGAAACAGAAAATATTGATTGCTTACAAATTGATAGGTTTCTTCTCTACTGAACATAGTCAAGTAACCATAGAACCATAACTAGGAAGACCAATGCCTCTGTTGCATTGTCTGCTCCATAACAAATTCACTCTTGCGTGCAGTAAGAGTAGAGAACACAGCAATTTCAGGTGCAGCCATGCACATACTCAACACGTAGGTTCTTACCCAACATAATACAGGCATAATATCGCACCACACGTAGCATCTACAACAACATCAAAAGATTATCTGACAACGGAAGGAGCCCCGAATCTCCATTCCTTTAATGACAACATATGCACCAAAGCAAGGTAATCCACAACATATAAATCAAAACAGAAATAATTGGCTTTATTAACCCATATGAAGTCTAACCCACGTCACTCAGCTCTTCCCATCTCCCATACCACGAGGTCCACGAAGTCCTTTACAACCTAACCCTAGATTGCGAAGCCTAGAGGAGAAAGGTAGATCAGGCTCACCTGTAGCTGTCGTCGTCGGATGGCGACCGCCGCCGCTCCCGGCGGCGCCGCTTGTGACGGGACCTCCGGTCCTTGCGCGCCTTCAGCGCGGACGAGGACGAGGACTCCTTCCGGTGGCGGCGGTGGCGGCGCCGCCGGTCGCTCCCCGAGGAGGACCCCGAGTCGGAGGAGGAGCCCGTGCTGTAGGATTCGGACGAGGACGAGGAGGCGGCGGACCGCGCCATGGCTCCCCGGCGGCGGCGGCGCTCGTGGTGATTGACGCGGCGCTCGATCGGTCGGAAGCACGAGACGTGGGGATTGATGCTCCACGACAGGACCACGAGGGCTCGCGCCTGAGCTTATGGGCCGGTCTGGTTGACGCAGGCGCCAACGTGTGGGCTGGACGTGGGCCTAAGTCCCGTTTGGACCGACGATTCTCAGCCCACTCCACCTTAGCGGGGCCAGGCTCAAGGGCAACATCGCTTTCTAGCCCAAACGAGCCTTGATCCGTCTTAGAATCTTCGTGGTAATGCTCCTTTTTAATTTTTCAATTTAAATGATGTATACGCCATGCAATTTCACCATGGTATTTCATAATATATTCGAAAAAAAGTTTATTTCACAACATGCGGGGAATATTAATTTCGATCGTATTTCGTGCTCGTTGATGTATTTAAATGCAAGCCGATTCAGAATGTCGTTTAAACATGTGACCACCTCCGTTATGACTCTCTTCTGTGTGTAACTGTTCTTGTTAACAACGTGCTAGATCAATGCGAAGATCGTGCTCTCACATTATATAACACTGGGCTTCAAGCCATACCAATACCATCAACGCCTTCAGGACAGATGACAAACAATGAAAGCACCACTAACCAATCGACAATGACAGGATCAGAGTTTCAGAAAAAAATCCCCTCGCTCCTCCGTTGGACCAAAGCATAGGTTAAGTACTCGCGCCGATTCTCACCGGCCTGTTGAGTCCTTGTGTATGGTGCGGAGGAGGGTTCGGGGGTTTTCTCGATCTGTGTGAGACGATCGTTCTCCTTAAAAAATGCCCGGGGCCGTCATACCCCCCGCAGGTCGAGTTTTTTTTTTGGATCAGAGTTTCAGAAAAAAGGAAGCTAATTCTCAGCATCGTGTAATTGATTTTGTTCCCTATAACATGTTCTCTACAGTAGCTGAAGAAAAAACTAGTATTCTCTGCTGCCGTCCGTTGTGGATCCGGTGCCCCAACGTTTTCAGTATAGATCATGCTACACCGTGCCTACCTAAACTCATACGTAATTTATAGCAGAGTCCTTGCCTTCTTGTGCATATTGACTCCACCTTCTGCTAGTCATCTGCACGCAATAGGCTCCAATGGATCCTTACAACCACATCCCTGTCCGTGGCCACAGAAAGAATTCCATTGCACCTTGCAGAGCTACTGCAAATCAATCTGAAGTTTCGTTGCTCGCGGAGGTGCATATAAGCGCACAGCAATTGCTATTCCAACGATCAACACAAACATCAAAACAAGAATGGCCATAGAAGGACTCCTCCGATCCATGGTCATCATCCCTCCTCCTGTCGTTGCTCCTCCTTTGCTGATAACGCCATGATCCTTTAAGCCACCATTGGTGTAGTCTTGCTCAACCTTCATCCCTGTCTCGATCCGTGCTGAAAGCTCTGGCTCTTTCTTCTCTGTTGGCTTGACCAGAGATGACAGTGGGGGTGAGCCGGCTAGTCCAACTGGCTCTGCTATTTCCTTCTCTTCCTCATTTTTACACACATCCTTGTCCACCACTGTTCCTTCTCCCAGTTTCGCTTCAGCTGTCTCTGCCTCCGTATCCATCGTCATGTCATCCAAGAGCTGTTCCTGATGCATCATCAGTTGCGCTGTTGGTGAGTTCTCCATTGATTCTGCCTCTTGAGCACAATCAGTGTGAATAATAGGTTGTTTATCGAGGACAATCACCGGTCGGCTGATGCTAAGGGAACATTGATCAGAGGCCTCCACATCTTCGTTATCCTGAAAACCATGATTTTTCAGAAGAACATTTAGAGGACATAAGGATGCATAGACGATCAGGCATTGCAGTTTTCCAAAATTAATGGAAGAAGAAAGCTGTACGTTTGGAGTCATCTCTACCTTTGCATTCTCATTCTCAACGTGATTTGCTATTGAACCCTGATCATTTTGAATGCCGTTCTTGGTTGAATCATCAGCAGACTCGGTGTCGTTCTTGGTTAAACTATCATCATTCTCGGTGTCGTTCTTGGTTGAACTATCATCTTTCTCAGATTCCTTGGTTGAACTATCATCATTCTCAGTGTCGTTCTTGGTTGAACTATCATCATTCTCAGTGTCCATCTTGGTTGAATTCTCATCAGCCTTCTCCACCACAATTTCATTGCCCTGATGAAAAGAGATGAATTTGCAAAATAAGAAGGTAACAATGAGGCTCCTAGGCTAGAGAGGGTACGTAGGAACTGTAGAAGGAAAGTGTCAGTTTCCAAAATTGTTGTGCATAGCAAACACACACTGACCATATCGTGTGTGGTGGCCTCGGAAAGCTGTATGTTTGAATTCTGATCAAATCTCTCGGCATGTTCATTGTCCTGAAACTAAAATTCAGGAAGAACAAAATTATTAACACAAGTGTGGCACTGGACAGTACAACAGTCACTGAATCTAGCTGAAGAATTTCAGTTTTCACAAATTTGAATAGTAAATAAACACTGACCACATCATGATGCACGGAAATCTCTGTAACGCTCCCCCTGGAACCAAGATAAATTTTCTCCTCAACGCGTTCACTGTTCTGAAACCGAAATTCAAACAAAACAAAATGTACAGCAAGCCACATGAAACAAAATACTGAAAGTTCCTCCAAACGTTCGAAGAGAGGAACATACCGATTCATCCGCAACCATCTCCACATCGTCGTGAACCTCCTGAATCTCAGATGTCAAACAAGTTGTTTCCACATTGTCCTGGACCCAAAATTCAGATAAATGAGAAGTAGAACATCGTACGAACATGCATAAACCAATCAAACAAGTTGTTTCTTTTTATTTTCAAGAAGATTGTGCATTCAGATAAGGAAGACTAACCAATCCGTTTGATGCAATCTCGGTTTTCTCTTCCTCAACACGTTCACTGTTCTGAAACCGAAATTCAGAGAAAACAAAATGCACAGTGAGCCATAAGAAACATTTATAGTGCATGTAGTAATACGCCATAATCCACATTGGTTTGGTGCAAGGTACTCCAAAGGTTCGAACAGAGGAACGTACCGGTTCATCTGTAACCATCTCTGCATCGTCGTCATGAACCTCCTGAATTTCCGATGTCACCCCGTGATTATCCTGAACACCCAAAATTCAGGCGAATGAGAATCAGAACATCGTCCGAACATGCATACACCAAACAAACAGCTTGACTTTTTTTTTCTTTTGTCTTTGATTCAAGAAAGATCGTGCATGCAGATAATTAAGGAAGACTGACCAATCCGTTTGATGCAATCCCGGTCTTCTCTTCCTCCCCCCTTGGATTATCATCAGGCCGGTCAATCTCCTGAGCCGGTGCGCCACTCTGAACATACAAAATTTCACTAACCAATCCGTTTGATGCAATCTCGGTCTTCTCTTCCTCTCCCCTTGGATTATCATCAGGCCGAGTAATCTCCGGAGCCGGTGCGCCACTCTGAACACACAAAGTTTCATCCGAGTTGCACGTAAATTTTCACCTGAATGAATTTTATAAAGGAAAGAAACGAAGAGCGGCAGTCCCCATCAATGGAACTCGTTGTGGTCGTCGTCTCAAGTCTCACCTTCCCATCCTCGACAACTCCGCCGTCCGAGCCCTCGTGCTTCCTGCGAAAATCACACGAAAAAGAACGATCTTTTCAGCCGCGACGCGCGAAAAAGAAGTAACACGGCTCCATCATCGGCTTCTCATGACCGAACGTAACACGTACGCTGGCTGCCGGTCGCGCCCGCGGCGGCTCTCGGCGCCGGGGCCGGCGCCGCCGCCCTGCTTGTTGCCGCCGCCGCGGAGCGCGTGCCGCCGCCACACGACGACGGCGGCCCCGGCGAGGACGGCGCCGCCGATGAGCAGCAGCGCCCCGACGCCATGCGGCGCCCGCGCGGACACGCGGAACTTCATGGCGCCGCCCCCGCCGCCACCGTCGGCCCGGGCCTTCTCCTCCTCCTCGCCCACCTGCCGCTGCCGCTTCGGCTGCTCCCGCGGTTCTTGTTGGGCGGCGTAACTGGCGCCTCCACCTTCCATGGCAATTAACGCCGGGGAAGGAGCAGGACGGACGGCCGCGGCGGCTTAAAGACCTCACACCAATTCGATGACAATGGTTACCCAACTAATTAAACTCGGAGGAGTTGGTATTGGTGGTCGCTCCTCGTAAAGGTTCTTGCGCTTCCGCGGCCTAGTTGATGAGAGAGAGAGAGAGGAGGTGGGGTGCGGTCTGGAGGTTTTAGCCTTTTAGGTGCGGTGCGGCGGTGGGGGTGGGAGATTGAAGAAGGGCCGGTCGGAGCGCCCGGCCACTCGTCGATCACCGCGCGACCCACAAGTCTCGGATCATCCAACCAACCAACTACTCCTCCACGAAGAGAGCGATCGAGGAAAAGCCTCGTCTCGTCGCATCACCTGCGGCGTGTCCTTATCCTCGTACGCCATGGACTCTCAGCGTCCTTCACTACTCCGTCGTCTGGTCCGGCCTGCTAATTTGTCAAACCATATGGGGAGACCGTACGTGTTGCACGAACGACACTCATTTGCTGCGCATGGCTATATTATTAGATTCACATGCAACCAGCTCAACCAACTTCTGGTCTCTTCGTTCCGCTTCCTCTCTCTACAGTAAAAGGAGGCGACCGAAGGCGATCTCCTTTTTCGCCGGCGATTTCGCTGGCTCCTGCTCGTCTCCGGTTGCCGGGACGGCACCGGAGGTGGGTGGGGGCGGCGAATCGACCGTGCGATGTATATATTCCCTCTCCAGCTCTTCCTTTCTTGTAGGTAGGCTAGGGTTAGGGTTGTTGTTTCCTCGCGTCGGAGCACTAGTCGGTGACGGCGGCGAGGACTTTTGTGCCGACGAAGCTCTTGCAGGTGGTGGCTTCGTGCCTTTGCTGTGCGTGGCCATTCGTGAGGAGGTGTCTCCTTGCTGCTGAGTTTCGGTGTGGCTGTTTTACCGGCGTCGGCGTTGTGCCGGCGGCGGGTTCTGTCCAGGATGCGGTGATGAAGCGGAGGCGTCGCCGTGTCCAGGGAATAATTTTCCCGAGCATCCTCTGTCTCGTCGTCGTCTGCTCTCCGTCGCGGCGTGGTGCTTGTGGAAAGTGGCCCTTTGAGGGCTGTGTCCAGGGGAGCTTGCTGCTTGTCGGCGGATCCTTGGCCTCAGGGCGACGGATGCGTCGGCATGGAGGTCCATGGTTACAGCGGTGCTGCAGGAGGTTCCGGCTTCGACGTCTGGTGGCGTGTCCGGCGGCGTCCGAGCGGATCGGCTTCTACGAGTTCCGGGTGTTTTAGGGACTTTTGTGTTATTTGGCAGTTGTCTGTAATCTTTTAGGACCTCCTTTTCTTTGTAACCTCTCACGCGTGGAGACAGTCGTGCAAGATCTCTCGAAGGACGCGTTTCTTCGCTGTGTTTAGGTGTAGGCCTGGTCGTGTGTGTGTAGGCGTCGTTGCTTGTATGCGCATGAGCAGATACTACACTTTAATACAGAGTTGAGAGGTTTCAAAAAAAAAAAAAAAAAAAGATTCACATGCAACCAGGTTTATTCGGGGTGTTCGGTTAGAGGATGCAGTTGTAGTTGCAGTTTGAATAGTGAGAGAGAACACTGTAGCGGAGGATTCACGCACTGTAGCAATTCAGTTGACTGTATCAGCAGGAGAAGCAGCAGCCGGAGGATTTTCCTCCAGCCGAACACAGCCATTATGTCCACAACGTGTTCGGAACAAGAACGCCAGCGAGAATTCTCGAAGCCAACAATTACACGCAGTACCATATGCGTATGGAAAAAAAAAAAATGTGTTTTTGGCTCGACACTGACTACACCTGGACTCGCCGGTCGGAACTTGCTGTCACACTGCCTCGGCGTCCGCGCCACACGTGCCCGGGCACCTGACGTCGAGCTCTGCGGTGCGGTCGCCGGCGTGCGTGGGCGCGTACGTAGCAGGAGAAGAGGTGGCGCGACGGTGACACGTATGGGTGACGGCGAGAGCGACACGGCGGATTTTGTTTTCTTTCCGGTCGGGGCAGATAGCTTATCTCACGCGTCGCGACGGCGCCGGTGGAATATGCCCGGGAGCGGTGCGGCTGCAACACAAGACAAAACCCAGCGCCGTGGACGTTGACGTCACGAACGAATTCGTGCGTATTTCGCTCAGAAATGTAGTACACGTATTAGAGCAAAGCACAGTCGAGTACGTACATGTATTATGGGTACGTCATCGTTTGGCCGTCGGCCTGCCTTCTGGACGTTAGTTAAACTCTCTGCTACTAGTTGTTGTCTCCTTCAGGGACTCTGGCTGCAGTATCTGTTCCAAAGAATCCGCTACTTACAAGACTTTTAGCTGCAGTATCTGTTGCTTTGGCCTTTGGGAACCAGATCCTCTGCGGAACTCCCCAAGCCGTGAGGTCACTGATCCGTGGCTCTGTGCCCGTGCGTGGCTCCCTTGCTTTCGTTAGTTTCGTACACAATCTACTCTTTCCAGTTAAACATAAATAAATATTTCTTTTTCCTGATATCTAGTAGTAATAGCCACCACCAAAACACAACATCGTTGTATTTGAATCGAAATTTTTTTTATGATGTCACATTAAAAAACTAGTGCACACTACTTTCAGATAACCATTCTTAATATGTGAAAAGATATTTATAGCCAAAACTTAGATACTTTTTATTCATCTTTTACTGAAGCACAAAAGTAACTCATAGCCCTTCCAGCCTGCCTTGACGAGATAATTCACAACTCTTTACCACATATCTAAACTAAAACCGCATGAAGATTACAATAAGCAAGAATGGATGATTTCTCTTCCGATCCTTACATCTCAACATTTACAGAAAGTATGAGCAACTGATACACAACGCTTCACAGAAAATAACTCTACTGCAACATTGAACCAAATATTACATTTTTTTTTTTGCTCGTGACAATTGCCAAACACCAACGTTACATTCAGCTGAACACACCACTATAACCACAAGTCGGGATGGGTGCTTATTACAAACCCAACTATTATTGCAGGTATTCTGACATGACTCGCCAACAGAAGAAGGCCAAACTTAGATGACCAGAATTCAAAATCCGAGAGAAAATACAAGCTGCACAAGTGGTGCAGTGAACGTGAGTTCAGCCGTCTTTGTAGACAAGGGGCTTGTTGACCCATCGGATTCGGCAGCCGTACGCCTGCAGCAGCTGGAGCAGGTCAGGGGACAGCACCGTCTTCAGTCCACTGAGCATCTTCAGTTTCTTCAACCTGCCGCAGGCAGCTCGCAGTGCCATCTCGAACCCTTCTATAGAGACCCACGAGAGGTGCACCATCTTAATATCTTGTAGGCACTTCAGGGAGCTCAGCAGGTGGCACAGGCCCAAGCCAGTGACTTGGCAGTATGATATGGTAAGCTGCAAAACAAGGATTAGCTTATCAGATTCCTACTGCTTTTGAACTTTCCAGGGACACATGAATTCTGCAGAGCATTTAGTACCTGTCTAAGGTTCAGAGCATAACGAGCAAGGGCCCACAGAGCAGCATCATCCACCGAATAGCAACGTTTTAAGTCTAGTTCTATCAGGCTTTTGCACCCGATTGCAAGTGAGGAGATCCCAATTCCCGTGATGCGGACCAAGCACCTCAGTTCAAGGTTTGTGAGCTCTTCCAGAGAGCCTAAGTGGCCCAAACCACTATCAGTAATCTTGTTGCAATAGCACAAATTCAGCAGTTTAATCCTCTTGCAGCCACTAGCTAAAGCTGCCAGCCCATCATCAGTAACCGAGTTGCACCTGTAATAAGGAATATTGCAGACAGTTAATTTCTTACACGACGACGACTAATGTCATGATAAAAGAACAAGATTTGAATTACCTGTAGAGGTCAAGCTCTACGAGCTTTCCACAGTTTGAACTAATGAAAGCAAGGCCTTTGTCAGAAACACTTGAGCATAGGCCTAATTTCAGTATTAGCAACTCAGAGCACTTAGCCAAGTGCTGCAATGCTGCAAAACAAGCAATTTATATGATTGATAATCAACTAAAAGAAAAGTTGGGATGAAGAACGCACAACTACTCAATACAAGAGAGCACAAACCTGCATCATTCACTCCACAATCAGTGAGGTCTATCTCCTTAAGATTGGGGCAACAAGATGCAATACGCTCTAATCCCTTCTCATTTATCAAAGAGCAGGATTCCAAACGAAGGTGTTCAACCATCTTACAGTTGTCAGCTATTGAATCAAGGGCACTATTTGTGATGAGGTTGCAGCATGTGAGATCAATTGTCCGTAAGTGGCTACAATGAGCTACCAGAGATGAGATGCCCTCATCAGTAACACCAGTGCATTTGCTAAGCCCAATCTCAACCAAGTTGACACAACCTTCACCAATAGCTTGAAGGAGAGAGTCTGAGACTTCAAGACCATCAAGTTTCAACATAGTCAAGGTTTCCTTCAGTGTTGCCAACTTGGACAGAAAGCATTGCCCTATCTCCTGGAAGTTTCAAATATAACAACAGCAAACCACAATAGTCAGATGTTTGCCCTTTATGATTATTTTCAATCTGAATGAATATATCCATCTTGTTTATATGCGTGTATAGAGTTTATCACAACGAGCAAGCAATGCTAGAAAGATTCACTCACATGCAAACAATCTGCAGCATATAATTTCTGGAGAAATTTGTGACCATCTATCAGTGAAGCTAATCCCTGGGAAGTCACGTGATCACATCTTGACACATCAACACTCTGAAATGAAAGAAGATCCTCAGTATGGTTCGATGTTTCAATTGAAAAGATAAAAATCAGCACTCACAAAACATTTAGATGCATTCAATCTTGAACAATGCAAACTTAGAACGGAACAATGCTTTGAAATGTTAGAAGGCAATGACGTGCAAGCAAAATACGATTGCCAGAGGCTAAAAAGTAAAACATATATCAATTTTGACAGGATAAAATTGACACGATAGAATGCATCAATAGGTTACAAATGTTCAATATTTTCCTAAATGGTAAACAAAAAACGTGTGGTTACCTTTTGTTTAGCGTTTAACCTGTTTACACGGCATTTAGAGAATCAAAAGTGCTTCCCTAGGTCATCTGTATCCAGTCACAGGTGCTGCCCCTTCAGATCAACTGGCATGGGCTGGACGACGGCACCTGGCCGAGTGTGCGAGGCTGAACGGCAGCAGTGCCTGGGAGCCTACGCGGGCTACAGCGACTTCGACGGCAATCAAGAAGGAAAGGGAGCCTACGCGGGCTGGACAACAGCGACGGTGATGAGCAAAGAGAATGCGGGATAGACTCCGACAACTACGGTGACCAAGGACAAAAGAGATCCTATGCAGGATCGATCTCCTGCTCCTTTCCCATCACCTAAACGTGGCCATAGACGGCCTGAACAACATCTAAATCCATGACAGGATCCTCCCGTTTATGACTTTTTTCGGTTGCTGACCGTTTAGAAGTCCGACTAGGGCCTAAAGTGTTTACACGTGTTTAGATGACCATCTAATACCATTAGGAAAACACTGCAAATATAAGCATCGCAAAGCTAAATCACCTGCAGTGAATCGGTCCCCTTGCTTAGCAATTCCAGACCTTCGTCATCTACACATGAGCAACCAACCATTGCCAACTCCTCTAGCTTCTCAAGAGAGGATATTGATCTAAGGGATTCATTTCCCACCTGCATCGGAAAAGAATAGATAAGCATACAATGAACCAATAGCACAATACAATGATACCATTATCATAAATATGAAAATAAAGTAAATAACACCATGGGTCCAAAGTTCGTCCAATACCAAGCCCCCTATATGGAATGGGGGCTAAGAAAAATCACACACAGTACCTCGCTTCGAGTAAATTGGTCAAGTTGGTGAGAGAGACATGGTTCACGCGGTTTTGTATAATGTAGAACTCAACTCCTAACTACCAATCTGCGACTACCCATGACGCCACGAACTACAACACACCACTAAGATGACACGGGCCAATTCCAAACATGATGGGTGTTACATAGCTATTGTATACTTTAAACTGTCACCGTGTCACTATTCCATACTCCAGCAGCATCCCTTCAAAACATTGCAACAATTGAGGGATTCGTAATTACGTCAACCTCAGGAATGGGCCTGGCAATTTCGGCACTCGGACGCATTAGAATTTGTTCATCTGAGTTGAATTTTGTGGCTAGTCTACCACAACTTCCTTGGGACTACGTCTTTGTTATTGTTATTGTTGCATAGGAAACTTTAACCTTTTCACCAATCAGCATAGCTTTCCAAGTCTTTAACAAAATTAAGCTTCGAGTACCGCTAGTCTACTACCCAAGCAATGAAAATCTTTAAGTAGCTCATAGCATTAACCTTTAGGTAGGAGATGTCGAGGCTGCGGAGATCAGGGCACTTCTTGGCGAGCAGATCGATGCCGATGTCAGAGATCTCCCGGCACCACTTGACGCTGAGCTTCTCCAGCCTGGGGCACCCAACAACAACCTTGGCGAGCCCCATGTCCGTGACGCCGAGGCACTTGTCCAGCCTCAGCTCCCTCAGGCCCGTGGCCGCCGCCAGCGCGGCGGCCTCGCGGTCCCCGGCGCCGACGCAGTGCGACAGGTCGACCGCCTCTAGCCTGGGGCATGCGGCGACGAGCGCCTCCAGCCCGCGCCATCCGACCCCGCTGGCCCGCGCGAGGCAGACCCTGCGGATGCCGAGGTCCGCGCCGGCGCCGGCGATGGCAGCGGCGAGGGAGGCGTCGTCGAGCGAGGCGCAGGCGGAGAGGTCGAGCCGCTCGAGCGCCGGGTACGCGCGGAGCAGGCGCGGCAGCGGCTCCCTCCGGAGCGCCCGCAGCGCGCGGCGGTGCGCGGCCTCGGCGCGCTCGAAGGCGCGGCTGACGAGGCGGCACGCCTTGCGGTCCCGCGGCTCCACCAGGCGGTCGAGCACCTGGCCCAGCAGGTCCAGCGACAGCACCAGGATCCCGACGCCGCCGCCGGCTTGATCTAGCTTCTGCCCCTCCCGGCTCATCCCGTCGGCCGGTCGAAGAGGGCGGCGATCCGTTTCAGCCTGGCGGAGCCAAGAAGGGTACTACCAAGAAACTGCGTCAAGAAAGCGAGAAAGCCGGCTGATTTATGTGGGGATGAAGAGGAAGGAGAAGACGGCGACGAGGGGGTGGTCGTTGGGGAGCGGGAGGCGCGTTGCGGCGGGCCGGCACGGTCGGGAGATGGCGCAGCGCTGCAGCATGGTAGGAGCAGGATCCCGCGAGCGGGAGGGCGCCGCGGCACGATTCCAATTTGCCCGATCCGGCGACGGCGGAGGTGGTGGTGGTGGTGGATAAGCCGCGGCGAGGGAGGAGCCGGGGAGAGGAGGAGGCGGGCTGGTGGGAACTGGGGGGAGGTGGCTGGGTACGGGCGGTGGGAGCTCGACAGGTTAGGAGAGAGAGGAGAGAGAGAGACGTGGACGTGCGGAGGAGAGAGAAAGATGTGGATAGGGGTGATGCCGGTCGGAATACCGCCTGCCTCAGGTGCGGGACGAAGGTGGCACCCGGATCACTTGATCAGACTGGTAGTGGGTTGCATGATGACCGAAATGCCCCTGGGCCAAGGGGCCGTTTGTTTAAGGAAAAGTCCATCAAATTTTCTCCTTCCTCCTCCGGGCCATAGATCATGGCGGCAAGCGGGCCAAGAGCCGCACGCGCGGTAGAGGAGGACGGTGGGCAGAGCACGAGTGGGGGAGTGTCATCGGAATGGTTAGTGGAGGGTGGTGCTCGCATGGCGATAGCGGTGTGGGCCACCGGAGGAGGTTGTGGGCAGTGGCAGAGAGGGTGCAGCTGGTGGCGATGGCGGCGGAACCGGCTGGGGCGGTGGATGGATCGTGCGGGGGTGGTGGTTGCAGAGGAACTTGAGGTTGAAGAAGACCGAGAGGTACGATAAACCTAGATTGTTAGTCAGGGTCTTCCTTTCCAACTAGTGGTAGCCGGTTAGTCAGGTGCTTTGTATAAGCCATGAACTGTGCAAATTGTGCCGTGGAAGCAAAATAATGTTTTATTGTGCTATGCGTACGACCAGAATGGTAGACTCGCGTACGACCAACTCTGATTACGGTTGTTAGACCCTAAGTGAAACTCTATGATGGACATGATTCACGATTCGTACTTGTGTCTACCGCTCTAGTCGTACCTATAGATTCTTTATTGAAAAAGTTTGGTTCATTTTACGAAGAGAAAAAAATATTAAATGTTATAATACATTAACATTATAGCAAGTAAACCTGATAAAACAAGTATTTTTGTTAGGTTATATTCAAAAGTTAAAATTCCAACCTTTATAACTGTGACATGATTTGATTTGTAACCCTCAACTATAAATGGTTAACTAACCTTCTAAGTAAAGTAAACACAGTTCATGGAAGTGAAATTGTTTTTTAACAAAAATTTATAAATATCACTTCAAGGTTCCATAGAAAAACTAGATGGAGTATTTATCGTCCAAGTAAGTTTTCTGAAATATGGAATAATTGGCATGGATAAAATTTCTCTAAATTTTATAAAGATGCATACTATTCCACTTATAAAGGTTTTATTCACTTTACAATACTCCGTAACACCAGGTTAACAATGCAATGTCATCCGAAGCAACTCAAAGTTCACGCGATATAGGTGATTGACCGCCCATTCATTAGTTACACCCTGTACCAATTGTATGTTCAAAAGGCGCAAGTTTAACAATTTGGCAGTTGACCGGCTGGTGTTGACTGTTTGTTCGTCCAGAATCTTCTGCTCGTGATCTCATGGGTTAGGTATCTCATGTGCACATGTAGTAGTATTATTTACCGCTTGAAAACTTAGAGATAGTGACTAAGCAACCGATGCTTTACAGCTAGAATAAAGTCATGTGCATGTGCTAACCATCTTTTGTTTAATTCAAAACAGCAACAGCTCTAGCTTATATCTACTCTCCACGGTAATAAAACAAATCCTTTTGAGGTTGTTTAAATCAGAATTTTAAAATTTTAATTGTAAATTCATGTGTTAAGTTCAGAAATGTGAAACGAATGTAATTGTAGATTCGGAAAAAAAAGAATATGGTCCCATAAATATGGTCTTCACTTACTTTCCAAAACTTATGAAGCTAAATCTTACTAACTCATCATTTGTGGCCAATCTCAAGATGTACCTTATCTTTTCAGAAAGAAGTTAAGCTAAATCTTAGCTCAATCATTGACTCAGTAAACAGCTCCTGCTCTCCGATTAAAACTACTCTTACCCAAAGCAGAGTTTTATATCGGCTTGCCGGGGCATTTTGGGAATGATCTGTGCCATTATGCGGTTGCGACTGGGACAGGCGAGCGAGACCATTGATGAAAGAACCGGGCAAGGAGGGAACGGGCGGCATCTGGGAAGCTGTGCCGCGGAAGGCAAACCTCCCCCGCTTCCGTACGCTGTCGTCGCTCGGTCCACTTGTCTGCATTCCGCACAGGTTGGCTGCTATGGGCTGCAGGATCAGGATCTCTCGTCTCGACACAACTGGCTTTCAAGTTTTGCACCTTAATCACCTCGTATGATCGAATCTCATTCCGAAATGTAGTAGGGATTGCCTTCGCATGATGTTCGTTGAAGGCGTTTATGGAGGTGATCAACATAGTGGTTAGACCTAATTCAACACTTTTTCACTGTGTAGGAAATAGTTTTTTTAATAAATGTTTAATAACTCTCTTTAATCATTTTTTCTAAGCATCTTGTCTTGTACCTACTCTTATGAATCTTCACCACAGAATCCAAAGGTATTTATTGAATCTTAGCGATTGTTAAACTCAATTTGTATCTTTCGACTGCATTTGTCACAACCCGCCCCTTTTACGCCCTTGTCTATGACATCGCGAGTGACAACGCATAGTGGGGAGGGCACCACAAAAGCTAGAGGCATGGAGGTTTTAGGGCCTGTTTGTTTCATCTTTTCAGCTGGCTTTTCTAGCTGAAAAGCTGAAACAAACAACAAACTTCTGATCTGGCTTTTAGAGTGCTGAAAAGCTGACTTCTGAAGAAATAAACTAAAAGCTGAAAAGCTGGCTGAGGTGTGCTTTTCTAACTTTTGACATGCTGAGAAGCTTAATATATATTACAAAAGCCAACATTAAAAATCTAACAGCCAACTTTTCAGCTACTCAAACATCTAACTTTTCTAAAAGCTCAAAAGCTTCAGCTCCAATAAAGAGGCCTTTAAGGTCTTGGGTGAGGGCTTCTATCTTGAGCAACCATAAAGAAGGTCCCTGGAGGCGATCGTTGTGATCGGTAGACAGAGGGGCTGGCAATGAGGGTGTCACTGTCACGATTGCAAATTTGGGTGGAGGCTAGTAGTCGATGCCGTGCGTGTGAGAAACGTTGTGCCACTGATTGTCGGAGGCGGAGAAGCAGGACGATCATCAGGAGGTAGTGCTGCGGGCGACGATTGTGCATGCATTGAAGGCTGCAAGAGGAAGGAATCAGCGGGGCGATGCTGTGGAAGAAGGGTGTTGTTGACAAGATAAGAGGAAAATGGTGTGGAGCGATATACATGTGGTGACCAGTGAAGATTGCCACTTGTCGCCCTTTAATTTGCACAATATGTCGTTGCTAACCCTCCAGCCCTCTTTATAAATTTCACCTTATAGTTACATGTAACATTTAGTTTGGTGTTAAATTCATAGCTCCACAAACCAATCATGACTTGGATGATTAGTACATCGACTTTTTTTTTTGCGAAAGGGAGGGGATTATATATTAAAACAAAGCACAGTACAACCCCATCTTACAGAACAACCCCTGAAAAGCAAGAAAATTACAACAAGGTCCTTCTCCTACTTCCAGAGGCTTCCCGACACGCCGGAGCACCCGCCGGAGGCGCACCGTCCATCTCTCCTCATCACCGATGACTCCAAACCATGGATCTGCCGCAAGACTCAGCCGCCGGACTCTCCAGCATGCATTTGCAAGAGCTGAACGAACATCGGCCGTCACCGAGACGACGGAAGACGAAATCGCATCGAGGAACAAAATACCGAAGAAATCACCGCCGCCGGACGACGGCAACAACCCGGGAGAGCAGTCCACCAACACCGACGCTGCCGGCGAAGGGAACAAGAAACCGAAGAAGCCGGCACCGAAACTTGACACCGACAACCCGGAAAGCAGATCAATCATCTCCAGCAACGCCGGCGATGATGACCACCAGATCCTCCACCCTTCCGCAAAAGAACCGGAGGAAAAGAAACTCCACCCGGACTCACCGAAGCAGTAGCCGTCGACGACGACGACAGCATCACCGGATCCGCCGAGGGAGGAGTAAAACACGACCGCCATCGCCGCGAAGGAGAACGGCGGCGTGAACCCTAACCCTAACAAGGGGATAACTATACTACTAGCTATACAAGTAGTACAAGGGTGGCCGGACGGCAGCTCCGCCGATCCCCCGACCCTCCGAAGCCACGCGGGCCGCCGGAGGGGAAGGGGATCGGGGGGAACCGCCGCCGGAAACGGGAGCTCCGCCTTTTCGCCTCCGGAGTACTGTAGCGGGGGTCGAGAGGGGAGAAAGCTCGCTTCACATGTTTTATCGATTAGTACATCGACTTGGTTGTACTGCTTGCCCACTCTTGGTTATCGCTAAACATACTAACCAAATCCATCGGAAGGGTTGGCTAATATAATTTAAAGTTTTTTTCTTTGAGGCAACAGGAGGGGCAGGATGCCCCTACTGATTATAGCCCAGGATCGGGTGGAAGGTCAGAGAAGCCAGTCTTCAGTGGTGCTTCCTTGGCAGGCGGCGTCACCCGAGGCCGATTCCTGTGGATCACTGTAGAATCTTCTAGAAGCAAGCTAGGCTACCTTCTCTGCCATCTTAGAAAAATTCCCCTGACTCAGTTTGCCTTACTCAAAAGTTTGTGGTTCGATCTTTTTCCCTGACAAATGCAAGGGATTCTAATAAAATAATATCTACAAAGAATCACCTCTACCATCGATTAATCGATTTCTTAATCTATACCTTGTTTCCTAATTTATTATCCTTGATCACCACAACACCACAAACAGAGCACGAGGAATCTCCACGCAATAAGCAACCATTAGTCCATTAGGCAGAGGACATCAAGCCCCTCTAGATGATTCCTGATTCCAATAATTTACGAATAGAACCCATTTAGACTTCACAGAAAAAGCAGACACCACGTATCAGAAAAACTGTTTTGCTTTTGTGAGTGGTGGCCGTCCAGATCCTGAAAGGACGCAGGGCATATATGATAGGGCGAGTGACGCAGCACCCCTGATCACCGGCCTATCTCTGTTCAAAACATGTGATGATACGAGAAGTGGGAGTTCGCATCCATGGAAACATCACATGCACAAATTGCGTGTGGTATCTGCTCCGCAGCCACACAAACTGAATTTTGATGAGCTCTCTGGAAGGAGGCAAGTTGCTGTTCCATCGGAAGCAATTTGGGTGGTCTATTCTGCGGCTGGAGGCGGCGATGAAAATTCAGTAGAAGGCTTGGTGATAAGGAAGAGGAATATGGAATGATCATGAACTGGTCTTTTATAAGAAAGAAAGTCTCATGGATTACAGGATTAGATGCCCTTTGATTGATGTACAATGCAATTATGAGCACTACATGTAAAACAAATTCTGGTCATTTTGATGCCTAGCAAGGCCAGTCTCAACGGTGTTTGCTGATGAACGCAAACTGCGGAATAAAATTTAGTGCCCCTGATTTGTAGTGCAAGCTAGCATGCTGAATAACTGTAAAATCGAGTGATTCCCAAAAAGTAAAATCGAGTCCAAACTGAAACATACCCTATAAAAAAGTGAAAAGAGTCCAAATTATAAGCATTGACGTTACGACAGTAAAGAAGTCGTATAACAAGAAGTATAGTAACGTTTGACAGAGGAGATGATTTGGGGTAGTACTCAATCAGCCTGTTCGGTTGGAGGATGCAGTTGCAGTTACAGCTGCAGTTGCAGTTTTTTGTGAGAGAGGAACACTGTAGTGAAGGATTCGCGCACTGTAGCAGACAGCTGCTGCTGCTCCTCCAGCCGAACACGCCCAATAATTTCATTCGTCACAGCAACACCTGACACGTTTGCCCACGATTCCTTTCAAAGCAGCTATCATCATCAACAGCTTCTCCAACACGGAACTTCATCATTATAGTACAGTGTTGATTAGCCTACTTAATCAAGGCGCAGACTTAAAACATGCACAAAATTGACCATATTTCATACCCTCGGAACCGGTCTATCTAGCTTAGTCTTTTTAGCAAAAAAAAAAGAAAAAAAAAGAAACACATAGCTTTTAGATTGGATCCAAACTTAATTGCTCACACATGTTTCTCTCTGTCTAGTTACTAGTAAATAAGCATTTATTAACCGATAAATTAGCATGAAAGCATCTACTTGAGTTAGTTGTAACAATCACAAAATCTACCTCGTCATCAACAACCAAACCATGAAGCGACTACACATTGCACAAGTGCAGAAAATAAATTTATCGAAGCAAATAAAAGAAAAAGCCGAGTCGATTTAAAAGTTTCCAGATCTAATGGAAATCACTGAATACCCTGATTATTTTCCCCTTCAAATCATTGGCGAAAGCAAGGTAAAACAAAAGCTACCACATTTCCGTCCCTCAAAAAATAAAACTACCACATTTCCGTGAGTTTTTTTTTTTTTTGAACTGCATTTCCGTGAGTTGGGCCGCCTGCGTGTTATCTCGACGTGGTGATGATGCATGCGCGCAAAAAGGATGGCCGGCCGGGCTGGCAATATGCGAGGATTTCAGTCGGCTCAAAAAAAAAAAAAAGAAGGAGATTTCACTGGCCCCTTGTCGCTCCTGTTCAGGTTGCGCGATGTGGATTGTGTTAAGAAACGGCCTGAAGAGGCCCAGCTGCAAAGAACGTTGTGGCCCGGTAAAGCCCTATTTGAATATTCCGACCTCTCGGAGTCGCGGCCCCTGAAACGGCCCACGATCCATCCATCCACAACAGCTAAGCCGCTAGGAGTGAAAGGGGTCTTGGCCTAGTGGTTAAGACATCTGAGTAACACCTCTCAGGTCCTGGGTTCGACTCTCTATGGGAGCGAATTTTCAAGGATTTAACGGCATTTGTGCTTTCAGTGGTAGACGACGCTCCCGTCGACAGCGAGGCGCCAGTGGTGACTTCGTATCTCTAGATTTGCCGGCTCAGTCTTCGAAGATGCTCATAGGAGTGGGGTTTGCGTACGTGTGTTCATAGAGGTGAGTGTGCGTGCGTTGTGAGTGTCTGAGTTGTACTGTGTAATCTTAAAAAAAAAAAAAGCTAAGCCGCTAGGATGGAAAACCGTGGGCAAGCGGCGGATTGGACCGACGGCGACCGGTGGCAATTCCGGTGCGCGTACAGTCATCAGATCAGCTCGACAGCGCCGTCCGTCCGTGGAAGTTGGCCCCTGCTTAATTATCTCGTCTTCCGGGACCGTCGTGACGCGACGCGTGTGGTCGATCGATGCATGCGAGTGGCTACTGTCGACAGGTCCGTCAGTCGTGCGCGCCAACCTGATCCCTGCCGCCGCCTTCCGGAGCCGTCGCGCGTTCGCTTTGCGTCGTCGTCCACGCGGCCGGGCGACGGCTTTTTAACTTTGTCCCCCCACCCCGAAGCCCGGGACGACACGCGCACCCATCGATCGCTCTCCGGCCGATAGCTAGGCGCCGTTGGCCGGGCCCGCGACTCCACAACCGCGTACGTCGGTCGGGGCCCACCAGTCAGTGGGCGGCACCGGCCGGTCTCGCCGCGCCTACTTAACTAATCCGCGCGCGCCGAGCAGCTGGCCGCTCCATCGTTCTTCCTTCTCCCTCTTTTACTAGCCTCATCGTCCGCGCGCGCTCTCTCTCTCTCTCTCTCTCTCTCTCTCTCTCTCTCTCTCTCTCTCGTACTACCACCGGAGGGAGGAGCTAGGGGCAATGGCGGAGGAAGCAGCGCCAGCGGCTGCGGTGGCAGCAGCACCTGCAGGTGAAGCAGAGACGACGAAGATGACTATGGTGGTGGGCGTGGACGACAGCGAGCCGAGCTGCTACGCGCTGCAGTGGGTGCTCAACCACTTCTTCCTCCCCGCCCAGCGGCCGTACCAGTACCGCCTCGTCGTCCTCACCGCCAAACCCGTCTCCGCGCCAGCCATCGGCCCCGCCGGACCGGGCGGCGCGCCGGTGCTCTTCGTCGACGCGGACGGCGCCAATGACTGCGCCGCAGCGCGCGTCATCAACAAGGCCAAGGACCTCTGCGCGCAGGTGAGCGACGCCGTGTTCGAGGTGGTGGAAGGCGACGCGCGGAACGTGCTGTGCGAGGCCGTCGAGCGGCACCACGCCGAGCTGCTCGCCGTCGGAAGCCACGGCTACGGCGCCATCAAGAGGTATGTATACGTACGTACGTGCTGCGACACTATATCAGTATCTCGATCTGTACGTTGCGTTAATTTGATCGCCTCTTCCGGTCTTCCCTTCCCTGTTTTAATTTCCATCTCTCATTTCTGGGGACGTCCTCCCAACTTTCATTTCCTCGATCAGGGCTTTTCTCGGGAGCGTCAGCGACTACTGCGCCCATCACGCGCACTGCACCGTCATGATCGTCAAGAAGCCAAAGCACAAGCACTGAGATCCTGAGATATGCAGCAAGCATTCTGCAGATATAAATAAATAAATGGACTACTTATATATACATCAACGTACGGTGCGTCGATCATCTCTGTCACTTGTTCAAGATATAATCCGTCCACGTCTGGATTTGAGTACAAAAAGAAGTTGGGATCGATATATATATATGATCAGTAGCTAGATACGATCGATCCATGTACGGAACCTCGCATAAGGTGTGGTGCGTGTCTACGATTCATGCAAATCCAATACGATTATATATGTACGTGTGATTGCACGCTCTTCATGTATGTATATGCACTTTCTTTTTAATTATTACATATATGTATATGCACTTATTAATCATCAGCATCATCGTTATGCAGCTACATATGCATTTCAAGTTGTTACAAAAATAAATTCTGCTCCAAGGCTCGTTTCTAAGGTATGTATGTACCCTAGCTCTGGCGCCTAAAACATACGAAGTCGATCTTGACAATAATACAAATTAACTAAATGTTGAAACCGTACATCCAAACTTTGATAAAAAAACAACATATATTTTGAGAATTATAAAAAGTATTAATATTGCAGAACTTATTCTGAGGAACATGTAGGTTCAAGCAGATTATGAAACGACCTTGCGGTTCATAAGGAAAACAAATTTCAAGTTTTGTCCCCGCAAAAAAAAGAAAATTTCAAGTTTTGAATTTGAATCAACCAATTACCTCCTACCCATGCATCCTGCACCAATATAGGCTTGACACGGTTTCTCATCCGCGTGAATCTAAAAGCCGATCTACAAATTAAATTGCTAAGCTTAGAACGATCTACAAATTAAAAATCAAGTCGTTTCCGCTGACTCGGACGGGGAAAAAAGAACGGGTTGTGGAACTATGGCCCGCTATAGGACATGCTACAGTGTGCTATAAACGACTTTTTTTTTTTTTTTTGAACCTCTCATTCCTGAATATAAATGTAGTACCTGTTCGTATACATTCAAGGAGACACACGACTCACTCGAACACACACGAACCCCCTACATCTATACTCAGAAAAACAAACGCGTCCCTCGAGAGATAAAGCACGACTGTCACCACGCGAGAGAGGTACCTGAAACTTTTACAACAACACCCCTAGCAAACTACAGAACAGACCCTGGAAAAAGAGAAATTACAAACGCACCCCTCTTCTTCCAGAGACGTCCACCGGACACGACCACCGACGACCGCCGACGCCGCGCCGTAGCCACCTCCTGCCTTCACGCGCGAACTCCAGACAACCAGCGCCAGTGGAGGAACAACACATGAAGAAACAGAAGAGGCAGAGAAATCCGCCACCGCCAGCAAGACCGCCGACGGCCGGAACAAAACCAGTCACCGACTGGAACACAGCAGCCAAGCATCACCATCCTTACCTCCGCCCGTCGCTCCGGCACCTGCAAAGCCACATCGCCTCAAAGCACGCGCGTAGCCGCAGGACCGCCACAGCTCGGGCACCGGATGTCAGATGCCAGCACAAAAGGTCACCATCACCGCCGGCCGCCATTGACGACCACGACAGCGCGAGACCAGAGGCTACCCTAACCCTAACCTAGCAAAAGAAAGGAAAACGGGAAGGGTATATACATCGCACAGCAGATCCGCAACTCCCACCCATCTCCGGCGCCGACACGGCCACCGGAGACGAGG